>OY720679.1:80983629-81640629 GCA_963170755.1 Amphimallon solstitiale
TTGCACGTATACTACTGTAGCTTAAGAAATAATGATTATTTTATTGTAAAATTGTATAATGGTAGTCGTAAAAAAGCTTGCCTTTTATACTTCTTACGTTATGAAGTAGGTATTGTGATAATGAAAGATTTCAACCTGGAGATTTTTACAGATATCCACGTTCTGTAGTCCCTTGATAAAGAAAAAGTGCTTTCGACACACATGTCTGTCTGTCTGACAGCTATCAGTATCAAAGTTTATACTTAGAAGTATCATCTTCCCCTCGAGATCTGAGAAGATTTTCAATGAAAACGGCAGACCGGAAGTAGTAGTTATTTCGTCGAAAAAATCAAACTTTACCGATACATCCTCAACTACTAAGTTTAAACAAATTTATAAACAATTCATATGTACACAGCAGTGAATTTGCCAATATTTTAAAATTCCTGCCATAACTAGATCTCTAGATTACTATTATCGGGGAACAGTTCTTTGTGAGTATGTTAAAAGTTGTGCGTTCTAGACATTTAGAACTTAAAATTTTCAAAGTTCAATATGGAAGTAAGAGTGACATTTATCGCAAAGTTTCTTGTAAATATTTCGCAAATTATGCATTCGGCACAGATTTATTGCGAATGCAAAAATTTTCGATTTAATTTGGAGCAATTTTTATATATATATAAAAAAATTGAAACCGAAGTAACACTTTTATTCTTATCAAAAACCATGGGTTTATGTAAAAACGATCAATTGTTTAAAATTTGCACACCTTCATCCAATATACAGTGCGTTTTTTTAACTGTTGCCATAGGGAATTGCATGGTAAAAATTTAACATCGTGTTAACTTTTGTTATGATGAAAATATTTAAACCCTTTTTGGAACAAAGCTGGAAGATTCTTTAAACTATCGGATAGATTACAATTAAATATTTTAAACTGTCGAAAAAGTTTTGAAAAAATATTTTTGTGAAAGCGTTTTCTTACCACTATCATTTCTAGCAGCCGTTGTTTTAAAAAATAAATAGCGAAAGCTCCTCGAGGCTATGACTAAATTAGTTTTTGGAAGACAGAACATGAACATTTATTTATAAAAAAAAAAAACGTAGAAACCATTAAAGCACAAATAACTCAATAAATTAACAAAAATTATTAGTAATTATCAAAGGAATTGTTCAAAGTGTTTTCCTTCGACTGCTAGACAATGTCCCAAGCGATCTTGAAAATTTCTTCGAGTGTTTTGTAAAGTTCACATAGTAATGGAATTACAAGCTTCAGTTATTCTTTCCCTTAGTTCCTCCACAGTTTCTGGTTGACCTCTTATGAGGTCATAAACTTGTGTTCCTAAATGCCCCCATAAGAAAAAATCGAGTGGTGTTAGGTCAGGAGTTCGAGCAGGCCAATGGAATGGTCCATATTGGCCAATCCAACTATCAGAATATGTTTCGTTGAAAAACTCTCTGACGATGGCAGCAGAATGGGCTGGTGCTCCATCCTGTTGATATATTATTGCTCCGTTGCGTCTCAAAGCATCCACCTGCGGGCCTACCTCCATTTGAAGAAGATCTAAGTATTTATGCTGGTTCAAATTTTCGTCAATAAAAAATGGCCCTACTAAGTGATTCCCTACTCCGTTGCATCTCAAAGCATCCTCCTGCGGGCCTACCTCCATTTGAAGAAGATCTAAGTATTTATGCTGGTTCAAATTTCCGCCAATAAAAAATGGTCCTACTAAGTGATTCCCTAAAATTCCAACCCACACGTTAACTTTATCACGATATTGCGTATGTGTTTCTTGTGTTCTGTAGGGATTTTCTCTTGCCCAAACTTGTCTGTTTTGTTTGCTAACTTTGCCATTTAATGTGAAAGAACTCTCATCAGAAAATAAAATGTTATTTAAAATATTTCGATTTTCATTAATTTTTTCCATACAGAATTCACAAAATTCAATTCTTGGAAAGTAATCACGGGACAATAATTTCTGCACATTTTTAATTTTGTACGACTTGAACTTTTCCATTTTCAGAGCTTTAAAACAGCTGCTTCTTGAAGCGTGAAATTCTTCTGCGAGAAGTAAGTGTAAGAAGACACCACTTCTTCTTCAACCGCCACACAGATATTTTTTCTTAAATCATCTGGAACAACATACGAGTTTCTTTTCTTTTTTTTATGTGCTCATGATTTAAGCAACTCGTGGCACGAGCATTGTAATATTTGAGTATTATACTTTTACTTGGAATAGGGCGATCAGGATATGCAGCAGCAAAATTCTGGCTGATTTCTTTACTAGACATACCTTTAATGAATGCTGTTACAAGTTCAACACGTTCTTTAGTTGTGAAAACAGACATTTTAAAGCAATTGTTCACAATAACCGGGTATTTGGTAGAACTTGTGAATAAAATGACATTTGTAAATTTTTATTCTGATCTTGCCTACTAAGTTTTTTGTCAAATTATGTATGTTCATTACCTTCAAGTTTGAAGAGTAAAATTAGTCAAATAAAACTGCTTGTGGTTGTTCAAACATAAATAATGCATTAGTATCTTGGGAAAGGCTTATCTATCATATTAAATAACTTTCTTTTTATATTTTTTAATCAGTGTAATTACTTTAATTAGTTTAATGTTTTTTTTGTAAGGTTAACGTTTTCTGTTATATATGTTTTTGTTATCCTTTATAGAGCGATATGTTGGACAAAAAATGATTTATTTATATATTTATTCTGTACACATTCATTACGAACTTTAATTTAGAAAAACGCTCTCTGAAAATTATCGATCGGACGTATTACCCGAGAACAAATGTCTGCTAACAAATTTCCGGATACCGAATCTTAAATCAAAATAATTTTCCGATGCAGTCGTTCAACTGTACGTATCGACACGGTTCTCTATAATACACCGATGTCTGTAATTCTGTTCGAATATCTAATTGTCGATGCGATGCGATGCCTTCGAAGTTTGTGTGGCTGGAATTCATGATCTTCACGCTCTACGCCATTATAAGGAAGGGTTGGTATTAGAGTCTATTGAGGAAATTTTTAGAAAATGTGTGGAATCCGTAGACGATCTAAAGGCGTTATTGGTGATTGATGGGCGAAGCACATTTCATATGCGCCCTATTAACCTTTGTAATTCTTTACGTGTTTTCTTAGATTTGGGCGAACGCATTTGGGGCATTGTGCGTTCAATTTTTAACGTTAAAAGCGAATTTTACTGAATATAAATTAGGTTCAGAAACAAATAAATGTTAATTATACTGAAAAGTTCTACAAACGTAAAGCATTCACTCATTTCACATTGGCAGTGGTGAGGGTTAATGTTTCACACTTTAAAATTGCTGCATAAGGTTTCCCTTATGGATAAACGCACTTTGAGTATCCTACTCAGAATTTTTTTCTGTCTGACTCTAACATATATTGCATATCCAATAATCTGCCTCATTCTGATATTCTAAATTAAAAATCCATTGCAATTACTACTAGTATACGAGTTTGGATCAATAAGTACCCGTTTTTGAAGACAGCTGGCGTTGCTGAGGGAAGTTGGCATTACTAACGTGTGCTGTCATCTGTCAAACGATACCATACTAAATTTTTACTTGGCAGCTATTTGTATAACACATGTTTAGTATATCTTGCTAAAATGGAGAAAAGTGCAATATCGGTACGAAATTCACTTTTTATTTTTGGATGGACAAACATGCGAAGAAATAAAAGCGCAGTTGCATGCTGTCTATGGGGACCCCTTTTTAAGAGAAATTCGCAAACCTGGATACATTATTATACGCAAGAGACAAAACGAGTCAAAATAGTGTTTGTTTTCCAGATGAATCTGCTCTGATGAAGGCAAAGACGGCCCCATGAGCCAGAAAAGTCCTGGCCACGATTTTTTGGGACTCGAAGGGCATATAAAAATCAACTCAAACGAGAGGGTTATGGCCGACACAGACACGTATTTTGCAGAGTTTAACAAGTCGCATTTTTCGCAGGGGTTAAAGAAATGGCAGAAACGTTGGGAAAAGCGTATCGACCTGAAAGGAGATTAACTTAAAAAATAACAAAAGAAGTGTTAATAACTTGGGTCTTCATTCCTAAATCGGGTATTTTTTGGTCCACCGTCATAGTAAAGCTCATTAGCTAAGTCCAAGTTTAGTGATCACGTTTATAACCGCTTAATAAATGTTGCAACACATTTTAAGTTTGTTTCTACTTATATGAAAATATAATAAAATATAATAATATAATTTCTTTTTTAGCATTTAGTAATTGAAATTGTTAATAACGGACGTTATTAAAGATCTAAATGTAGAAGGAAGAAAAATCAGAAGGAAGTTCCTTTACCTGAGATAAACAATAGTTTTGGATAAAACATGCAACAGACAGAATAAGTTTGGTGTGGACCTCCTTTGGAAGAGTGAACTATATTGTAAAAAACGGAGACCGGAAATTTAACACGAAGGAAAGTTCAAGTTTTAGAACAATGTCTCATTCGTGTACTTAACTTATGGTACTGAAACATGGACAAACAAAACAAATTCTACAACATCTACAAAGAAGACTGGAAAGAACAATTTTAAACATTATGTTAAAAAACAAAACAACAAAGCAGTCGACTTGACTACAATAAAGTTTGAACCTATTTTCGGTAAAAATTCTGAAAAACTTGTTTAATATCGTTTTCAAATTCACGTCTGTTTACTTTTGTATTCTTTAGAAATTTGTCTGAATTTAGTTGTTGAAAATGTCTGTCGTCTTGTCACCGAAGTAAACTACTACTTTCGGTCTACCGATTTGACTGAAAATCTAATCAGATCTTGAGAGGCAGATGTCCGCTATCACGATCACAATAGGACGGGCAGACAGGAACACTAAGAGACAAGTTTAAAGAAAACACATTTTCATTATCAGGGGATTGCAAAACATGCAAATCTGTAAAAATCGAAAATTTTCATCATCACCATACTTTTTATACTGAGTATAAAAAAGTAAAATCCGTTCTTAATCTATAATTGTTGATACAGTAAAACGTGTATACAGTACAATCGCGATACAGAGAAATTGCGCTAAAGTGAACAATACGGTTGAAACACTAAAATGAACATGAAGATAAAACTTGACATAAATTACATTGTTAGTTTAAGAAAGATGTACGAAAAAGCCATAATGTTATAGTTATTTACGAATCAAGTAGGGGAAGACTATGTTCCCGCTCATTTTTAAAGCACGAGCGACTGAAAGGAGCGAGTACTTTTAATTGGGCGAATATGTCGAAGGTGTCTTCAAGCATGTGTTTGTACAATTTTTTTGTTGATTAACGTGATTAGTATCATACCTAATCTGAAATCCACCAATACTTTCCATTAAATTAAATAATTATAATCTTACGCATGACGTATTTATTCTATTTATGGTAGAATTATTGCGTTTTTGGTTTGATTACAATCAACTGACAATGTCAATGTCGCTTGAGCGGTTGTTACATAGACGGCGCTTACAAATTTGTTGGCAGAATTTTTAGCAATTACTCCCATTTGCCTAACCTTTAGTAAAGGAAAATCCAGGGATGTGGTATTTTATAAACTAATTTTTATTACTATCAATATCGATTTTTTTTTAAATGCCCCAAAGAGGTAGAGTTTTTGCTATTCTTACAGTCGAATTGACGGGGAAGCACTCGTTGCTGGTCGTGCGATGCATGCACAAAATATCACTTTAAAGGAGGTCAGTACAAAAAATTATTGATGGTGCTGTAGATCATATCGATAGATTCTTGTATTTAAAAAAAAATATTACTTCTAACACGGAGTGACATGAAATAATGTCATATTATGTATGCAGCTATATAATGCAACCAAACGCCAATTACATACACCATCTGTAAGATCTTCAAAAGGGACCTAAGACGTAAACCATATTAAGCAATAGTTACTTATTAAAGGCTTACCAATAAAGAAAATGGAAAGTTAAAGAGAGGGGATATATTGTGAAATATTAGTAGGTACTTCCGGCATATCACATCATGTTGTTTATATGGATAATATATATCACAAAACCCAAAACCGTTTTAGAATTATTAAATTAGGAAACTACTACGACACTTAACAATAATAATGATCATTTTTAGAAATAATACAGTAAATGTGTTTTTGATAGTCGCCGAAGGACGAATAAGATGAAGCTAAAGATTCTTTGTCTTGAAGAAAAGTTGATTCTGCATGCTTAAATTTAAAATACTGTTTAGGGCACATATACAATTATTAAGTACCTTGTATAAATATCCGTTGTTTTGTTTTTGAGTGTTGAAGTGTTCTGTGATTTATTCCACTACTAGACGCATATAGTCAAAAACAGTCATAAATCATATAGCTCTGGTAAAGCTGAAAGTAATTGGGGTAGAGACGTGGAGAAATTTCAGTGACATTGCCAAAGAATAAACTATTTGTCTATCATAGTCAGAGTTTGCACTTTAAAAAACACTAATTGTTATGGCATCGTCTGCATATTCCGATAGTAATGTTATTTTCTATAGCAGTGAACTAAAATTTAGTTCGAAAGCCGACTGAAGAAGTTTTCAACAAGAATGTATGTTTTTAAAGTGCTAATTTGTATATAATTTAAACTAAGTATGTCACACTTATTACAATGTTCAAAAAAATCATGTTTAATTCAAATATTCCTTTTGGAAATTTTAACTACTCATTGGTTACCGCATAATGTTTAGTATTTACTTACATTTATTCGTGAAACTCTACTTTTCTCGCATTTATTTTGTATCGTCGTAGGACGTCCTATATGCTTGAAAGTTAAACTTTTGTTTCATTTCGGCTCCTATCCTTTTTGTGGGTCGGCAAACACTTCTTTTGTACTTAGATTACAGTTGAAAATTTTGCCTGACATTTTACGAAAACTGCTCGTCAATTGTGATAAAATATTTTTGTCTAAATATTAAACCCAATTTCCGTGTCAATTTATTAACACATTTTTCAATGAATTTAGCACAAAATGCTGTGGATTACGTGACTTGATCATCTATTACCTTAATGACTGTGTGAGTGTATTCACACAATCTATTTAGTAAACAAGCGTGTTATGCTTGTTACTTCCTTCTGAATATTTTAACACAACTAATTTGTACATCTGCTCAAATTTGTGCATATGATTAAAATGTTTAAACGGGGGTATATTATGTATGCCTAATTGCAGGGTTATTTTTGGGATTTTATTTTGTTTTGGTTACGTATGTTAAATATATTTTTGCTTCTATTTATAGTTGTTTATTCATTTAATTCTGTTGGAAACTCTGCAGAGTACGATATTACTTGCTCATCTGACTAATGACTATAGGGAGACGTCGTTACATTTAAATTTTAATAGCCAGGCAAACGCTCGCTGGGCGGACAAATGAATATACAGTACACGAATATTTTGTGCTCGTTAAAAATGTTTTTGTTGTATAAATAGGTACTTTTTTTTTAAATCATTTTGAAATATCTCTTTATATTTATTTCCAGTTATGGAAAAGCACTGTCCTCACAAATGTATCTAATTTTAGTAGAAATACAAGATTAAATTTAATAGTCTTATTTTTACACTTCTATAAAATTAATAATAATAAATCTTTATCATACAATCACAGTATAAATAAATATATTTATAACATACACTATCCTATCACTCACATATATTATTATTCTAAATGTTTATAACGAAAATTGTACTCATTCTGGTCTCTATTGGTAGTATTCCTGAATAACACGTGGCATTTTCCTAATTAATTTTTGGATTGTTTTCTACGGTATATTGTTTCATTTCAATCTGAGATGTATTACAAAGCCGTTGCATTGAAGTAGGATTAGTTTTTTAACCCTCCTATCGTGTTTGTTTTACATCATCTCGATAGGATTCTAATCCGAGCTTTGAGGCGGCTAAGTAATTAAATGGAAAATGTGTTCTGTTTGTTTTTGTGTCAAATACTCCATGATACTTTAGAAGTATGTTTTGGATCGTTCCCATGCATAAATTTTAAATTTCGTCCAATGAAACGCAAACCATTATTTTCTTAAAATTTATCGTTTAACTCCAGATCATGATGGAACCACATATATGCCTCATATTTTGGGTTAGGTATAACGCAATCATGCTACGGTTTTCTTATTTGGTTCAAGGTCTTCTGACTATAACTAGACGACGTTGACCGAATAGCATGATCGATTATAGATTATGTATTATTATACAACAATTGTGGTATTGGCCAGCTACCTACTTCTGTTATAATTAGATTTTTTCTTCTGTCATTAGCGACCCAAGAAAACAATGAAAATCAGAATCACATAACAAAATCGAAAGAGGATTCTGTTAAGAAACAATATGAACAGTAGCAAACACGTTCATAACTCAATTCTGGGTATCTCTGATGTAAATATTATGATTAAAGCAGATTTAAATGTGATAATTAATGTGTGTACATATCTTATAGATAGTAATTATAATTTAGAACATGTGATTGTACTTACTTTTAATATTCAATAACAAATTTCATCAAGCTTATAAAACAAACACGGAACTGTTGGTTGTTTTGAAGTCCCGGTAGTATATGCGAGTGATTTTTCATTTTTGTCCTTGACTTTGTTTGCCGGTGTACCAATTTGAATTTCAACCGAGTGAGTTTTTATTCAAAAATCTAACTATAACATGCCGAAATTTTAAATAGTAATGGAGACTTGTTAAGGTGTGTAATCGTCTAGTATAGCATACTAGTGTTAGAATGATTTTCACTAATTTCATAAAGTAAATATCAACTTAGAGTGTATTTTATTTTTGAATAGGGTGCTTTAGTTGAACGAACATAAAGATATTTGTCTATATTATTTCAGTTTTAGGTAAGATAATAAATATGATGTTACACGGTATAGTTAATTAAATTTACGTTTGGTGAAATCCAAAGTTAGTAATATTGAATTGATTAGATATTAATTATTCATTAAAACTATTTGCATGAAGTTAAGGTAAGCAAATGCGCTTTTTAATGAATCTGTGGTAGAATACATATAGAGGGAGTTTGTTTAATTAACAGGAGTGAAATATACTTAGCATTTTTATCTAATGTGTAAGAATACGTAAGGCATTGTTTAATTACATAAATAGTGACGCGTATGTGTTCAAGCATTGACATGTAACAGCATGCACCAGGAAGGTGTTCAATGAATTCATACAAAAGAGTAGAAATAGAATAAGGATTTGGTTCTATTTGTATGACTCGATATTGAAAATGTTATCCTTGTTATTATACGTAATTCCTATTTATTGAACTAAAGTTGTTGAGATTGATTTATTTACAAGTGGAATTAAGTTTACTTTATTATGAGAGCACATTGAATTGTGAGTTTTTGATTTACCTGTCCTACAGAACGGAGGAGCTAAATATGATACTGTAGAGAAGGAGAGTGTTACGGAAGGATCTACTGAAGCATAATCATTATTAGAGCACGGTCTATCAAAATTATATTAACAGTATTCAGCATTCCCTCGTGGGTGACTAAAATCTTTTTGGAAATTTGTACGATCCAGGAGTTCTAGAATTCCTGGTAAACTCTTCACTGGCGACATTGAATTCAACGACCCTCAGCTGCTGGTAGTTGTGATATTTGAGATATGCATACAAATTTACCATCACTGAATATTCAAAGAATTGTATGGCCCTGATTTCTATTCAGCTTTACTCACGCACTAAGTGGATTATACTGGAATAGCTGAAGAAATCAAAGGATATCTTTACCTCAGGACGTGATAATATTCCCAGCTTTCTTCTTCGTGATTGTACATCAATTTTTGCTGATACCTGAAAAGTACCTAATATACGTCTTTAATCACAGGCCGATATCAATTCTACCTAACTTTTCAAAGGTGTATGTGGCTATAATATATCAATATATTTATAACATCAAATTATGTTTGTTGCCGTACCAACATGGTTTTATGTCCAAAAGGTCTAAACTATAATATATCAATATATTTACATCAAATTATTTTTGTTGCCGTACCAACATGGTTTTATGTCCAAAAGGTCTATCACTTCGAATTTTGCCACATTATCTCAGGTTTTGTTTGTAACACTGGACAATGGGGAGCGAATGGATGTTGTGGACTTTTCTCGTGCCTTCGACATCATTGAGTTTGGTTTCAGCAACTTACTAACACTTCTTAGTTCCTACTTTACTGCAAGAAGTAACCTCGTATACTATAATAACGACAAATCAATGATGTATATTTCTATTTCTGGAGTGCCCCAGGGGTACAATCTTGGACCATTATTATTTCACATATTTTTTAATGATTTAATAACTTCAACCAATTGTCATGTTTTGGCCTAGAATTGATGGTGCTGCTTTTCTTCAATAGAACCTGGATCGAGTTACGAATTAGTGCTCTTGAGACAAATTAAACATCGGCAAATGCTGCTTTGTATCTTTTACCAGAAAACCTAATAGATTTTCTCCAATTATTCTATTGACAACATCGCAATCAACCGAAAAACGCATGTCAATGATCTCGGAGTTACTTTTGATGAAATTTTGCCTTCGCTAAACATGATTCCCTAGTCACTATGTCAGAACTTTGAGCATTGGGTTTCATTATCCGTACCTGCTCAGATTTGAAGACATAGCTTGATTCAAGTTTTTTTTTATGTGCTGGTTGTTAGCAAGTTGGAATATGCCGTTGTTGTGTGGTATCCATCTTATAGCTTGAAGCAAGACGACACCTAATTAGTACCAACTTTATAAAAAATGTCATTCTTTTTAAGATTGACTTCCCTGATTTGCTTGCAGAAGTTAATTTTAGTAGAATTTTAATAACTTTGTACCAAACGTTTTTCATTAGTTTTTTCTGATTAATGTTTTTCAAATTTCTCGTATTATGTTAATTAGTTTATTTTTCTGAATTCTTCGTTGTTATTAATTTTTCACGTATGTCTTATCTTTGTTATTTGTTTATATTGTCTGTATTCGGCTGACCTGTTAGGCAGTTTAATAAATATTATTATTATTAATACAGCAAAGTTCACAGCACAATTGTATGGTTCAATATAAGTTACATGCTCATGTTAACGGACAGTTAGAAGTTAATCTTACACTGATTGGCCGAATTCTATAACCTTCTTTGTACTATACAATAATAGCACATCCTTTTTATACGCCAATTAGTTTTTCTTGCGGCGTTATCACACTGGCATTAAAAATTAAATTATTATTCATAAAAATTAAAGAGAGCTCGTCGCGGAGTAAAAGCACTTACAAACTGGTCTAGTAGTAGGAATGGCATTGTACTATCACACAAAATTTTATTTTTTAATAAATTGTTACCTGCTTTTAAGTTTCGTGGTTCTTTTAGCGGAGAGATGAATTCTATGAACAATTTCTTCCTTAAACATTTTTGATGAATAGAGGCAATACACAAAGGAATCAACAATATTATATTTTATTATTTTAAATTTAAGTTTCATTTTTTTTTTCTATTTGCTGTACTTTTCTCTTTATCTTTTGTTGGTCAAATTTCTTTGACCGGTAGTGTACCTAGATATATCGGCACAAAATGTAAATGTACAAATACCAACACTGTTGTATCGTTATAAGAAAAAGTTTATCTAGATTTCCTGGTACACGTTATTTTATTCCCAAAAGTTTAGGTATCTTCCGTCGCAACATAGCGAAAGCACATTTTACGCAGCAGGGTTGAGCTTAACTGGAATGAACAGTAATCAATATTTCAGGTTTCTAGGTCAGCGTTCTTACATCAGTGCGGAAGACAACTGAACCGAAATCTAAGCGATAACTTTGTTTGACAATTCAATTATTTTCTTTGTGTATTGGTAGTCAAATATTAATAAGCGTTTTTTTACTACAGAACTGAAACTTTTGTTTTAAAACTATTACATTAAAATTTCTTATTTATGATACCGACTTATTAAAGAATCGAAACAAATTTCAGAATATAGGTATGTGTATCTCAGTCAAACTTGATTTACATATAAAGTAAGAGGGTGGAATATTTTACCGAAACAAAATATAACAGTGCGACACACAAATTGCTACAATTTTAGAAGGTCTTCTCTTTCGATAAATTTAATCGATTGAATGATTAATTGAAGCCTTGCTTCCTAAGAAGAGTGGGATAATTGCTAATAAATTCCAGAATTTTGTTGCCATCAAGCTATTACTAGCCTAAGATTTCCTTGAGAGCCTGAACAGATGATAGTCGCTTGAACTCAAGTCGGGATTCTAATGAAGGTGATCCATTGCTGTCCAATGTATTTTATCAAATTTGACTAGAATTATTGTGGCGATGTGAGGTCGCCCCCCCCCCCCCCATATCTGGTAGAAATGTTTAATTACTTTCTTATACGTAGTATAAGGAAGTATTGTGATGATGAAAATTTTCGACCTCGAGATTTTTGCAGATGTCCACGTTTTGAAGTCCCCTGATACCGAAAAAGTGGTTTTTAAAAAATGTCTGTGTGTCTGTGTGTGTGTCTCTCTCTCTCTCTCTCTCTGTGTGTGTGTGACCACGACAGCGGTCAAGCCGCTGTAGATATCAATTCCAAATTTTGTATTTACGTGTATAATCTCCCTCTTGAGATCTGATTAGTTTTTCAGTAAAATCGGTAGACCGGAAGTAGCAGTTTACTTCAGCGAAAAAATCGAATTTTGCCAATATTTCGTCAACTACTAAGTTTTAACAAATTTATAAAGAATTCATATATACTTAAAATTAAAATTGAGTATAATTTTATCTAAAAAGTTTTCCGAAATTCCTACCGGAAGTAGGTCTTTTACTCTTATCGAAAATCAGTTTTTTGCGAATATTTCGCAAGTCATGCCTTTTTGGCTAGTACGTTACGGATATAAAAGTATTTAGAACATAATTTTCAATATCTTTTGTATAAAAAAAATTTCAAAATTCAGAACGGAAGTACCACTTTTACTCTTATCGAATAGCGATTTTTTGCAAATATGTCGTAAATTATGCATTCTGTATAAATTTATCAAGAGTACAAAAGTATTTAAAACTAGATTTGCAATATTTTTTGTATATATGAAATTTCAAAATTCGGACCGGAAGTAGCACTTTTACTCTTAGCGAGGAGCACTTTTTTGATATCTTGCAAAGTATGCATTCTATAGAAATTTATTAAGAGAATAGAAGTACTTAGAATAGGATTTTGAATAATATCTGTAGTAGCACTTTTACTCTTAGCGAGGAGCACTTTTTTGATATCTTGCAAAGTATGCATTCTATAGAAATTTATTAAGAGAATAGAAGTACTTAGAATAGGATTTTGAATAATATCTGTAAAAAAAATTCTTAAAATTCTGTAATTTGAAACGCTCATACGTATAAGAAGGTCGTGTGGTGGCCACACCTCATTTTTTTTTTAGAGCGATAAGTGGCTTAAATATGAGAGTCCTGGTGCACTCCCCTTCTTAATTTTGACTTAAAATCCATGTCATGTAAATTTAAAATGTAGACACACACGACTTTATGTGCATTCCGAATTTGTTATACAGATGTTCGAAATTTTTAAATACACTTAATGAACAAATTTTTTTAATACAAAAGTTCTCCAAATCCAGTTCTGAATACTTTTACACTCTTAATAAATTTTAATATGTCTATTATGCGTAATTTGCAAGATATTTGCAAGAATTTGCTTTTGATAAGAACAAATATGTTACTTTCCTGTCCGAATTTCAGAATTTTTTCTATACAACCATCATTGAAAATCAAGCTTTAAATACTTTTATACTCTCAATACATACAGGCTGTCTCAGCTTTTGCGTTACAGGATTATCTACTTTCCCTGTATAGATATCAGAAAACTTTTCAAATAAAAGTTACTTGATATTATGATGTGTCGAAAATGACAAACAGAGAATTTTATTTGCTCGTGACCTTGAAGGAGATTTCAAGGTCAACTTTGTTTTTTTTAATGGATATATGCATTTTTTAATGTTGCATCTTATTTATCAAAAACTAATAAATAACTTTTATTTGATCCATTTTTTATTTTGCCTTGTCAGTTTTGACACAATTCAGATAAACTTGTCAAAAGCAATTTTTATTAACTTAAAGGAATACGATAATTATAAGTAAGTAATTCATTGCAAAAAAAAATTAAAAAAATAAAGAGTAAGTATTTCAATAATAAATATCTCAAATTAGTGTATGTAGTTGGATAAGAAAACAAAACAAGAGGCATTAATTTAATAAATGTTCAAATTGGGCTCCATCAGCGTGGACACAAGCTTCCAAACGACGTCTTAATCCTCTGTTGCAAGATGAAAGTATCATTCCGTGAGTCATAATCCGGCATCCCATGCGAATTCGATTTTTCAGATCATCAAGATCTGCCGACCGAACTTGATATACAAATTCCTTTAAATAACCCCACATGAAAAAATCAACAGGCGATAAATCCGGGGAACGAGCAGGCCAAGGGATAGAACCTCTATTTCCAATCCATCCATTGGGGTACAGCGCATTTAAATAATTCGTCACAATTTGCGCATTATGGGGCGGAGCACCATCTTGTTGCCAAATTATGTCTCGTCTTTCATTAAGAGGAATATCTTCCATTAAATCGGGAAGCACATTTTGTAAAAAATGTAAATAACGTTGTCCTGTCAGGGTTCCTTCGTAAAAGTGGGGTCCAATTAAATGCCCATTAAACATTCCACACCATACATTGGTTCCCCACACTGTTTGAAAGCGTGCTTCCTCCATCCACCGCGGATTTTGGTTGGACCAATAATGCGCATTATGTTTGTTCACAACACCATTATTGTGAAAGCGACTTTCGTCACTCCACAAAATACAATTAAGATAATTTGGATTTTCATCTTCTAGAACTTGCAATCGTGCAATGAAATCCAGGTGTCTTTGTAAATCGTTTAGTCTTAATTCTTGTGATAAATGAACTTTAAATGGATGGTACGGATGCCCTTTTAAAATTCTATGTACTGTAGCTTTACTAACGCCAATTTCTTCTGCCAAACGTCGAAGTGAAACATGGGGGTTTACAGCTACATAAGCCAAAATGTTGATTACATTTTCTTCATTTCTAGCAGGAGCATTATGGTTAGCATGTTTTACGGTAGAGGGAAATGAACCAGTTCGTAACTTCGCTTCTACTCTATTAAATGTTGTATGTGATGGATGATGACGTTCCGGAAATCTTTCTCGATACAAATATGCAGCTTCTCGGGAATTCCTTCTGCATTCTCCGTAGACTATTAACATATCTACATATTCGTTGGAGTTGTATGTAAGTGGCATATTAAAAAGCTGCGGATAACGCAAGTCAAATCTTTGTGATTTAAGCAAGACTGACAGTTGTTGACTGACAGAACACAACTTTTTACTTTTGACAAGTTTATCTGAATTGTGTCAAAACTGACACGGCAAAATAAAAAATTCATCAAATAAAAGTTATTTATTAGCTTTTGAAAAATCAGATGCAATATTAAAAAATACATATATCCATTAAAAAAAACAAAGTTGACCTTGAAATCTCCTTCAAGGTCACGAGCAAATAAAATCCTCTATTTATCATTTTCGACACATCATAATATCAAGTAACTTTTATTTGAAAAGTTTTTTGATAACTATACAGGGAAAGTAGATAATGCCTGTAACGCAAAAGCTGAGACACCCTGTATATCTGTCGAGATAGCATGAATTAAGCGATTTTGGCAAACAAATGTTTTTCCATAAAAGTAACAGACCTACTACTGTGTATTCAAAAAGATTTTCGAAATTCTTGAAAAACCATTTGAATAAACAATTTTACCAATTCACATTTGAATACTTTTGTATTCTCTAGAAATTAGACTAACTTCGGGAGCTGACGAGATGTTGGTAGCATTTGATCTTTTTTATTCAAGTAAACTACTACTTCCGGTCTACAGATATTATTGAAAATCTAATCAGAATTTATTATTTTTTTAGAATAACAATATGACACCACTAAAATGGTCTGTTATGCACTTTGGCCTAATCTAGCTCTGATTTACTATGTGCAAGTAGGTTATATGAGTGAGACGGATACAACGTATCTTCGATTTCCTGTTGTCTTTATCTGATCTGTTTTTTGGTACAGCGTAATAGTAATATACAGCTTGTGTAATTAAACACTTGATATTGCCCAGTAAACATTGCAACGTCGTATTCTCTGGCCGTACTGGGGATGCGACGAAAGACAGGAGAGGGTAGAGTGACTGTGATACTCCCAGACAATGCTTCATCGCTAAACGTAGCGAGAGCTGTATGATGTATTTTGGACTTGCTATATCCAGTGTTCCATTACACAACCTGTATATTTAGTTGTCTTCATTTATTTGTTCTACCACCAGAGTGGTAATTTTTAAAATAAACATCGTGCTTATATTTAACTTAATTATTTAATCAAAAACAATCATATATTCTATCCAAAGTCAATCATTTTGAGGTGTCCCAGGAAAAGTTTTATTTAAACTTGTTCCTTACTACACTAAGTTGCTGCTAATAAAATACATATTTATGTTAGTCGAAGTTCAAAACAAAAATCATTGTTGGCTGTATACTATCGCTTAATTATCATAAATTTTCTTGAAGAATTTAATATTAAGTAAGTATTGGTGTTTCTTATTTTTCTATATGGATCGACCCTATTGTTTATTGTAGTTGATCATTATTTGACCTTTTTAATAGGTAGAGATTCCTTCATGCTATTTTGTATTTAAAAATGTGTAAACAAACATTTTCTCCAACCTTGAACTTTAATTATTTGCTTTGCATTGCTATCACAGCAAACACGATAGCATGAAAATTGTTATTCAGATTAATTTATAGTAAGATAGCGAATAGGCGCATTGATGATCATTGCCATACTTCCGCATGGGAATTTCTTGTCACTGCACAAATTTGTTTTAACTTACTTACTACTATATACTTTGAAAATTGTTCGCACTATCATGCAACTGATCTGGAATTAATTAATTTCTCACATATGCCATACAATATGCGTGATATCGATCTCTCGAAGCGTACTAGTTGTATATTAGTCTCTCTATTTATTTGTGTTTGAAAGTTTATCTTCTGAAAACATTCAGTGTTTTTTTAAGTGGGCAAACATGGTACTATTGACGATTGAAACTTTTTTATCAAAAAACAAACTATAAATACCATTAGGACAAGGACGTTTTAAAAGAAAAGATTAAATGATATGTTTCTTTACAAACGATACTCGATATGACAGATACTTATCACTTTTCGTCTGTATTATTTTGCTTTGGAAATTGAAGACCTTAGCAGATATAGATATTAAAAATAATAATTTAAAGTTCAGTTCTTCACTGAATTCTAACTCTGCTCATCCATCATCATAGATTATTCAAAGCAAAACACAAAGCACGTATATCAACAAGCAAAAAGTAATCCAAAACCAAAGACTATCACTAATCATTGATAACCAATGGCCACTACCAAAAAAAGGGTTAACCAATAATTGGTTAAGTAAATTATAGTTTAAATGGTTGAAATAACCAGCTAGAAAGAGTTGACTTGAACGTTAAAACGTCATTTTAATTTTCGCTATTGGAATTGTTAGGTTGACAGTCTAAAAAGTTAAAAAAACACAGATAGAATTGCCATTTAGTTTTATTGTTTCATCTACAATCTGCAACAGTTGTGTAAGCATAAGTAAATTTTATAAAAGCAATGTCAGGAGAAAAGAAAGCCTCTTGACCATCTTCCTGTATACTATTAACAAGTTACATGTCTTGATTAATTTCTTTCTGGTAAGTCCGTGGGTTATTGCCTGTTTATGTACTTTCCTTAGCACTTTCGGTTCATTCTTTATTTCTTCTACTGAGTTATTCATATTGTATGTGTGACTTCTAGAGTTTCAAAGTAGTTTGTTGAGAATCTATTGATCTCGTCAGTGACGAATGGCATTTTTAAATTGTTATGCAGGGTAAAATCGGATACATACCAGGGGGCGTTGGCTACAGAGCGAAATATTTTGGACTGCTGAATTATTTTCGAATTGAACGGTTTCGCACATCCCCACAGTTGAACACCGTATGTCCATATAGGCTTTATAATACATTTATATAAGAGCAGCTTATCTTCCAAGGACAAGCCCTAAAAACCAGAACATCTCTCATAATTTAAAATTAATTTTTGGCGTTTTATTTAGGTTTGCTTCCAGGCAAGTCTTTGAACCAAGTGTAGTCCTACGTACTTAACATCACTTTGGAATTTCACTGTTGTTGAAGAGTACCGGCGGGAATACTGTGTGCTTTGAGTAAATGTGACCTGTGCAGATTTAGTTCAATAGATTTTGATTCTCCATTTAGCAAACCAGTTTTGAAGAAATCAAGGTGATCTTGCAGGTGCTCTGATTCAATAATTGGATCATTATTTATCGTTATTATGGCTGCGCCATAAGCAAATGCTGCAGTTGTTGTATTATTTGTTGTTGGTAGGTCTGCGGCGTAAATAAGAAACAGTAGAGGATCCAAAACACTGCCCTGCGGTACTCCTGAGTTTACTTGTTGGTAATCAAAGGATGTAGGGTTAAACTGAAAGTACCTTTCTGACAAGTATGATTTTAGGATGTGGTAGTACGGCTTGGGAAAATGCTTTTGATTTTGTATAAATATCCGTTGTGCCACTTTGTGGAATGCCTGTGCAACGTCTAGGAATATTGCTGTGCATAGAGTCTTATCCTCAAAACTTTCATTGATTGTCTTTACTATACTGTGTGTTTGTTCTATGGCCGAATGGCGCTCTCTAAAACCAAACTGGTAATCGGGGATAATGGTCGATAATTCTGTGTCAATTTTAATTCTACCCATTAGTAGTTTTACTTTCTTATAAGTAGTATAAGGAAGTATTGTGATGATGAAAATTTTCGAGATTTTTGCAGATGTCCACGTTTTGATACCGAAAAAGTGGTTTAAAAAAAATGTCTGTTTGTCGATAGCGGTCAAACCGCTGGAGATATCAATTCCAAATTTTGTATTTACGTGTATAATCTCCCTCTTGAAACCTGATTAGTTTTTCAGTAAAATCGGTAGACCGGAAGTAGCAGTTTACTTCAGTGAAAAAATCGAATTTTGCCAATATTTCGTCAACTACTAAGTTTAAACAAATTTATAAAGAAATCATATGTACTTAAAATTAAAATTGAGAATAATTTTATTTAAAGGTTTTTCGAAATTCCTACCGGGAGTAGGTCTTTTACTCTTATCGAAAATCAGTTTTTTGCGAATATTTCGCAAGTCATGCTTTTTACACATGTACGTTACGTGTATAAAAGTATTTAAAACATAATTTTCAATATCTTTTGTATAAAGAAAATTTCAAAATTCAGACCGGAAGTACCACTTTTACTCTTATCGAATAGCGATTTTTTTACAAATATGTCGTAAGTTATGCATTCTATATATATTTATCAAGAGTACAAAAGTATTTAGAATTGGATTTGCAATATTTTTTGTATATATGCACTGAGAGAAAAAAAATGTTCAGTCAACCAATTTCTAGTTGACTCAATAGTTTTCGCTGGTTCCCGGTGAGCAATCACTTCAAAATTTTGAATGAAAACGTATGGTTTATCAAGTTTAAGTTATTGAATCAATGATTTTGCGTGTTTGATATAATATTGTATAGAACATTATTTGAACTTCTTTAAACTATCATTTCAGTATGTACATCGATTTGGGTTGGTACATATGCTTGATCGATCGAATGTGTTGTACATGTTCATTCAACAGTTTATTATTGTAATACAAATAGTTTCACTTATTTTACTTACCTATGGCTAAGCATTGACTTAAAAACAAAAAACGTTTGTGTTAACGTGTTGATTAGCATTGTTTCAGCAAATAAATATGTTTTGAATAGTAGATCTGGTAGATCATTGACCCAATGACAGGTCTCTATATTTATTTTCTTGATATTTTGGAACTATTGATGGCTACTTCAAATTTATAATTACGCATGAACTTAAGTTTAGTATAAGGAGTCTTCCAAATGAGAAATAGGTACATCTATTTCAAATTGTTAATGCTGAAGATGAAGTTATTAACATTTTCTGACACATCAACATGTGAAATAGATCTAGCAAGTTGACTTATGGAAAACTTCTTATACTTACCTTAAGTTCATAGAATAAATATAAATTAAAAGTAGCCATAAATAGCTCCCAAAGCTTCAAGAAAATAATTGTAGAGACCTGCGTCATTTGCTAAATTGTCCACAAAAACTTAATAATACCATAGTAATCACTCTTACGCACTTTTATTACGGCACTAGGTTTTGATTCCATATGCACCGAATGCGTACGTTTCAGATAACGTCTTCATTCCAAACAAAAATCATGAGTTGGAAATCGTCTTTGCAACATTCACATTCTGTGTCAAATAAAAACATTATATGATCATAAAAGTACATAAGGTGATTGCTGCGTCCCAGTCTTTCTGATCAACTATTTACATTTAATAAAGCATAAGTTTTAAGAATGCAGTAAATGTTATAGCTTATAAAGAGGATTCTTAACTATTATTAATATCGCCATAAAACCTATCAGAATGCATATAATAAAACACAAAATTTAGAACAAGAAAGCTTTATTAAAATATACGAAAGCTAAAAACAATATTAACTCAATTTCTATTATTATAAGTTATTAAATAAATACAATAATACAGTTTTGCCTTGCTAAGTACATTACAGTGTAATATACAGATCACCATGAATGTGGTAGTGACATTGACATAATTTCATGTCAGTGAGTTCATCATATCGAAGTAAAAGTAGCTCATAACTTTCAATGATCTGTCAGGTGCGTTGCCAGTTACGCTACAACGGGTCCTTGATTCAAGTCTTTTTTTTTCTTTTTCGAATCTCGGACTGTTGGGTAATTTTTAAGAAATTAGAAATTACCTAATTAACAATAATAAACTAATTTTAAAATAATTTAAAATTAGTATGACCTCTAAATCGTCCAAGAAATTACATTATATGTACACATGAATATGGGAATAAGGTCACATACCAAAAACCAATTTTTTTAAATGGAACACCCAGTGTTTTATTGAAATTTTATTGAAAATAAATTTTTGGTATGTGAAAATTTCAGGAAGTAGGCTTTGAAAAAACAAAGTTTTTTGAGATATTATCGAGTGGAACTTATATCTACTATGTTCGTTTGTGTTTCATACAGACTTGAAAAAAAACATCCCACATTTTGTATAAATTTTGTCCACGGTTTGGAAACATAATTTCAAAATCATATTCAACCTATAAAAGAAATATATATATGAAACAGATAATTTTATAATATTCATACTCAAACATGCGCGGTCTAATAAACAATATAGTAACGAATTTGTAAAGCTTATGCCTTACGTAATAATAATTAGTAGTACAGCTTCAAAGTTGCTGAACTTTTATTGGTAAGTGTACATGTTATTTCTTTTTCATTTTGTTAAATTGGTTGTCACTGTTCGGAAACTATAGTTGCCGAACATAACTAACTGTAGTAATACGTCACACAAATCATCTTAGAACAATTTTTTCTTTTGAAAAAAATATTGATAAACAATGACCTTACCAATTGATTACAATAGCTATTTTGTTTTAAAATAATAGGCCATTCATTTAAAAACTCTTCGACTGTATTAAAAGTTGCCTTCTTTCTCAACTCAAATGTTTTTTCCAATTCTCTGTAACTTCGTCTCAGGGATTTCTATTGTATTTTAGCCATAAAGCGCTTTCTTGCATTTCGTCTGTAACTATCACTTAGATTATATGTAACCAATACAAATATCAACATTTCTATAGTCTTACCTGTGACATTTACTAACAAGTCCACCAAAATTCCTCTAGCTTTTCTATTTAAACATTTGTCCCGCTTATACGACTGCAAAACAAATTTGCCAGCTGTGATTGCACTTAGGAATTTTTCAATGCATAAATTATAAACTTACAGCTTTTTCGAAATTTTCTAATCCTAACAAAGCATTTGTTCGGCTTGTTGCTTTATCAAATGCTTCTCCGGCTTCTGTATTTATTAAATCATCTTCGTTGCCGTCACTATGACTTACCGACGTCTGAAAAAAGTTAAACGTAATTTAAACAAGTTATGATAGAAGAACAGAATCTGAATTCTATACTTCCACAGATGTATCCGATACATTGGTAAGGTCCCTTTCATTATCATATCTTTTGAATTGTTCTAATTTCCATACAAATTTTACTCTTGGTCCAATTTTCTTGAAGGGCTTCAATATGTATTTCGTGTTCTTCGTGAAAATTTTAAAGGAATCAAATAACATAATGTTATCATACAGAAACATACATAATTTTAACAATAAAAATATTACAAAATAATACTGGTTTAGGAAACACCATATTGACAAACAACATTCCTTTAAAATACAAACTGTAAAATATACAAATCTTTCTATTTTGTTATATTCTGAGAACCACCCTATATAAAGAAAAGTTAACGTGAACAAAATTTAGACAATTTTCATTTAGCATCTAAAGTTATTAACCACATTCATAAATTACTACTCAGTTAATAAGTATATACCTTGAAAAATAAACTACCTACCTATGAAAATTACGAAAAAAGACATTGAAATAAAACTAACCTTCAAATACTGCGACGTATTCGCCGAATCCCCATTTATTTAATAGTTTCTCCATATTCTAAGTAAATATATTACACTTAATTAGTGATATTTAGTAATAGAAAGTAGTAAGACTCACCGTCTAATAAATACTGAAAAAAACAAGAAAGGATTCTGTGATGCAACGTTCATTCAGTGAAGACAGTATGAACACTAAAATTTGGGCATAGATATATTATATCGATGTATACCTATACATATAATACGGTTTACCACCACTAACCGTTTTTTGCTGCACCAAAGTACGGACAAAAAAATTGTTATGATGACTGCGTCTCTTATACAAGTACCTACATGTGTACCTACTTTAAATACGATATATATTTTCTGGAAAGAATATGGCGTTGCTAATGCGACACTTTCAATTTATTTCAACAACAATTTACAGTGTTCGATCAAAAGTTGCGAATGATTGGATCTCAGTCAATGAGCAAAAATGTTGAATCAACAATACTGGCAATAAAAAATTTAAAGTAATTGGTTCATTAGTTTGCTTGTGGTTGTCTGAATAGATTATTTGTTCTCTCAATATTTTGTTGGTTCAGTGAATGTGTAAAAGGTGAAAAGTCTAAAAACTATTGACTGAACAATACCATTTTTCTCAGTGTGAAATTTCAAAATTCGGACCGGAAGTAGCACTTTTACTCTAAGCGAGTAGCACTTTTTTGATAATATCTTGCAAAGTATGCATTCTATAGAGATTTATTAAGAGAATAGAAGTACTTAGAATAGGATTTTGAATAATTTTTATATAAAAAAATTCTTAAAATTCTATAATTTGAAACGCTCATACGTACAAGAAAGTAGTGTGGTGGCCACCCCTCATTTTTTCGAATACTTTTGATAGGATTGGAAGTAAACCGATGGAACGATGTGAAGTGGTTTCATTGATTGATTTTTCCTGGTTTGGGCATCAGTATATTATTGCAAATTTCCATATTGCAGGGTGGTAAGATAACCGGAGATATATAGAATCTTATCGAACTGATAAGTTGACATTCTAAAAAAGGAAAAAGAACACTGAAATTTTAAGAATTACCATAGATTCTCCTCGAACTGTTAGATTGACCTTCTATCATTTAAAAATATCAACCTTACTCGATGTAAGAGATATAATTGTAGTAGGAACATACACATGTGTAAAATAACAGATTAATTAACCTAGTTATAGATACAACCCCGATATATCATTGCTGTACATTACTTTATGCTTTAACAATAACAGAAACTTTTATTTTATTTTCAACTAATATTTACTGTTTTTTACGTTGATCTGATTACATCATATTCAATTGCCTGATGCTGGGATACCAGATCATCCATAAAATAAATGACTGGACGAAGTATTGTAAAACGCAGATAGTTTTCATTTACTGTTGTGATAGACCCAATTTGCAGCGATCAATAAAGAAGCAGTTAACTGCGAAACTCACCTGTAGTTGTAAATCACTTGCTTCGTCTGTTTTATAGGTTTTTGTTGTGTGTATTTACTTTCATTTGTATTCAGTCAATGGAACTGTTTTGTTTGTACTGATTCTTTATGAAAATAGCTTTAAGCCGGCTTGGATCGAACTTTTAACGCAAATCTTTAAAGGCTTGAGTGTTCATACATTTACGTTTAATTATTAATATTAATTTTATAATGCTGCATGTTTTTTAATGTACTGTTTATGAGTTCAAATAAAGCAAGGATTACTATGAACTTGTTTCGTGTTTGTAAAGAATATTGAGAGGTATAGAATGAAGTATGTGTATATATGTATGTATACTTGAAACATGATTTACCAAATAAAGTAGTATGGATGTGAGGAATTCATGAAAACCTTTCGATATAACAATGACACTGATATGGCTCCAGCTCCATTGTCAAGCTTAATAAAATTGAAAAAATGTTATATCTGACAGAGAAGTGGAGGATTTGAAGAGTATTAGCTCTCAGACTTCAGATTATTCGATTATCTTACTATCTACACGTAGAGAACAAGAAATGTTAACTCAAATTTCTTCACAGTGCCGAATACAAAATGTAAATTAACCAATAATCGATTAAATCAACAAAAAATACCCGTTTCAGACAACTTTCTAAAATTTGTTAACCAAAAATGTTAAGAAAATAGTCTTTTTGTACTCACCGCCTGTAAAGTGACATTTGGCGCATGTGTAGCTCGACTGGGAAATACGTTTTCCCGGTTGAGGCGACTGTAAAAATTGAGAAAAACACTGGCACTTTGGGACATTTAAAAAAAAATCTAACTTGGTAGTAATAAAATTTAGTCTATAAAATACTACTTCCCTCCACTATTTTCTTCACTAAAAGTTGGGGAAATAGGAGTAATAATTAAAAATTCTTCAAAAAAAATTGTGGCGCCATCTATTTGACGATATTTTAAGCGACATCTTAAGCAAGATTCAAGCGCCATCTATTTGAACTACATCGGCATTCATATTGGCAGTTCGGAATTGTTTGTATTTAAACCAAAAAACGCAATAAATGTACTATAAATTTATAAATATAAGAATAAATACCTCATGTTTGCCATGTGTAAGAATATAATAACTTAATTTTAGGGAAAGGTGAGTAATAGTTACGTACACGAAATGCTTAAATTAATTAGGTAATCTATTTTAGGTTAGGTATGATACTAATGATATTAATCAATAATATTTCTTTAATTTAATGTTCTTACAAAAAATATTGTACAAACCACTTGCGTGAAGACATCTTCCACGCATTCGCGCAATACAAACTGCGCTCATGCGGGAAAACAGTCTTCCCGCACTTGGTTCGTAAATAACTATTACCTATTGAAAACCAATGTCTTGTACGTAGAAGCAAGTACTGTTGCGTCTAAGAGTAAATTTTGTGTGCGTTCTTCATGAAAAAATACAATGGCTTGATAATTAACTTGGTTTGATATGAAAAAAAAACAATTAAAGTTTATTAACGTACTTTATTTTTGGATATATGTAGTTCTCTGGAAGATCAACGCACTTGCCCCAACGTTTTCCCGCTTCGCAATTCCTTCGCACAAAATAGTTTTTTCGAGGCTTTCAAAATACTGGTGTACTTCCTGCATGACCCCTTCATTTGACCCAAATATTCTTCCTGCCAGGAAAGTTTTTAGTTTCGGAAATAGATTGTAGGCTGATGGAGCTAGATCTGGAGAAAACGTAGGATACGGAAGCAGTTCAAATCGTAACTCGGCCAATTTTGTTGAGCGACACGGCATTGAATGCACGAGGGCATTGTCATGGTCATTTCCGGACGTTTTTCTCTTATTGCCGCCCTAAAACGGACCAAAAGTGATGCAGTATGCTCCCGGTAATGGGGTTTTCCTTTTCGAGATAGTGAATTAGGAGAATGCCTTTTGCGTTCCAAAAAACTGACGCCAGCATCTTTCCCTTTTTTCGAAGCCGGTTCTCCAGGTGCCATACATTGTCTTCATTTCCGGGATATAGTAGTGTGGACAAAAACATGGATAGGTTTCTTCCATTTTCACTAAACGACGCAAAAATTCTACTGCATTCTTCTCAAACATTTGTAAATTGTCATTAAATATGTGCATGCGAATTTGCTTTTGTTCTGGAGTGAGTAGACCGGCGGCACCCATCTTGCACAATTTTTTTTATGCAATTATTTATGCAAAATAAAGTAAACCCGCTAAGTTGAGGTACCTGTGGTTCTGCTAACTTTCACTCGTCTGTCGGCTAAAATCGGGTGGGGGATTTCGGGTGTCACAGCCGATTTCGGGGCTCCAGGACGTGGTGCGTTTTGAATTCTTGTTCTGCCTCGCTTAAATTCATTTACCCAAAATCGAATACTCAGAAGAAGGACATGTGTCACCCAGTGTAGGTAAAAACCTCTCATAAATTTCCTTCGCTGTTTTCCCTACCAGAAAAAAAGAATTGAATCACACAATGAATTCCAATTTTATCCATTGTTTACTGTTGATCGAAACACTTCTATTTAAGTAACTGTCAACCATCGAATGACTCGAGACTGCAGATTATTTTATATTCATAGGAAGAAAACTTTATAACTACGTATACAGATTATGTTAGCGCCATCTGTTAGTATGTCAACCAAGTTATATATCAAACCACCCTCGTAGTGGTGATTGGTTAACTTAACATTTATTTTCTCTTGGTGTAGTGCATTATACCATTTTGGTCAGTTTTGATAAGTACAAAATAATGGACAATTGTAGTAGGTACATACTTCTAATTTTCCCGCAAAAACATTAAACAAAATAATATCATGAATGAGAGGTAAATTGACTTTAAGGAAGTTAAAATAGTTTTCGAATCGAAATCTAACTTATTTCTGCTGTCGACGTTTAGCAGAAGAGTGGAACAGTAATGTCAATATAGATATGTTTTTTTTAATGTATTCTTTTACTCAACAAAGGGACGATTAAATGTGAATTTGTTAAATAAAACGGGTATTGTCATATATCACATATATGTATATTGTTTTTTTATAAGTATCAAAAATATTGCCTTTCACAGTTCTTAAGCAAAGTACGTGTATTTTTCAGTTTCAGCAAATAAAATGTATTTGTTTTATATAGTCTAGATAATTTCCAAATCTACCAAATTTAAGATGAAATCAAAACATATCTACTGCCCGATGCAATTTACAAACTTAACAAAGCATCTGCTTTTGGGTAAGTGCTTCATCCGTGAGGGGGGTAGTAAAATAACTCAGAAAAGCTCACAAAGCAAAAAGTAAATAAAACAGCAATATATTGACTGTTGGGAAGTTGCTCAGAAATTTACGGTAAAAAGAACACATCTAATAGCTAGGCACACCAAAAGGGTTTATACTTGAATATATTTTGTATTAATGCCAGTGGCAAAGGAATAAATATATGTCTATACTATGTGTATATTTACATAAATGATAGTTTCTCTGATATAATTATCAACCGAAAAAGCAAATATAAAGTGTCAATTAATTATATACATAACGTGTACCTTTGTAGTGAAATAATGTTATTAGGGCATCTCTCGATTCGTTGTTTGACATCCATTACCTACTAAAATTGTTTGCCCATTTACTTCATTTTAACTAATTTATATTTTAATTCATATATTCATATTAACGAATTGATGAAGCAATTTTGACTAATAGCCAACATGAACACAGGAAAAGCGCTACAGTGGTTAATATGAGGTATTTTTATGAAAATAACTTATTAAGCATAAGCCTAGGAACATACATACCCTGGCAATTGATTAAAACCAGCGTTGGGTATCAAGAAATTTGTAATTTGCATTAGATATATTTTGAATTTAAAATTGTAAACGGATTTAGTTGTTCAACCGGGATCGTTTCCTAGAAAAAACAACTTATATTATTAGGCAAAAATCTTATTATTGGTTTTGGGCCAGATAGCAGCTATTAAGGTCTGAACACAGATATTAAAATATGTGAAAGCATTATGACTAATATCTATTTTTAGTTGAAATTTGTACGTGCTAATGTTTAGAAGTGTATCGAAGTGTTTCAATGATACTGTTTTGTGAATTTTATCATTAGCTTAATTTTATTGGTTTTGTAAATTTATTTGGAATGGGAAAAGCGAAATATATTAGTAGCGCGGAAATGAAAATAGAGACTTTGTTAAAAACAGGCATGAATTCGAGAACTGACAAATAGAACTAATGCAAGAAGTTTCTCGGCATGCAGGTGACCGAATAGCCCGGTTACTTCGAAAAAAAAATGAGGTGTGGCCACCACACGACTTTCTTATACGTATGAGCGTTTCAAACTATACAATTTTAAGAAATTTTTTACACAAAATGCAAAAAATCGCTATTCGATAAGAGTAAAATTGGTACTTCCGGTCTGAATTTTGAAATTTTTTTTATACAAAAGATATTGAAAATTGTGTTCTAAATACTTTTATACCCATAACGTACCTGTCTAAAAAGCATGATTTGCGAAATATTCGCAAAAAACTGATTTTAGATAAGAGTAAAAGACCTACTTCCGGTAGGAATTTCGAAAAACTTTTTAAATCAAATTGTTCTCAATTTTAATACTAAGTACATATGAATTCTTTATAAATTTGTTTAAACTTAGTAGACGAAATATATTAATATCAGATCTCAAGAAGGAGATTAGACACGTAAATACAGAATTTGGAATTGATATTTACAGCGGTTTGACCGCTATCGTTGTCACACACAGACATTTTTTAAAAACCACTTTTTCGGTATCAGGGGACTTCAAAACGTGGACATATGCAAAAATCTCGAGGTCGAAAATTTTCACCATGACAATACTTCCTTATACTACGTATAAGAAAGTAATAGTCCGTTTAGATCAAGCGACCGCACAAAATCAGAAGGCGGTTTGATTCAATTGCCTTCTTAGTAAAGGTGACTGACTGCTGCTGGTTGATATCATGTACCACATAGCCTCAGCACAATAAGCCTTATTGTTTGCGGTGCAAATAGAGAATATGTGTCGGACAGACCTGAAAGAAGAAAAAAGCCTATGGTTTTTTCTAAAATATACTATTATCATATGACCGATATGACCAATACGTACTTATTTGAACGTGTTTTACTGTAAGGAAACGTCGGCATCGTGTCCATAATAATGCGATGTTCATTGTTTTAACATTTAAATCATCTTCTAAATGACAATTAGTATCACGTGATTCAGTACACTTTTTTTTATCCTCTTTAACACTTCCATTATTTATTATTGTCCATTCACTACAACTTCAAAAATGTCTCAAAAAGAACATTTTCTCTAGAAATAAATTATGTTTCCCCAGACGAACGTGATGAAATATATTACTCCTACACAAGACAACGCAAAATTTATTATTTCATACGAAAATGATCATAATGGTGCATAGACATTTCTACCCAGAAACAACATCCGAGAACGTTTTGCTGACTCTTATTTTCAAAGAACGGAAACGGAGCCGTGTTAGAAAAAGAATTATTCTGCTGAATCTGATTTTTAATGAAAAACGATTATAAGTACTATCTCATCACGTCAAGAACGAGTAAATATTCACATTAGCAGTTTTCTGTAAGTAATAATAATTGTATTCTCTCAAGATACAGTGTGGGACAAGAAAACTAAATTTAGATTATTCAAAAAGATTTTGCATCAATCATGCAGTTATAAAAAATAGATGTTTTGTGAAAATGACATATGCGATAATGTTGTTCTTGTTTACCTATTGAAAAAATTATATGATTTGAGAATAACATTTTGCTAATATTTTCATGTTCAAATTGATAAATAATAATATTAATAATGAAATAAAAATACAAGCATTGAGAACAAGAATTTATATATTTTTATTCACATAGGTGTTCATAGAAAATATTTCTATAGAATTATTACGTTTAGCTTTTATTCGTAAATGCATACTTTAAATAATAGCTTCTCATGGTTCAACAACATTTGTATCAGTGCAGCATAAGAAACGATCAAGAAGGGAAAAGATTTGGTCTTTGTGGGAAGTGATTTAATCTTGGGACATTTCTTTCTAGTTGTAGCTGTATGATGCTCCATCTTTCTAGACAAAAATATCATATTTTCAATAAAGACACATAAGTAAGGGAAATGGGCGACGCAATGTTATGTTATTTTGCTATGAAACGGATGACCAAGCGTACATATTTTTTTTTATTTACCTATACACTCGATTAAAAAGAATCTTACGCACACAACGTTACTATCACTTACAATACATATATGCATACGTATTTGTTAATAGTGGTGTTTGAAATACCTGCTTACTAGATTATTTTAAAAGGAAACTGCCTACTTGTCGCGCATCTACTTGTGCATTGAAAATTGTAGTAAAAAAATAGGTATATAAATATTTGTCAAAGTAATTCATTTCAAACTATAATATTTTGAGTAACAATCGGTTAAAATTATCTTTTAACTATCATAGAAAATGTAATGTCCGTGCAGTGTGTGCTTTATCTCTGTCCTGTTGAAAGTAACCAAGTTGAACAAAAGTATTTATCGGAATAATCGACGATGAAACTCCTTTATATCTAATAAAAACACAATTGTTTAGTATCAAAATTATATTGTACATACAACATAGGTATGTTTCACCACCTTGTGGCTTCATCAGATGGACGAAAGATTCATCTAGTTTTTATTAGATACAAAAGGACTTAATAAAATAATTTCAGGTGTCATAGCATCAATATAAAAAATAAGACCAATTCTCTTTCTTGACATTGTCAATCAACCATATACCCATTTTCAGAGTGACGAAACGAGGATCTTGGTGGTCATATAGATATTCAATATCTAGAAACAGATCAGGGTTTTCTGCAAAATTAAAATTAAATCAGGAAGAATTGCATATTTCTTAGTTATATCTCTGAATTGTATTTTATGATGTAAGTAAATTACAGATTGTTATTTAATTACTAAGTTCAGTTTCAAATATATATGTATCAATATTTAAATTGAAGGAAATATAACATTTCCAGTATAAATAGCTAGGCTTGATATGACAGATACTGCTACTCGAACCTGACTTGAGATATTTGTCTACCCGATATCTACCTGAGTCATTTTGTAGGCCAGCTGCCACAGAAAAAGCTATTACATTGCGAGTCTATATATTCCTTCAATCAACACATTATCTTCACATAGAAATTTATCGAACCATTTAGTGCATCGGCGAGAGAAATCAGGTTAGCAGATATCTTGAGTGGATGTAAATACAACACTTTTGCAATCTTTTTTACATGTACTCGTATCAAGAGAAAAATTTATTTGGTCTGATAAACATCGAAAAAATGGCCTACAGATTTTCCATTTGAAACTACCTATTTCACGAAATCTCCGTATTATACGCCGGAACATGTTGAACAAAACAATTATATGTGAAATCCACACCAGGAAACTTCCTCAAATTGTTTTTGACAAATCCTATAGGAATAATCTCATGTTTCTTGTTCATTACCGACAACAGAACAAAATACGCTTCCACAATAAGTTAAATGTGTAACTCGGTGAAAACCATCGCTATTGTAAAAGTATAATTTGTACTAGACCTTCCAGACGTTGTTTAATTTGGTAAAGTCCCTCTATGAGAAAATCTGAACAGATTGGAGGATAAGCAAGGGGACCAAAAATGAACGCGCTAATGATCAAGCGCGACCACAGCGTCACCTTTTGGATCCAGATTTTGTGATTTTCCTTTTTGACACTAAACCAACCTATATTGTGAATATGAGTCATTTTAGTCCATAAATATAGAATTTGTTAATAAATTGACTAGAGCGCTACCTATCGGATCCTAGCATAGCTATGAATCATCGTTATATATGTATAGTATAAAAATATATTTTCATGCAATTATGTATAACTATGAATTTTAGTTACTCTTACGAATGAGAAATCTAAGCAGTAAAACTGACCAAAATTGCCTTGGATGCAAATTATTTATACGACAACGCGCGAAATTCAAACACTTTTCAATCTCTTTTTGAACACCCGATATAAAAATTGCTATTGTATTTACGTACATTCATCAATCTGATGCGAGAGAAATAGTGCGAAATCAGTCATTCATTCAATAGGCAATGACAAACATTTTTTTTAGTGTTATTTCCATAATTATATAATATATGAATAATATTGCTATTGTTTCCTGGTTCAGTATATCATTAAAATTGTTTTTGCACGATTGTAATATGTTCTCATAACATGCGTTATTCCTTGTTTGTACCGTAATGCGTGTTTATTAATTATAGTAAAAGCAGTGACTCAAATGTTTGTAAGTACCACTTTGTAGGTGAGATTCTTAAGAATAACAATTGAATTCAATTTGAAAAGAGCTTTGTGCTTTTTCGTAACGAAATGAAAACTACTTCTCCGAACTGTTCATGCTATTTCGAAACATACGTATCATATGTTCGTATAATATAATAATATAATAATATTAGTATCTATTTCTACACTACACATTTCTTTGAAATATCACATTTCTTTTACGTATCTTATACACACAACGTTGATTACATTCACATTCACATAAATAAGTATACATGCCAGACGACACAAAATCAATATGGTCTGGTCCTGAGAAGAATAATGAACTTAATAAAAATCACTATAACGTGATAAAAATGAAAATAAACCTCATTACTTCCTTAATTTTAGAATAAATGCAATTAGCCATGTATGTATGCTACTAATTCCAATAAATATACCGACTGATCCAAAATGAATGTATAGTCAACATTACTATCTGCCGTTCTTATCGATCAGTTTAAATTAAGAAATAAAAACAGATTTCAAATAATGCGTTGAGTTTTCACGTTTTATTTTGTGTTTTAAAATACATAGGTACTGTAACAAAAAGGAGTTCATCACCACATGACATTTTAACGTTCCTATGTTTTTTTGGCGGTTCTTATTTGATACTTTATATGAAAGCTCTATCAAATTATGTTACTTACTCATCATAAGCTTGTGTAGAACATACAATTTGACAGAGTAAGTGTGGTACTTTCGGTCTAAACTTTGAAAATGTCTGTATAGCTTGTTATAAATAAACATTTTGTACAGAATTCTATTCTTTATAATTTTTTTTACGGTTTCTTGACTGGTCTTACATACTAATCACCTTCTTTGACTAAAACTACGCAATGTGTGAAATTTCAGGAAAACTATTTGTCAATATCGATACATACAATATTTTGTATAAAAATGTACTTATTAGAATTGTTCAAATATTGAAATCGTATGATTAAACGTTAGCATAAGTGGAGTCTGTAAATCATATATCGGACAAACTGGAAGATCATTCACTACACGCATAAAAGAGCACGAGAGAACTTTTAGGCTACATAAACAGACGCCACTTATGCTAACCATTGTCTTGAACATAAACATAAATTTAACCGTGAATTTGACATATTACACATAGAGGATAAGAGTAAGAAATTAAATCTGTTAGAAAGTTTTGAAATAAATAAATTAAATAGACTAAATTTAATGTTAAACGACCAATTAGACGTCAATAATTCCCCTTTATTAAACTTAAATATATAAATTTCACATTTACCATTGTTTGATTTGTTATTGTATTAGTTTCAATCTCTTGCATAGTATTAATACATAATGTATCTTTATTTTAACATCATATTTACCATACTTATTAATTTATTAGATTCTAATTAGGTCACATAATTAAACTTAAACATGTTAAATTCACATTTACCAGTGTTGGATTTGTTATTGTATTTGTCTCAATTTGTTGTACATTATTACTTCTATATTAATAGCATATTTGCCCAACCTATTCATTTAATAGATCATGGTAAGTCACAAACCACCCCCCTCCTTCCCACACACTTAGTTTTTAGTTTTAGGTATAAATATCATGTTGTGTACAGTTCTGTATTATAATTGGAAGTGCCTCCATAGCCGGCGCCGGTTTCTGTTTTGTATGCATATTGGTGCCGGCTACGGCATCAGGAATTGCGGACGGCAGCCGGCTTCACGTATCGTTACCGGCTTATCAACACAACCTCTATTTTCCATATTGCACGCGTGAACGGTTTAACTTTTAGTGTTAATTTCCTTTAATTTATCTAAATTTGCAGGTATGTTTTTCCCTGTAGCTATGCTTTTTGTTAAAAATGATGTTCTTCTAATTGTAGAATGTTGAAAGTGGGCGATAAGTTTGAAAGTTACGAGAATTTCAACAAGCAGTTACAGAAATACAAAAATGAAGTGTTCAATGATTACTGGATTAGAGATTCTAGATCCATCGAGACGCAGGCTAAAAGATATCAAAACAAGACTTAATTTACCATTATGTAAGAATAGCTTGCATAAAAGGTGGCCGAATGCACACTTTTGGGAATAAAACAAAAAACACATTTACATTTAGGCAGAAGTGCCCAGCCGGTATGTTTTTAAAATTAACTTCTTGTGGGGAAATTTTTAGAGATAAAGGAACTGAATGAAGATCACACTCATCCGGAAGCACAAACTTTATTTAAAAGTTTACCGCAGCAAAGACTGAACATTTCAAAGCAGCTTAAGGTTAATTCAGTAGCAGCATTGCAGGCTAGCGCCAACAAAAAAATCGTACAAAATAATATCATTAATGAATCCGGGTGCCTTGTGACTCAGAAAGACTTAACAAATCTAAACAGAAAACCACAGAACAGAATAAAGTTTGATGAATGTCAATCAATTTTACGAAATACTTACAAATGCGACTTTCATATTGACGTTGATGTGGAAGCAAATTCGAAAGGCATCTATTTTCAAGATCCTGAGATGAAACATATGTTTGACTCTTATCCAGAAATAATTTTTATAGATGGCACCTATTGTCTACACAGCAGTAGAGCGGCCACATATTTAATTATGGTAGAGGATGCAGAGGGAAGTGGTGCAATAGTAGCAGTTGGTATATTACTAAACAAAACTCAAGAAAATATCGATTGGTTCATAAAAACATTCAAAAATTTGAATCAGAGAACATCAGATATAAAAGTGGTGATGTCTGATAAGGACAACAAAGAGAGAAGTGCTTTTAAAAGAAAATTTTCTTGATGTCTCCTTGCAGATATGTTTATTTCATACTCTACAGATATTTAACAGAGAAGTAAATGTGAAGAAAATGGGATTGTCCACCACAGAATGTGAAGTCGCCAAAAAGTACTTGCAGAATTTAGCCTATGCTTTATCTGAGGAGTGTTTTCAAAAAATCTATTTGGAAATAAAACAACATGTTCATCAAGTCGTTATCGATTATTTTGTACCTGACATTCGTAAATCCGTCTTTTCTGAACAACACAAACAACAGAATTGAAAGTATCAATGCCAAATTGAAATCTGTCATTACCAAATTTTCTAATCCAGAGGATTTCATCAAAAATTTTTTTGTTATCCTCAATTCTTCACGAGCAGATAGAAATATCAAAAATTCTAAAGAATATCATAAAGTTACTACCAGGGCATTTACGCCAGGTTCAGTAGAAGATTTGTATTCTAGACTTTTAACGAATTTCACCTTTAAAAAGGTTCAACGGCAACTTGAATGTATGACTAAATGCAAAGATTTTCAATTTATTGAAGAAGAAAAATGTCTCGGTCCTACCAGTGAAGATCTTCTAGAGCTAACACCTTATAGTTGTCAGTGTATGTTTTGGACCTCCGCGAGCTCCGTCCAATTATCTTGTCGCCACATCCTCAAACTTCGATCTATGTGCAACCAGTCTTTATTTGATGAAAACATTTGCTTGCAACGATGGAAGAGAACCTATTTTGAATCACGTCACCCATTTTGTCCATCCCTCAAAACTAGCCAGTTTGAAGAGACGCCAAGTACTAATTCAAAACTTGAGGTTAACTTAGAAGTCACGAATGATAATCCATATAAACGCAGACCACTAACATATCACCAAATGTTCAAAATAATGAATGATGAATGTTTGAGATTGTCCCAGATATGCAGTGAGATTTCATCCGAGACTTTTTACAACAGCTGAAATTCATTAAGTCTCTTGTTACAGAATGGTCCAATAATAGTTATACATCTACTGGAGATAACACTATCGGTGAAATTGAAATTGATAACCTTAGTAGTTTCCCCAGTAATGATGATAATGAGGCTGAGAAGGAAACTGAAAATCAGAGTAGCCCCAAAATACATATGTATACGAAAAACTTTGAAAATAACAATAACGATAATTCAACTTCGCAGTTAAACCAAATAGTGTGTTGGGATGTTGACCGAAATAGTGAAATTAATATTATAAATTTAAGCAAAAATCCAAGTACACAAGATAATCAATCTGGTGAAAGTTCTTCGAAATCAAAAGCCATCATAATTTCCGATGTTAAGGTACCTACTTAGTATGTTCAGTGTTTTGGCAATGTTTGTTAAAATTTTATTTTTTAAGATACCTACTGTGAAAATTAGAGGCCGCCCCAACGGATGCGAAACACAGTTATTGGTTTTAAAAAAAAGAATATCTACTAAAGAATATATTTAATAATTTTTTTTAAATTAATGTAATTATTGTTAGATTTATATTTAGTTTTGAAAGAAAGAAATTATTCTCCTATATTTATAGTACCTATAATATTTATATCATAATGTGTATTAAATATAGTAAGTATATTATTCAATGAGCGTGTTATGACGGCTATAACCCACGAAGATGACTTGCACACAATGTAAGCATCTGAGTGCGTTATAGCCATAACACCCAAATCGATACTTTATCTACAACTTTCACGGAAAGAAACTGATATTGACATAACGATTGAGTTATGACCATAACTCCATCGCTGTCATTATTATTCAACTGACTGAATAATCACTGCCATAACTTGCCAAAATCACCTTAGTAATTCATAGATAATGCGATAATTGTAGATAAAATTTTAAAATTAGTTGGAAATTTTTAATTATAGGAATTGTAAAAGGGGGTAGAGATTCAATCACATATGCACATAACCGCCGGTAGCGATACGGTATGCCGGTGCCGGCAACCATACTTAAAACCGGCGCGGCGCCGGCTACGGAGGCACTTCCATTATAATTTTCATGAAACTCTTATAGAGCGAAACGACCGTTGTGTATTTTTAAAGTTATTAAACGTATTTGAGCTCTTTGTGAAATTTCATTTCATCAATTTACTAAAAAACCTTACATTTAGACTGTAACATTAACCTGTTTTATGAAAGAACAAACTACCTATTTACATTTAAATAAAAAACATTTTTCCAGTTGAATATATTAGTTAGTAATTGTTTTGTATAAAGAGCACTTCAGACTATTCTTATAGAACAAAGGATAAACTATATTATTATTTTTATTTTACTAAAATATTTAATTACTTTTAGTGCAGATGAAATTTAGTGCGTTGATTAGAGTACTTCACTTGAAAAGGCGTTGGTTAAATAACTGTATTTGAAATGTATGTGTAATATTTCCTATTTACACTTTCGTTTTCAAGGTCAAAAAGTTTAATATTCTCAGAAGCCATAATGTCAACTGCTGTGTTCAAGTAAATGACTGTACTGATGTTTCCAATCACATGCTTTTTTTAATTCAATATGTCACCGTATCCCAGCTTTCGTTGTTCCAGGCTATTTTATTAAAATCTACCATTCCAGAACATAAAAACACAAATTCAACAAAAATACAAAACAAAAACCTTTTTTCTACCTCATCGTTTCAAGCTTCTAGGTTTTCTCTCCGGCAAAGGAATAGTCCGTAATGTTTACGGGCTGCAAATCTCTGTAATCGATGAACATAGCCCTGGTCTTTTGTCCGGTCCCTTTGATTATGACATCCAATACGTGATGAACAGCTCCTCCTCTTTTTCTGGCTTCTTCTTTTGTTGTAACAAATATTTCTGATTTCAGGTTATTTTCTATTGCATATAGGTATTTGTTTCTTTATGTTGACTTTTGATTACTTCCACTAGGTAATTTTTTACTTAACAGAAAAATATAATGAGAATGACAGGTGAGACACGTATTACTAAAATATGAATATAAAATAAGAATAAAGTCAATTTAGCAAATGAAAGTAAAAAACTTAAAGGTTTTAAAGTTCAAAGACCTAAACAATTTAAGGCATTACACAGGAGTAAAAGACTCATGAAACGAATATTAATAATGGAAATGCATATTTTTTGCCGATTATCCACAAAATTTGATCATTGACAACTTCATATTTTTACTTTCTTATACGTAGTTTTAAGTATGTAGTATTGAGATGACGAAAATTTTCGACCTCGAGATTTTTGCAGATATGCATGTTTTGATGTCCCCTGATACCAAAAAAGTGGTTTTTAAAAAATGTCTCTCTCTTTCTCGCTGTATGTGTGTTTGTGTTTGGCCACGATAGGGACTAACAGCTAAACTTATCAAACCAAACTTCATATTTATGAATAGAATATTCTCCTTGAGAACTGGTTAGATTTTCAGCGAAATCGGTAGATCGGAAGTAGGAGATTCCTTCAGTGAAAAATAAACTTTCAATAATATTTCGGGAGTTCCTATACTTTAAAAAAATAAAAAACCCAACCGAACCTTATGATTCCTTTTATTTTAACTGTGGACGTAGGGGCCATATGCACGTTTTCCACCGCGACGTCCGTGATACCTACTTATTTACCTTATGTTCTGTAGATAATTCGACAATATTCATCTTCATTTATGAATACCTTTAAGGGGGCTTACGCAAAGGACGTAAGGGGGTGGCGGCATACGCGCTGATGTAAATTCCGCCGATGTAAGGTATTCGTTAAAATAAAACAAACAGCGGAAATTTTGGTTTTTCTTATTACGTTTTTGTGTTAAATTGAATACAAAGGATTATTAGGGCTTCGTTGGGAGTACTTTCTGATAATTCAAATTATTTACTCCTACATTTCACCCTCAAAGTTGGCTAAATTTACATCATAACACGGATTCCGAAACTTTATTTTAAAAACTAATTCCAGTCGAACATGTAGTGAGCCCTTGTTTAGTTGTGTTTTAAATTTCGTTTCGATATTTCGTAAATAAAAGCGGTACTATTGCTCTAAGGAAACCTTGTAAAGTCCAGAATTTACATTAGGGCATATGGGGCCCTTCCCTTACGTCCTACCTCACGGCGGTTAGTCGGCACCTATGCGTAAGGGCGCTCTTTATATTTTAGATTCTACAGATTTAATTTTTTTGGGAAACAAAACATTAGTGAGACAAAAATGATTAAATATTTTGTATATATTCATAAATGTGTAATGTGTAGATGTGTTTTTTCTATGTATATACGTGTACTTCGTTCGGTCACTGAACATACAAAAATTACTTTCTTTTTATTCTGCCGATTAAAAATGCCGTATATTTATGTACTTCATTAAATATTTGATATTTAATTTTTCTTTTTTTTATCTTAAACAAAATGACATCTATCGGTGAAAATAATCACGTGCATTCTAAAGTTTGCTCTTGGAATTTAAAAAATACAACGGTGACGTCTAACGTTTGCAAGGTTTTAAACGGACTAAACCACATCGCTAACATTTAGTTTTGTTCCAGTGTGATTGTGTATTTTGTTAGTTTTCACTTTACTTTTTACCATCTCTTCTATTTGTTATAAGGACAAAGAAAGTAAGAACCATTGTGTAAGATATTTACTGTAATCCTGATATTGAAATCTGCTTTAGTTGCTAGTCTTTCGATCTTCTACGTTCATTTTATTTGTGGTTTTTTATTGGCAGTAAGGATAAACATTTCTAATGCATATCACCTTTATAAGTACGTACCGTCGACTGCATAGAAAAGTGGTACGGCAAAAAGAAAATTTACCCGAATATTTGAAATCTTTATACTCTATTTTTAAAGTAGCGAGACGAATTTCTGAACAAACCACTTCGACAGTGAAATCTCATTGGTTGAAGGCAAAGCCAAATGACACCGTATCAATCTTGCTCATATTCTGTCAACTGACAATGTTTATGGTTAAGCCTTGTTGTTGTTGCTATTATTTCTCCGTTATTTCATTATATACTTTACCAGCTCTTTTCAGAGCTCGACAGTAATAGTTATCACTCGATATACTGTTGTCAAAATTTTCGTGCATGTAATTTGGGACAGGGATTCGTCTCGCTACTTTAAAAATAGACTATAGTTACGTAGGAAGTCTGTCAAGTAACTTGGACACTGGGCAGCTTGGGGTTCTGAGTTTTAAGCAAACTAAACACTTATTTATTAATAGACGGAACAAAAGGAAATTCAAATGAAATGTAAATAAATTACCATCATGCGGCCTAGTTCGAATATAGCTTGTTGAATCTTGTTCATTTGTGACATATTATCCTGACAATATATGACAGATATAAATAGCATTAAACATAATTTTGACATGCTACAGCCAAAATCAATCAACTTAAAACCAACTGTATTTTCTTTCCTTATAGTAAAGTAGTTTTCTACGAATATCTCGTAAATGTTCTACGGAGATTTATCAAGAGTACCAAAGTATTTAGAGCCCGATTTGAAACAATTTTTGTATAAAAAAAAATTCAAAATTCGGGCGGAAAGTAGCATTTTCACTCGTATGTAATAGCTTTTTTTTTGCAAATATTTCGCAAATTGTGTGTTTTACAGAGATTTTTCAAAACAAAAGTATATAACAGTATTTATATGTAGATTTGGGGCAATTTCTGCTTAAAAAAAATTAAAATTCGGACCGGAAATAACTTTTACTATTATCGAATAACAATTTTTGCAAATTTTTGGCAAATTTTGCATTCTATACAGACTTGTTGAGAGGATTTGAAGAAATTTTGGTACAAAAACAATTTCCGAATTCTGACCGGAAGTAACACTTTTACTCACAGGTTTATTAAGAAGATAAAAGTATTTGAAACGAGTTTTATATACTAAAGTCGGAAGGCACATACGTAAGAATGCCATGTGGTGCCCACACCTCTTATCATTCTGAGTTACCATATCTAAAATAATCGGAAATGCCTCTGCTTGACGCTGTGCTTCTTCAATGTTGTTATAACACCGCATGTTACACTGCGACACTTACTTCTAGCAAGAAAAGATCCGTGACATGCTAAAACTTTTATGGTTTTAAAATACGTTTTTTAGTGTATAGAATTTCACCATCAACAGGCACGGAGATGTTTTCTCCTTTTTTCAAAATTTGTGTTTTGGTATCGCATATTTCCTTTCTTTGTAGAGATAGAACACTATTGATGTGTTGTGCTATTTGTTGTAACACTACATCATCGACTTTGGTTGACATGTTTTGCTGGTCCTCTGGCATCTATTGGTGCCTTACAGGAGGTTTTTAAATGAGAAACGTCATAGAATTATACTGCACAAATTGCGGGCGTAATCTGTCACTACTTATTTTAAGTCGTCTATGTAAAATTACTGAAATAAATATAATTACGAGTAGTGTTGGAATAACTAGAAATAAAGAATTATTCTAAATCAATCGCATATGTTTGGTTTGTTTTGTTATTAAGAGAATAAAAGTACTCTGGATTTTGGAGAATTTCTCTCTAAAAACATTTTCAAAATTCGAACCGGATGTAACACTTTTAACACTAAATCACACAGGACGGTGGTGCAATCTTCTTTTTACTTTTTTATACGTAGTATAAGGAAGTATTGTGATGACGAACATTTTCGACCTCGAAATTTTTACAGATGTCCACGTTTTGAGTTCCCCTGATACCGAAAAAGTGGTGTTTAAAGTAGTAGTTTACTTCAGTGAAAAAATTGAATTTTGCCAATATTTTGTCTATTACTAAGTTTAAACAAATTCATAAAGAATTCAAATGTACTCAGAATTAAATTTGAGAAAATTGTATCAAAAAAGTTTTTCGAAATTCATACCGGAAGTAGGTCTTTTACTCTTATCGAAAATCAGTTTTTTGCGAATATTTCACAAGTCATGCTTTCTAGGCAGGTACATTACGTATATGAAAGTATTTAAAACATAATTTCCTTTTGTATAAAAAGAATTTCAAAATTCGGACCGGATGTAACAATTTTACTTTATCGAATAACGAGTTTTTGCAAATATGTCGTAAATTATGCATTATATACAGGATGAGTCATCTAAGCGGGTAAGGCCGATTATGCCTTTATGGGTAAAGATATTTCGAAGCGGTTTTTTCCTTGTGATAGCTGTTCATTAGGAGCACATTTTAAAAATATTTTGTATTATACAGTGTTCCATAACTTGGTGGCTAACCATAGTTATAGTTTTTTAAATGGAACACCATATTATTGCATTTTTGTATTCTCCGTATAATATTTAGTCAAATAGTAATAAGATAGTATAGGCCTAAAATCTAAAGTTTTTGACTTATTCCCATTTTTCTGAATTCAATGTTTGTATAAAATTATATTCTCGAAAACGACTTATTAGATGGACACAATTTTTTGCAGTATTGTTTACAATAACTGATCCTAAGAGAAGCATGTTTTATTCTTTACAGCTACTAACTGCATGTGCAGGAAACTGGATTAAAATTACATGACACGTTTTTGTATAAAAGTCAATTTTTTTAAATGGAACAGCCTATATATTAGTTCATTTTTGAATTGTTTATTAAATTTCATATCAGAAACATGTAAGACGTTAATACTTTAAAAGTGACTATTACTGAGCTACTGTCATTTTTTGATATGCTTTTGTTAGATTTTGCAAAAAAGTCAATTTTTTCACATGGAATATTATTTCATTTTTGAATTTCCTATTAAATTTCACATCAAAAACATGTAAGACGTTAATACTTTAAAAGTGATTATTACTGAGCTATTGTCTCTTTTTGATATAATTTTGTCAGTTTTGTGGTTTTTATTAATATAGTATAGTCACAAGGAAAAAAAACCGCTTCGAAATATCTTTACTCATAAAGGCATAATCAGCCTTACCCGCTTAGATAACTCACCCTGTATATTTATCAAGAGTACAAAAGTATTTAGAGCTGGATTTGCAATGTTTTTTGTATACTTGAAATTTCAAAATTTGGACCGGAAGTAACACTTTTACTCTTAGCGAGTGGCACTTTTTTTCGAATATCTTGCAAAGTATACATTCTATAGAGATTTATTAAGAGAATAGAAGTACTTAGAATAGGATTTTGATTAATTTTTGCATAAAAATTTTTAAAATTTGAAACGCCCATACATATAAGAAGAAAGTCGTGTGGTGGTCACACCTCATTTTTGTAAGACATTTGTCTGGAAATAGTATATTAATATTATGCCGATAGGGGCAGGTGTTCGCTTTTCAAGCAGCCAAGTATGCAAACTTTCTGGCAGACATGGGGGTACGGTTTGAAGCTTTTCGTTTCAAGGTCAATAATTTAATACCTGTTCCGGTTCACGGCGGGATATTATTATATCGAACTATGCAATGAAGCAGGCATTTAGAGGAATGCGAAAGTGCTCTGCGTTGAGAGAAGCCATAAATTTGATGTGATAATGGCGTAAAATAAAACCCCGTCGAAGACATTTTCGTCGTTTCTACTTTCAAGGTTAACGAGCGAAAGAAAGAAATCGAAAGACGAATTAAATTCGTCTCGCTTGTCCGGTTCCTTTCGGTAGTGCCACTTACACGATATTGTTTACGATCTAAACACTTCTTTCATAACCGTTATATTTTATTTTAATTAATGCAAATGAATGTTTACATCCTATAGTTTACTTACTCTTTTCTTTGCAATGGTCTTGAACTTTTATGTGCGTTACAAATATAACATGATTAATTGAAAAACAAAATTAGACATTGCCTAAAATGTATTTAATCCAATGCTATTCAGGCTTTGCGAGATTCAAGATCGTCTAGTTTAGCCTATTGTCAAGGAGTAAGTAGGTGGAGGACATTTAGAGAGCATTTAGTTTAGTTTCTTGGAGAAAATAAAAAGTACTAAATTCTGTGAATTAAGTAAATAATATATTTGAAGTATTGGATATTTATATCTATATTTATGTTAATATTGTTTGTAGATTTCAAATACTTCTCGCATTCATTGAAGTCCGGTAAAATGTATGAATTTATTTATTGAAATGCATTCCAGGAATAGAAAAAAAAAATTTTTAAGGCTGCAAAGAATATTAGCAGTATTTTTAGAATAATTTAATATTCTCCTGGCAGTTTAAATTTTGTGATATATTTTGATTCATATACATATGCAAGTATAATCTGAATATTGACGTTCTTTTATGATAGTTGTAATTTAAAACTAATGCTAGAAACGATTGCCAAAAATATTAGTAGGTAGTAACAAGTCTAAAAAAAGCTTTTTATAGTAATCTATGGATACAGGAAGATATGTTGGTGACAAGCATCATAAAGTGACAAACAATTAGTGTTAGTACTGTGTAGTGCTGTTCCCAGTTTTATAAACCGGCTTTAGTCGTGATGTGGTGCGACAATAACAAGATGCAGGGATATAACAGTCACTCCCTACACCAGCATCATTATCAGTTTTCCAATCATCTCAATCATAACCGACATTTTCCACCTACATATCACCAAGCAGCTTTCGCTGTTTCATTGTTGAACGACAGTTCTTTTGGGAGTTGCACTGATTCGTCGTCTAGAAGCTCTACCGAGCCAATGGACACCCCTCTAGCCAACTCTCCGAAAGTGGACAATTGTGTCGCGAGCAGCCCGAAACAACGCCATAGTCACCATCATCATTCCATTCAAGAGTTGAAGCGTTTTTTCGGGAAAAGAGTGAATAATTGGATTTCGGATAGGGGTGCGCGCAGATCATCTTGTAGTGAGGATAGTAGTCCCAGAGCAGATGAGGAATTTCGAAGTAGAAGCAAATCCCTGGACGGTACCATTAAGAGACCAATTAGAGACTGTGAAAGCACCTATAGAATTTATGAATCAATTTTACGCGAGGGTATGTACTAAATTAGATGCATGTTTATGCAACTGTCTGTCCGTATAATATGAAAAGTTCATTTTTTGAATTACCTATGTTGATTTGTATGCTAACAAAATGCATAAGTTAGTGATATGAACATACTAATCAATCACTTGGTACAAGGTTTAATATGAAGTAAAGATTTTTAAAATATATGCTTCTAAACAATTAGAATTTTTCTTTATTTTTATAATTTCATAATATTTGTTAGCAGGAATAGAGCGTGATAAAACTTGAGATAGGTAAACGTGTGAAAAGGTAAAAAAATTGAGATACATGTCCATTAGAAATAAAATATAATTTGTCAAGATTAGCTAATTGTTCACGTATCCCTATTTTAACTAAAATTTGTTTTTCTCCGATTGTAATTTTGCAGACACATTTCAATCAGTAAAGTACGTATCACGTTTCATGCCTAGGCAGCAAAGTGATTGGTTTCCAGAGAAACTAAATGTTTAACATTTTTTGACAAGAAAAATTTATCAAGACGCACAACAATTAAATAATATTTCCAACAAAAATTTACAACATATTTTTATTTATTCTTTTTTTCTTCTTCGACCATCTTTCTGCTTATATTACTAGTTTGATTTGACTATTGACCAGTTTAATGTGGGTGGTCACTCGACTGTTGTCTTTCCACTGTCTTCTTATAACTTTCTATGTGTTTTCGCTTTCTCCACAATATCTTTTCACTTTATCCTGTTCTGTTTCTCTCTTTATTTCTCAATTGCTAGTGTTCTAATACCTTCTATCACTTGGTCCTGTTCATCTCATCTTCGGTCTGCCCTTTAATCTACTTCCATATGGTTTCCACTTCGTAATTCTTTTTACTAATGCTGTTTCTTTCATTCTATTGGTGTGTCCAACCATTTTAATCTTTGACCTTTTACCACTCTTACTATATTCACCTTCTAACGTCATAATTTAAAAAACTTCTGTATTCTTGTCCTAACTTTTTTTATCTACCTCTCTCAAAAATCCTTCATTTTTCCTGATCTCTTTTCGTTAGACACATAGTTTCTGACGCATAGGTTACCACATGTCTTATTGCTGATCTACGGACTCTTAGTTTTGTGTTTTTACTTAGTCCCTTGGGTACCATGAATGTTTTAAATTTATAATATGCTCTATACCTCGCCTGAATTCTTTGCGATATTTTACCACTTCTCCTGCTTTTGTTGTTAACTGTTGTGCCAAGGTATCTAAAGTTTTGCTACTATTCGTCCTTCTAGCAAACTATTTATATTACTACTTAGCTTACCAGTTATTCACATATACTTTGTCTTTTCTTCGTTAATCTCTAATTCTCTCTTGGCAGCTTCTTTTATCTTTACTACGGCTTCCTCTCCAGTCTTTGTTCTCAATCATCTGTACTGCTATTATGCTTCCCTTAACACTACAATTTCTCATAATGCGTTCTAGTACGACATTAAATTCAAACTCATCGGAAATTTCTGTTCGTGACAGAACGGCTGCCTTTGACCCCATCATCATTTGGATTAATCTAATTTATTTGATATTCAGCCTCTTCTCTGCTTTCTCAGTAATCTAATTCATGGTGTAAATAGCATCTGTTGTAGATCTACCTTGTCTAAATCCATATTGATAATCTCTAATTGCATCGTCTATGTACATCTTTACTTTTTTATGTACACTGATCCAAGAAAAATATTTAATTCCTGAAACTTGATTTGTCTCCCGATAAATTTAGCTTTTAACACTAATAAAAATGGAATCATATACTCGTATTATAGAATTGTGTAGCTCCGTGTAGCTATTTCAAAGTACATTTTTGAACAGATATATTTAAGCTAGGTATATTTTCTTATAACAAGTCCGTACTATGCAACAGCTCTAACGAAGCATATATGAAATGAAAATTCATCTGATGTTTGCTGTACATACACACCGACAAGCTTTTTATAATTTTAATGTATTGAGGCAGTCAGTAAATGCTACCCGAATGCAGATTCACTGATATCTTCTGTGAAGAAAGTTTTTGTGAAGGCACCTGCATGCAGGTATTTACTTCGCGAAAATTGTCACATGTGCCACTACCACTAGAACCTGTTGTCACGCGCTGGGGCACATGAATACAAGCAGCATCCTATTGTCATACTGGATCCGAATGATATTGTTTCTATTTTACAAGCTCAGCAAGCATTTATGCAACCATTCAGATAAATTTAGCCAATATTCATGGAATTTATTCCAGAATACCTCTAGCCATTCACCATCTAGAACTTATCCGATCAACCCACAATATTCTATAACTAACGCCATCAATATTGTACATGATCTTCGTTAATTCCTTTTTCAATTATCTACAGCTGCTGCTGATAATGTCAAACAAAAATTTGAAGCAATTCTAAATAACAATCCAGCAATTCGTACTGTAAGCCAAAATGGTCACTTGTTCCGAACGGGGGATAAATGTGCCGGTACTAAAAAAAAATATGTACTTTAAATATGCCCCTATTACAACGGTAGATGTTGAACTGTGGTTTTCAATGTATAAATGTATTTACGGGTGAAAGACAATTATTGACACCTGAGCATATGGAAAAATTAATGGTGATTTACTTTCATTTGAACTCTCAACGTGAACAGTCAGCATGTGTGATATCTTTTATAAACCCAGCCATAGTGCTTCTGGAAAAGATGTATTTAATGTTACATTTGAAGGTGTTATATAGCAAGCTTTGTTAACATTTGAGAATATATCTTACACGACACCCTTAATATGCTTTAAATTGTGGACTAAATCATTATAGAAATATTGTACATCTCAGTTATTGATATTTTTTATAATAAAATGTTTTTTGATAAATGTTTGCCTTAAAATTTATATTATTATACATACCTATATAAATTCACAGGAATGAACTTATTTTTTAATTGAGATTTAAATGTTATTTAGATTGTTTATTGAAAACGGCATCTATCTGATCATTATTAATTTAATAACTGTCTACTATTGTTATTTAGTAAATGGAACTAAAGTTTCTACACTTCCAAAATAGACGGTTCAGCCATATCATATGGTATAAATAATTAGCAGTTATTTATTAAAGTTGACTCCATGACCCATTGTTTATTATGTATTATTAGCTTTGTTGAAGATTTCCATTTAGCGAAAATTTCAAGACTGTTTAATTACCTTGAGTATGTTTACATCATTTGAATGCTTCGGGATGGGATATATACGAGTAAAGTTTATAATAGGAAGGAAGTACATAACACATAACCTTAATAAGTAAATTTAAGCCTACAGCTATGAAAGTTTATATTTTACGTAATAAATTTAATATATTCGAAAGCAACTGCACGTTGTACATCAATTTTAACAAGTACAAGTCAAAGTGATAATTTCACACAGCACGTGATAATTTTAGAGATTTGCATAATTATTTACGGGTATATTATGATGATTGGACTATACATTTGTGTTTCTAATCTACTTTAGCAACAGATAACTAGGCGAGTTTTATCCCGTAAAGCAGGACTAACTGGAGTCGTACAATGTGTCTGTGATTTTCTGGATGGCCATTTGATCTATCCCAGACTCAGTAGCGACTTTGTATCGAATAAAATTTATGCTGTGTACTTATCGGCATTAATTAAAAAGTACATAACCTTCATACCTTGAAAACAGATGAATTACATGGGGAAAACACTGAACAATTCAGTATAAATTTTGGAATATCACAGGGAAGTGTTTTTTGTCCATTATTTTTTTAAAGATAGAAACCAATGATTTGCAGGAACACATACCTGCAGTAGAGTGTTTATGTGAGCGGGGGACACCAGCATTGTTATATCAGATAAACCTTTTTAAAAAAGAAGGTTAAACTGGCTTGTTGATGATTTTGTTAAATATTGATATTATGGAAATATGAAATATTTCGGGCCTTATCGAAGGAATAGTAAAAATATGTTCGCTGTCCTATTGATGCCCTTAATATTTATAAACTTTCAAAATATAAAAGTATTCTGATCATTACTTTGTTTATGGCATGCGTCTTTTTAACAATGGTGAAAACCGAGTATTGCTCAGCAGCCATAAAGTTATTTCATTTGAAATCGAAAAATACTCTAGAAAGGAGACTTAAGATGTATATACGATGAAGCCCCCACATAATTTGCGACGGTGAAACATTAGAAAACCGAGTACAAGCATAGTGGGGCAAGCATTTTAGACAAGGAACATTTCTGGCACCCGAAAATCGCTACAACTGACCAATTTAGTGCTTCGAAATGTTATGGCAGATCCTTGACTCATTGTTAAGGATACTGCTGACGCTCGCGTTTGTTGATGATCGACCAAAAGTGCATAAGGGTGGATATCAAAAAAAATCTGGCGGAATTTTTACGGCGGACGATAATCGTTGATGAAACCTGATACACCACCATTCGCCTAATACCAAACAATAGTCAGTGCAGTGGGCTGTGGTCGGGGAACCAGTTCCGTAAAAGGCATTGGAAGAAACGTGGAATAATTCTTATCGATTACCTTGCAAAGGTTAAAATAATCAACAGACAGTAACTACGCTACATCACTGCTTCCACACGCCAGATCTCGCTCTCTGCAACTTTTTCTTCTTCTCTTTCTTGTTGTTATGTTAGGCAAAATGCCTGCTTATGACTGATATCCTTTTCATTGATTCTCCTGTGAAGTAGATATCCATTTTTGGGGGTCTTTCAATGGGTCGCCTGCCATGTGGGTTGTTATTTCGAACGATCTTGTCCAATCGCTCCTTCGTCATTTTTATTTCATGCTGATGTGATTCTCTCTTGCAGCATCTTATCAATCGCACTATATCTCCCACCTTACACTTCTCTGTAATCCAGGTGTTTCTTGTCTGGTCTTGTAGGCTGTGTCCAGTAATTGTTCACAGTATCCTCATTTCATTAGTTCATAGTATTCTTTGTGACGAGGATGTTTCCGCCCTAGATTCTGCGCCCTAGTCTATCACCGATCTAACACATGCTTTGTATTTTTTGCCTTGAAATACACGCCAATGTGCTTGTTTGCCAGATATTGTATTTCAGGTGGCCTGAGATCACCGCTGCCTTATTGGTTTTTTGTCCAACTTCTTCTGAGAGGGTCCCGAAGCTTGTGATTTTGCATCCAAGATAGTGGAAGTGCTTGTTCGATGCTGGTATTATCTATTGCATCGGAGTGGGTGTTTGGCTATCGTCATTAATTTAGTTTTGGTTGTAGAGTTCTTCAAATTATATTTTAATGCATGGGTATTAAAGGTGTGCAGTATTTGTTGCAAGTCGTTCTCGCTTTCTGATATAAGTGTAGCATCATTATATCCATCCTGATCCAACCCTGTTAATTCATCTATGATTCGTTCATTATTGTGTCAAATAATAGTGGACTGAGACTGTCCCTTGTCTTATTCCAGGTGTGATTGAAATTTCTTTTGTTAATGTCGTTCACCTTCAGATGTGTTATATTTCCGGTGTTCCATAGCCTTAAGTATTCGGCAGGGATGTTTTTCCTTTTCAGGGCTATAAAGACGTTATTAAGTTGAATCCGATCGAAAGCCTTACTCAAGTCAATAAAGCAGAGAAACGCAAAACTGTTGTATTCTATGGCTTTCTCTCTGCTGCGCTCTGTTGTTGAGCGGTTTTTCCTAAATCCCTGTTGTGGTATCTTTTAGGTTATTGAGTCTGCGATAATGCTTGTTAGTAGCTTCAAGGTTGTGATCAGGAGGGTGATCCCCCGATACTTTGCAGGGTCTGTCTTGGCGCATTTTTTTGAAGATAGATATAGTTGTGCTCCCCTTTCAATCTCCTGGGATAGTTCTTTCCTTCAACACTTTATTGAATAACTTTTTGTACTCTTGAGCTATTAGTTCACGGGCATATTTGATTTGTTCGTTGCAGATTCTATCTGCGTTTGGCTTTCATATTTTTTAGTTTCTGTATGGCAGTTTTAACTTGTTCTTTAGTGAAATATTCAGGTGAATCTTGTAATTCATCCTCTAATTCACACTCTTCTATATCGTGTTCATTTCCTCTCTGTTGTTCTTCCCCTTCGTAGAGCTTTCTAAAAAGTTTACCCATGTTTCTTCTGTGATGCTTTTCAGTTCAGGTTTTTTCTATTTCTCAATTTGAAAAACTTTATCGGAAGAAAAATGTGAGTCAAATGTCGCTATGGAAGACGCTGTAAGTCAGTATTTTTCGGATTTATACAATTAATTTCTTTCTGATGGTTTAAAAGATTGGCATAAACTTTGAAGCAAATACGTCGATTTGCAGAAAGAAGACCATGTCGAGAAATTAATTTTGTCTTACTTCGAAATACGTATTTTTCTTAAAAACGCCGCAACTTGCAATGTAACGCTAAATGTTTAAAAAGCTGTGTTCATGGAGCCAGATAATATTCGTACAACATGACACCAGCAAACGTAAATATTAATACCAACGGGAAACTTTTGGAAGTCACCACATCTCCAAAATTTTAAAGTACAATAAGTAATTGACAGTAATTTTGATATGGAAAACTCAAATGGATATTATTTGGTAGAAATTCACCTTGAACAATCATTAGTAGAAGTTTATTATGCATTGGTCTACTCTGCAATGTGATTTAATATTATAGTATGTAGACAGGCTTCTGAAACTAGAAAAGTCTTTAGTGCAAATTCGATTAGCATAGAGTTCTTAAGGTTGTTTGCTTGTCAAAAACTACTGGATCCATGAGGATATATTGTATGTATGAGGTATTGTGTCATTACCAACTAGCGGTTCTGGAGAGGTACACGTCTTCCAGCGAGCAGATTTTTATTTATTTAATCTCTTAAATTAGAAGATTTAGATCTAACGACACCTTCATTGTTCGGCCTGTCCCGGATAGAAATATTTCATAACCACATGCAGTATAAATTTATAACTAGTCAGTATTTTTTTTTCAAAAGTTTGGTGAAGATTACATATTAACCTGGCACATGTGCGGTTATAGATAAATAGGTATGGAAAATATGACTTTTTAGTATTCATTTGTGTATCCTACATGTGTATACAAACATTATTAATATAAATATGTTGCACCATACGTTATATACTATACAAATTAGCAGAGCTATTTTGTTATCGCGCAGTAGGTACTTCGAAAGTGTAAGAGTTGCCGATTTTTGTCTAAATATAATTGTAGAAGTATTTAACCTATCTACGTTTTTCTCAATGTAAATATTCTCGTCATACGATAATCGCCGATGTTGTTCTCAATTGTATCCTAATAATTGAAACATTAAATCCAAGTGCTTGGTAGTGATAACACTGGTCTTGAGTGTTAATTGTTTTACAGTTCCTACGTGTATGTCATGAGTAAAAACGTTTACTATCGAAGGAGGGCCTTTTCCACAGGTATTTACATAATCGTTATATTAAGTAGAATTCCTACCAGTAGAGTAAAACAAATATTTCTAATCTTAGGTCATCACTCCCCTTTACGTATTTATATATATGATGTATACCCAGGTAATTAGGTCATATGCAGCACGTAATTCATAGTAAAACGCACTAATAACCTTTGATGGTATTATCAGATATAATGATTTTTTGTATTTTTACTGATATCGTTTATTATCTGAAAGATATTGAAGATATGTGAGTTACTAATATCCGAGTAGTACACCAAAAGTGTTATATGTTTACAAAAAAAAAAGTAATAATATTATTTATTGGAAATAGTCTGGATTATTATTGCATACTAAAAACTAATAGCCTGAATTAATGCAAATCAAAGCTCGATTCAAATACACCTACTACAAGATAAATTTGTCTTTAAGTGTTTACATTTGGAAGTATTTATTTAATAAAATATTGTTTTTGGAGATTTTATCGCAAATTATATTAAGCCTTTGTTTTGGAAAAGATAACGTGCACAAATAACCAATAATAGTGATTGTTTTTCGGTATTCTGTTGGGAAAATTATTATACACTAGGAATGGGCGGATCTAAATTGGACACTAACCTACCCGCAATTTTAATCCTGTTGGTAATTTGGACACTAGCTAAAAATGCACCTGCAAAAGGTATATGTAAACTGGGCACCATACTTAATTAGAGACACAACAAGGCAATATAAAATAATGTATTTCAAGGTGATGTATATATTACCAAACAGCACATAAAATTGAAAATATTTTTTTTTTAATTAGGTATACAAGAATATACATATACAAGGTCAAAAATGGTAAGCGTGTGAATGCTTTCTCCAAAAAATACAAAAACTTCGGATGGTTGTATATTATAGAGTTACAACCATAGATTTCTGTTGCTATTATTTTAAATAATCTGGCATACGTTTCACGCGTTTGTCAGGCTGCAAACAAAACACCAAAGGATTATAATGTCTATTATTAAGCTCGTGGATTGTAAATAGTATAAATGTAGAACATACTCAGTACGAAAACGTACCCTCGATATACACTTTAAGTCTGAGGAACTCGGTAGCGTAAACTTATTTCAAAAACGATTGGTGCAAGTTATTGCTATCAATGTATGCAGAATTGTTAAATGTATTACAACTGATATTTGAAAAAAATTACACTTTGTTTATTCTAAAATTATATTTATTTACAACCATACGCGTAATGTTGGCATTTCTGACTTTTTAAAAGTTTGGAAGTGTGACTTTGTTCATGTTTACTTCCCGCCCTCTATTACTGCCCTCATTTACTTCCCGCCCTCTATTACTGTCCTCGTGTCTTAACCTCAATGTCAATCACAATTTAAAACCGTCAACTCGATATGTCAAAACCTTATCGGAATTTTTATCACAAATAATTATTAATTGTATGGTTGTAAATAAAATTAATTGTTACATTAGAATTATTGGAAGCTTGAATGCATGTAGATAGGCCGCCCTGCTATTGCTGATATTATGAAATAGTGATTTCTTATCCTACAATCGAGCCAAGATATCTGGATTGCCACGGTAGGACCGTTTCCCTCAGTTCAATTGGAGTGCAGTCCTTGAAGGCTTTATTACTCAACATTTCTTTTATAATCTATTCACCGAAAAAAACTGACGTATATTTATTTGACATTTACGCTAGAACAACACAAATCTGACAACTCAATATGTCAAAACTTTTACCGGAATTTTTCTCGGGGGTAATACCATAAGAGTTTGTGTTTATCCGGACAAACTTTCATTTTGAACGAAAGCTTTGTTGCTTGGTAACTGACGAGAACAAATAACATGGTAAAACCGCGACACCGAAGGTGGAGCGGTTTTACCTTTTGTTATTTGTTCGAGTCGTGTTACCCTTAAGCAACTAAGTTTGAGTTTTGTCAAAATGAAAGTTTGTTCCGGAAATAAACACAAACTCGAATGGTATTTGGTAAGACAATTTAATGAATCATTTAATTAATATTAATAAACCGAAATATTTTTATTTAACATTCCTTTGAATACATATACAAAAGAAAGAGAGAAATACATATGTTTATGTATGAAATTTATTTGAACGATACTGTCAGAATTGAATTTTCGTTGCCATGGAAAATCAACATGCAGTTTATCCGCTAGCAAACATGCAGTTTATCCGATGGCAAACTAACACAGCGTGTATTAAAATGTCATGTTTTTGACAGATGAATTAAATTGTCACTTATAATTACACGAGAGCTTTCTTTTTTCCTAATAAATTTTCACTTTTTAACGAAAATGTTTGTTGCTAGGTAACTGTACGGAAGAGGCAATTTGTTGAGTTCAGTTACCATTTAGCAACTAAATTTGAGTTTAAAAATGGAAAATTTATTTGGAAATAAAAAGAAAGCTCGAATGTAATTCGGTAAGATAATTTATTAAATGTGTAAACAATTACTGAAAAATTTATTACATAGTAATCATACTATTTAAGAATACAGTTATCAAAAACACAGTTCTTATATATTTTGTGAAGATTAGTTACGATGAGTTTGCGAATTTTGTCATAACAATACTTCACAACGAACACTATAATGATAGAGTAAGCAAATTTATGTCGGATCAACCAAAGATAGTACGCAAAGCTTACTGTTGCGTCGACTTTGACATTTCATTTTGACAGTGGCTTCGTTGAGTTTATGACATAACGAGAAAACACAAGTTGTTGTCAGGCCAACCAAAGGTAAACAACTTTTTTGCCGATATAAAAGGTAAAGTAAACTTTTATCGCTGTCAAAGTGACAAATCAATTCTGACTTATGGGTTTTTTACACATGCATTAAATTATCACAAATAAATATAATAATTATGGTTGTAAATAAAATAGTATACAAACCTCAGTGAAAAGTGTCATTCCTGTAATGAAACACTTTCCACCTCGTATGTAAGATACTATTTCATATTCATGTATACAAAGTGAGCATTTTGAACTGTCCTGAGTTGGCCATACTGATTTACACTGTGTAATTGGCAAGCCTTTATTATTTATTTTTGTGGTTAGATTTTCTATTTAAAATTTTCCTGTGATAAATATCAATGAAATAGGGTTAGTTTTAAGTTGAATTATATGAAAGAATTTTTTAGAAATATAGTAATTGCACTTTATTTTTATCATAAACAATAATAAATATATTACAACTTTATTCCTGTAAAACATAATCCCATAATTATGTCACCAAATGAATACATTTTATAAAATTTGTTCGAAATGCCCACCGTTATTCTCAATGCATAGATTGACACATCGTCCCATGTTATTGAACACATTGTGGAGTATTTCGGGTGTAATATTTTGCAATTCTATTGTAATTGCCTCTTCAAGTTCATCGAGATTATGCAGTCTGTTCTGAAACACTTTATTTTTTACGTGGCCAAAGAGAAAAGAGTCCAGTGGGGTTAAATCAGTAGAATAGGCTGGCCATCGATTTCAACTAATCAATCGGTCACCACAGTATTCATCTTCGTGAAGGCTGTTAATAAAGGGTTCCAATATCTGTTCTTGGTATCGTATTGCATTAATTGTATCATGAAAAAAATTGGTCCAATTATCAATTTTTTCGACATTGCAATCCAAACACCAACTTTGATAGGATGGAGACTATTTTCAACAAAAACATGTGGATTCTCTGTTGACCAGGTACGGTAATATTGAAAGTTGATTTACCCTGACAAATGGATCCAAGCGTCATCCGAACAGAAAGTGCGATTCAAGTCTTCTTCATGTAACATTTCATTAAACCAGTTACAATAATTCAATCTCTGCTCAAAGTGATGTTGTCAATGTCAATGTTGTGGTAGAGAAATTTTATAATAATAATAATAATAATAATAATAATAATAATAGACTATATATTTGTAAGACCTCTGTTACATAAAATTGTCAATATTTTCAAACTTGTAATGCATTACAATTGTCTACTAATGACATAATACTAATACTAACAACACTCTTAACAAATAACAAAGAAGACAGAAAAAAAAAACACAAAATAATAAAATCAAATAATAAATCAAATAAGATCATTTGTATATAGAAGAGGAATGACTAGTGTCTAAGGAATTCTTCTATTGTGTAGTATTCTCCATTAATCAAGTGGTTCTTCACTTTTCTCTTAAACAAGCTGATTGGGAGGCCCTTAAAGCTCGGCGGCAGGTTATTGTATAATTTCGACCCCCAGTAAAAGATGGATTGCTGCGAGGAACACACCCTATGATGTGGGATCCTCAGCCAGTCCCTCTCACGGGTTGAATACCCATGATTGTACCCATTCGTGGTAAAGGCCTCCTTGTTGTTGTGTACATACACCACTGCTGAAAGTATGTAGATCGATGTTAATGTCAATATTCCTTCCTCCCTAAATCGTGTTCTACATGTTTCATTCACCTTCAAGCCACACAGCATTCTGATGGCCTTTTTTTGTATCACAAAGATCCTCCGAGCCTCCGCAGATGTTCCCCAGAATAGTACCCCATAGCACAAATGCGAATGAAAGTTCGCGAAGTAAGCCAGCCTTGCTGCCACATGAGTTGCAATATATTTTAATCTTTTGATGGCATACAGTGCTGAGGACAAAGTGCGAGCCAAACCATCTATGTGCTGATGCCATCTCAAATGCGAATCAATAGTGACACCCAGAAATCTTGCAGAAGTATTTTGGTTCGTATTTCTGGTACTGAAGACAACGTTTTGAGTTTTATTTATGTTTAACTTTAACTTGGCGGTGAACCAATCACTCACCACTTGCACTGCGTTTTCCGATCTTAGTTTAGTTTCCTGATTGGTTTTCCCCTGCACCACAACGGAAGTGTCGTCTGCGTAAAGATACAGCTCTGCTCCAACCACACTAGTCGGTAGATCATTGATATATATAATAAATAGCAGAGGGCCCAGTATGGAACCCTGTGGTACTCCAAAGTGTATTCTCTTGAGCTGTGATTGTTTGTTGTTCCATTCCGTTAGTTGCATTCTATTTGCCATATAGGATTTCAGTAGGTCCAGAGGTACCCCCCTTACCCCATAATACATAAGCTTCTCGCATAAAACATCAGGACTCACAGTATCAAACGCCTTGGTTAGATCCAGTAGGTTGATTTCAGCGTAGTTGTTATTGTCAAATGCTTGATATATGTATTCGGTGATTTGCATTATTCCAGTAGTCGTCGAACGACCCCTTCTATATCCATGTTGCTCGGAAGATAAATATCCCTTTGCTTCCAAATAGCCTACCAATCTCGATGCTATCGCTTTTTCAAAGATTTTGGAGATTGCTGGTAGAATACATATTGGGCGATAGTTGCTACAGTCACCCTTGTCACCCTTCTTGAACACAGGCAATACTTTTCCCACTTTTAAAGGTGTTGGAAATAGGCCATTTTCTATACATTTGTTGAAAAGTATGGTCAGTGGTGTTCTCAGTTCGTTAACAATTTCCTTAAGAAAATTTGTCGAGATGCCATACACATCCACTGTATTCTTGGATTTAAGGCTCCTTATGATCATCTCTATTTCATCGGGTGCTATCGGGGCAAAGTAAAATGAGCCAGCTGTGTTTAAAGACAGAGCAGACAGTAACTCACTGTACGTTTGTGTTGGCTGTATGCCATTAGCCACTTCCTCATCCATGCCACAAAAATATTTATTCATGTCCTCCGCGGATAATGACGAAGTTACTGGCTTTTCTACATTTGTAGGCCTTCTATCAGCATTGATCAACTTCCAGACCGCTTTTATTTTGTTGTCGCTTTTCTCTAAATAGTCAGTATTAGCTTTTTGTTTTAGCTCTGTAATTTTTTTACTATATTGGTTCTTGAGCTCTCGATATATTTTGTAGATAGTTTGGTTCTTAGTTATTCTTGCTACACTCGCCCACGCGTCCAGTGTGTTTTTCAACTTAATGACTTCATCGCTCACCTCACAACTCACTCGCGTATCTTTTTTTGCTTTTACCTTTTTTTCGGGAAAACAGTACTCAAATGCATGAACGAATCTCCCGTGAAATAGTTCGAACATCCTGGCAGCGTCCAATGTTTCGTCCATCAAGAGAACTTCATCACTAATAAGTGCTTTGAATGCTACAATATTTTTTTTGTTCATAATTCTTACTTCTTTTACTGTTGTTGTGGGTTCTTTTGGTGTGGTCGAACCATTATATTGAACAATCTGTGCCATATGATCAGATAGATGGAGATTAATTGTTTGTTTGACTAGATTTTGAGCTTCAACATTTGTGAAAACATTATCTATGAGAGTACAACTCGTATTCGTTATTCTGGACGGCTCTTCAAAGATCTGCTCTAAACAATAAGTGTTAAGTAGATTACGTAAGTCCTCTATCGTTGTGGTGTTTATGATAAAGTTAACATTGAAATCACCCGCTATAAAAACTTCTTTTCGTATCTTTTCCATATTTAATAGGAAGACCAATTCATTGATTTTTTGTGTAAATATATTCATCCTTCCCGTTGGGGGCCTATACAATGCAATAATTATTAGTTTGGAGGTTGTAAATTCAACTGCTGATATTTCAATTTCCTTTTCCATAGATAATCCCACTATATCCTGTCTTTCTACCACTTTATCTCTTAAATTTGTCATAATTAAGGAACCTCCATGCTTATTATTAGTTCTACAGAAACAGCTTATTATATTAAAGTTTTTTATTTTTACATTCTCCAGTCTTTCTTTATTCAGAAACTGTTCCGTTAAGCACGCTACGTTTACCTTGTTAGTTAGTAACTCTATTTCCAATGCGTCTATCTTTTTTAGCAAGCCCTGTATATTGTAGTTAAGTATATTTAATGTTGCTGTTTCAGTTATATTTAAATTTTTTCTAAAATCTTCTTCCGTGATAAGTTTTTGTTTTTGTGCGTCTCGTGTTATTATTTCTCGCGCTCCGGTAGTGATAATTTTTTCTGACAAACCCCCGAAAAAACCGCACACAGATGTTGTTTGGCCAGTTTGTGGCTTCAAAGATTTTGTCGTCTTCCAGTATGCCCGGAAATCCTATTTTAAAGGCTCTATAGTTCTCTTTAGTTGTGTAATCTATCTTTGTAAATGTTTCAATTATTATATCGTTTGTATTAAATTTATTGCTTAAAAATTCCACGAGTTCATTGTCCGTATAATTTACTCTAAATCTGTCTGCATATATCCATTTCCTCTCCGTTTTTCGAAACGCTACGTTTTCATTAATATTACCAATAGTTTTTCTTTGAGAGTTTTTGTTTGCATTTCTTTTATGTAAACTGATACTGTCGTCTTTCGATTTATTTTGATTCTCGGGTTGTTTGTCTATTGCGTCCATGTCAATAACGCCATCTGTTGTACCCGCCAAGTTAGAATTTCTTGATGTACACTTCATATTTACAGTTTTCTGTACTATTTGTGTTTCTCTAGCATCTCTTGTATCATCTATTATGTTTAAATCTTGGATCTCTTTACCAGATGTCTCTGTGTACTCCTTGTTGTGTGTTGTATATTTGTTATTGTTTTTATTTTCTATTCTTTTATCCTGTTGTATACCCGCATGCAGACCGTCATCGTTATATAATTTCCAATTGCAAGTTTTTTCTTGTATTTCTTCCAATACCCTATCATACCTATCTTCCATTTGCCTGATATGTTCTTCCAACTTATCAAGCCTCACCTCTTGGTTTATTATTTCCATTGTTTCAAACGTGTGTTTATCGTTTTCTTCACCGTCGCTTTTACTTTCTGTTTGACTATACTGTAATATTGTTCTTTCCAGCAGCTTACTATTTGCTGCATGTATTCTATTCTTCAGTGCTTCTATTTCTACCTCCTTTTCCTTACATTTATAACAGGCTATCGGCTTTTTTATTTTTTCTTCTGATTCACTTACTAGTTCTTCCTTCTCAATTGTCGCGGGGTAATTACCACAAATTTAATTAACGATGATAATTACTGAAGATCAAATAACTTCCACTAATCCGCAACAGTACTGGATGCAGAGAACAAAACTACTTATGCCGGCCGCTCACGCTGCACCCAGTGATCTCGGGGTCGTTTTAAACTTAATACAATAAGGGGATTTCTATTATTACTAATTGACTAATTAGGGGTGTATGTGTGCTGTTAAAAAAAAAGGTAACAAAACTTACGTACCTTTACGGTCCTAGAGCCCTATGCTCTGTCACTCGTTCCTCGCCCGTCGGATAGATGATATGGATAATTTGAAATTACTAATTGAACTCTCTAGGTGGTTGATGAATAATTGCTTCACTGATCTTATTGTAAAGTAAGCTATTATCTTAGGGCGCCACTCGCTTCGTTTTATAAGATGTTAATTAAGTATCACATTAATTAGTAATTCCCAATTAAAGGGCTGTCAATGAAAAGAAGCGAGAAGATTTCACTGAGCTTATTATTATTACCACAATGAACGGTGAGGAATCAAATTGACAACACAGATATAATGAAAAGTTAACAAGGTTTATTACAACAATAAAAGAAAAATGGGTAACATACAATATGCAAAATTCCAAAATAACACATACGTCAAATGCAATAAAGGTAATATATAACAGTAAATAAATAATTTGTAATTTTCCTGATTTTGAATTTCTCTACATTAGAATAAAGTAAGAATATCCTACACAATAGTTGAAAGTTACGCAAACATTTAACAAGTAAAATAGTACATACAAAAGGGCGCTGGTTCAGTTAAAATAATTAACTCATTGATAAATAATATTACATTGCTAAATTTATAATTCAATACGCCAGCCTTTTCTAGCACACAAATATATGTCTAATTTTATTACCGTAACCTAATTTACAATTACTAAGTGATGAATATTATATGACAAATATTATGACTGATACTATTACATAACACATACTCTGAATATTCGGTAATAAATGACTAATTACTTTAAAAAGAAAAATAAATAAACTTCTAAATCTGATCCTACTTTCTCCGTCGGATTACAATGAGTAACATGTTCAAATAATAAAATGACAAATAACCAAACAGTTCTTGGTCGTGTTTCAGTAGAAAAACAAAGCGTAAATACCTTTGAGACAAACTGATTTGTAGATTCAATAGCGGCCTGGCCAGGGCTGTCAGCGGTCCTTGTCGAAGAGGTCTTGGTTTTCTATGGAGTACTTCTCCCGTCGGGTAAAGATCAAAATGTGAATTATATCCCCAAAATGGGTAGCTCGGATTGGTACTGCTGGTCCCAAAGATCAGCAGATTTCCCCAACCGACGTTACACAGCAAGAGCACTTAGATCGTCTTGTGACGAATTCACTAATGGAATTTTAATTATGTGCTCTAGCTAAACACAATTTTTGCTTCCCGCGGAATACTTTAGACTTTATTTAAACATTCGAACCGCGAAGACTAACCCTCGGCCACTAGGTAAGTTTGACTCTCTTGGGGTACTTTTAGATGGATAATAATTCTCATTTGGTAGCGCTTGCCCTTCTTAAAGATTCATCCCCGGCACGGAAGATGATACGTCATTTCGTTCTGGAATATTCGGTAACGCGTGCATGGAAGGCGTCTCAAAGTCGGGCCCATTTCAATTCTCACGCCATTCCCCATACAAAGGGCTATTGATAAAATACTCGGATTTGCGACGCCAAATTTTAGTCTTCAAGGTAAATATTCTTTTTACCTTTGATAAAATGCTTTTAGAAGAATTTTTAATACGGAGTTGCAAATACATTATAAAGAGCCATTTATTCAAAAAAAGGAAAAATAAGCTTGGCTGTGGACATTGCAATACATTTATTTTTAAGATTAAAATATAATTTTTCGTAGCCGAAATAATAACTGCATACAGCGTGAGCCAAAAGAAAAATATTACGATTAATTTGAAATTCGCGTGTACTCTACTAAATGTTAATTTAAGCAAATAGATATTATTTATTATTTTGAAATTAAATTAATTATTACTTGTGAAGTGCCAAAAGCACGCAACAAATCCCCCCTCTAGTGCCCCAGGAAATTTACTTCAGTAAATTTCCGATTAAGCAAAAAGAAGCACCAGTGCATTATGAAACAAGCAAAGTCCTCCAAGCATAAAGACAGGCTGAAGGTCCTAACATATTAAAACAGAGAAAGTGGACGATATTCCACAGTTGAAGTTTGACGAAACCAAAACAAAGTTCAATAAATTTTAAAAGAACCCAAAAAAAAACTTTTCCCACAATTAAAGACACGGGCAGACCCGAATAGAATCTATCAGGTTGAGACAAGGTTATGACGAAAATCAATAAACACAACCAAAAGGCGTTAAAAATAATTTTGACATAAAGCACAAATTAAAAGGTAACCGAAGTTACATGGAGAAATCAAAAGATCCAAAAGGCGTTAATTCAATTTGGATACAAGATTATATTAAAATGTAGGCAAAGCACTACAGTAAAAGTCAATAATTTAGGCCGAAAAGGTTCAATAAATTTTGACAAAAGAAAACAAATAATCCAACTCCCACGTAAAACTCCTTAAAACTAGGTAAAGTTGGTCTTCGCCGGTTACATTTAAAACCGACCTAGGAAGGCCAAAGCACAAAAATTTAATTAATGGCGGTGTCGGGCAACAAAAAAAAGGTCAAGACTAGGTTACAAGCAAAAGAATAGGAGACCATCCACCTCCCCAGCGGATGAATGGAGTCTCCCCACGGACTTGACACCGCTCTCCCGCAGTGGAATCTCGAGTCGAAATTTCGACTGTAATCGAAAAGTAATTGGGTGCTTGCAACCACGCAATTATGGTGCAGCGTTGCCCTAAGGGTTGGCATTAGCCCACGGTAAAAAAAAATTTTGGAGGGGATGGGGCCGAAAGACACAATCGGTGAGGCAAAATCATAATTGGTATTAGATTCAGTTATCACCCGAATCAGACAGCTCAACTGTCAACAATGCTAAAGAATCTCAACAACGTCAAAGAATCAAGTAGGTGGCACACGTAGCTTTACTACGAAACAGAATTGGAGGGGTAGGGACTTTATACCCCGGCAGCACCTCCACCAAAAAGGGTCATCTAAAATGACAAAACCAAAACACCAAAACCCCGTCATGCCAACATGACACGCCACACTCTTGAAAAAGTAACATCACTACGGTGATAACCAAATAACGAAATCTAAATCGGGATAATCCATCCTGGGCCAACCCCAGACTGACCATACAGTACGGGTATTAAAGCCATAGGCAACTCACTCCACATATAGATCAAATCAAAATTAATATTAAAAGGTAACCAATATGTATGTATTTCATGAAAACAAATATCAGGTAACTAACTTTACCGAAAAAAAAAAAAGGTTTAAAATCAGAAGATATCAATATTTAAACATACAAAGGAAAAATTTAACCATGAAGAGAATATTTGCAATGCATAATGGGATAATACACATTAATAAAGAAAGAAAAAGAACAGAAGGTGGTACGTAATATGAACCCAACCACACAGCTCGAACTCCTTAAGTCGCATATCAAATCCCACATACGTGGCTACTATATGCCGGCAAAACAGGGGCCTTGAGCTCCAACAACAAAAGCACGGCAAGAGAACAAACTGCGAAGAAAGCATCACACTAAATTTAAATTAAAAATGTCCTAATATAATTTTAAGATAATATTTACTATATATGGCATAAAGTGAAATAATAATAAAAGTATCCCAAAATGCAGAAAGCACGACGAAAGTATTAAAATGAAAAGGTGGAGTGTTTGTACCATTAGAAAGAATTGAATAAATGAAAGATTGCATTAAGGTGGTGGTTGCGCAATATATTGATCCATTTAGAGGACTTTTACCCCACGCTGGTTACACGGCTGTGGAATTCTTATAGACCCCAACAGCAGGTCAAAAATATTTTGTCTAGTTAGGCGGGTGCGCCTTCAGATCTTTAATATGCCAAGTAGAAGGTCGGCCTTGGTCGTCAATGAGTTCATACGCCCAAGGCGATACAACACGAATAATTTCGAAAGGTCCTGAATATTTAGGGGCAAGTTTGGCAGCAAACTGCTTAGTAGCGTCTGACAATACTTTATTCCTTCTCCAAACATGCTGTCCTACCACAAACTTAATAGGTCGTCGTCTGAGATTGTAGTCATGAGCACTGCGCACATGCGCTTTCTTAATACGCGCCTGTATGTCTTTATACAGCGCAGCGAAAGCCAATTTTTTATTTTCAATATTTAAGACAGGTGTCTCGGATTCATTCGGAACGAAATTCTCATCATTGCCATTCAAGGTGACTTCCCTACCAAAGTTAATGAAATTCGGGGTTACTTTAGTTACTTCGTGTTCAGAAGATCTAATGGCATAACCAATTCGTGCAAGATACTGGTCCCAGGTTCGATGGTTATTTTTAACATAGGCAGTCAACATAGTTTTAATTACCCTATTAACTCTTTCTGTGGGATTAGCTTGAGCATGGTAAAGTGCAGTATAAGCTATTTTGATATTGTAGTTTTGGGTCATCTTCTGAAAAACCTTACTCCTAAACTGAACACCGTTGTCAACGATTAAATAAGAAGGAGCCCCGAAGAGAAGTATGACATGATCCTCAATGATTTTGGTGACGCTAGCACCAAGTAGCGGTTCGTAAAGGAAACACCAATGTTGCCTTACTAAAAATGTCGCAAACAGCTAAAATATAGGAATACCCTTTAGTGGAACGAGGCAAGGGTCCCATCAAATCTGCGGAAACTATCTGCCAAGGTCTGGTGGCAGTTGGAGCTTTACTACGCAGATGTCCTGCGGGCGGTTTGTTTTCTGATTTGATACTGAGACAGGTCTTGCATTTCCTAACATATTTAGCTATGTCACCGGCCATCTTCGGCCAAAAGTATTTCTGAGAAACACGGGAAATGGTCTTAGAAATTCCAGGATGTCCACAAGTTGGATCGTCATGACAGGATTCAATTATTGAAGTGCGGCGTTCTCGTGGAGGAACCAATTTCCACTCCTGACTGGGATGACTAAGTTCGGAGTAACGAGGTTTGATATACTTAAATAACTTAGTGTCGTCCACACGCCATAAGGGATAACGATGAGGTTTATCCTGTACTTCTTGAATCATTTTAAGATACCACCGATCTATGGGAGGTAAGGGGTCTTCAGCTTGTACCAAATCAACAGTAGTACTCACGGAGCGTGACAAGAAATCAGGGACGGCATTCTCCGATCCCTTTCTGTGAATCATTTCAAAATCATAGGGCTGTAATCGCAATGACCACCTGGCCAAACGACCATGAGGGTCTTTCAAATTATGCAACCATAACAAAGAGTGACAATCCGTGATCACCCGAAATTTATAACCCTCTACATAGTGACGCACACGCTCAATAGCCCAAATCACACCTAAGCATTCACGCTCAGTAGCACTGTACTTTCGTTCCTGAGCAGTCAGAGAACGGGACATGTAACAAATAACTTTCTCCCCATCGTCATATTGTTGGGTGAGCACGGCCCCGAGGCCATAAGCTGAAGCATCAGTTTGAAGAATAAAGGTCTTAGAAAAATCAGGACAAACCAGTAGTGGAGATGAGACAAGTTTTTCTTTTAACAGTTTGAATGCCGCTTCGCATTCACTGGTCCAAGACCATGGAGTCTTTTTCTTAGTAAGGTTGGTTAAAGGTGCAATGATGGTGGAGAATTGTGGTACGAAACGTCTGTACCAAGAAGCAGTTCCGATAAATCTTCGTATTTCCTTGACATTTTTAGGTGGTAGAATGTCTAAGATGGCTTGTACCTTTTCAGGATCTGGGCGCAGTCCCAGTTCATCAACGATATACCCCAAATACTTTAATTGAGGTCGACAAAATTGACTCTTGGCGAAATTCACGGTGAGCCCTGCATTATGCAGACGATCAAAAACCTCAGTCAATGTAGCCATATGGGATTCGAAAGTTTGAGACACAATAACTATATCATCAAGATATACAAAAACAGATGGTTGGAGGTCGGCTCCCAGAACAGAATCCATGAGACGCTGCCACGTGGCAGGCGCACCGGTAAGACCGTAGGGCATTCTAACGAAGCGGTATAAGCCGCCACGCACACAGAAGGCAGTGCAATCACGAGAATCCTCCGCGACAGGAATTTGCCAATATGCACTTTTAATATCTAATGAACTTAAATATTTAGCATCTCTTAATTGATCTAAAATAGTTGAAATATAGGGCAAGGGATAAGAGTCCTTTTGAGTGACGGAATTTAATTTACGATAATCAACACAAAAACGATAGCTATTATCTTTTTTCTGGACCAAACAAACAGGCGAAGCCCAAGGACTGTTACTAGGTTCTATGATTCCCTGCTCTAACATTTTTTTAATCTCCTGATCAATAGCTTGTTGCTTGATTGGTGATACAGGATAATATCGTTGTTTAATTGGGTTGGTATTTGGCAATAATCGAATCTCGTGAGACACTAAATGAGTCTTACCCAAAATTTTGCTCATGAGTACTGTGTTCTCAGCGACTAATTGGTCTAAGTGGTTCTTTTGATCAACGCTCAAGGTAGTGGCACTAGCTATACTATTAATATGAATTACAGGGTCCTGTTTACTAAAATGCCAAATGTTTTGACGTAAATCTGGTACTATATTCATGGCCATCCAGAAATCTACTCCCAAAATTAACGTGTGTGGCAAGTCAGGTACAACCAAAACATCAATCAAACAAACTTTGCCCTCTAGGCAAAAAGGTACAGTAACAAACCCTGCACTCACAAACACCTGTCCATTCGCAACCGTACATTCAACAGCTTGCGGTTTCAGACAAAAACCCAAATTACTCAAAATTTGATAGCCACATGAGCCAACCAGTGTTCTAGAGGCTCCAGAATCCAATAAACCCACTACAGGATAACCCTTTACTTGTATTTCTAAATAAGGACGTTGATCTCCAGAAACACGAGAAATGACATAATCAAGAAAAATCTTACTAGTGTTTGATAACACGGAAGTTGGGGTCGAGGAAACAGCGACGGGGACGACCTCTCGACCTACGATCGCCTCCCCTTCGCGTTTTCCGAGCATCGAGGACATGCGCTCACTATTACGTTAGGTTGACCACATTTATAACAAAATTTCTTTCGGGCTTTCTTACAATTATTAAACCTATGTCCCCGGTCTCCACAATTGTAACACCGCAAATCGTCTGACATTTTGTCCGAAGATGCTTTAACTGAATTTACAGCAGGTTTATTCACTGCTCCGCGCTCAACACCAGAGGTTGACACGAAAGCAAAATCTGGTTCCACATAAGTGTTACGCTTGCGCACCGGCGGACGAAAACTATCTGCCCTAAACTTCTTTTTCTCGAGCTTGAGGCATTCATCCTCCAGCTCCGCCAATGTGGTTACTGCCGGTAGTTGCATAATATAAAAGGGTGCCAAATTTCTAGAAATAATTCCTAACTGCACATCCTCGGATGCTTCCCCATAGCGTCTGAACATTGACAACATGCACGAAAAATAGTCTATGAATGACTCAGATGGGTCTTGAGTCCGTGACAATATATCTTGAAACAATCTAGATTGATAATCCGGTGGCTCATAATGCTTACATAATAATGCCGATAATGTCGGCCAACTGTCAAATCTATGTCTATTTGACCTAAACCACAGCAAAGCTTTTCCCTCAAATAAATCAATGGCGGATTCAAACAAATCAGTTTCTGAAATTCCGCGTGCAATTCTTAATTCGTTAACCCTTTCTAAAAATTGATGCACCGAAAATTGTCTTGAATCCCCATTAAATTTTAAATTCCATTTCCGGACTGGTGAGAAAGTACGCGACGCGCGCGAAACCGTAACAGGACTAAGTGCTTGTGCTGTCGTTCCGTTAGCATTATTTGTTGTTCCCGAATTTCCTAATGTAACACCCTGTAGATCATCAGTGACCTGACCTACTTCAATAGTATCCAAGTGTTGTAAAAATTCTAATAATAATTGGGTGCGTTTCTGAGACTGTTCCGTGCTTAACTGCGCGAGAGGTAACCGATTGATTCTATTTATACTATGATGCAGGCGAGTTTGAATAGCCGCTGAACTACCACCCGGTGACAAAGCGAATTTTTCCATTGCTGGTTTAAGATCGTTAAGTTTGGCATCAAGCTCCGTTAATTCTTTTTCAATGTCTACTTGATACTCTGGATATGATAAAGCCTCTTTATGTTTTTCAAGTCTTAACAATGGTCTCAAAGCCTTTCGCAATTGTTCTACCGTATCATCGTTCGTTGTAGGTAAACCTCTCAAGCTCAGTTCATAGACTAATTCATCTTTTCTTAAATAGCTAACATTAATAGCTAATGACGCCATATTAAAAAAAATGAAAGTTATCAAACGATTGAATTAAAATATTCACAAAGTAATTTTTTCTAAAATCTTCTTCCGTGATAAGTTTTTGTTTTTGTGCGTCTCGTGTTATTATTTCTCGCGCTCCGGTAGTGATAATTTTTTCTGACAAACCCCCGAAAAAACCGCACACAGATGTTGTTTGGCCAGTTTGTGGCTTCAAAGATTTTGTCGTCTTCCAGTATGCCCGGAAATCCTATTTTAAAGGCTCTATAGTTCTCTTTAGTTGTGTAATCTATCTTTGTAAATGTTTCAATTATTATATCGTTTGTATTAAATTTATTGCTTAAAAATTCCACGAGTTCATTGTCCGTATAATTTACTCTAAATCTGTCTGCATATATCCATTTCCTCTCCGTTTTTCGAAACGCTACGTTTTCATTAATATTACCAATAGTTTTTCTTTGAGAGTTTTTGTTTGCATTTCTTTTATGTAAACTGATACTGTCGTCTTTCGATTTATTTTGATTCTCGGGTTGTTTGTCTATTGCGTCCATGTCAATAACGCCATCTGTTGTACCCGCCAAGTTAGAATTTCTTGATGTACACTTCATATTTACAGTTTTCTGTACTATTTGTGTTTCTCTAGCATCTCTTGTATCATCTATTATGTTTAAATCTTGGATCTCTTTACCAGATGTCTCTGTGTACTCCTTGTTGTGTGTTGTATATTTGTTATTGTTTTTATTTTCTATTCTTTTATCCTGTTGTATACCCGCATGCAGACCGTCATCGTTATATAATTTCCAATTGCAAGTTTTTTCTTGTATTTCTTCCAATACCCTATCATACCTATCTTCCATTTGCCTGATATGTTCTTCCAACTTATCAAGCCTCACCTCTTGGTTTATTATTTCCATTGTTTCAAACGTGTGTTTATCGTTTTCTTCACCGTCGCTTTTACTTTCTGTTTGACTATACTGTAATATTGTTCTTTCCAGCAGCTTACTATTTGCTGCATGTATTCTATTCTTCAGTGCTTCTATTTCTACCTCCTTTTCCTTACATTTATAACAGGCTATCGGCTTTTTTATTTTTTCTTCTGATTCACTTACTAGTTCTTCCTTCTCAATTGTCGCGGGGTAATTACCACAAATTTAATTAACGATGATAATTACTGAAGATCAAATAACTTCCACTAATCCGCAACAGTACTGGATGCAGAGAACAAAACTACTTATGCCGGCCGCTCACGCTGCACCCAGTGATCTCGGGGTCGTTTTAAACTTAATACAATAAGGGGATTTCTATTATTACTAATTGACTAATTAGGGGTGTATGTGTGCTGTTAAAAAAAAAGGTAACAAAACTTACGTACCTTTACGGTCCTAGAGCCCTATGCTCTGTCACTCGTTCCTCGCCCGTCGGATAGATGATATGGATAATTTGAAATTACTAATTGAACTCTCTAGGTGGTTGATGAATAATTGCTTCACTGATCTTATTGTAAAGTAAGCTATTATCTTAGGGCGCCACTCGCTTCGTTTTATAAGATGTTAATTAAGTATCACATTAATTAGTAATTCCCAATTAAAGGGCTGTCAATGAAAAGAAGCGAGAAGATTTCACTGAGCTTATTATTATTACCACAATGAACGGTGAGGAATCAAATTGACAACACAGATATAATGAAAAGTTAACAAGGTTTATTACAACAATAAAAGAAAAATGGGTAACATACAATATGCAAAATTCCAAAATAACACATACGTCAAATGCAATAAAGGTAATATATAACAGTAAATAAATAATTTGTAATTTTCCTGATTTTGAATTTCTCTACATTAGAATAAAGTAAGAATATCCTACACAATAGTTGAAAGTTACGCAAACATTTAACAAGTAAAATAGTACATACAAAAGGGCGCTGGTTCAGTTAAAATAATTAACTCATTGATAAATAATATTACATTGCTAAATTTATAATTCAATACGCCAGCCTTTTCTAGCACACAAATATATGTCTAATTTTATTACCGTAACCTAATTTACAATTACTAAGTGATGAATATTATATGACAAATATTATGACTGATACTATTACATAACACATACTCTGAATATTCGGTAATAAATGACTAATTACTTTAAAAAGAAAAATAAATAAACTTCTAAATCTGATCCTACTTTCTCCGTCGGATTACAATGAGTAACATGTTCAAATAATAAAATGACAAATAACCAAACAGTTCTTGGTCGTGTTTCAGTAGAAAAACAAAGCGTAAATACCTTTGAGACAAACTGATTTGTAGATTCAATAGCGGCCTGGCCAGGGCTGTCAGCGGTCCTTGTCGAAGAGGTCTTGGTTTTCTATGGAGTACTTCTCCCGTCGGGTAAAGATCAAAATGTGAATTATATCCCCAAAATGGGTAGCTCGGATTGGTACTGCTGGTCCCAAAGATCAGCAGATTTCCCCAACCGACGTTACACAGCAAGAGCACTTAGATCGTCTTGTGACGAATTCACTAATGGAATTTTAATTATGTGCTCTAGCTAAACACAATTTTTGCTTCCCGCGGAATACTTTAGACTTTATTTAAACATTCGAACCGCGAAGACTAACCCTCGGCCACTAGGTAAGTTTGACTCTCTTGGGGTACTTTTAGATGGATAATAATTCTCATTTGGTAGCGCTTGCCCTTCTTAAAGATTCATCCCCGGCACGGAAGATGATACGTCATTTCGTTCTGGAATATTCGGTAACGCGTGCATGGAAGGCGTCTCAAAGTCGGGCCCATTTCAATTCTCACGCCATTCCCCATACAAAGGGCTATTGATAAAATACTCGGATTTGCGACGCCAAATTTTAGTCTTCAAGGTAAATATTCTTTTTACCTTTGATAAAATGCTTTTAGAAGAATTTTTAATACGGAGTTGCAAATACATTATAAAGAGCCATTTATTCAAAAAAAGGAAAAATAAGCTTGGCTGTGGACATTGCAATACATTTATTTTTAAGATTAAAATATAATTTTTCGTAGCCGAAATAATAACTGCATACAGCGTGAGCCAAAAGAAAAATATTACGATTAATTTGAAATTCGCGTGTACTCTACTAAATGTTAATTTAAGCAAATAGATATTATTTATTATTTTGAAATTAAATTAATTATTACTTGTGAAGTGCCAAAAGCACGCAACAAATCCCCCCTCTAGTGCCCCAGGAAATTTACTTCAGTAAATTTCCGATTAAGCAAAAAGAAGCACCAGTGCATTATGAAACAAGCAAAGTCCTCCAAGCATAAAGACAGGCTGAAGGTCCTAACATATTAAAACAGAGAAAGTGGACGATATTCCACAGTTGAAGTTTGACGAAACCAAAACAAAGTTCAATAAATTTTAAAAGAACCCAAAAAAAAACTTTTCCCACAATTAAAGACACGGGCAGACCCGAATAGAATCTATCAGGTTGAGACAAGGTTATGACGAAAATCAATAAACACAACCAAAAGGCGTTAAAAATAATTTTGACATAAAGCACAAATTAAAAGGTAACCGAAGTTACATGGAGAAATCAAAAGATCCAAAAGGCGTTAATTCAATTTGGATACAAGATTATATTAAAATGTAGGCAAAGCACTACAGTAAAAGTCAATAATTTAGGCCGAAAAGGTTCAATAAATTTTGACAAAAGAAAACAAATAATCCAACTCCCACGTAAAACTCCTTAAAACTAGGTAAAGTTGGTCTTCGCCGGTTACATTTAAAACCGACCTAGGAAGGCCAAAGCACAAAAATTTAATTAATGGCGGTGTCGGGCAACAAAAAAAAGGTCAAGACTAGGTTACAAGCAAAAGAATAGGAGACCATCCACCTCCCCAGCGGATGAATGGAGTCTCCCCACGGACTTGACACCGCTCTCCCGCAGTGGAATCTCGAGTCGAAATTTCGACTGTAATCGAAAAGTAATTGGGTGCTTGCAACCACGCAATTATGGTGCAGCGTTGCCCTAAGGGTTGGCATTAGCCCACGGTAAAAAAAAATTTTGGAGGGGATGGGGCCGAAAGACACAATCGGTGAGGCAAAATCATAATTGGTATTAGATTCAGTTATCACCCGAATCAGACAGCTCAACTGTCAACAATGCTAAAGAATCTCAACAACGTCAAAGAATCAAGTAGGTGGCACACGTAGCTTTACTACGAAACAGAATTGGAGGGGTAGGGACTTTATACCTCGGCAGCACCTCCACCAAAAAGGGTCATCTAAAATGACAAAACCAAAACACCAAAACCCCGTCATGCCAACATGACACGCCACACTCTTGAAAAAGTAACATCACTACGGTGATAACCAAATAACGAAATCTAAATCGGGATAATCCATCCTGGGCCAACCCCAGACTGACCATACAGTACGGGTATTAAAGCCATAGGCAACTCACTCCACATATAGATCAAATCAAAATTAATATTAAAAGGTAACCAATATGTATGTATTTCATGAAAACAAATATCAGGTAACTAACTTTACCGAAAAAAAAAAAAGGTTTAAAATCAGAAGATATCAATATTTAAACATACAAAGGAAAAATTTAACCATGAAGAGAATATTTGCAATGCATAATGGGATAATACACATTAATAAAGAAAGAAAAAGAACAGAAGGTGGTACGTAATATGAACCCAACCACACAGCTCGAACTCCTTAAGTCGCATATCAAATCCCACATACGTGGCTACTATATGCCGGCAAAACAGGGGCCTTGAGCTCCAACAACAAAAGCACGGCAAGAGAACAAACTGCGAAGAAAGCATCACACTAAATTTAAATTAAAAATGTCCTAATATAATTTTAAGATAATATTTACTATATATGGCATAAAGTGAAATAATAATAAAAGTATCCCAAAATGCAGAAAGCACGACGAAAGTATTAAAATGAAAAGGTGGAGTGTTTGTACCATTAGAAAGAATTGAATAAATGAAAGATTGCATTAAGGTGGTGGTTGCGCAATATATTGATCCATTTAGAGGACTTTTACCCCACGCTGGTTACACGGCTGTGGAATTCTTATAGACCCCAACAGCAGGTCAAAAATATTTTGTCTAGTTAGGCGGGTGCGCCTTCAGATCTTTAATATGCCAAGTAGAAGGTCGGCCTTGGTCGTCAATGAGTTCATACGCCCAAGGCGATACAACACGAATAATTTCGAAAGGTCCTGAATATTTAGGGGCAAGTTTGGCAGCAAACTGCTTAGTAGCGTCTGACAATACTTTATTCCTTCTCCAAACATGCTGTCCTACCACAAACTTAATAGGTCGTCGTCTGAGATTGTAGTCATGAGCACTGCGCACATGCGCTTTCTTAATACGCGCCTGTATGTCTTTATACAGCGCAGCGAAAGCCAATTTTTTATTTTCAATATTTAAGACAGGTGTCTCGGATTCATTCGGAACGAAATTCTCATCATTGCCATTCAAGGTGACTTCCCTACCAAAGTTAATGAAATTCGGGGTTACTTTAGTTACTTCGTGTTCAGAAGATCTAATGGCATAACCAATTCGTGCAAGATACTGGTCCCAGGTTCGATGGTTATTTTTAACATAGGCAGTCAACATAGTTTTAATTACCCTATTAACTCTTTCTGTGGGATTAGCTTGAGCATGGTAAAGTGCAGTATAAGCTATTTTGATATTGTAGTTTTGGGTCATCTTCTGAAAAACCTTACTCCTAAACTGAACACCGTTGTCAACGATTAAATAAGAAGGAGCCCCGAAGAGAAGTATGACATGATCCTCAATGATTTTGGTGACGCTAGCACCAAGTAGCGGTTCGTAAAGGAAACACCAATGTTGCCTTACTAAAAATGTCGCAAACAGCTAAAATATAGGAATACCCTTTAGTGGAACGAGGCAAGGGTCCCATCAAATCTGCGGAAACTATCTGCCAAGGTCTGGTGGCAGTTGGAGCTTTACTACGCAGATGTCCTGCGGGCGGTTTGTTTTCTGATTTGATACTGAGACAGGTCTTGCATTTCCTAACATATTTAGCTATGTCACCGGCCATCTTCGGCCAAAAGTATTTCTGAGAAACACGGGAAATGGTCTTAGAAATTCCAGGATGTCCACAAGTTGGATCGTCATGACAGGATTCAATTATTGAAGTGCGGCGTTCTCGTGGAGGAACCAATTTCCACTCCTGACTGGGATGACTAAGTTCGGAGTAACGAGGTTTGATATACTTAAATAACTTAGTGTCGTCCACACGCCATAAGGGATAACGATGAGGTTTATCCTGTACTTCTTGAATCATTTTAAGATACCACCGATCTATGGGAGGTAAGGGGTCTTCAGCTTGTACCAAATCAACAGTAGTACTCACGGAGCGTGACAAGAAATCAGGGACGGCATTCTCCGATCCCTTTCTGTGAATCATTTCAAAATCATAGGGCTGTAATCGCAATGACCACCTGGCCAAACGACCATGAGGGTCTTTCAAATTATGCAACCATAACAAAGAGTGACAATCCGTGATCACCCGAAATTTATAACCCTCTACATAGTGACGCACACGCTCAATAGCCCAAATCACACCTAAGCATTCACGCTCAGTAGCACTGTACTTTCGTTCCTGAGCAGTCAGAGAACGGGACATGTAACAAATAACTTTCTCCCCATCGTCATATTGTTGGGTGAGCACGGCCCCGAGGCCATAAGCTGAAGCATCAGTTTGAAGAATAAAGGTCTTAGAAAAATCAGGACAAACCAGTAGTGGAGATGAGACAAGTTTTTCTTTTAACAGTTTGAATGCCGCTTCGCATTCACTGGTCCAAGACCATGGAGTCTTTTTCTTAGTAAGGTTGGTTAAAGGTGCAATGATGGTGGAGAATTGTGGTACGAAACGTCTGTACCAAGAAGCAGTTCCGATAAATCTTCGTATTTCCTTGACATTTTTAGGTGGTAGAATGTCTAAGATGGCTTGTACCTTTTCAGGATCTGGGCGCAGTCCCAGTTCATCAACGATATACCCCAAATACTTTAATTGAGGTCGACAAAATTGACTCTTGGCGAAATTCACGGTGAGCCCTGCATTATGCAGACGATCAAAAACCTCAGTCAATGTAGCCATATGGGATTCGAAAGTTTGAGACACAATAACTATATCATCAAGATATACAAAAACAGATGGTTGGAGGTCGGCTCCCAGAACAGAATCCATGAGACGCTGCCACGTGGCAGGCGCACCGGTAAGACCGTAGGGCATTCTAACGAAGCGGTATAAGCCGCCACGCACACAGAAGGCAGTGCAATCACGAGAATCCTCCGCGACAGGAATTTGCCAATATGCACTTTTAATATCTAATGAACTTAAATATTTAGCATCTCTTAATTGATCTAAAATAGTTGAAATATAGGGCAAGGGATAAGAGTCCTTTTGAGTGACGGAATTTAATTTACGATAATCAACACAAAAACGATAGCTATTATCTTTTTTCTGGACCAAACAAACAGGCGAAGCCCAAGGACTGTTACTAGGTTCTATGATTCCCTGCTCTAACATTTTTTTAATCTCCTGATCAATAGCTTGTTGCTTGATTGGTGATACAGGATAATATCGTTGTTTAATTGGGTTGGTATTTGGCAATAATCGAATCTCGTGAGACACTAAATGAGTCTTACCCAAAATTTTGCTCATGAGTACTGTGTTCTCAGCGACTAATTGGTCTAAGTGGTTCTTTTGATCAACGCTCAAGGTAGTGGCACTAGCTATACTATTAATATGAATTACAGGGTCCTGTTTACTAAAATGCCAAATGTTTTGACGTAAATCTGGTACTATATTCATGGCCATCCAGAAATCTACTCCCAAAATTAACGTGTGTGGCAAGTCAGGTACAACCAAAACATCAATCAAACAAACTTTGCCCTCTAGGCAAAAAGGTACAGTAACAAACCCTGCACTCACAAACACCTGTCCATTCGCAACCGTACATTCAACAGCTTGCGGTTTCAGACAAAAACCCAAATTACTCAAAATTTGATAGCCACATGAGCCAACCAGTGTTCTAGAGGCTCCAGAATCCAATAAACCCACTACAGGATAACCCTTTACTTGTATTTCTAAATAAGGACGTTGATCTCCAGAAACACGAGAAATGACATAATCAAGAAAAATCTTACTAGTGTTTGATAACACGGAAGTTGGGGTCGAGGAAACAGCGACGGGGACGACCTCTCGACCTACGATCGCCTCCCCTTCGCGTTTTCCGAGCATCGAGGACATGCGCTCACTATTACGTTAGGTTGACCACATTTATAACAAAATTTCTTTCGGGCTTTCTTACAATTATTAAACCTATGTCCCCGGTCTCCACAATTGTAACACCGCAAATCGTCTGACATTTTGTCCGAAGATGCTTTAACTGAATTTACAGCAGGTTTATTCACTGCTCCGCGCTCAACACCAGAGGTTGACACGAAAGCAAAATCTGGTTCCACATAAGTGTTACGCTTGCGCACCGGCGGACGAAAACTATCTGCCCTAAACTTCTTTTTCTCGAGCTTGAGGCATTCATCCTCCAGCTCCGCCAATGTGGTTACTGCCGGTAGTTGCATAATATAAAAGGGTGCCAAATTTCTAGAAATAATTCCTAACTGCACATCCTCGGATGCTTCCCCATAGCGTCTGAACATTGACAACATGCACGAAAAATAGTCTATGAATGACTCAGATGGGTCTTGAGTCCGTGACAATATATCTTGAAACAATCTAGATTGATAATCCGGTGGCTCATAATGCTTACATAATAATGCCGATAATGTCGGCCAACTGTCAAATCTATGTCTATTTGACCTAAACCACAGCAAAGCTTTTCCCTCAAATAAATCAATGGCGGATTCAAACAAATCAGTTTCTGAAATTCCGCGTGCAATTCTTAATTCGTTAACCCTTTCTAAAAATTGATGCACCGAAAATTGTCTTGAATCCCCATTAAATTTTAAATTCCATTTCCGGACTGGTGAGAAAGTACGCGACGCGCGCGAAACCGTAACAGGACTAAGTGCTTGTGCTGTCGTTCCGTTAGCATTATTTGTTGTTCCCGAATTTCCTAATGTAACACCCTGTAGATCATCAGTGACCTGACCTACTTCAATAGTATCCAAGTGTTGTAAAAATTCTAATAATAATTGGGTGCGTTTCTGAGACTGTTCCGTGCTTAACTGCGCGAGAGGTAACCGATTGATTCTATTTATACTATGATGCAGGCGAGTTTGAATAGCCGCTGAACTACCACCCGGTGACAAAGCGAATTTTTCCATTGCTGGTTTAAGATCGTTAAGTTTGGCATCAAGCTCCGTTAATTCTTTTTCAATGTCTACTTGATACTCTGGATATGATAAAGCCTCTTTATGTTTTTCAAGTCTTAACAATGGTCTCAAAGCCTTTCGCAATTGTTCTACCGTATCATCGTTCGTTGTAGGTAAACCTCTCAAGCTCAGTTCATAGACTAATTCATCTTTTCTTAAATAGCTAACATTAATAGCTAATGACGCCATATTAAAAAAAATGAAAGTTATCAAACGATTGAATTAAAATATTCACAAAGTAATTGAAAATGCACTAATTCAGTCAATGTCGACTCAAAAATACAGTCAAATATCAAAATCGTTCAGCAAAATTATTGAAATTAAAAGAAAAAAAAAGCAAAGCGTACCTTACCCAACCAACCAAAAAAAAAAAAAAAAATAAAAAATAAAAATTTTTAAGAAATTTTTATTTTATTTCTAAATAATGTATAATCAAAGAATCTTTAAACTTGAAAGAAATGACAAATACGCAAAATAATTTTAATTTAATAACAGTAAGTGTTGTCACCAAACACACACACCACCCTGTATATATATATATCCAAAAATGAAAAAATAAATGTTAAAGAAAATTTCATCATAATATGTTATAAAATCATAACACCCTATATATTCTTAATAAAATTTAAATAACTACAAAGATAATTTTATATAAAAGGGTATAAGTAAAAAAAAGAATTATAACATCTTTTGTAAGTTAAACGAAAATTAATTATATTCACGTTGGGCGCCAAATTTGTCGCGGGGTAATTACCACAAATTTAATTAACGATGATAATTACTGAAGATCAAATAACTTCCACTAATCCGCAACAGTACTGGATGCAGAGAACAAAACTACTTATGCCGGCCGCTCACGCTGCACCCAGTGATCTCGGGGTCGTTTTAAACTTAATACAATAAGGGGATTTCTATTATTACTAATTGACTAATTAGGGGTGTATGTGTGCTGTTAAAAAAAAAGGTAACAAAACTTACGTACCTTTACGGTCCTAGAGCCCTATGCTCTGTCACTCGTTCCTCGCCCGTCGGATAGATGATATGGATAATTTGAAATTACTAATTGAACTCTCTAGGTGGTTGATGAATAATTGCTTCACTGATCTTATTGTAAAGTAAGCTATTATCTTAGGGCGCCACTCGCTTCGTTTTATAAGATGTTAATTAAGTATCACATTAATTAGTAATTCCCAATTAAAGGGCTGTCAATGAAAAGAAGCGAGAAGATTTCACTGAGCTTATTATTATTACCACAATGAACGGTGAGGAATCAAATTGACAACACAGATATAATGAAAAGTTAACAAGGTTTATTACAACAATAAAAGAAAAATGGGTAACATACAATATGCAAAATTCCAAAATAACACATACGTCAAATGCAATAAAGGTAATATATAACAGTAAATAAATAATTTGTAATTTTCCTGATTTTGAATTTCTCTACATTAGAATAAAGTAAGAATATCCTACACAATAGTTGAAAGTTACGCAAACATTTAACAAGTAAAATAGTACATACAAAAGGGCGCTGGTTCAGTTAAAATAATTAACTCATTGATAAATAATATTACATTGCTAAATTTATAATTCAATACGCCAGCCTTTTCTAGCACACAAATATATGTCTAATTTTATTACCGTAACCTAATTTACAATTACTAAGTGATGAATATTATATGACAAATATTATGACTGATACTATTACATAACACATACTCTGAATATTCGGTAATAAATGACTAATTACTTTAAAAAGAAAAATAAATAAACTTCTAAATCTGATCCTACTTTCTCCGTCGGATTACAATGAGTAACATGTTCAAATAATAAAATGACAAATAACCAAACAGTTCTTGGTCGTGTTTCAGTAGAAAAACAAAGCGTAAATACCTTTGAGACAAACTGATTTGTAGATTCAATAGCGGCCTGGCCAGGGCTGTCAGCGGTCCTTGTCGAAGAGGTCTTGGTTTTCTATGGAGTACTTCTCCCGTCGGGTAAAGATCAAAATGTGAATTATATCCCCAAAATGGGTAGCTCGGATTGGTACTGCTGGTCCCAAAGATCAGCAGATTTCCCCAACCGACGTTACACAGCAAGAGCACTTAGATCGTCTTGTGACGAATTCACTAATGGAATTTTAATTATGTGCTCTAGCTAAACACAATTTTTGCTTCCCGCGGAATACTTTAGACTTTATTTAAACATTCGAACCGCGAAGACTAACCCTCGGCCACTAGGTAAGTTTGACTCTCTTGGGGTACTTTTAGATGGATAATAATTCTCATTTGGTAGCGCTTGCCCTTCTTAAAGATTCATCCCCGGCACGGAAGATGATACGTCATTTCGTTCTGGAATATTCGGTAACGCGTGCATGGAAGGCGTCTCAAAGTCGGGCCCATTTCAATTCTCACGCCATTCCCCATACAAAGGGCTATTGATAAAATACTCGGATTTGCGACGCCAAATTTTAGTCTTCAAGGTAAATATTCTTTTTACCTTTGATAAAATGCTTTTAGAAGAATTTTTAATACGGAGTTGCAAATACATTATAAAGAGCCATTTATTCAAAAAAAGGAAAAATAAGCTTGGCTGTGGACATTGCAATACATTTATTTTTAAGATTAAAATATAATTTTTCGTAGCCGAAATAATAACTGCATACAGCGTGAGCCAAAAGAAAAATATTACGATTAATTTGAAATTCGCGTGTACTCTACTAAATGTTAATTTAAGCAAATAGATATTATTTATTATTTTGAAATTAAATTAATTATTACTTGTGAAGTGCCAAAAGCACGCAACACAATGCTCTCATATTTTGCCTTTAATTCCTCCATTCCCTTTTCCATTAAAGTTATTTCCTTGTTTTTGTTTTCTAGTTCCTCCATTTTATAGGTTATATTGCTGCAGCAATGTACTTTTCTTCTTTCGTCCACGTAAATGCCAGATACTTTTAGTAGACAACTTGGATGGAATATATTTCTACAATCACTACATGTTACACAAGTTTTCACTTCTTTTGTACACTTTTTGCAGGTCATCGCTACTGACAAAACAATAACACTCTTAACTTGACACGTCGCGATTACTTTATTGGGTGCATATGCAAGTTTGTTTTCACAGCCTTATGAGTACTTCCGTAGGAAACACCTACAATTTAAATACTTAATGCTGTATAACAAATTACGTTTAAGTTAATTAGATCTCTTTACCAGTTTGAGCAGGCAGCTCTCGTACAGATTTTGTGGGATTAACTTCCATTCGCTGCCTAATGTCCGCGACATCTTCGGTTAAAACTGTTGGTGCTTTCTCGGGTTTACGTTTACAAGCACTTCCCGTCTCCTTAAACCTTTCAGTCACTATTGGGATGACGAGTGAATGTGACCAAGTTTATTTCCAGATTTCCATATTCTGTTACAAATTGCTGAAAACACGATTCCAATGGATATTTCCATAATCCATCTTCTTGCAATGTTTCACTGCGAAAGTGCAACATTACAACAAATGTATCCTGTTGTATCGTGAAAGGCATGGTATACCAGGTATTGTTTTGAGAAAGACAGAAAAGCGACAATAAATACTAAAAACACAACTAAAAAGTACAAGACACTTCAATACGTTATGATGTTGACATTTAGTATGGACAATTCACGGAAGTAAATATTTCCTAGTTTTTGATAATACTGGGACTTCTTTGTTGCCAACCCAGGACAGTTCAAAATGCCCACATAGTATACGGGGACAAGTATAATCAAATAAAATAGCAGGTATACTAGAAAATGTATTATAGATAATAATAGTGAAAGAAATTTTGAAATAGATTGAATATTTTCAAACGAATGCATCCAAGATTAATTGATTTGCAGTTTATGAAAGTCCCCACTAATTTATAGTTCACTGATTCTGAAAAAAATGGCGGCAACGGAAATATATGCAGGAACTAGAATTCTGAATAAGTATATTATAGTCATCCAAGTTGTTATTTGAAATTGTTGTATTTATTATAATACAATAGATGTTCGTGCTATCATACAACTCTGTTTTTTTCCTAAATAGTACATTTCTTTACTCCCAGTGACATCTAGGGACTTTCTGCATTTGCTTGTGTGTCGGGTTCCCCAGCCTTAAGTATTTGACATAAACTTCTAACATTAGTTTCACCAGTAAAACACTATAACATTGCTACTGGGCAGTTTTCAAAAACGAAACTTTCATCTTTGCTTGTTTAACATTAGCAGCTTTCACTATATCACGGACTTATTTTATGGCAACGGTCCAAGAAGAAATTTTATCTTAGCGTTATACGTATTTCTTCGGACATATGTGTCACCTGTTATAATTAGAATTTGTGATAGTTCCTTAGCCAGCTCACGCCGTATAATTTTTGCTAGTTTTTCGAAAGTTTCATAAGCGGCTTTACGTTTTCATGCACTTGCAATCAAATTTCGGTTTAATTTACTGTCATTCTATTCATGATTATGTTCTATTTAGTTTGTACTCACTACATTTTCTGCGCCAAGCGTAGACATCTCCAAAATGGCAAAGACGTGTACTTGTTAACCACTAACGAACGTTTTCCATTGTTACTGTCCCCGAAAAAGATTCCTATAATTTTTGTAAATTAAGAAATTCCTTATATACGAGTTAAGAAGTGCACTGTATATAACACAACTCAAGACTGACAATACCATGGAAAAAGGAATTAATTAATACCAAATGGGAAAAACCTTTATATGTATTTCATTATTTCATTACTCGAAGGGTACATGGTGCATTTTCGAGTGGCCCAACATGACGTCTTTTGAGGTGATTTTTCAATCTTAGGAAGACGGAAGTCACAAGGACTCAAGTCAGGCGAATAAGAAGGCTGAAAAGCCGTAGGAATGTTTTTACTGACCAAAAACTCGTTTGTTAAGATTAATGTGTGACAAGGCGCATTGTCGTGATGTAACACCCAGTTATTCTTGATGTTTTATCTCACACGCATGGCCTTTTTTCCAAGTTTTTCAAAAACCTCTCGGTAAAAGTGTTGATTTACCGTTTGAACTTGTGGCACAAACCCTGTGTGAACTATTTCCCTGGCCGTCGAAACATCAAAACGTCTTGCATTTGATCCTCTACCTGCCTAATTTCAGCTTTTTTGGATTTTGGATAAGTTGAAATGTGCCATTCTGTACTCTGGCGTTTGGTTTGTACTTAAATACCCAAGACTTGTCACCAGAAATGATACGTTTCGAAAAATGGGGATCATTTATAATCGGTTTTAAAAAGTTAAGACACCTTTCTCGCCTGATGTTTTGGTTGTGCGAAAGGTTTTTTGAAAGCATATTTGCCCAGATTTTTCACATCCCAAAGACATTGATCAGAATCTGATGAAGGGTGGAATGAGTTGAAGTATACTCTCCCACGATCTATCTAGGAACTATAACTTGGGAATTTTGACTACCACTTAAACCACGCCTGATTAGATTTTGTTCGGACCCAACTAATGTCATAGCGGTTTACATGTAATTTTACACGAGAAGTATTAGAAATAGGATAAATCATATTTGTATCACTCTGTATATTACTAAATAGTTTTAAATTATCTAATATTACATTATACCTATATTGTGCTAGGCACAATTTAGATATAATGTAATATTAGTATTATTACTTTACTAATAAACACAACCAAATCTGTTCTGGATGTCATTTATAAATGAGTTTAAAGCTCTTCGTTTTAGGTACACGTTTGGAATTCCAACTCTTTTTTTGTCGAAATAAAAAATCTATTTACCTAAGTAAAATATTTAAGTTTGTAGACGCATGGTCTATATAGAGACGATCTTTGAACCGCAAGCTCGTAGATGTAACAGACAAGTCTATTAATTTAATTTAATTTTCTTATTATTTGTTAATGGAAGCTATTCAGATCTAATCGCAAAAAACTGCTGATCCTCACTCTGGCTTATTACGCTATAATTCATACACACGTTAGGTGTGTGACCTTTCGGGGAGACACATACAATTAATTGTGTGTGTCCCGAGTTGCATTAGGTTTCCAACGTAATTTTCTTAAAGCGGACATTTTTTCATCGCTGATACAGTCTAGAAACGAAGAATTATCGTAAGCTAGACATTTTCCTTCATAAATAATGAGTTTTTCTGATCGATATTATCAAACAAGTAACAATACAAAGAAATTTCATTATATTATAAGATTGATTAAAGAAAACGCAATCAGGTTTTCTATATGAGAACATGTTTAGAAAATATAAGACAAGCTGCATAGTGTTAGTTCAGAAAGTGAAGCTATGCGATTGTCAATTACCTTATATAATAATATTTATAGAAGCACAAAATACGAGGGCCACCTTAATGTTTTTACAAAAAAAGGAAAGAACAATTTTTGGAACTGTTTTATTGATTATTATGATATTTGGAACAAACCAAAAATATTGTTCGACGATAAATTATGCGAATACAAGCAATGGGACGTTAATTCGGCGTTTTTCTACATCAAATAATCAATTGTTTAACGTATTGTGCCAGAGTTGGCATTTTCAGGATGAAGAATAATGCGTATTCTGTTGTTTTAGCTAATTTCGTCGATGATTTCCGGTAAATAAATTGTTTTATTAACTATTCTTTCTAGTGCAACCCAAGAAACAAGCAATGATTTTTTGACATTCATTGGACGGTTTATCTTGGAGCACCCAAACAGAATTTTGCGATTCTTCTGTCGTATTTTTTGATCATTTCCTTATACCAATTAACACGCGCCTTTATATTTGAGCTTTGGTCAAAGTATGCAGATTCCATCGAAAACAGATCCTTTTCACAGTTAAATTCACAGGTTTAATTCCGCTGGGTATTTTTGAAAACTATGAGCATATATTGCATATATTTTGACTTCTGTGACTTAGCAGTATATAATAATAAAATAGTATTCTTCTACAGTTTGCTTTAGTGCGTATTTATAGAAAAACAACTAAGACATCGAATGTAATGGAAGAAGATAAAAGGATGGCTTAGATTTATGAGATTAAATCCACCACAAATGTACTCACGTTAAATTTTTTAACTCTTATTTTAGTTTCAGTCTTACGAAATATTTTCAAAAGTAATATCACAAACAGAATAAATACAAAATAAATAACACACACCAAACCGAGCAATATGACATATAAATCGATCACACCTCAACTCATATAGTCACCAGGGGTGCGTTCAGATATGTTGGATGGGATACTGGCATGGTCAGGTCATATTTTATGACGTCATCCACTTGGTCGAGTTAGTTTGTGGCAAAAATCAAAGGTCAAAGCTAAGCATTGCAGAGTTAGAGGTTATGTATGAATAAATAGAGTCATCAAAGAAATACGTAAAGTAATTAGAACAATGGATCATAATCAAAAAAATTTTTTGGATCAAATTAAAATTGTGCAAAAACAAGCTGTTCAAACTCCAAGAAACACACATATGATGTGAAATAACATGAAATTATAATTATAACCTTAAAAACACTCAGAACCGCGCTTTAAATACCCCGGCCCGAATGCCCATGAATCGCCCGCTATTAACCATCACAAATAGGTGGGTAATGGAAGGAACACTCCGAGCGTCGCACCAATCATTTCTGAACGTCAATGACGTCATAATTTTGGGACATCTTTATGTTTCTGAACGGCAAGTGTGAAATTGGAGTGACACTTGGATAACATTCTTTCCTTTTCTGAACGCACCCCAGTACAGCATAAAAGGGCCAATCATGAACCTATCACCACAAAACGTGAAATACTTGAAACATTCATCCTCATCGAAAAGGGCTTCTTCAACTTAAACATTCTTCAAAGTATTTTTAAAATTATTAAAATCTAAATCTATAAATCCAGAGGAAGACCATTGTAAAATTTGACTTACACCTCTCTGACAATAAACTATTATGTACAACTTAGTACTCAGTCGAACATTTTCATTTAGCTCTTGTTTCTAGTGTAGTAGTCATGAATTACTAACCAATAATTTTGATAATAATGATATGTATAATTTATTAGAAATTAGTATTATTGTGTATATTTTTAGCTATAGAAGAATGTATGAGATGTTTACTCAATTGTAGACTACTTAGGGCCATTTGTGCCGTTTATAATGTAAACGGCGTGTAACCAATCCCTGTTTAAATTTACGCTAGCATTAAGTTTCGATTGATTTGCACCATACAATATTTTTCGCCAGTTAAGTAAACCAAGATTAAAGAAAAGCAACATTTGGCAACGCCCTAAAAAAATTCGCAACTAACTTCACATGCGATGTAAATATGTTTTTTTAAGGTTATTCTTGTTTTCTTTCTCTGAATAATCCGTCACCCGCCCGATTTGTGATTTTCTTCATCCTTCATATTCCCTCTATTTTGGGCTTGAAACAAAATGGATCAAGTCCATAACGAACAAAAAAAAAAAAGTAGGTCATCTAATTTTTCAAGTGATGAAAAAATGTTGATCGCAAATATTTGCTTGGAATACAAGCATGTAATTGAAAATAAAAGGATCGACCAGGTTACATCAAAGGAGAAGGCGAATGCGTGGCTAGATATTGCCAAAAAATTCAATTCAGCTGTACCGAATGGTACATATAGAGCGGCGGATTGTTTGCGACGATTCTATGAGAATAAAAAAAAGAAGTTAGAAAAATTGCAGCCGAAGAAAAAAAGGAAACATTTCGTACCGGAGGTGCTTACCTAAAATAATAAAAAAGGATCTATGTCATGATGTGGTGCTATCCATTATGAACACCAAATCAGTATTGGATTAGACAATGGTGGATTAGATGGAGATGGAATATACCTTAACAAATCTTCACAAAATCAAACCACAGGCAATGTAGTATTTGAATACAAAGATAACACTATTGAAGATTATAGCAATGATAATATTGAGGTTAATACAGTATGTATTTATTTGTTTATAATACATAAGTTTTTTAAATGAATACAACAAAACTAGGTTAGAAATAAAAATTAAGCCGCCAAAATTGACCGTTTAATTTAAACCTCGTTTATACTAATTTAATCCTAGTTTTGGCTACGGCGCAAGGGAAATTTACACTTTAACTACAGTTTAGCGTTAAACTTAGTTTAACAACAATGGTGCAAACGGCCATAACTATAGTTTTTATACAGTTTATATAATACTCTGATATTTCGGCCGTAAATCAATATGCATTGAGAATATAATACGAGGCCGGGTCAATATGTCCGTGACTTTTTGAATGAAACACAGGTTTTTCGATAAAAAATCATTTTATTTTTCAACACAGTCTCCTTTGAGCTCTATACACATAGGATTTGTCGAGGTCATCAAAATGGGTATTTGTTTGTGAGATGATTTCATCGTTGGAGTCACATCTCTTTCCGCCGAGCCATTTCTTCAGGTTTGAAAACAAGAAGTAGTCACTTGGGACTAAATCCAGAGAATAGGGTGGATGAGGGAGCAATTCGTAGCCTAATTCATGGATTTTTGCCGTGGTAACTGCACATGTGTACACCTTTGCATTGTCCTAGTGGAAAAAACTTTTCTTGGCCAAATGGCGTCGTTTTTTTTCAAAACCTAATTAAATTGACTCAATAAGTTGGCATAATATTCGCCATTGATTGTTTTATCCTTTTGAAGGTAGTCAATGTGGATTATACCGCGTGCATCCCAAAAAACGGTCGCCATGACTTTATTGGCTGACAAACCCACCTTGGCCTTCTTTGGCGCCGATTCATTCCGAGAAACCCACTGTTTTGACTGCTGTTTTGTCTCTGGTGTGTTGTGGTGGATCCACGTTTCGTTCACGATTACGAAACGACGCAAAAACTCGTCCATATTGCGGTTAAACAACGCCAAAGACTCCTGCGAAGTTGTCACACGATTGTGTTTGTGGTCGATTGTGAGCAAACGTGGCACCCATCTTGCGGAAAGCTTTCTCATACCCAAGTGATCATTCAAAATTGAAACCACTGGGCCATGTAATATGCCTATGACTTCCACAATCTTTCGCACTTTCAATCTCCGATCGGCCAACACCATATCGTGATTTTTTTCCGTCCAGAACGTTCGGCATCTTCCGTACTTGTACGGCCACAACGAAATTCAGTAAACCACTTTTTTTTCCATTGAAATTGATCGTGCAGATTTCCCATAGTATTTATCAAGCTTAGCCTTTGTTTGAGTGATGGTTTTTTCCACAAAAAATTCACGAAATTCATATATTTTTATTTTATTTTCAAATCACGCGGTAGTCTGCTATCAGTGGCTGTCAAACACAAACTAAATGACGCAGCTTGTTCAAATTTTGACAGAAGTCAACTGACAGATGTCTGTCGACAGGAGCAGTGTTGCGCTTTCAGTTAAGAGGCGGGAAATTCAAAAAGTCACGGACATATTGACCCACCCTCGTATTACATCTTTTATTGCAAATTACAAAATCTTTTATTATATATGTAAAGTTGTGTTATTTAAAAAACTATAAAATTTCAAAAATAAATATATATATATGTAATAATTTCCTTAAATAGTAAAGTTATACATGCTTCTTTTTATCTGAAGTAGAGTAAAGTCGACAGCCAATGAACGAAGAATAAATTATTTTATTTAATTAAAAATTAATTGGTTGATTTCTTTGCAAGAATCGCTATATATTCTTGGATCACTTTGTGTGAAAACTGTACCCATTATAAATGTTTTCTTTTTTCATTTACCAATATTTATGCTAGTTCTTTTTTTTGCAGGTGCCCAGAAGCGTTTTATGGAACTCGAGAGGAGGCGATCGCTGCCTCCTCATCGAGCGTCAGATCTGTGTTTGGACCCAAACCAAGCAGCCATGCTTTTCAGAAATGCCAGAGGGGTAAGTTTGACCATTTCTTCTTTCTATAAAAAAATATTTATCTTTTGTAACAATATTAATATGTAAAGTAATAAGGGGCTGGCATTATCTTTATCAAAAATCCTAAAATATTAATCAACATGGAACCAATGAACTACCGAATAATGAGATTCGTGACGCATTAAACCATCTGCAGCAAGTTTAGTGTGTACTCACTTGTTAACGTTAAAATAAGTTTTAAATGCTTTTGAGATACCTGCTAAATTCATATACAATAGTTTATGTAACATTAGTCAAGAACCTGTTATTTCCTTCATTGTTTACTTTAAAAGTAGTATTTCCAAACTATGATGAGGTTTTCATAATTTATTATTCCCTTAAACCTATTAAGACAAAAATAAAGTATGGGTAAATAATGAATCATAGCAACACGTTTACAAGTTCTTTCAATAATATCTCTTTCTGAATCCTATCTATTTTCAAAAACACAGAATTCAAATTCTCGAAAAATAGCTATTGGCCTAAGTTTACAAGGTGCATTGGAGGAATACTCCATTGCACGAGTTTATTAAATTAGTTCTATATACTGAAATAATTTATGTATACTCTTGTAACTTCTAATTCGCTATAGTTATTTATACTTTTAATTAATCAAAGATTAATTGGAGTTTGATTAATATATTGCTTCCTAAATACATCGAGCAACATTTATTTTTCCAGCCCAATTGAATATGTGTAATCTACAAATGGAATCTACATATTGTATACTAAGCAGCTAAAAGGTATTTACCCAATCGTTAATTATTTTATCATGCTACGGAAATAATACAATAATAAAATATTAGTTTACTAAACACATTTATTGGCAGTATGTGAATTCTTTACACTTCAGCATCACAATGTGGAGAATCGGTGGATGCATATAAAAAATAAGTTAATCTAATTTTTTATTTACTATATTAATACATATATTACATCAACGTTTGCGTTTGTCATATTAATTGATATACTACAAAAAAGTTAATATACGTTTTCCTTTTCCATAATATACATTTTCCTTTCAAGATACTACTAATTCAACAATATTTTTATTTGAAATCGGCGGTCCCTGAATTGCTAGTCCTTTCTGATAGGCAACACTTATATTTTACAAACATTTTCAGGAAAAAAAAACAATAAAACAAATTTATTTCGAAATTAAAACTGCTGAACAAGTTAAATTAGTTGATTAGATTAATAAATTTGTATGGTGAAATTTAAATTGATAATAACATATTTGTTTAAATAGTTCATTTTAAATGGTTCAATATACATATAAGCCAGATTTTTAAAATATAAGGTATAAAAACCCAAAATAGGAAAAATACTATAGAAAATCGTCTCACAAGGCATTTCTTTTTATCATTATGAAACTCCTTCCTTAATATACCTTTATGGTATAGTATTAATACTGTAACGTTTAGCGTTCATAATGCACGAACGCTAAACGATGTCATAAACCCTTTTATTTTCGAACGGTCAAACAAAAAAAAGGAACTCATTATATTTGATGGGTACAATATTATTATAGCAATTACTAATTAATTGCTTGTAATGTAAATATAAATGAGAGCAATTAATTAATCAGTGCAATGGTAATTGTATCTGTTAATTAGAATTAATATAATTAATCTTGGAAGCAGTTTTGAAATAAACTCTTCTACTCTACTGCTGCTGTTTCATTAATATTGTGGCTTTTTCTGGGTCGAAATAAACAACTCGTGCAAATGTTTTAAAACTGTCTGTATATTTTCACACTTAACACTGGTCACAATATAAAAATATAAAATAAATGTAACGCATTTAAAACTACTACGAATAAATTAACACACGTATTTATATCTATCACTACTATTTATGTCTGTAATATTTATATAATAAAACTGCACCGCTCACTTATTTATGTTTATTTGAACTGCACGACTACTATTCAATGAATGAATTCCTTATCCCACCGGCGGCATTTATATATATGTGCAGACAAAAGGTCTAGAGATACACCAGCAAATTCTAGTTCTTTTCTACCATATTCCAGACTTTCTGTCGCTGACGTAGTATATGAGTGTAGTTGATTTACGACTTGTTTACCGGTACGTTTTTGTCGTTGCCTGGGGGTCTGCTTCTTTATTTTTTGTGGGCTTATCTCATTACTAGTCATTACAATATAGTTTTTCAGTAGCAATGAATAATAATACATATATAACATCAAGTGATTTTAGCACAAATTTTCATGTACTTTCTTATAGAGGTTCTACAGGATGTAATCACTATCGGCAGCACCAGGCAAGTATAGCAAACTTCCGAGCTCTCCTGCTTATCGGATTGTATGTACGTAATAAAACTATACACACCTTCTCAGTTTTTCTAGTATGTGTGGTAAATGTCAGAGTTCCCTGAAGCAAATACCGAAGTAATCTGACCGGCTTCCCATCGGCTTTTAACATATACCGAAGTGATCTGAACAGCTGCGTAAAAGCTCCTTTCATACAGGTTGGAGAAGAAGTATGATAAAATCTAAATATTTTGAAAATAGTTTATTGGAAGAATTTGATACATTGTTAGAAGGATTTACACTCCAACATTTGAAATTTTCTTCAGTTTTACACCGTCAGATACAAGTTAACTTGATGTTTTTTAAATAGCACGGGGGTCAAATTTAACATTTTTGAAAAGAGTGTTCTTTTCACTATTCAGTGATGTAACACATGCTTGACACATGACACATGTTTGAAAACCTCACTTCGATCAGAAATAATGAAAATAAAGCATTTTATTAAAATTGACTCCTGCATTTTAAGAACAATGAAAAAAATGCTTAAATTGTACAAACATCTTATATTAGAAGGTATGGTCAAACTGCTCTCTTTTAACTTCTTGACAGTAATGAATGCGTTGAACGAAATTCTACAAGTAGCCAATCAAAATATTTTTTAGTTTTAGCAAATCTGGGATATTTAACGGTTTGTTTAAATAAACTCATTTTTTTTAAATGACCCCACAGGAAAAAATCAAGTGGTATCACATCAGGTGACCTAGCTTGGCCATTCAATTGTTTCTCATCAGCAAACATCTATCAGGAAACGTTAGGTTTAAATATTGGCGTACTACACGACCAATATGGGACGGTGCTACTTCTTGTTGAAACCATATGGTTTCTGCTGGTATATTTCAGTTATTGTAGTTTGAGAAGATTCCTTTTAGCCAGAGAACAATATTTTGTCGTAAAAGCTATAAGTATCTTTAAGAAGTTAATTTACCATGAATGAAAAAAGGGCCAATAATATTCCAACTAATAATTGCACACCAAACATCCAGTGCGGATTTCTCTCAGACCAATACCTACAGTTATGGCGGCTTTCCTCATTTAAACAAAAAGTTGTTTCATCAGTGAAGAGAACGCGATTGATGAAGTTACCATCTTGATTTATTTTATTCGTCATTGCTTCTCAAAATCCGATTCTGCGGTCAAAATCATCTTCACACTCAATTCTTGTAACAGGTGGATTTTGAAGGGATGATACTTTTTGCGTTTTATTGTTTTGTGTATAGATCCTCTACTCATATTGTGATTTGGAGCCAACTGGTGTAGAGAAGTTTTTGGATTTTCTTTCACATCAAAAAATTTCTATTTTGCGAATACCATTGAATAGAGAAAAGAACTCTCGTTTCAAAAATATTACATTTCACCTCCGTGCTATTTAAAAAAACATCATGTTAGCCTTGTGTCTCGAAAACAAACGACGGAGGAAAAGTGAAGAAAATCTCAAATGATGAGTCCAAATCCTTCTAATAGTGTGTCAAATTTCAGGGATTTCCAGTGAACCGTTTTGAAAACATTTAGCTGTATCCATACTTTTGCCCTACTCTGTATATGTTCAACGCTGTCGGGAAGCTGTTCAAAACCTTTTCTGATTACTTCGTGTATCTGTTTTAGGAAAGCTGGGAAGTTTACCACACATACTACAAAAGCTGAATATGTGAATAGTTCCACGACAGGTAACGCGTTTTGAATTAAACAAAACAAAAAAAAACCTCTTTTTAAAAATTATAATTCTTTGGACTGCACAGATATAACAGATATCTTTGTAAATTTGGCATTTAATATTCGAATATGTACTGCATAAATATAATTTAATAGTAATCCAAAATCTCGAGATTTGGATGTGTTTGATTTATATATAACCTGCAATTATCTATAACAAAAGTTAGATCGATAAAACAATGGAGAGAAATACTGTGTGTCAAATCAGAAGTACGATTCTATTGATAATTACTAATAACTTAGAACCGACACGAGATCAATTATAATTAATAACATTGTTAATATAAGAAAGGGTTATATTTGTCTAAAGTCAGTATAAATAAAATCTACATAAAAATGTAATTTCTTGGCGACATCTAGCGATGTTTTCTTCTTTATTTTTGCATGAATTAAAAATTATAGGATGCTGTAAGTATTAATAATCTCTGTAATTTTGTGTGTAGCATTTTCAAAAGTTACGCTAGCAGAGGTAAACAATTAAAGTATCTTTTAAATTAATAAGTATTGTCGGGCATTATTTAGATATTTATTATACATTTTCTTGTTTATTATTTCTCCTATAACAATGTATTAAACTTCAGAATAAAATTTAATAGCTCCGTGTGTTTGGCATCCCGATATTCCACTCAAATGTTCACAATGAACACTCTATTTTTGAGTTCTTCTATGACGCATAGTTTATTATGACGAGAGAGAGCCTTATGTTTGCGTTATACACTTTCAGTAAATGTGTTTAACGACACCACTTCCTGCAATTGAACAACACAACTGAACTACTGTAAATCTAATGTCAAATGATTCACTAGCGAAGTGTCAACGAAGTTTCATGAACGCCAACATCCGACGTTCATATTTCTAGTAAAACGCAACATTAGTATTTTAAATTAATATAATAATCCTGTAATTATTGTTATATACATATAATATATTCTACATTTATGAAATTATATATTTAGTAGTATATAACGTCATTACTTTTCGTTTATTACGAAAGCCCATTGTTTCGAGCATTATACTATTTGATGAACCATGCACAGGTGCGTTCGTACGATAAATAATGCGCAGTTGAAGTCTCGGCCTCAGACTTCCGAATTCACAGAATTCTGACATAATGTGTTCAGGATTAACAAGGATCTACTGTATTTGAGTTAATATAACATAAACATTTCAGAATTGAGGAAACAATTTCCATAGATACATTTTGTGAACGGCCCTCGTATATTATGTGAATTACTAATGCGTGTTTATTCAAACATAAAAGGAATTTTGTCATGCGTAATTATGAATTAGTATGTCAAGCGATTCCTGTTTACCAAAATAGCACAGAATTTCAACCATGAGAACCAACCACGGCTCTTGCCACTAGGCTTCAGTCGTGATGCAGAATGTTGACGCCTAATTACTTATACGGCACGTGCTACCTAATTATTATCCTTGCCCCAGGCAAAGGTTGTAGAGGTTGAATAAATTATAGATATATATTACATATTTTGTATGTCATGTACAACACCCACCACATAGATATTTTTCATTTGAATGAAAATTATTATTTTCACTATGTGAAAGATAATTAATATGAAAATATATTCTTCCTGCCTGTTACTGATATATTTAATTAGATTTTTTCCCGATAATTAATTGAATGAGCAGGAATATATTTTCATATTAATTATCTTTCACACACAGAATATAATAATTTCATTCAAATGAAAAATATTTAGTTACATCTAACTGTAGGCAGATTTGTTCTATCTGTTTACGCCATGTGTTTGCGAAATATTGAATTCTACATATACTATACGTAACTATAACGGAGTATAGGGGTGTGTTACTACGGCAGTCATTGAAGCCGACTGAGACGACCGATAAGTGGGTATCGTTCCAGTCTTATGTATTGTGTTTTACAAGTTTACTATTTTACAATGGTGTGGAACTGTATTGCTTATAAGTGTAATAATTTAGCGGATAGAAGAAGTGATAAAAGCTTTCACAGGTAAAGAAAAGTCGGAATCTTGTTTAACCCATACACTAAACGTGACACTCTTGACAATTTGAACGTGTTTACGAGGTAGGCGCCATAAATTCTTGACCTGACAGGCTTATACAGGTTCAAACGTGTTCAAACTCCGTCACGTCATGCATGCACATACGCGAGGTGTACACTATAAATATGACGGTTCGAAGCCTAGTAGTTTTTAGTAATCAGCCAACCAACGTGACTAGCGCACTTCTTTATTATTCAATTTATCATTATAATATTATACCAGCAAGACGGTGAGATTTTTTGTTTTGAGATATTGAAAACAGTAAAAGAATATTAAACAATTCAATTTCGTGATTCGTATTTTTTGACAATAACAATTACCTACAGTTAATACAACCTCAAAAGGAAATATACAAAATAAATCAAACATGTACATACATTAAATACAAAAAACACATAAAAGTAAATACAATGTAAGAAAAAGAAATTAATTATGAAACCACACAATCCCATTACGTATTTCTAATCCGCTGCTCCACCAAAATTTGAATAATAGTATTAAAATACGACGTTTAAAACGCCATGGCCACTGGATCAACACAGAGACGATATTTAATGCCAGTTGGGTGGATTAAATAATTAGCTTTCTTCGAGAAAGAACATCTGACTCAGAAACGAAACTAGCAATTACCAAATATCCGTCATATAATAAGTACGTAAAAAGCCTAGGCCGAAACAAACGAACCCACATTCTTTCTACGCCACAGCGATTCTTTATTAAAACTTTTGTAGATAATTATCCGACACAATCGTCGATATAATTACGATACGGTATTAAATACCATATTTCTGTAGAATTTCTTGTATTGCTAGAAAGAATAGCTTTCCCGATTCAAAGAAAATCAGCTGTACATTCAGATGATTATATAAAGTAGGTACACGAAGCACATTTATTGATAATTAGATCAAAACTGTGAAATATATCAAAAGCATAGGGAGTTGCGAAGATACCCTAAATTTATTAAAAGTATTTATAGTTAATAGTTAAATCGACTCAGGAACGACATCAAGTCTATAGCACACAAAAACTAAACAAATTTTCACTAGTTGGCACCACCGCCTTATCTAAGAGCAAATAAAATTCAACAACGATTTATTCAAAATAAAAAAAATAATTTATGTTTAGTATTGTTGAATATATCCTGGGATAGGTGGACTTTCATAAGATAGTATAATAACGCCTGTATAGTCTGAAATACACAATGAAAACCTGACTGTTAATTTAGTATGGTCTTGCTTTTATTATTTACAACTAAGAAATAGTATAATCCATGAATATATTACTAAACGTTTTTTTATTATGGCGGCGTCGTTCATCAAAAAAAAGATGAAGAAAACAAAATATTGTTAATACCGCCATAACCGTCATTACCAACATGAAAAACGTAACATACCTACTTCGATAAGCTTCAAAATTATTGTACCTATATACTACGTGATCATTTTGAACTATCCTGAGTTGGCGATACTGGTTTTAATATGGGAACACAATGTAATTGACAAGCCTTTTTTATTTATTTTTGTGGTTACGTTTACTATTTAAAATTTTCCTGTGATAAATGTCAATGAAATAGGGTTAGTTTAAGTTAAATTATATGAAAGAATTTTTTAGAAATATGTATAGTACTTACACTTTATTTTTTATCATAAACAATAATAAATACTTTACAAATGCATTACTTTAAAACATAATCCCATAATTATGTCACCAAATGAATACATTTTATAAAAGTTGTTGGAAATGTCCACCGTTATTCTCAATGCATAAATTGACACGTCTTCTCATGCTATTGAACACATTGTGGTGGTGTAATATTTTGCAATTCTGTTGTAATTGCCTCTTCAAGTTCATCGAGATTATGCAGTCTGTTCTGAAACACTTTATTTTTTCGATGGCCAAAGAAAAGAATGTCCAGTGGGGTTAAATCAGGAGAATTGGCTGGCCATGGATATCGACTAATCAATCGGTCACCACAGTATCCTTGCAAATAATTAATAGTTTGTTGCGCAATATGTGCAGTTGCCCCATCTTGTTGGAAGTAGCCAAGGTTTAATCCATCTTCGTGAAGGCTGTTAATAAAGGGTTCCAATATCTGTTCTTGGTATCGTATTGCATTAATTGTATCATGAAAAAGAATTGGTCCAATAATCCGTCTTTTCGACATTGCAACCCAAACACCAACTTTGATAGGATGGAGACTATACGGTACATTACGGTACGGTAATTTTGAGAGTTGATATACTCCGACAAATGGATCCAAGGTTCATTCGAAAAGAAAGTGCGATTCAAGTCTTCTTCATGTAATATTTCATTAAACCAATTGCAATAATTCAATCTCTGCTCAAAGTGATTGCCCCGTCAGTGTTGTAGTACAGAAACGTTATGTGGGTGCATATGTAAGTTTGTTTTCACTGCCTTATGAGTACTTCCGTAGGAAATACCTACAGTTTAAATGCATAATGCTATATAACAAATTACATTTAAGTTAATTAGATTTTCACCAGTTTGAGCAGACAGCTTTCGTACAGATTTTGTGGGACTAACTTCCATTCGCTGCCTAATGTCTGCGACAACATCTTCGGTTAAAACTGTTGGTGCTTTTTCGGGTTTACGTTTACAAACACTTCCCGTCTCCTTAAACCGTTCAATCACTATTGGGATGACGAGTGAATGTGTCCAAGTTTATTTCCAAATTTCCATATTCTGTTACAAATTGATGAAAACACGATTCCAATGGATATTTCCATAATCCATCTTCTTGCAATGTTCCACTGTGAAAGTGCAACATTACAATAAAAGTATCTTGTTGTATCGTGAAAGGCATGGTATGGCAAGGTATTGTTTTGAGAAAGACAGAAAAGCGACAATAAAACAATGAAAATACGAAAGTACAAGACACTTAAATACATTATGATTTTGACAATTGACATGTAAATTTAGTATGGGCAATGGACCTTTATATTTTTCAAGCCCACCTTGACGTCACTAGGGAGGACCGTTCTATTACCAGGTGCACGCGCTTTTATCCTACCTTTATTTATTCCCAAATTGCATTGCTGTTTCTCTCAAGCGAAAAATATAAAGGTCAATTCACGGAAGTAAATATTTCCTAGTTTTTGATAATACTGGGACTTTTTTGTTGCCAACCCAGGACACTTCAAAATGATCTCTTTGTATATAGGTGTAAAATATATCAATAAAAATCTTATTTTGTTTAGTGCTACGGTTTTAGTTTCATGATAATTTTAAATGATTATACCTGAAATTATATTATTGTGTCAGAAATGCCATGAAAAAACATTGTTTGTAAAGTATGCAATCAATTATACCGTTTGACTGAAATAAAAGTAGATATAGGGAAGCACAGACACGCACACATGTGCATGCAAACATGAAATGGAGGGGTACGATAGTAGGGGAGTACAGATGAGTTCATATCGGGACACGGGGTACCGAGGCTTTAGTGCAAAACGTTGAAAGCTAGTATGCAGACGTTTGCTTTAAGGAATTGCTACGCTATGTACGGCTTTTGTATAATATTTTGGTAACCGATGTATAATGTATTAACATTGAACTGAAACAAAACTCTATAAAATTTGTAACTAAAATAAAATTCTTATAAAAAAATAAATAGAATTCTCACATTTAAAACGAAACAAAATATTATACTTAATCAACTATACAAAATTTAATGTTGAAGATGTTCAAATGTTTGTCCCTCAGGGCATTTTATTTTAATATTTGCGAGTTTGCTCCGATACAATGTATGTACGTTCACGCTCTAAAGTTACGGAACGAATGCCATGTCCGCGCTCTCGATCTCCCCACACCACCGGTATGGGTAAACCGAGAGCCACATTCTTGAACTGTTGTATACATACATACATAGGTACATGTTTATGTGTGTGTATTTGAAGATGCATATTAACTTTTAAATACGACAATCTGTATAAGTACTTGCGAACTTGCGAACTTGCCAAGAAACTGATTTACTTTGATCACTTAAGATTCAATTTGCGGTTTTCCTCACTACTACAAATGAATAATAATGAATTTTGTAACGAGTGTGGTTCACAATTTGTGGATAAAGAAACTTTCTACACAGAGGATTAATTATCATTACGCTAGATCGAGTGCCGGAACTTAGCAGTCGCGTTGAGGACACCGCTATACCTTGAGGAGGTTAGGGGTGGTGTCGCCGTAACTGTACCGTAACTCCCTGAAGGCACGGAATGCGTCTCCTACCCTTAGAACATGGGGAATTGAAAAATTGCCGTCTAAACGCTTTATGCATGCTGGAAAGCATAATGAAGATGAACTGGAAGGGAATATTACGTATAACGCGTGAATCAGGACGGACATTTTATCCCGATTTCGTCTGAAAAATGCGGTGTTTACAAAATTGGAATTACTTGACCGTAAAGTTGTAACATACAAAATTTAAGACGATTGCATCAATTATCAAGACAATGCACGTTTGATATCAGATCTACGAATTGATAATGGGTGGTCATTTCATTAAAATTTAGATTTTAATTTGAGAAATGACGTACATACATAAATTTCCGAAACTATCAGTTTCATTTTCACAAAGTTTTTTGGTTGCAAAGAGAGGCAACTGTTCTAATTTTTAAATAAGCACAATTATAATTTAAGAAATTAACAATTAAGCACCCTTCCAAACCACTCACCCCCGATTCAGCTTCCGATTCTGGGTATTATAGCAAGTTTATTTTCTTTATGTAACTATTTTTCTCTGTGTGGGAACTAATTATGTCAATTGTTTCTAGTTTTCTTTATACTCCTTTATTTATACACGTAATAAATGTTTAACCAATCTAATTGATGTATTTTACATTTATTGACCTATAGAGATATTAATTAATAGTAAATATATGGCATTTTTTTTGTATGTATTTGCTACCATATTGTAAAATTAATGGTATTTACTATAAGAAGTAAATATTAGTACTACATCACTACTTTAATAAAGCAGAATTCTGGACAAAAAAGGATATATGAAACACGTTTTTAAAACGTTTATCAAATCTATAAAAAAATCATTAGCGGCAACTGGCAATTACTAATCTATTAATTGCCACACGTGGACATAACATGAGGTACGACATTATACAAAAATCATCCATTTCCAAATTGTCAACATTTTTCTTGATTTTTCGCTTCGAAACCTACGAATTGGGCTGATATGATTTATCGCCTGAGAAAAGGACTTCAAAAGCTTTCAATATTGCGTATCCATTGTTGCACTATTCTAGTATTCTTCAAAAACTCACTTGCTTACAACGTAAATATCTCACATAAATGCAGCCAATCTGTTTCCTCAACATATAAAAATGTTAAAAACAGGAGATCACAAGAACTGACAATACTTTGGCGTTCCTAAAAGCATCAAGAAAATGAAACTGAAACCATTGCCATAAAATGAATTTGAGTAATATTTATATGATGGATGGCTTCACTGATTATGTTTATTTTCTGTATTTCTCCATATCACTGTCTGTTCGTTTAGGATTTGTTGTTTTTGTTTATTTATTGAATTAATAGTTACGTCTTTGTCTAAGCTGAACAGCAAAATATTGTCAAGATAAACAACTGTTCGTCATGCCAAAAGTTTGATACCCAAGTAATACTATACATTCCTTAAAGATATTTTAAATTACTTGACTATACTGACCAATAAAATTTTTACCCAAGTCAACTGACGAAATTTAACAATAGAACATGGTACAGATTAATCGAAGAGTATTAATATTGGCTTAGCTCTGGTTATAGAGAAAATATCGCTTGAAACTTGTTCAGACGTAATATGATATCAGCCTTTAGTAGAAAAAGAAAAAGAGAAGAATATAACAGCAGTTTTGGACGTTAAACTCGGGCTCATGACGAAGTGTTTGATGGTTTTAAATACCTCCGAGGAAAATACTCCATAATAACAGAAGTAAACTAAAAAGGTATTTTTTTGTTGAATCTCAAATACGGAAAATAGTAAACGATACAAAATTATAAACCAAATCATCAGCGTGGAGAAAAACTGCATGTGTATATATGGTTACAAGCTTTTGCTAGTTTTTTGAGAAACGAAAAAGCAGAATTTTACCTAATGGACATGCTGGTGCAACCATTTCACGGTGCTGGATGTAGCTAATACGTCCCTTAAAGTGCACATTTGGTCTTTTGTCTGTAAAATATGAGCCACGTTAGCAATCAGCACGCCCAGAACTTTTCTCGACATTTTAGGAATGGAAAATGGAAGTGCAAGATTTCATCACATTTATAATTATAATTGTAAGAATTTCAAAAACATACAAGAAAAGACTTCTTATTAAAATTTTAACGGAAGGAGAAGTAACTTGACCTTTTTTTTTGAAAATCTATGGCTTAAAAAATTTAATATGATTTTGGCTGAACAAGTTGATTAAAGCTAAATAAGAATAGAAATATTATCCGAAATAACATTTTTTTGACATGGGTCAAAACACTCTGTATGCGTGCCGCAGCATTTTCACTTTACAGCTCTAGTTTACCTACATAATATCACACACAAATAATTCGTCATTCGCACAGAAGGCACAAGAGCCGGGGGATTACCTATTTCGCTCTGAAACAACTGTTTACGTATCAGTAGTTTGTAAGCATCAGTTGATGTAGTGACATAGAAAAGAGCTACCTTTATAGAAAATGGAGGTTCTGCAACCTATTTGTATGATAGTTATTCACTTAAGAAAAGAAGGAAAATCATTAAGAAAAATAGGTCAAATTATGGAGACATCCAACATAGGAATGTATCAAGAACTACAAGCTTGTGAAAATAGGCCACGTTTGGTCAGACCTAAGAAATTGAGCGCTATTTATAACCGCGCTATTCCCAAAATAATTAATGAAAATCCGTGAACTACTGCACCTGCAGTTTCTAAAATGGCAACAGATGAGTACGGGATACATGTTGTACCTGAAACAGTTAGAAATATGTTAGAGCACAAGGTATGCATCGATGAGTTTCCAGGAAGAAGCCATACGTCAGTAAGAAGAATGAAACACTACGTTTCGAGTTCGCTAAAACACATCTCAACAAACCAATATCATTTTGGAAGTACGTAATTTTTAGAAACGAAACCTAATTTAATGTGTTTGGGTGTGATGGAAGAACTATGATGTGACGGGTGAAGAATGAAACTTGAAAAAAAAGAATTTTGTGCTACTGTTGAAGCATGGACGCGGAAGCGTTCTCGTGTGGGGGTGTATAAACGCTATAGATCTTGAAAACTTGGTATTTGTAGATGGGATTATGGATCAAAATATGTACTTTTAAATTTTACCTTACATGCAAAGTTACCAAAAACTTAAGCTAGACCGGTCATTTATCTTGATAATGACCTGAAACATACTGCAAAATGTGTTAATGCTTGTTTCACACTTACCCGGCTGTCGTTTAAACGATACCCTGTAGACTATAATCGGGACGAAGAGAGTACCAGAGTTGTCATACTTACCCGAGAAATGTCGCGGTCGGGTAAACGACAACCGGCTGCCGTGCTATTGCTGTGGGAAGCCGGCAGCCCCCACTGCATTAGACGACTGCCAGTGTCGGCGAAAGAAACTGATGAAGGCAGTTGGAGAAAGGACTAATGACGGAATACACATCAAGTCGGCACGTCTCGTTTGTAGTTTCTAGGATTGTTTTCTGGTATTGCTGTATTGTTTTTGTGTTAAATCAGTTCAAAGATTTTTTTATCATGGCCGAAGTTGATCTTGAAGTACCGATTACATTAGTTCATGATCGCCCTATTTTATGGGATAAAACGCAAGAATGTTATAAGGACAGAATCTAAAGGTTTTTAAAGAGTTAAATGATGGCTTGAAGAGTTGGTCCAACAACATTGTTACTGCCAACATCTAGATAGGCTGAATACATTCTCTAAAGGATGTGTTGCGGCGTTGTATGGAATGTTTGATGTTACATGTAGATCATCAAAAGTTTGTATACTCATCCTAAAATAGTTAAAAAAAACTTGTCACCATCATTTCTTATATCTTCGAAAAGTAAAAAGAATGCCCCAACTTCGCCTCTTCGCACATTGATCGGATGAACTCAGTGCATCTACTTTTTCTCCGCCTCTTCTGCCTGTACAGTATCACACACGCTATTAACTTATTGCCATCCATTACTCAACTATTCAACCAGTGATGGTAACCCTGACTCTTACTAGATCGGTAGAAAGGTCGGCAATATTCGGTAGATTATAGAAAATATCGGTATATAGATTAAAGAATTACAGCATTTTTAGGAATATCTTCTTCTTTTATTTATTATTTACAACAATATATAAGTAACATACATTAAAGAGAATATAAAATTTTAAAACAATTTTTTTAAAAAAAAACTCATTTTATAAAAAATTACTCCTTTTCGCCATCTTCATAGAGTGTATGCTTAGCCATTCGCAAAGTTAGTTTTTTTTCAATTGGAAAATCAAATATCTTCTTTTATTTATTAGGTATTTATTTATTATTTACAACAATATACAAGGTGTGTATAAATTGGCGGACCCACTACACGCGGCGATGTTCTTTGTTAAATTCGGAGTCCAAAATCCTAATACGAATATGTTGTACCATGCTCCATATCTTTCGCGAGGTTCCTAAAGTTCGGACTTTCAGTCTTGAAATAAGCATTATTACTTGATATTTGTTGACAGAAGGAGCTACAATTTAGAAGAAAGAATAATTGTTGTTATTATCCTTTAGTTAAAGTTTTCTTTTTGTTTTAAAGTTTGTTTTTAATATTTGTTTATTAACTTATTTTGACGAAAAACACATCTGACAACGTTGTAAAACAATAAGTAGGCAGCCTAATGTTGTTCTAGTCAAATACATTACTACTGTCAAATTTTGACACTTTGTAATCTACCTATTTCATTCGACTTGCTTATTTTTCGTGTTTATTTGTATAGTTTTAATCAGTTTTCGGGTTTTCGTGTTTACTAGTTGTTCTGTTTGTTTATTATGAATTTTACGTTCAACGAATATGCCGATATATACATGATATACGGTTTCTGTCGTGGAAATGCTAGCATGGCAGGGCAGGAATATCGAGTGCGTTTTCCAAATCGGAGGCATCCAAGTAGAAATGTATTTCGAAGGCTGGACCAACGACTTCGTGAAACAGGTTCGTTAATTCCAAGAAATGCGAACACAGGTCGACCAAGGCAAAGGCGTACCGTGCAACTAGAAGAGCAAGTTCTAGCCACAATACAGGAAGATCCCTCTGCGAGTACCCGTCAATTAGCTTCTACACTAAATATTCCCAGTAATAAGAGTGTTCATTTGGTTCTACGAGAAAACTTGCTTCATCCATACCATGTTTTTAAAGTTCAGCCTCTTTACGGAAATGATAACTTATTTCGAATCAATTATTGCAATACAATCTGAAATAGAATTCAGGAAGAAGGCGACTTTTTAAGACGTATTCTTTGGAGTGATGAGTGCATGTTTACCAGAGATTGTGTGTTTAATACTCATAATTTTCATCATTGGGCAGATGAAAATCCACATGAATTTCGCGAATACGGTCACCAAAGAAGGTTTTCTGTTAACGTTTGGCTGGGTATAATAAACCACAAGGTAGTTGGACCAATTTACTTACCAAATCGCCTAGATGCCGGTGAATATTTAAATGTTTTAGAACAAGTTATTGATGAGATAGCGCTGAACGTACGCCGTAATATGATTTACATACATGATGGAGCTCTTGCGCACTTTGCTCGTAATATAAGAGACTGGTTGACTGAACACTTCCCAGACAGATGGATTGGTCGTGGCGGTCCCTTTTGTGGCCTGCGAGATCCCCCGATCTCAATCCATTGGATTTTTTTGTTTGGGGTTTCATTAAAGGTAAAGTTTACGCTACACCTCCACAGGACGCTGACGAAGTTAGAGCCCGAATTGAAGCCGCAGTATTAGAAATCACACCAGAAAGACTTGAGCGAATAGTACAAACGATACCACAAAGATTGCAGCTATGTCTACAAACTGATGGATTTCAATTCGAACAATTATGTAGGTAATAGTTACATTGATTTCTATCAAGAAGATGTACAAAAATTAGTCAATATTATCAAAAAAATTTTAAACTTTGTAATATTTTCGTAATAAATATGTAATCTAAGAAACCAATTCTATTTCGTTTGTTTCTTTTTTAAATTTAAAATGTAAGGTTCACATGACGACGTGTAAAAATGTTCCGAAGATTATAACTAGCACATGCGTGTTCAATGTTGCCAAATGTATGTTTCTTTCAAATTCATTCTGAAGACAAAGGAAGCCTGATACATCGTTTTAGGATTAGGACTTTTAACTCAAAATTTGACCAAGAATGTCGCCATGTGTAGTGGGTCCGCCAATTTATACACACCTTGTATAAGTAACATACATTAAATAGAATATAAAATTTGAAATCAATTTTTTTAAAAAAATCTCATTTTATAAAAAATTACACGTTTTCGCCATCGAGACGTCCATTCGTACTGGTCGGTGTGTAGTGTGCCCGCTTCCATAGAGAAATATGCATTTGACTTTTAGAAAAATCCCGGTCGGTCGTATCGGTCGGTGCAGTGTACGCGTAGCTTAAATGTGAAACAAGCCATACACGTCGATAATCGCCCGATATGAATTCTATCGGGCAGTGGTATAATATTATTGGAAGAAGGCTTCGCAAACATGACTTTAAAAACAAAGAACAGCTTAAGACGGTAATATTGCAAGAATGGTATGCAGTCGATGAGGAGGAGGTGACCAGAAAAGTGCTAGGTACACAGAATTCCAAAACGGTTATTGGAAGTTTTACGTACCAAAGGTGATAGCACCTAGCACCAGTAAAGTTATTAATGCAGCAAAAATTGCTGAATATTATGATTATGTCTCTATGTTACCAATTTTGTTAAATATCTTATGTAGAAGACATTTTTGTACCTGTATAACATATTATTCGTTTATTTATGTGACTCTAATCTCCTAACTCATTACAATATTTCCTGCTACAATATTTCGGTCCTAAATATCATATTAGGTAAGTTAAAATGTAGGTACTTGAAAATGCTGTTTCCTGTATGGAAACTTTTTTGACCCAGTGTATATGTAAATATATTTCCTGAATTTTGAGATAATTTATATTCACTGCATTTTAGATTTCTTCATTATCTACACCTACAGTTGTTTTACATAATTTGAATAACATTTCAAATACGTAACATTGCATGATAACCGACATGTTTTTAATTTTCTGGCAAAAATAGAGAAGCGTGTAAATCTTCAAAGCTGATTCACAAGGAAACATGCTAATGCATTAAATAACAGGGGCCCTTCTTCGGCCTTGACATTGAACGAATCCTTTCTATTCAGCATTTCTAATGAAATACGTAAGAGATAACTGCTTGCTCGAGACAAGGACCAAATATGTTTACGTTTCACACATCGCATGGAAAAGCCTAGCGCATGTGCCATGCTCGTAAGATACCGTATTTTTTTTCGCGAAATACCAACTGCCCGACATCTCGCGATCTCACTACAATAACAATAACAAAAACATTATTTTTGCAGTTGTCCAGCGCGGGTGTGTGATACGCATGTGAAAGGTTTTCTAATTGTTGTGTTTGTTGTTTTTTTTTTATTGTGGTCTGTGACAACCTAACAAGTTCTAGTGTGCCAAAAAAATTACGGAACCTTACGTACCGCGTTTGTTTAGTAAATATGTGCTCTTCCTATTGACACAATATAAGATAGTGACTGCAAAATTATTTATTATAAGGAAAAAACCGTCGTTGAGTTCCGCAGCTGCTGATGATAACATTGGCAATTTTTCTACTTGCATTTTTACTTTTTGGATATTATTCCCGATTAATTATTGTGTCCTTGAACATGTAAACCGGTATTTATGAAGTCTGTTACGTGTATATTCTTGTCCAATGTGTTGGTCTCTATTTATATATTTGTTTTCGTTTGCTCAAAACATGTGGCCTGTGTGTAATTAAAAAGCTTTGTGTTTGGAAATACTAAACGAAAATAACCCGAAAAGTCATATAATCATGGAGTAAAGAATAGAAGAATATTTAAAACTCGTGAATTTTAGGTAAACAACTTCCAGATATTGTATTATTTCACATCAGAATGCACATCCAGATGGCGAAACGTTCGAATAGCATTGATACCTGAAAATATTAACATTTCACTATTATTTAAGACTTCTTTGATCTTCTTACTTACATCATACCATTTTTATGTCTCACGTGCAATTGTTTAATAAACAATGCGTCGTCATTCAGTGGTGTATCCATTATCGAATATGTGTATTTTATTGAGCTGATCGCAAAATACAGAATGTGCCAAAACATATACTTACGTATTTTGAATATTTATTAACTCAGTAATTCAAATATGAAACAAATTGATTGTGGAAATTGTGAAGAAAGAGAAAGGCCACCTTCTCCAGTGATAATTAGGGATCGGCAGTCATTGTCCCGCAATATTGCTTTGGAGAAGATATATTTCTTGTTACTTGTACGTGTTAAGTACTTATTTCTGTACACTTACCAAGCAATAGTAAATACACCTTCTGCAAAAGCAATAATGCAGGCAATGTACCCCTAACTGTCGGTTAAAGTATCCCTGACTGCGGAGCTCTAGTGATAACACATAGTTCCGAAGCCAGTGTTGCCAAAAGTCACGTATCAAAAATCGCAATATTTTATAGTCATTCACCATCGTTGCGAAACAAAATGCAAAAGGAAAAATCACTTACCACCAAAATTAAAAAGATATACAAAAATCTATATACGTATTTAGGCAACTAAGTTGCCATCTTCAGTAGAAACCTGTAGAAAACAGAAAAAAGTGTTAAACGTAGTGTTTTTGGCTAAGGTGTAACCTTAGAAGATATGCTCTTCACCAAATCAACACTACAACAAAAACACTACGTTTAACACTCTTTTCTGTTTTTCTACAGGTTTCTACTGAAGATGGCAACTTAGTTGCCGAAATACGTTTACAGGTTTTTTTAATTTTTGTGGTAAGGGATTTTTCCTTTTGCATTTCGTTTCAGATTTTTATTCACAGTCTCCACCCATTATTGGATTAAAAATAATCTGGATCTCAAAACTTCAACCATTTGATATATGTAAATAACCTCAAACAACAAAATATAAACCATCGTTGCGAGGGGATCTAAAAATATCACAACCCATCAAAATGAAATCTATAAAGAGAACCCACAATATGTAAAATGAACTGATATTACTGATTTTACAAGTGAATTGAGTTCCAGAACTTACTTAAGTATATTCTAAGTTTTTAGTGAGATAAAACGAAGGGGTGTCTGTAATTGACTTACTTACTTAGAAATGATCATATAATTAAATTTATAATTATATGATCATATTTACGTGCAAGAATTAATAACTGACAATAGAATGAAATAAGAATAATAACTTTTATTGAAGTTATTCAGTTTTAGGCCGAAATTTTCAAAATCATTGCTAAAAAGCCCTTTAAACTACGCTTACGGGATTCTAATGTCAAATTTCCTTCATTTCTTTTAACCCCAGTGTCGTTGCGTAAATATTTAATATACAAAATAAACATAATTTTATAATTATTTAATTATGCTTACGAGCAACTATAAATATTGCCAATATAATACAAAAGCGTAGAGTAAATAACTGTAATAACATGTAATTTCGAATTCATATTTTGTTAAAGTTGATTAGTTTATATCGATAATTTTCAAAATTACTGCTAAAACCTTTTTAAACCGCCTTTGTGCTTCTAATATCAAATTTGACAATTAATTTTAATTCAAGCAGGGAACGAAAATATAAAATATGAAAATCACAAAAATTCAAATGGCGGTGGCGTAAATAAATTGCACACAGTTTATAGTCTCATAACACATAGGAGGGGAAAATCCAGAAAAGGTCGGTAGGATAATATTAAGACAGGTGCAATAGAAATGATTGGTATGTGAAATTAGCATATGGCCTTGAGAGATAGAGGTTTTTGGAAGCGTGGATTGAAGAGGTGAAGCTTTTTTTCACACTCGCGTGGTTACAAACTCTACGCTTTTGTACAAAAAATACCTTTACATACTTGCAGCACAATATACTATTACTTCTTTAAAAAATCTGTGAGTTAGAGTGTTACTTCTGGTCTGAATTTTGAATTTGCTTTATACTTCAAATCTAACTAAATACTTGTATAATTTTAATAAATCTGCATGGAATGCATAATTTGCGACTTATTAGCAAAGATATATTATTGTTAGATAAGAGTAAAAGGTGCTACTCACTAAAAATCAGATCAGATCCAAGATGTAGATTATACTTGTACATATAAAGCTTGGTTTTGATAGCTTTAGCTGTTTGGCTGCTATATTTGTCAGAGAGACTTTTTCAAAAACCGCTTTTTCAGGATCTATAGGGACTTTAAAACGCGGATATCTGCAAATATCTCAAGGTCAAACATATTTGTCATCGCAATTACTTTCTTTACTATGTATAAGAGGGTAAAAGCATGTCGCACAGATGCTAGATGATTCCGAGTATATCAAATTCCTAAAAATGTTTTATTTGCATCAATCAAGCTATGAACCAGAGACTGTTCTTTTCTATTTATTGTATAGTTTGTACCGTCATTTCATAGTGTTTCTAGGACGAAGATAACATTGTAATAGAAAACATATGTCTGAACTTATGCCATATTATACTCCTAACACAACCTTAACCTTTGAAAATTATATAGACAGTGTCATCGTGACATCAATAAATATGTCATTTGATTTAAAGATACAATAGAACAACAAGCTCAGCCGGTATCCAAAATGTTATTAATAAAAAAAAAGGCGAAATTAAAGCAAGTGTTGAAATTGTCGTCCATTATTTTCAATTCCTATGTTTATACACCTTCTGATGCTGTTAAAGGCATTTTGCGGCATTGCGGGCGTTATTAATGCACATTTTTCAATAATTCATTGCTGCGGATCTTGCAAATTATCACACTAGTTTTAAATATTCTATTCTTTAGGTGAGGAAACACGAAAAAGTCTATAATTGTCAAGCAAGGTGATCATGGTTGAAATTCAACTTCAGTATGTAAGGTTATAATCCGATCGTCAAAATACTCACGAAGAAAAGCCGTATTTTCTTATGTTGTTGCTCTATCTTATCTTGCTGCAAGTAACCTTATTGTAATTCATCTTCGTGCAGTGCTCAATAAATTCATTTAAAAAGTTTCTATACCTCACAGAAAATAATTGTAAAATTAAATAAAATTGGTCCAACAATTCTGCGGCTAGAAACTGCTAGCTAAACACCAAGTTTCGCAGAATGCAAAAACAATTCAACAAAAATAGCAGGTCATTATCTTGCATTAAATTATTTGCAAACACTGGCAGTAAGTGAGCAAGACGTCTAGGGAGTCTACCGGCAAAATAGTTTGATGTGATTGCATCGTATACGGATGCATGTGGAAGTTTTTCTTTACAATTTTCTGACATGTTCCATAAGAAAGTCCAATGTCTTGAGAAAGACTTTCGAACAAACAGTTTTCTGAAATCATCCACAAGCATGCACGCTGGGTGTACACCCAAATTCTATCAATTCGCACTCCAGTTCGAAAATAGGCTTCCGTCATATACGTTTTGCACTGTATTGCAAACCATAATTGAATTTATTCAGACTCGATGATCAAACTTGCTTCCAGCAGTTCTAACACATTGATTGATGACAGTCAATGTCACGGTCAAAATAATTTTCAAAACCGTTAAGTTATAATACCTGGATTAAGTTCAGACATACGAGGAAAGAATAGAACAGGAGAGATAATAAACTGGTGGGGGAATAGGTATTATTTAGACGGAGTTACCACTTTAAGGCAGGTCGTTATGGCAATATTGACCAATCATAGTTTATAAAATTAGTATTTTGAATAACTTGTCATATATCTGACTCTACATCTGACATGTAGCATACATATTCTATGCATTGAGGCGGCCATATTGAGTTACCACATTTGGACAAATATTATTATTAAGGAGACTCTCTCCTGTTCTATTCTTTACTCGTAGGTTCACACATACATTTTCTATTTGAATGCCATCTTCGTCTTAGAAATTATATGATATCACGGTATTATTAAATATCAAAAAGTCGAAGGCATAAGTACAGTAGAACCTCGATTATCCGTGCTCCACGGGACCGGACGAGGCACGGAAAATTTAAAAGCACGGATAATCCGAACATTTATTTCTTATATGTATGTATGTATACATACTAAAAAGATAACAAAATAAAAAACAGAATTCTACATAAGTAAACTTTTACACTAAATAAGAAAAAATAAACTCTACATAGGTAGGTTAACTTGCATTTATGTACATAATGCAGATGAAAAGCGAACGATTCCCAGGGATTCCCCTAGTACACTGCTGGCGATATCGATATCGCGTCATCATGCGTATGGCACGGATAATCCGCAGCCCGGATAATCCGCACACGGATAATCGGGGTTCACTACCAATTAGTTTGAGAATGCAAAATGTGTTAAAGATAACTAAATTTATAAGTAACTGTAACTTATTGTAATTGTATAAAAAGTAATTTAGTTTAAATTATGTATTTAATATAGCATATTCCAAGCAACATTTTATTGAGGTTATGTCAAACTATTAATTTTGACAATTTACAAATACATTCAACCGAATACCAAAAGTTCGCGCTTTCTCACTAATTCAGTATGCAAACCGAATTGATTCGTATGTATAAAATCTAAATGGGAATGATAAAGAAAAATCGGATAGACAGTAGCGCGAAGTGTCACGGTTATAACCGCCGTGCCGGTAAGTGCTAAAATCATAATCGAAGAGGACATTATACCTTCAATTGGTTGATTTACGATGATGTGATACATAAATTATATTATCGATGTCATGTCTTAAAAGATGTTACATAAGTCATATTGTTATTAAAACGTGTTCTCTTTAATGTCCTATACCTTATGCATGTCCCGAATTTTAAATTGCTATTTACTTTAAATCCTTTATTCCGCGATAAGCCAACCCGTATATTAGCAGTAGTTGTATCAATGGAAGAAGGAATGTAGGCAACTTATAATACACGTATGTATTCTTCGGTCTAATTCTGTGTCTGGAAGCGAATTATAAAATTCCATCCTATAAAAGTTATAGCCAAAATTATGTAATTGAACAATTGTTTACTATTTCATATATTAGAAGTAAATAACGATATTTATAGAATGCTATCCAAAAGTTTTTTGACCCTTCAATATGCCCATACGAAACTATGTTTGGCATGAAAAACTGAGCAAGTGTTCAGAAGAGTTAAACATAATTTAGAAACAAAATTCAATCTATTGATAGGAATTTTTGGTTTTTTAACATGATATTATCTTTGTTGATAATGTTTACCATTAAACTATTTGATTTGCGATCTTATTTTTCACACTGATCGAAATTGTATTCCGCCTTTGTGATAGCGTAATTAAAGAAATTATACTTTTAACCAAACAGGAAATACATTCTCGCAGTGTTTTCGTTAATTTTCAAACTTAAATCCAGATTCATCGCACTAAATTTAGACGTACGCCAACAGCTAGTAAATAATTTGGCGTAACACTGACCGATTGGTAGCATAAACTGAAATACTATAAATAACTATTAAGACACTACTTTAAACAATTACACTGTTTGCGCTGATCGTGTTTAAAATTTGCATGCATTTTATAAGTTTAAAGATACAAAGTTTCCACAAAATGTGCAGAATATTAATAAACTTTGTACCGTTGATTTTTAATTATTTGGTTATACACTAGGTACCGCTCAGAGACGTTTAGCCAACTAGAGATACAGAGAAAAGCACAGAACATATAAAAGAATTGAAACTTAAATTTGAAACTTAAAATATTTAAGTGTGTAAATACAGATGTTTCCAAATAAGTGCGAAAGTTTTCAGAGGGTGATTTCTTGTTAAAAAATAAATGTGGTCTTTCATGTAAACGAAAGCTCATAGGCTTGTCCTTGAAAAGTTACACGCTTCCAAAAATAAGAAAAAAAAAATTGGTTTTGTTTCTTAAAACTGCTGAAGAATTAAAGAAATGGCATTTTCTGGCCGTGTTCTATAAGGCTGGGGTCACACTTACCGTTTTCGACGCTGCGTTCGGAACGGTAGCTTTTGTGTGATGCGCAAACGCAGGACGCCAAGTGTGACCGACTTCATTTGATATAATGTATTTCGTTTGGTAACAAATACGCACCGTTCCAAACGCAGCGTCGAAAACGGTAAGTGTGACGCCCGCCTATAACAATAAAAAGGCTACCTATGAATGTTTTTTTAATTTTGTTGTGATCTTTTAGAGGGGTGAAACATGCAACCCCTATTCCTTTTCTTTACCAGACCTTTTTAACAAAATAAAATTTCTTGATTTAAAAATATCCGTTGAAAAGAATGATTTTGTGTTAAACTTTTTTAAAACCCTTGCGTTTTTATATAAAAAAAAAAGTTTGCGTCAATCTATGAGACGAAGACTTGATTCCTGTCTGATGGTTGGAGGTGGTCATTTCGAGCAGTTTTTATAACTCTGTTCCGTTTGACCTTGTTGTGTTTTTCTTTTTTGTAATACACATAATTTTGTTTTGTTTGTATTTTTTCTTTTATATTCTATTAAAACATAATATGGTACTGGTACATGCCTACATTAAAAGTCAAAAGAAGCGGAATAATTATAAAATACTACGTTTAAAGTCATAATTTGTGCAAACAAAACGTGACATCCACTTACTAGATTTTTTCGATTTTATTCAGAGGCTAAGATTATATTTTATTTTTTTTATTAAGAAACTATTGCTTTTACGGAAAAAATACAAGGGTTAACAAAGTTTAGCACTAAATCATTCTTTTCAATGAATATTTTTTAATCACGAAATGTTATTTTGTTAAAAAGGTCTGGTAAAAAAGCAATAGGGGTTGCATGTTTCACCCATCTAAAAGATCACAACAAAATTAAAAAAATATTCATAGGTAGCCTTTTTATTGGTAGAACACGCCCACAAAATGCAATTTCTTTAACTCTCCAGCAGTTTTAAGAAGAAGAAAAACAATTTTTTCAATTCATTTCTGGAAGCGTGTGACTTTTCAAAGATAAGCCTAAGAGCTTTTGTTTACATGAAAGACCCCCTTTAATTTTTGACAAGGAATCACCCTCTGAAAACTTTCGCACTTTTTTGGAAACATCCTGTATAAAACTAATAATAAAATATTATTGATTCTCTATCCTGTTCCTGCGGCTTGTAAATGAAAGCATTCTCATTTATCAGAAATGTTTAAATAAGAAATTGTTTTGGGAATTTATCCTTTTTTTTTTCATTGAACCATAAAACCTCTTCTTCTTCTTCTTCTTAATGTGTTTTCTAGTTAGGCCTTAGGCCTTTTACTAATAATCTGTTTTGGCTTCATCTTTACTTTGAAGAATTGGTTATGTACTCTTTAGAGGATTTATTGTATGAGAGCGAGCCGGGGCCGTTTATGCGGGAGGTAATCCTGTGGATCGTATTTCATCTCCGGGGTGAGGGAGATGTTTGTGTTTTCATCCATCCTATGGTAGAAATCTGACGTGAGTTTTCTGATATGAGTTTCAATTGTTGGTGTGTTTGTTTCTCTATGGATCTGATTGTTTCGAAGAAACCATGGTGCCTTCAGTACCATTCTCAGTGAGGTGTTCTGAATGCGCTGAATTGCTTGGATGTTTGTCGTGGCGGCGTTCAGCCAGATTTGGGCGGCGTACAACATCATTGGTCTTAATATTTGTGTGTATATGCGGAGTTTCATCGTGCTGGCTAATGTGCTGGCTGCTCCCAGGAGAGGCCATAGTCTTCCTCTGGCTATTCTGGTCTTTTTGCAGACATTTCGTAAGTGGTTTGAATAACTAAGTCTGCGGTCAAGTGTAACACCGAGGTATTTGACCTGTGGAGTCCATGGGACTTGCTCGTGGTTTATGTATAGATTACCAGTTATTGGTTTGATTTTCCGTCGGAAGACTATGGCCTGTGATTTTTCGCCATTGATGGCTATTCGCCAGTTGTGGCACCAAGCAGTTATTTTGTTAACGGCGTCTTGAAGATTTCTGAGGGCTATGTTGGGGTTTATAGAAGAAGATAAGATGGCAGTGTCATCGGCATATGTGGCGAGGAGTGTGTTTGAAGTCTTGGGGATGTCAGAAGTGAAAATGGCATATAGATGAGGGGAGAGAGCTGATCCTTGAGGAACTCCTGCCGTCATGATTCTGGAGGTTGAAAGTTCGTTGTGAATTTTTATGGTGAATGTTCTGCGGTGAAGGTATGAGGAGATGATACGTATTAGATGTTCAGGGTATTGTTTTGCGATCATTTTATATATAAGTGCTTGGTGCCACACCCTATCAAATGCTTTAGAGATATCAAGGAATACGGCAGTTGTTGAATTGTTTTTGTAAAATGCATCATGTAGGTGTTCCGTAACTCTGGCGAGTTGAGTAGTGGTAGAGTGGTATTTTCGGAAGCCGTGCTGATCATTTGTGATAACGTTGTGGGAGGTGGAGTGTTCTGTGATTTTAGATAAAATGATTTTGTCTGCAACTTTGCTCAGCGAAGAGAGAAGGCTGATTGGTCTGAAGTTTACTGGTTTGGAGTGGTCCTTGCCTGGTTTTGGTAACATGATTATGTTTGCTTGTTTCCAGGACTTTGGATAAGTCTGCAGTTTGAAAATTGAGTTTATGATCGCTAGAAGATACATGATGGCTTTGAATGGAAGATTTTGGAGCATTCTGTTGGAGATCTGATCGGGGCCCGGGGCTTTTCGTGGTTTGAGATTTTTGATAACTGTGGAGATATCCTTGAGAGAGACAAAATCTACGGTCGGGTTCTTTGGTTGTTGAAGTTTCCTGTTTACTGATTTATGAACATGCGCAATGTGAAGTATGTTTATGTTATCCCAGTTTGGTGAACACTGTTCCTCTATTTGGTTGGCTAGGACTTCGGCTTTCTCCTTATCTGTGATGTAATTGATGTTGTTCACTTTCAGAGGTGGAATATCAGGATCCCTGCCTTTTAGGGCCCTGGTGATGCGCCATAGGTTTTTGGGGTCTTCGCCTATATCATCTAAGGTGTGTTTCCAGTCGTTGGTTCTGTGTTCTTGAATTGCGTCAAGGGTTAACAAAGTTTAGCACTAAATCATTCTTTTCAATGAATATTTTTTAATCACGAAATGTTATTTTGTTAAAAAGGTCTGGTAAAAAAGCAATAGGGGTTGCATGTTTCACCCATCTAAAAGATCACAACAAAATTAAAAAAATATTCATAGGTAGCCTTTTTATTGGTAGAACACGCCCACAAAATGCAATTTCTTTAACTCTCCAGCAGTTTTAAGAAGAAGAAAAACAATTTTTTCAATTCATTTCTGGAAGCGTGTGACTTTTCAAAGATAAGCCTAAGAGCTTTTGTTTACATGAAAGGCCCCCTTTAATTTTTGACAAGGAATCACCCTCTGAAAACTTTCGCACTTTTTTGGAAACATCCTGTATAAAACTAATAATAAAATATTATTGATTCTCTATCCTGTTCCTGGGGCTTGTAAATGAAAGCATTCTCATTTATCATAAATGTTTAAATAAGAAATTGTTTTGGGAATTTATCCTTTTTTTTTTCCATTGAACCATAAAACCTGTAGAGCATTTTATACAAAATGGTATTTTGTGCGATACTACACACAGTGTCATTCTTAAAATGTTATGATTGGTGTAGTGCTGTCATTCATAGTCGACCACCATCTAATTTAATTATGTACTTTTGGAAGAATATATATTCTTTTGTAATATCGTTTTTTTGCGATTTTTTGATTATCTTATAATTTTTCTGTTTGGCCACACTTCCGTGAATGATAATTAGGGATCTGCAGTGAGGGCTACATTTTAATACTGGACTTAAATAAATATTTTATTTTGAAATTGGCCACTATTATAGTGATGATATCACTATTAGCGTGCCCAATTTCGAATTAAATTATTCATTTAAGTTCAGGTCTGCAATGTACCCCTGACTGTCGATCCTTAATAATCGTTCAACGAAGTTTTGCCAAACAGAAAAATTTTAAGGCCTGATATACCTCAGGCTGCGCCGATCCCTATCATCGCTTGTAATGGGTGATGATTATTCATCACTGCCAATGAGTGATATCATCATTCAGAGCTGGACACAGTAATAGTGATATCATCATTATAATTGTGCCCAATTTCGAATTACATTATTTATTTAAATCCAGTTCTGCAATATATCCCTGACTGCCGATCCCTAATGATATTTTTTTTCTCTTCTTATTTCGTTATAGGCTTCCTTGAAGTCTTCAATAGTATATTATACACCTAGGGAGTGAAATGATGTTTTTTTCCGAGGTGCAGTTTGTAGCCCGAGGGCGAAGCCCGAGGGCTCTACAAAGCACCGAGGAGAAATTCATTCACTCCCGAGGTGTATATACTATTTTTTGCACGACCCAAACGATTTTAATTGAAGAAATCTAACTTTTTTTAAAAATTGTCAACATGACGTTTCCAGTTGTCGAACGCAAAAATCATGCTGGTTCTGATGGAAACCCTTGACGACCGATAAATAAGGGTAGCCATATTGGTTTTTTGTGAATATCGAGAAACTGCCCGTATTTTCTTCGCTTCGTTAAATAAGCATTGGAAAAATGTGTGACGAAACTATTGAAGAAACGGCTTCAAAAATAGTTGTGAATTTATTGCCAGAAAAATCTAGGAAGATCTACGAAAAGTGCTTCAAGGAATTTTGTGATTGGTGTCTGGTAAAAGAAGTAGATGAAATTCATAGCGAGAGTGTGCTCCTGGTATATTTTGCCGAAAAGGCGAAGCATTTTAAGGCTTCAACACTGTGGTCACATTATTCAATGATAAAAGCTACTCTTAGCGTGAAAAATAATGTCGACATCAGCAAGTACTCACGATTAGTAGTATTCCTTAAAAGACAAAATACTGGATACCAGGCAAAAAAATCAAAAATTCTTACTAAGGAGCAAGTTCATCAATTTCTAATAGACGCTCCAGAAGAAAAGTACTTGATGGTTAAGGTAAACTAAAAAAGTTAATGTTTCTAATTTAAGATAATTATACACTATGATTTCAGGTAGCAATGATTATGGGAATTGCTGGGGCTTTAAGATCGGATGAACTGGTAAAATTGACAGTAGATGATGTCCAAGACTTGGGATCAACTATTTTGGTATCTGTAAACAATACCAAAAATCATGTAAATAGAGCATTTACGATAGTCTCCAAAGAAAACTGTGCAATTGATTTTGTTGTTATTTGTAAAAAATATATGGTTCTGCGGAAAGAAAACACAGATCATAGACGGTTTTTTGTATGTTACAGAAATAACAAATGTTCCACACAACCCGTAGGTAAGAATACTTTTGGAGGATTGCCTAAGCAAATAGCTTCATACCTCAATTTACCCAATCCATCTTCCTACACCGGCCACTGCTTTCGGCGCTCATCAACATCTTTTCTGGCCGATTCAGGTGTTGAAATTGGAGTTATAAAACGTCATGGCGGATGGAAATCTGATACTGTCGCAGAGGGATATATTGAAAATTCATTAGTTAATAAGAATTTGATTTCCGAAAAAATTCTAATCGGAAAAGACTCGGAAAAGGAAAATCGACCGTCAACTTCCAGTGGGTCAAATCAAGTGGATATTAATGTAAAAGAAAATCGACTGTCCAATTCTAGCGGCTTTAAGCAACGTGTGATTAGTCCATTAACATCTTTGTTCACTATTAATGGTGGTACTAACATTAATGTCAATATTAATATTAAATAAACGATTAAATTCATAAATTGAGTTGGCTATGTTTTTTATACCAAGGGAGCAAAAGAGTCACTTCACTCCCTCATTTAAGGGAGTGAACGTGCCTATTATGCAAGGGTCGTGCAAAAAAACTGTTTAATTTGAGAAGCTGTGTTTGTAACTATTTAGTAAAGTGTGGCTCTTCTGATCCCATACTGGTATTTCCGACATGCTTTTCTTCATGTTGGTAATAAATTTATTTTTAATACCTTAGCATATATCACATCCCATACACAATACTCTTGTAATTTTCGGAATATATAAATTGCGTGTCACAATATGTGCTGAAGATATGTGTCCCAACATCACAGACAGGATGCGGAAATTGCTTCAGTAAGTTATCGGTATTTATCGATATACACTGTTAATTCAAATATAAACAATTTATTGAAACAGAACTTATTAAAAAAAAACTGTAGGGGAGAGTGGGGTATAATGATCCCTGGAGGTGAAATGATCCCACCTCATTTCGCAAAAACTAATGATGCCATCTAGTTTACAGTGACAGAATATTGAAATTAAAGTGTTCTGTACTCACGGACACGCCATGCGATCAGTTCAAGCCTGTTTAAAAAGTCGTGGTTTGCAGTTCTGTGTTGTGTGACTTTCCAATATAAGGTAAGTGCTTCGTAGTATCAGTATTAAATCTATGTATTGTTCTTTATCGAATCGAGTTTGTGCACAACTTGTAATGGTATAGTTGGACTTCAAAATCCTTAAGTAGTTAGGGCCTATTTTCTCAGGTTAGGTGAAAGTCAGAATGTGCGTTTGGGGTTAAACGATCCCTAATGGGTCGTATAAAATGATCCTGGGATCATTTTACCCCCATTTATTGTTTTATTTCAGTTATTCTTCTTTAGATTTTTTACTTTTTCAGAATGCCACGTCACTACCAACGAAAAACGCAAAGACAAAGTTGGGATACAGAGAGTATGCAAAATGCTCTGGATGAGTTTAAAAATGGAATGCCTATCAAAACCGCAGCAAAAACTTTCAATGTTCCTATTATGTCATTAAAACGTCGAGCCAAAAATAAAAACAAAATTGCCACGAGTAGTATAAAACATCTTGGCAGCAAGAAGACGGTCTTTAGTCCAGATCAAGAAGACGAGTAGATACAACACATTCTTGATCTGAAAATAAGAATATATGGCATCACAACCATAGATCTTCGTCGTTTGGCCTTTCAGTTGGCCGAAAAAAGCAATATACCACATCCATTTTCACAGATAAAAATGGCCGCCGGAAAAGACTGGCTATCTGGTTTTCAAACAAGACATCCAGATATTAGTCTGCGAAGTCCAGAGTCTACTTCTGCCGCTCGCGCAAGAGCTTTCAATAAACCAGTGGTGACGAAGTTTTTTTGGTCTTCTGAAAGACTTAAGAGAACGACATGATTATCCTTTCCAGAGAATATTCAATGTAGATGAGACATCAATTTCCACAGTTCCTGGAAAAAATTCCAAGACATTTGCGAAGAAAGGAAGAAAGCAAGTGGCACGCATTACGTCAGCTGAACGTGGAATATCTGCAACAGCGGTCATTTGTATTTCAGCAGCTGGAAATTTTATACCACCCATGCTTATTTTCAGCAGAAAACGTATGAAAGCTGAATTAATGGACGGGGCCCCTCCAGGTACAATTTTCGCGTGTAACGAAAGTGGGTGGATGAAGCTTGACTTATTTAAACAGTGGTTCGATCATTTTGTGAGTTTTGTTAAGCCCTCTAAAGATGACCCTGTATTACTTGTTTTGGATGGACACTTAACACCAAAAATTTGGATGTAATTTTAAAAGCAAGGGACAACTTTATTTCTTTGTTGTGCCTGCCACCTCACACAACACATAAACTCCAGCAGTTAGACGTTGGAGTTATGTTCCCCTTAAATACCTACTTGGAACAAGCTCTAGAAAAATGGATGATCAATCACCCTGGAAGGACTATTACCACGTTTCAAATAAGTAGCGTCTTTTGCGAAGCATTACATGATAGCTTCTACACCGATAAACGCTATCAATGGGTTTCGAAAAACTGGTATTGTTCCATTTAATCCAGAAACGTTTACGGATGTCGATATCATAGCTGCAGACGTTACAGAAGAACCAAATGAAGAACGAAATGCTCCGGTTTTAGATAACTTAGATGTGTTACGAAAAAGACGTCTAGAAAATCCTGTTGCATGTCCAAGTTCGCGTCTAGATAACGTCGTAGAAGAAAAACGTCAAGAAAGTCCTACTCCAGGTTCAAGTTCGCGTCCAGATTCCGTCATTTTCGAACCCGAATCACAACAGCACAATAATAATTCTTCATTTACTATTACTACTCCCTCCGTTTGTCATCCTCTTCCAAAAATTTACAAAAAAGAAGTAGGAATAAACGCAAGTCAACTGGTACTGTAATTCTCACGAGCACTTCATACAAGGATAACCTCGAAAAAGAAAAGATGGAAAAATATGAAACCGAAAAAAGGAACAAGGAGAAAAAACAAGCAAGACTGGGTAAAACTAAAGCAGTTAAGACTTCAAAAAGACCAAAGAAAAGTAAAGAAAAAGAAAAGCTCCGGGAGAGTAGTGGGTGTAGTAGTGACGATTCAGATGACACTGAATGCATATTGTGTGGTGGGAGTTTTAAAAGGTCTATCAGTGGAGAAGGTTGGATCCAATGCACTACGTGCCGCGGATGGGCACATGATGAATGTGCAGCAGTTAGCGACGATGATGATCATTATACATGTACCAGATGTGTATTCCGTATTCAAGTAGCCCCTGCTAAACTACAAATTAAATTTTAGTTTACTCATTATTTTATGCCAAAGTTTTTGAGTTCCTACAGAATATTTTGTTATGTTTTTTTTTGAGAAAATATATTATTTTTGTATTTGCAGTAAAAACAACTTTATTAAAAATCTTTACCTAATGTGTTGCTATACTTATAGTAACTGTGTCAATCAAAAATGCTTTTACTGGGGGGTGGGATCGTTTTACCCGCCTCATGGGATCATTTTACCTCTACCCTTGGGGCAAAATGATCCTTTTGCGAAGTATAAATTGTATCCATTTCTAGGAATGGTTTTTAATGATTCAACTTTGACGACCATACCAAAGTGCTAAGAAAAGTATGCTCTCTGTGTTACAATAAATTTAATTTTTTTGCTCGTACCGTACTTCGTCTACGACGTGTTTTGTCTTAGAGGGATCATTATACCCCACTCTCCCCTACGAATGAAATATATTATTATAAATTATCTGTAAAAACTCATATAGAATATTACGTATATCCAATATCTTAAATATCATGAGTTGTGTCTGTAAAAAATTCTTTTTCTATTCCGGTGCTATAAAGTTCACTTTACGACACCCGTTTTGGTTGCATAAAGTATTACTTTATCGCACGCTAATTTTATTTTTTTGAAGTTGGTAAAAAAAAAAATGGAACCAAATCATATTTAAATGTCAAAATATAAGTCATATTTATTACTTGATGATATTACTTGATCTGTGATATAAGTCTTTAATCCTTTAATCTAACAAACATGTGCAAGAAGTTGTACAAAGAATAAAAAACACAGTTACGAACATTTTATTTACGTTAATTAACAATATAAATGGGATGATAAGTTTTTTGATGCTTCTATTGAAATTTACTTTCCATGTTGAATAGTACAACTGTTATAAACGTTTACTGTAACAGTAGAAGATTCGTGTGCATTAATAGAGATTCCAGGCAGATTTTGCGAACACACTATGTTTTGTGTACATTCCTGTTGATTCATATTGACTGACACATTACTGCCAATTGGATCAGAAGTCGATGGATTGTGAATGATTTCAGTGGATGTATTAGGTACACTAGACAGTATTTGAGCAACCTCAACTTTTTTCATGGTGGAATTATCAATGTAACCTTCGGCCACTGCTGAGGATTTCCATCCTCCATGGCGCTTAATTGTTATTAAGTCACCTCCACTATTAGCCAAGTGTGTCACACTGGAACGTCTAAAGCAATGTCCAGTAAAGAGCTCAGGATTAGGTAAATTTAAGTAAGTAGCAATATTTTTTGGTACTTTTCCTATGGTATTAATACCAATTGGACTATTCATGCAAGATCCATTTCTATATTGCAGGAAGAAGCGTTTATGTGTAACATGGCTGGGACGAAGTGAATAATATTTTTTAACCAATTCAATCCATAATCTTTGTGTTATAATAAATTGTCTTGGAACATAAGTTTTAGTTTTTGGCACTGCAACCATTATGACATCATTTTTAAACTGTATATCATCTAAAGTCATGTTCGTTATTTTTTCACGACGACAAGCTCCATTATAGCCCATTATAAGGATAATCTAACAGAATATTAATATGACTATTATAACAAAATAATGTAGAAAATTAGTAAAATACAACTACAATGATGTTCTTATTACTTACTTTCATCGCTAAATATGTTTTATTATCAGCTTCTATTATGAACTGGTTAATATGATCGATTTCTAAAATCTTGGATTTTTTAGGCTCGTAGCCCTCAGATATTCTTTTTAAAAATGCAAGTAGCCTAGAAAATTTTGAAATATCTATATTATAAATAACTAAACAACAACGTAGCATTGAATATGTAGACCACAAGGACGATGGCTTTTTTATCTTTCTTTCTTTGTCAAAATAAGCAATTACTACATTTTCCGTAATATTCACAATATTATTTTCTTTACACCACTTTAGAAAGAGGTGGTATTGCTTTTCATAAATATGTCGAGACTTTGTTGGCAAAAGATTTTCTAAATTGGATTCTGCTATTTTGCGAATCTCTGGAGGCGTGCAGTTATTTATTTCTTCCATTTCGTTAATAATTTGAAATAATTTATTGGGTAAATCAGACTAAATTTTAAACAAAATGACAAGTCCGCCGATATTCAAATATTTAAATTGTTTTACTTAAAAATCAGAGTAACCAACTTCAAAAAAACAAAATTTCTAAAATGTTCGAACAAAACATGTCTCTCATTTTAATCTTTTTTGAATTTTCAATAACCGAAATAGAAAAAATAGTATAAAATACACGTTTCATAAGACATTTTTGCGCACTTGTTCTTTAGAAAACTCGCCATTCGGCTCGTTTTCTAAACTTGAACGCGTGCGCAAAAATCGTGTCTTATGAAACTTGTATCTTAATATACTATTTTCTACCACAATTTTCGATTTCTCATTGGATATACTTCTTCAGTGAATATAATTTAGAACCTCAACGAAGTTAAAAGTATTAGGGGTGTGAACTGTCGAACAGTCCGATAATCCTTGCATGAAAGGATTCACAAGTGTTTGTTATCCTATTAGTGGATCAAGAAATTCTGTCCAGGTATTTGGGGGTAAACGGTGCTTCTTCAGATATATGCGTTTCAAGGACGTTATTACAAAATTTCGTTATTTTATACTGGTCAGGGCCATGATATAATTGATGAACACTTCGACTAATTCGTCTGGCTGTCCAAAAGTCTAAAGAAATACTTTAGAAAATCGGTTTTATCATATTTCGATCTATCTTCCCTCGAAAGACCAATAGTTTGAATTTTTCAACACTCACTTACTAACCGTATACTTGAAGCGTTTGGTGTCTGTTTTATCAGGAGAAAAACGCAAGACGCAAAATCCTTATGCAAGGCGTGAATTGTAAATAACTAATATAAATGCTTAGAGCAACTTTTGAAGGTGCCATCTTTCGGAAACGTTAATTGAACTGCGCAGCGCTTCTAGATTTTTTTGTAGAAAATCCTTTAATTTTCACCAGATCATTGTTCAGTAGTACAAGATGGATTTCATTTCCATATTTGCTACAATATGACAGGTTTCTTCAATTGATTTAGACAATTTACAAATAGAAGCTCGTGTATTGTGCATATTCTCTGAATAAGTATTAAATCAATTGCTTTCAGGGTCTCCCTACCGTGTTCTTTCAAAACTATCTGAATTAACTTAGCGCAGGTTTAGCAGATATATCTTTAGTGGCTTTGCGTTCCATTTGATTTTCCTCCATTTCGTCATGATTGCGAGGAGAATGACCTTTTAAAACTTCTTGGTTTCTTGCCTAGCCGAAGGAAGGATTTACAAGATTTTTTTACATGTCCAACGTTTAATTTCATTTGCCAAACATTTGTGAAATCGGTATTGAAACTCTCTTACGTACAGGGTTATTGACTATATTTGGACCAATAGATAACTTTGTTATTTGAAGGATTAGAAAAACGTTTAAATTAGGAAAGTTGTAGGATTTCACTCAAGGCGCTAGAATTTGATATCAGAAAAAACAAACGAACGTCGTAAAGCCGTCAAAAACGGCTAACTTAGTTTTTTTTTAATGGAATACCCTATATAATGTTACATAATCTGATTCTAAATAAAATTTCGAGTATATTCCATTTATATAACATATACCTACATTCAACTGTTTCCGCGCTATCGCTGATTGAAAATCGTACTACTAATATGTTTTCTACACCCTTCGTATATGAATTTACGTAAGTCATTACGGGGTTTCTATAGATACATAGTAGTAGTACGATTTTCAATCAGCGATAGCGCGAAAACAGTTGAATGTAGGTATATGTTATATAAATGGAATATACTCGAAATTTTATTTAGAATCAGATTATGTAACATTATATAGGGTATTCCATTAAAAAAAAACTAAGTTAGCCGTTTTTGACGGCTTTACGACGTTCGTTTGTTTTTTCTGATATCAAATTCTAGCGCCTTGAGTGAAATCCTACAACTTTCCTAATTTAAACGTTTTTCTAATCCTTCAAATAACAAAGTTATCTATTGGTCCAAATATAGTCAATAACCCTGTACATATACATTTTTAGTTTTTTCACTTGCTACAATTTTTCGTTTCGTTTTAAAACTAAATATCTATTCTCATTTTAAACACATTATGGTTAATTCTCATTAGAGTAGAGATGCATGGGACATAATTTACGAAGGAGTTTAGAAAACTTCCGAAAAACTTCGGGCGCATGTTACGTACTTTTCATTACATACTAATTAAGAAATACGGGGCACAACTTAGTAATTATTGGATCTTGGGTTGTGTCTTATGGATAAATAAAGTATTTGTTCGAGGTGAAGTAACGAGCTATTTTTTAAAAGATTATAAGGCACTTAGTAATCCATTTTATTATTATTTTTTTGTAAGAATAGATGTGCGTAATATGTACTCTTTAGAAAGAGGTTTTAAGTCTATGGGAGTACCTAGTATACAGAAGTTTCGAATTGCTAATATGTATTAATGAAATCTAGTTCCATATAGTGCAAACAATAATCAGAGAGATGAAATTTTAAAACCTGTTATTTTTAGTATAATTTTAGTTAACCTTATTCACACGTTACATTTGCCTCTTTTATATAAATAGTAAAATAATACTTATCGAAAATGAATAGTGTAAACACATGGATGTTAAAACTAACATCAAGCAGTAAATAAATACTGTGACTTACATATACACATTTATACGTAAAACGTATATGCATATATGCATGTGTTTGAGATACACACATACATTAAGTGCCATTGCCGACAATCAAACGCACAGACACCGGTGTTTCGACCTTTGAGGTCTCGTCAGTGGGCGTGGAGGCTGTCGACAATGGCTTCAAGACTTAAAAAGCTGCTTATGTCATTTTTGCGTGTTAAATGCAGTGAGAGTATCACAGCGACATCTAACACCCATCGTTTTTTTCTGTGTCATCTTTTGGGTGTTAGATGTCGCTATGATACTCTCACTGCATTTAACACGCAAAAATGACATAAGCGGCTTTTTAAGTCTTGAAGCCATTGTCGACAGTCTCCACGCCCACTGACGAGACCTCAAAGGTCGAAACACGGGTGTCTGTGCGTTTGAAACGTATATGCATATACGTTTTACGTATAAATGTGTATATGTAAGTCACAAATAATACTTCGTGAATTTATAATAATGTTTTTACTTGCATAACAGATATATCTACGATCAGATATGGGCGTAGGCGTATGGAAAGGAACAAAGTTAACAAACCATTGCAAACTTCACGAGTTATGCTGATTAATTTTACAATTTGCGAGAGTCGTTCGCGTTTAATATACATATATTTAAAAAATAAGAGTAAAATTATATTGCGTTCATACTGCGAATACTAACTTTACTTCTATCAAAGAAATGTACTGCTTTATTATACGTAGTATGAGGAAGTATTGTGATTATGAAAATTTTCAACATCGGGACTTCCCCTTATAACGAGAAAACGTCTTTTCGAAAATTATCCAAAGACAAACAAATCTTAAAATAGCCTCAAGGATAACTCCCTTCACTTTTGCCGTTTATTTAGTAGATAGCTTATGTAATAGGGCATGTTTTCGTATAAAGTATCTAAACGAAATGACCTTGCAGCTGTTCTGTAAAAAGATAATGGAATATAGATCAAATTGAAAAAAATAATGGAGTTATTGGAAAATAGGAATGCTCATTTCCACATTACATAAATTTAGAAATGTATCGCTTTTACTAAACTGATTAACTTTCAAGTAGTATTATAGAGGCAGCGTAACTAATAATAATAAGAAGAAAAATAAAAATGTTAAACGAAGACTTTTTGATAAAGTGCTCAGTGGGAAATCTGCATCTGTTAGCGATATCCAAACTGAAGACTATATTCGACATATCTTCCCTGGCCTCACAGAACCCTACAGTCCCAATAATGTACTCAATGCGGATGAGACGGGGTTTTCTTCAAGTGTCTTCCTAATAGAATGTTAGCTTTCAAACATCAAAAATGTTTCGGTGGAAAACACAGCAAAGAACGTGTCGAAAGTGTTGCTTGACGACAAACATGTTTGATACAGAGAAACTAAAAGTCATTTTGGTTGGGAAACGTAACAACCCACGTTGATTCAAAGGGATAAAATCTCTTGGATTGATTGTTATAGCAACAAGAAGGCGTGGATGACTAGCGACATTTTTGAAAAATAGCTAATACGTCTTAACCCAAAGTTTGCTGCCACAATATAGAAAACTCACACTAGTCATCCTCTAGATATCCGCTTGAAGTACGTAAAAATAAAATATTTTTCTCCGATCAGAACATCCATACCACAGCTTATGGACATGCGGATTATGAAAAGCCTGAAAGTTTTTGATAGAATAAATATTTTTTGACGAACCATTTCTATGTTTGAAGGAAATAATTAACTCCGTAATTCACTTTGTTAGACCGTGCGAATTGAATTAAAAACTTGGTGATGTGAACAGAAGATACAACCTTTTTCCAGAAAGCTGGCTTTGGACCCTACTGAGGTTTGGGATGATGAAGATTTGGTACCATTGGCTGAACTGAACTGAAACAATCATTTGCAAATGACCATGAAGAAATTGAACATGTATGCAACAGGCTACAAGAAATTGGTGTCAAACTGTAGGGAGGAACTTTCCATGATTATCTAGATGTTGACTATGCAGTACTAGTTTGTGACATACCTACTGATGTCGATATTTGGGATAGAGCTGCGAATCGTACTAATGAAAACATATACTCAAATGGGTCAGAAGAAGAAACTTTACAAGAAGAGGTTCATCTAGCAGATATTAAGAGAACATTAAGTGTTGTACATACAGTCATCAGCACACTGAACTAGCTTACAACAAAAAATCAAATTTTAATTTTTTTAGATTTCTTTAATTGTATGTACAGGGTTATTGACTATATTTGGACCAATAGATAACTTTGTTATTTGAAGGATTAGAAAAACGTTTAAATTAGGAAAGTTGTAGGATTTCACTCAAGGCGCTAGAATTTGATATCAGAAAAAACAAACGAACGTCGTAAAGCCGTCAAAAACGGCTAACTTAGTTTTTTTTTAAATGGAATACCCTATATAATGTTACATAATCTGATTCTAAATAAAATTTCGAGTATATTCCATTTATATAACATATACCTACATTCAACTGTTTTCGCGCTATCGCTGATTGAAAATCGTACTACTAATATGTTTTCTACACCCTTCGTATATGAATTTACGTAAGTCATTACGGGGTTTCTATGGAAACATAGTAGTAGTACGATTTTCAATCAGCGATAGCGCGAAAACAGTTGAATGTAGGTATATGTTATATAAATGGAATATACTCGAAATTTTATTTAGAATCAGATTATGTAACATTATATAGGGTATTCCATTTAAAAAAAACTAAGTTAGCCGTTTTTGACGGCTTTACGACGTTCGTTTGTTTTTTCTGATATCAAATTCTAGCGCCTTGAGTGAAATCCTACAACTTTCCTAATTTAAACGTTTTTCTAATCCTTCAAATAACAAAGTTATCTATTGGTCCAAATATAGTCAATAACCCTGTACATACTTTATGTATACGTATTTTAATTCCGAATTTGTAGTCTCCATGTATTGTAACTACATATATATGTCTTAAAAAAGATTGTTATATTTTTATGTGAATGTTTAGAACGACTTTTTTTCATTACAAATATGGTCTGCACACACCACAATGCGGTGGTTGTTTACCGGGTGTCCATAAAAAAACGCCCCAGCTCGTAGCACCTTTATTTAAAGCCTGATTGTAACGATCGACATGTCAAATTAAACGACTTAAAAAGTACTATTAGATAAATATCAATTTTCATTTTCAGCTACTCGGTTCGTCAAGGACCGATATTCAACTTTTTTATGTTAAATAGCCGCCTGCTACTTTTTTCACAGAATTTGATAGACTTTTTTCTGAATTCAATGTTGTAGCACAATACAGTTTCTTGTTTTATTTCAAGTTGTTAAAAAATAAAAAACATTTCAAAAATACTTGTGCTCTATTAGTAATAGGGTGCTTAGATATTATTGTCACCATGTGACTTTTATGTCAGTGTCATTTAACCGATTTTAGTTGTTTTAGTTGTCATCATTTCGTAGTAATGAATAACGAGTGCGTAGATATGCTTGAAATTTATTTTGTGTGTCACAAAAACAGTGCGCAAAGTTGTAGAATCTATAGAGAGCGCTTCCCGGACAGACGAGTACCGAATCGCCGTCAGTTTAGGCGATTGGAAATCAATTTGAGACGGTACGGATGCTTTAAAAAACCAAAAACACAAAATCGGAAATTTCGAGATGAACGTTTTACTGTGTGTTGAGGAGAATCATTGGACTTCTGTAAGAGAAATTGCTTCAAATCTACAAGTTTCTAGAGCAAATGTGTGTTCAGTTTTGAAAAAACATAAGTACAAAGCATTTGTACCGCGTAAGATCCACACATTAGATGAAGGTGATCCAGTACGTCGTATAAACTTTTGTCAGTTTTTTTTAAATCAGATAAGACGTGAACCGTTGTTTTACAAAAAAATTCTATGGTCCGACGAATGTCAATTTACAAATAAAAAAAAATTTAATCGCTACAATCATCGCTACTGGAATGTAGAAAATCCACACGTTTCCGTAGAACAAGCTCCCCAAAGAAGATTTTCACTGAATGTCTGGTGTGGAATATTAGATGGACGAATAATAGGTCCAATCTTTATCGATGGAAATCTTACCCAGCAAAAGTATTACCAAATTTTAAATGAAGACTTACTAGAAGTTCTTGACAATTTACCCTTAAATGAAAGAAATAATTTAGTTTTTCAACAAGATGGAGCTGCGCCACACAACGCCATAATGAACAGAGAGTTTTTGAATAGAGAATTTGGAGATCGTTGGATGGGAACATACGGACCTATTTTGTGGCCAGCTCGTTCTTGTGATCTGACCCCGATGGATTTTTTCTTCTGGGGCTATTTGCAAGATATTGTTTATGCCACACCTCCTGATACAGTCGAAGTTTTGCAAAACCGAATAATTGACGCATGTCAGGAAATGTCTCGAGAAGTTTTAATGAATGCTACGTTAGGTGTGATATCCAGGTGTCGACAGTGTCTTGAACGGGACGGTGCCCAGTTTGAGCATTTCCATTAATTTTTTGTTAAAACAAGTTAATTTAATCGAAAAAATAAAAAAATATCATTGTATTATTAAAGGGTTGTTTTATTGAAAATACTTTGAATGTGAGGACGTTCTTATTTAATGTAAGGTGCCATCAACGCTTTTTAATTTTAGACATATTATGGTTGATACAACTACATACTATGATTGTCATGGTTACAGTACCGGTCTCTCTAAGGGTGAGATGATTATGGAAAGTAATAGTACATTTAAACACAATGTTTTTTTATTTTTTTACAACTTGAAATAAAACAAAAACGGTATTGTACTACATCATTGAATTTAGAAAAAAAATCTTTATCAAATTCTGTGAAAAAAGTAGCAGGTGGCCATTTAACATAAAAAAGTTGAATATCGGTCTTTGACGAACCGAGTAGCTGAAAATAAAAATTTTATATTTCTCTAATAGTACTTTTTAAGTCTTTTAATTTGGTATGTCGATTGTTACAATCATATTTCAAATAAAGGTGCTACGAGCTGGGGCGTTTTTTTGTGGACACCTTGTATACCTCAATGGAAAGATAACGCAACAAATAAGTTTTAAATAACAGTTGTACGCTTAATGTATTATGAAAATTTAGAAATAAATGCCTGGGTACATACAGATAATTTAAAAATTTTCTTCACAAGTGAAAGTTTTAGCGTCTTTGTTTTATTTCCCTGAAGTATTTGAGATAATTTTTGATACATAATGTTTTTCATATATATTTTAAAACTGAAACATTGAAATGTGAGTAAGAGTAAGTAGAAGATTAAGAAAATACAAAAAACTTAATATCTCAAAAACTATTGACTATTGTATGAGGCAAATTTGGCCAAATCTATTGTAAATGAGCTGTACTACCATGCCCTTTAATATGTCGGTTTGAGTACCAGTCACCCTGTATATACAAAGAGGAGGATAATGGGCAAATTCCGCTGTAGAGAGGTCATCCTGAGAAGTACGTCTGTCTCGCAGCGGATGTCGTATGTTGTGCTCAGGCCTGAGTATATTCTGACTGCTGCAAATGGTGGTCGGTCATTCTGATGGTCTCCCATTTATGAGTTCTATCTCCAAGGATATCCCATTTTATTCCTCGACTACATCGTACTGACGATGACAACGAGTCTGAAACATGTGTCTGCGATTGCTCTACAGCGGAATTTGCCCATTATCCTTCCACGATAATTCATTTTTTATTATAATATATATATATATTAATATTATAATGTAATTTATACTTAATATATATTATGTATATCGGGTGTTTCGGAATTGCACGGCACTATTGTAGGTACTTGTTCTCCAACATAAAATAAACAAAAAAGTCCATATAAACATATGTCTCAAATTAATTTATTACTAAAATATTGGAGCATAAAGATCTTTATTTAACAATACAACATCCAAAAGAACAGTTTAAAGTGGCCACCGCTTTGTTGAATGCAGCATTCAGCACGACAAATTCATTGTTCTTTGGCACTTCGTATAGCATCAGGATGATCCTTGGTAGTTGCTAAGGCTTCCACGATGCGATTACTAAACTACCGATCTAACGGCGTTAGATCGGGAGATCGGGATTCATCAGAGTTTAGAAATCGCATTGTGGAAGCTGCAGCAACTATCAAGAATCATCCTGATGCAATACGATGTGCTAAAGAAGCATAAATTTATCGTGCTGAATGCTTCATTCAACAAAACGGTGGCCACTTTAAACAGTTCTGTTGGATGTTGTATTGTTAAATAAATATCTTGATGCTCCAATATCTTAGTAATAAATTAATTTGAGACATATGTTTATATGGACTTTTTGTTTATTTTATGCTGGAGAACAAGTGCCTACAATAGTGCCCTGCAATTCCGAAACACCCGGTATATTGATTGCAGTGTCAGATTAGTGAAACAGAGTAGCTGTGAGTGTATTGCTTAAATTACCTTCCAGACTGAATAATACTTAACAATAAGTAAAAAAAAAATCATTTCTCTTCTTATTTTCTGCTTATTTTTTACTGTAGCTTCTCCTAATTTGAACATTCTTATTTATACACACTCGGATCATTCATATCGAGCGTAGAAACGTGTGTTATTTTCAAATAACATTATCGAAACGTAAATATGTTTAAGATATACTTTAATAATATTTGACTTTAATATCTTGGTAAAATTTTGTGCTGTGAACCTTCGACGTTTAATAATAACGAAGTGAGTTGCACGTTCGTGCGTGGGAACGATGTTCAGAAGATTTTCTCTCGACACTTCGTCCTTCAAACTTAGTTCTTCCCCTTCACCTTCACCACCGAGCACACCCCCAGCACTGACGGGAAACGTTTTTAGCAGCTGGTATTCAAGATTTTCCAATCACGTCAAAAGAAGGCACGTCAATCTATCACCGAAGGCACTATTTAAGCGTATTTTGGTAAATATTATGAGTTTATACTTTGCATAGTACATGTTTATATTTCATCGATAGTAGTATTTGACTTTACTTTTATGAATACTTGTCTAGCTCAGTGCACAAGTGTTGGAATTTGAATAAGTGAAACGATCGTTTTGTCAGTTTTTCATACTTAATCCCAAAAAATCATTTACTGCTATCTAGTTGATGTTATGGTATGCTATAGTGTAATATTGTTAGCGGCTAACAAACATTTTCAAAGTATTTGTTCTCTTAGACGTTTTGAATCTATAGCTTTCTATTTAGGAGCTTTTATTATGTAAATATAATATACAGAGTGTTTTAAAACAACGATTAATGATTTTAAGAGCGTGTAGTATAGCCGAAAATGAGGTAGAAAGTATAAATATATCACATATCTAATTCAATAGTGCCGTAAGTGCAAACATCTAAAATGTTAAGAAATCACTATTTACGCTAGATGTAATTATGTTTCTCAAAACGTTATTTCATCAATAACAGCCTTAAAAATTTGAAGGTACTAGGTAGGCGCCATAAATTATCGACCTGATATACAAAAAAGAAACTTGGAACAACATAAGAATTTTTTATTTTTCAATGTAATCTTCCCTAACTTCTATCTATACATTTATTACAACGATTAATTAATAATTCGATACCTTTGTAAAAATAATCTGATGTTTTTTATTGTCGTGCAATAATATCACACCTTTTGTCAATTTTCCACGACGTTTTGCACGAATACTGTCCCTTAATTTATGCAATAGAGACGCATAATATGTGCCGTTCACACTTATATTGCGCTTTTTAAAGTCAATTAACAAAATGCCCTCACAATTCCAGAATATTGTGGCCATCACCTTTTTCGTTGATTGAACGACTTTCCGCTTTCTGGGACGAGGTTCATCAGGTCGCCGCCATTCCACGGACTCCCTTTTCGATAGAAGATCGTAAAACAGAACCACTGTTTCACCCCTGTGACAATGGACTCCAAAATCTGTTTTGGGTCGTCTTTACACATGTTTAAAAACGACTGCGCACATTCGACTCGACGTTCACGTTGGAGAGCAGAAATAAGTCGCACTAGCACTAATTTTATTCACACCCAAATGGTCATGGAGAATTCGCCGAACACTTGTTTCGGAAATGTTTGTTATCACTGCTAATTCCTTCACCTTTAAAAGGCGATCTTCTAGCACTAAAGTTCAGTAAATGAAATTTGTTGAGGTGTTATCACTTCACGTTGTTTAATATGATAAGGTGTATGTCCTTCTTTTGTTAAAAATTTAATGACCGCGCGGTACTCAATTTTCGTTCCTTCAGACATTTTCGTGCGCTAGTCACGTTGTTTGACTGGTTACTAAAAACTACTAGGCTTCGAACCGTCATATTTATAGTGTACACCTCGCGTATGTGCATGAATGACGTGACGGAGTTTGAAAACGTTTGAACCTGTATAAGCCTGTCAGGCCGAGAATTTATGGCGCCTACCTCGTATACATTAGCACACTACTAGAAGAAGATCAAACACACGAACAGGTGCAAGCAATTAAATTATGAAAAAGTATCTACACTAGACGCTATAACAAACACAACATAACAGGTTACCTAAAGAAATAAAAAACCTAAAATATCATCAATTTAGAGAAATAATAAAAAACATGCATTTAAATAAAGAAATATAAACAAACGCGGAAGGTTAGGAGAACGGATAGGAGTCCTCAATACCAGCAGTCCGAAATGGAAGGAATGCAGGAAACAACCCGTGACGAAGATGTAGGATCGTGCGGCTTGTTTCTATTTGTACATAATTGTAAGTCTTACTTTTATTATGTATGTATGAAAAAATAAATGAATGAACTGAACTGGAAAAACAGCTCCACATACATAATAGAAGCATTAGAGTGGAACGAAAAAGCTTATTTTTGAAAATCATTTTGTTTCAGATGCGTAGATGAAATCATTCTTTTTGCCTGATAAAATGTTCACTAATTATGTTGTTCATGCAGCCCAAAGTCGGATTATATTCGCATTCATTCAGGTTTCTGTAATGGTCTGACTGAGCTTTCTAATTATAATTTTGTCATTCACTGTGCTTTATTGTCGACATATAGCACTTTGTGCGACGCGCTTAAAGCTTTGCGCAATACTACCCGTCTTTTCTATCAAAATATTTGAATTTATGTAAGACTTGCATGTTTATATACAGTATGTAAATAAAGTAAGGAATAATATTCATATTTTGTTTATTATCGCTGTTTGGGAGAAAAGCTGGGATAGGTCAATTTTATTTTGTTTTTTCGAATTTTATGGATGTCAATTTTTTTTCTTTGGTTTACTACTCTGGGACCTATGACGTCATCGACTTCTTTTTCAAATGGAACCTCCTTATTTTTTTGCTAGAAATAAAAAGTACATACATTTTTTTCTGAATTTAGCAATACCGCATATGTGGTATTTAAAATTAGTAGTTTTAGAAATACGGAGGATCATAGGTATTAAAATGACAACAATAATTAAACTTGAAAATCAAAAGAGCAAATAGTAATAATTTATTCTTGGGAAGATTAAAAAATTTTTCATTAATAAATATTCAAATTGCCACCCATTTGTTTCTTGGCAATGATAAAGTCGGAGTTGAAATTCTTCCAAAACATTTTCTGTCATTTCTTGGTCGATATTTCTGCACTCTGACATGTCAATTGTCATTATTAGCACGCTTAATACTCTAAAACTATTAATTTTAAATACCACATATGGGGTATTGCTGAATTCAGAAAAAAATATACCTTTTATTTCTAGCAAAAAAATAAGGAGGTTCCATTTGAAAAAGAAGTCGATGACGTCATAGGTCCCAGAGTAGTAAACCAAAGAAAAGAAAATTGACATCCATAAAATCCGGAGGAACAAAATAAAATTGACCTGTCCGAGCTTTTCTCCCAAACAGCGATAATAAACAAAATATGAATATTATTCCTTACTTTATTTACACACTGTATAGTAATTATGTGTAGCTATTTGTTTAAACTATACATTAGTACCATCCGTAAGGACATGTTTGAACGATCGGAATCTTTACTTTTTAGTATACGATTCATAAAAACCTGAAAATAATAAAAAGGCATTAGTACGTCTGCTGTGGGTAAAAGAATTGTCAGACGATTCAGCAAACCATGAAAAGAAGGCTGTCTGTGTAGAATTTAATTCAGTTTAGTATCATTTTAAAAGATCTATATTTCCAAGAAATTAAACACAGCAATCTTACTTAACGACATAAGTCGGTTTATCTAAGAAATTGATAGCAAAGCGTCATTATTTTTTGAATTTCATCTGAAGAGTTAAATAGAATTGGTCAGTTAATTAAATTTAACCATTTACTGCTCCCCCGTTTAATTTTCGATTATTAATGCTTTATATTGATAATAATAATACCCTTAATAATATTTTAAGTATATTTTTATTTTTAGTATGTTTCTTACGAAATTACAATTCGTAAATATATAGACGTGGAGGAATTAGGATTTTTACTTAAAATACTCGCGACAAAAAGCCCCGGTGCGACAAAAATAACATAGAACGGATTACCTTTTTTTTTGTAAAATAAAAACGTTATGAGAAAGCAAACTCCGACCCCACACGAGATTATTCGTAAGCAAAATAGAAGATTGATGTAAATAAGTTTACATTATTTCTTATGTGGTATACTGCATAAAAATGCTGCTTAATATACTGCACTGCACAGATTATTAATATCAGTGTTTTTCAATCTTTCTGAATACGCGACCCCTTTTGAAGCAAAAAAATCTGGCGATCCCCTAGGATGGTAACAATGCGGCGAGTTGGCGGACTCACTCCGCTCTGGCGATCAAACAGCATTAGTAGAATCTTCAATCAAAACTTGTCGATGAAATTGCAATGGACCAATCATAGGTAGTAAGTTCTCACATACCTTGCATGGTACAAAATTTGTAAGAGAAACTATTCCTTTACTTGTCAGAATTGAACTCTCACGCTAACGGGCGCAGATGAATACTAAATCCTTTTATAGATGTCAGTACAACTGGCTGATCTACCAACGAAGAGGAAAGAAAATTTTATAGATTTGGCTGCTGACGATATGCTTAAAATGGAATTTAGTTCGCAAACGATTAACGGTCTTCTGGTTGAAGAGAAAAGAAGAATATCCAGAGCTGGCAAGGGAAGCTTTGAAAGTTGTTCCTTTTGCCACTTCCTACCTTTGTGAATTGAACTCTTCCTTCAATGGTTAACATCAAAGCTAAGAAGAGAAGTAGGCCCCAATTGGAAAATGATTTATTATTTGCAGAATAAACAAGCACAGCCTTTTCATTGAAATTGTTGTATTTTTATTGTAGTTTAGGATCTATTTTACTTTTACCTGGCTTGCGATCGCAACCCCCCGAGCAAGACTTTGGGACCCCCTGGGGGTCGCGACCCACAGGTTGAAAAACATTGATTTATATGATCGCATCAGTTCAGAGAGTTATCACAAGTTTATCCAAAAATATTGAATTCGATGGGTGAGGCAGTGCTTTATGATTGTATTCTACATATAGTGACTTTTTGCATTGATTATAGACAAGAAAGTTGGCTTTGCTTACATTTAGGCGTAAATAATTTTCATTGCACCATGTCGTTCATCATGACATGAAGAATTCTTTTTATCTCGCACGCCAAAGTAACTGATGTATCATTTGCATAATCCACAGTTTTCCAACGGTTTATTTAGATCATATTTTATGGAAAAGAAACAGGAGAAGACCAAGAATGGAACCCTGTTTTATTTCTTTGGGATCACTAACAGCTATTTGGACAGTTTATGTATCACTATTGACTAGTCATATACACTGTAATGTGTCTTACATAATAATAAAGGTTATTATTATTATGCTGCAGAATGGCATGGTCCATTAGGACAAAAGTCCTACTCAAATCAGAATTGATATTGCAAACGTACCGTTTATGATTTAAAGATATCCGAGTACCTATTACCCCTCTACTAATATTTCTCCTATAAGGGGCGTAACCTACTTAATAAATAGTTTTACTTATACCAGAATATCGGATAACATTATACTGATATATACGCAACTGCTATAATTTTTCTATAATAATATTAATTTAAAAAGTAGGATATATATGAGACCAGTAATTAAATAAGTAACAAATGAAAGCAACACACCTAAAAGTAATTTTCAATATAAATAAAGACAATTGAAAATTTCTTTATTATTTTCACACTTATTTTTGTTTTGTTATTATGGAACTTTTTTTGGTTTTCTAGGTTTTAAAGCATTCAGTTATCTTAAACTCTGAGTAAATAAAAGTTAAACCACAACACTTTATTAAAACCTTGCACATTCAACTTATGTAGAATAAGAGTTTTTTTTTTATATTCAGGTTCATTTAATTAAAATAGATATCAGAGTGGAATGTAATCAGCATAATCAATGTCCCATTTGAGTCACCTTTTACTGGCTTTTAAATAATTTCTAACAATAAAATAGGTATATAAATTGCTGTAAGAAATATTCACACTCATTATTTGAGTACTGCCTATAACTTGTGTTCAGCTTTGCAGATTAGAAAGGTAGAAAAAACTATTTAAATTTACTGACCAGAAAAAACAAACTGTCTGTTCTTTATACAAAAGAATATGTCTGGGCGCCAAGAAAGTGGAAGTATTATATCTAGCACATAGGGAATATATAATAAATATTTCAAATCATAATTCAATATCTAAGCGAATAAAAATTCATTTACATATTTGTACCAGCCCTCTAGAAAAACTATTGGCTGAAAAATAAAACGAAGGGCAAGATCTTTACCAGAAGTCATTGTAATGTGGGTTGCCTAATTTTAATTTATTTAATATTCATTTTAAACAAAGTAAAGAATAGTTAAACGAAAAATAAGTACAGAGCGAGGTAGCTTTTTATTCAATTTTTAATGTAACCTAAAGCAAAAAAATCTGGTTCAAACGATTTTTGAGAAAAATGGTTTCAAATATTTTGACATATTTAATTAAATAACTTTAATCAGATAACTTTTTTCGTAGTTTGATTATTCAGCGGGGTAGATTACTAAATTCCTCATAAGTTGACGATGCAAGGTTGTCTCCAAATTTAAAATCAACAAAAATATCTTGCATCAAAAATCTGATATGTTTCATTTATTCACAGATCTACTATCGAGGAGCCTTAAGTAATATTTTATTCAAAAGCTTTAGAGATTGATGGTAACAGCGATATCAGGTGATAGAGATATCCCTATAAGAGCTCTTTTTATGTATCGAATAGACCATAGCTTAGCCTGCTTAAGGGTGTTGTATAGGTACATTTTCAAATATTTACAGATTACAGGCTACCTTTAAACTTTATGCAAAAATGATTTAGATGAAATATTCTTATAATGTTTATCTACACGTCCTTTGGCATTTTGTTTTTTCAATTTTTTATTAATTGTTATAAAAAATTAAATATAAATAGACAATCGAAAAATAAAATGCGTATCGACGTATAACATATTATTGTGAACATTAATTTCTAGCAAAATTTTTTCGTATTTATTAAGATAAATGTGTAATTTGATAAGAAAGAAATGGATTTTTGGCACTGCTTTAGTACGCCACCTGCAGTCAAATATTTGATATATCCTTGCAATCCAAGACAGGGCGGAGTTACTTTGTTTAGGTGGGGATTCACTTTACGAGCGATATTCGGAATACAGAAATCCTTGTTACGGTTTTGAGTAGGTATTTGATTAAACATTTTTTATATTATTTTACATTTCATAAAATTGAAAACATTATCTAGTAACCTTGATTTAACTTTATAAAATTAATGTATATTTTCTTTTTGTTAAATTTACTTATATTATTTTGTATTACATTTCATAAAATTGTACACATTTTCTGGTAGGCTTTGATAACTTTTACATAAATACAAACTTAAACAAAAGTATTACATATGATTCATAAATAATACTAGCTTTTTCAGTTCTTCCACTATTTTACATTTATCAAGATAAAATACTACTGACATTTATAAGTGAGTTAAAAATAATGTAAAACTAATATCGAAAATGAGATGGATATAGATGGTGCGTACTTCATCTATACAGATCGTCAGATATTGTAGCAGACTGGTAGACGTTCAAAAGAGTTAATTTACGACCTAGTAAAAAATTACTCTCAAACGATTCAGTGTTCGGACAGTTATAAAAAGATTTGAAGTAAACCAGAAATTGCTCCAAAAGGATATCTTTTATTTTAAAAATTTAACTAGATTACTTTTCCTGTTATGGTAAATAAAGAACAGACAGAAATAGGACTTATTATTTTACAGATGTAGTTACATAATAATAATGAATAAACATTAAATTTTAAATAATTTATATATAATAATAAAACAATGAAATTCGATTCAATACATGATATTATAGTAGTTATTCTATATTTTTTTTTGGAAGAAAATATGGGAGACTATTTTATTTGATAAATCGTTAGTGGGGCATGCGACGACTCTAAAACCAAAAAGTTGGAACTCCTTGTGGGTTTTTCGTAATCTCAAAAAGTTTTTGAATGGATTCTCGGCGTAAATGGTTGGTCGAACAAAAAATTTTCTTAACAAAAAAAAACAATATCTACAAATTATCTAATGTACTCGCTGCGCTACAGCCAAAAGCGGATAAAGCAGAGGGCGCCAAAATTTTCAAAAATGGGTTTTCACTATTTTTCGGCGCGAAAAATTTTTTTAGCGTTTGATGCAAATGTAAAGTTGCAGAGAATGCCTCAATTTGTCTGAAGGGCAGTAGAGAGATGACCGTTTCTACGTTAGGACTTATCTTTTCTGGCTCTTTGGAAATAAGCGTTTGCTTCATTTGCGAAGAAAAATTTCGGAGACGAAGAATACTGTTCGTTGAAGCCGCGGGACAGGTCATCTTCATGGCATTGTACGATGGTGCCACTTGCAAATACACACTGTCTCAACTTCGCTTCAAGGAATTCACGCAATCCGCGATCAAGAGCAAAGTGAATCTCCCTTATTTACCGCCTTCGCCCGGACTTCTCGAACGTTGTTTCCATGGAATATGTGTTCATTTGGTTGTTCAATAATTTCTAGAGTAAGCAAAACCGAAGTAACTGCAAAATTGTTTTTTAACATACTATACCACCAATAGAATCTTGTTCCTTTCACTCACGAAAAATAGTACATTATAATATAATAATATAATGACATTCCTTTCGTTCTGCAAACTCCAACAAAACAAAGTCATTTTTAATTCGAAAATATATTACCGTTGTTTTAATATAATAATAATATAATAATAGTATAATAATAATAATGTATATTTACTCATCTATAATTATTAACATTATATTAATTACAGATTATCGTCATATCTGAGTAATCTTGTGGTAATTATCACATTTGACATAAAATATCACATTAATTTAAATTAAAGTGTATATATGTATAACAAGATCATTGTATCAACAATATGACAAACAACGATATACACAAATAAACAAATAATAATAAATGATAGAATGTTATATACTTCAGCAGCTCGCGTTAATTGCCAGAAAATCTTCGACGCCGTAGTACTTCCTCTCCATCAGCAGCCCTTTGACCCTTTTCTTGAACTCGTCAGGTGGTAGGTCTTTAAGTTCTTCTTCAAGTGGTTATATAGCTTGGGACCCCAATAATCGACACCCGACTGCAACAGTGAAAGTCAATGATAAGGGGTTCTTAGATGCTTTCTACTTAGTGTGTTGTACTCATGTTTGTTTCCATTTGGATAAAATGTGTGTTTGTTGGTAGCCTTTTTTGCAGTAGAAATATTCTATTTGCATCAGCCGTCTGTCTCGAAAAGAGAGTTCCATAACTTAGAAGAGAATGAAAATACGAACAGTACGCCACCTTTGCAGATTCGTATGTGCATACATGTCTCAGTCTTCTTATGGTGAATACCACAAACGTCAGTCTACCAGTGTCCCCACCTCAGATTGGAGTCCACTATCAGACCCAAAAATTTGGCTTTTCCCGATCTTCTGTTGTTTTCGTGGAAAATTTCATGTTTTGTTTTTTGTTCGGGTTTATTTTCAGGTGATTTGCCGCAAAGCAGCCCTCTGCTTTTTGGATGTCAGCTGCAGATTTTGCTGTTAGTTCTTGGAGTTCTTTCCCCCTTACTAACAACGTGGTATCATCCGCATATAGACACAATTCCGTGTCTGGGGCACTACAGGGCGGGGTCATTCATATATATAATGAATATTTTCGGTCCAAGAATTAGCGAGACATGGATGCCTTTCTATCTACTTTGGGTCTTCTCAGGAAGCCGTACGCTTCAAAATAATTTCTTGTATAGATACGAAGTGCTGGTATACTTGCGTGGGTGAGTATTCCGTAATCCAAAAAATTCTTAATTACTCACTCTGCGACATATTCCGGAAATTTGAAAAATTCTTAATGATACACGCACATGTCGTTTTAGTTTCACTTTTGGATGTGTGAAGTTAGACCCCTTTTTTCGAAAATCGGAATTCTGACGGTTGTTCCAGGTTGTTCTAGGTTTATTCTCAATTGTTCAAAAGTATTTCAAAAAATAAATTATAATAGGCCGAGAAAATGGCAAAAACAAAGTTTTGCTAGCGCCCCTTTTTTCGAAAATCAAAATTCTGACGGTCGTTCCAGGTTTATTTTAAATTGTTCCAAAGTATTTCAAAAAAAAATCGTAATTGGCTGAGTTAAAAGGAAAAGCGATTTTCTTACAGCCCCTCTTTTTGCGAAAATTGAAATTCTGTTTCAGGTTGTTCTAGATTTGTTCGAAACGCTCTTCTAATACATCAAAACCGTATCTCATATATCAAAAGATATTGCAAAAAAACTATATCCAAAAGTGAGAAGTTAGCCCCTCTCTTTTCCGAAAATCGAAATTCTGACGGTTGTTCTAGGTTTGTTTTAGATTGTTCCAAAGTATTTCAAATAAAAAGTCATAATTGGCTGAGTTAATAGGAAAAAACGATATCTTACAGCCCCCCTTTTTGCGAAAATTGAATTCTGACGGTTGTTTCATGTAGTTGTAGATTTGTTCTAAACATTTTTCTAATGCCTCAAAACCGTATCTCTTATAGGTATATCGAAGGATATTGCAAAAAAAAAACAAAATCCAGAAGTGAGAAGTTAGCCCCCTCTTTCCGAAAATCTAAATTCTGACAGTCGTATCAGGTTTTTCAAGGGTTGTTCCAACGTATTTTAAAAAAAAGTCGAAATTAGCCAAGATAATAGGAAAAAATGAGGTGTGGCCACGACACAACTTTCTTGTACGTATGGGCGTTTTAAATCATACAATTTTAAACATTATTTTATACAAAAATTATTCAAAATCCTATTCTAAGTACTTCCAGTCTCTTAATGAATCTCTACAGGATACATACTTAATGAGATATTTGCAAAAAAATGCTACTCGCTAAGAGTAAAAGTATTACTTCCGGTCCGAATTTTGAATTTTCATTTATACAAAAAATATTTCAAATCCAACTCTAAATGCTTTTGTACTCTTGACAAATATATATACAGCAAGAGCGCGCGAGGTATGATCACCCGATGGTATACGTAAACTCGCATCTAAACGTGGTCCGATAATACATATTAGAGTTACGGCACAACATACTAGCATTGCCTGCTCATATTCGAACTCATAGTGATCTGATTATTTTTTCGCAGATTGACAAAAAGAACAAATTAAATTTTCTCTTTAAGTGATGACGATTGCTTAGATAACTAAGTCGATAATAACGCGAAGATTGTAATACTTATAACGTAATTATGATTATCCTTATGAAATTAAATAATAATGTAGTTGTGTAAAAAGTTATAGCAGTACAACTGGGTTTTGGAATGAAATAAAAACAACCCGCCTGAAACATCTGCAGAATAAACTAAGATGTCTAGAGAAAAATAAATAAATAGAAATTTCATGGTAAAAAAAAACTATAAATAAGTATAACAGAAATACCATAAAATAACACAAAAACCTACGGGCGCATTCCTCTTTGCAGCAAGTACGCAACTGGAACTGATGTAAATATGTATAATATCTGGCGAACACAGCTGGCGGAGATCAATTTTCCGAATATACGTCCGAAGAATATCGACTGGCACGGGTGATCATACCCCGCGCGCTCAAGCTGTAGAATGCATAATTTGCGAAATATTTGCAAAAATCGCTATTCGATAAGAGTAAAAGTATTACTACCGTTCCGAATTTTGACATTTTTTTTTATACAAAAGGTATTGAAAATTAAGTTCTAAATACTTTTATACTTGTAACGTACCTGTCTAAAAACCGTTTAACGACCGCTCGGGCATACGACTTCGACGCTCGAGCTTCTGCGTCGGGTATTCCCCGCAACAAACAACTGTTTAACGTGGGGAATACTCGGATACGTTTTGTTGATGCGTAAAAGATGCATTATAATCATCGACAGGTTTTAAAGCCGTAATAACTATGTAGCGGAAAGGTTTGATTCATGAGATGGAAAAGCTCCTCGCGATTTGGTTGATGACCAGATACAAAACAAAAATTCCGAGAGCTTCTATATACACGTAGAAACGGAGACAATGCCGGTTTTAAGGCATTTAAAGATACAATTACATTGTTGTTAGGAGGTAATGTCGCTGGATTGAAGTTAAAACTTTTTCTTATCTATTGCTTTGAGAACCCATGTGCATTAAAGCATGTTTACTATCGTGCAAACAACAAATCATGGATGACGCAAGCATTATTTGAGGAATGGTTCAACTGTTTCATACCGTCGGTTAATATTGTTTGAAAAAGAACTTGCCATTTTAAATTATCCTTCTGCTTAACAATGTACCAGGTCATCCCCAACATCTTGATGATTTACACCCAGATGTAAAGGTGGTGTATCTGCCTAAAAACACAAACGCTATCCTACAACCAATGGATCAGGGTACAATAGCTACGTTTAAATAATACTATTTGTGCACAACGTTTTCCAAAGCCATAACAGCAACAGAAAGTAATGAAATAACTCGTGACTTCTGAAAGTCATATAATATTTTAGAATACATAAAGAACATTGAAACCGCGTGGGAAGAAGTGACAGAAAGATGTGTGCAGGGTCTATGGAAAAATGTAAAATGTCAGAAAGTGTTCAGGAATAATTTAGATTTTGACGAAGACGAGTACACTAATATCATACATAAAGTAGTGGAACTTGCTAACATACTTAATTTAAAAGCTGAAGCGGAGGATATTGAAGAATTAATAGAGTTGGAAGTACAACGGCTCCCGGAAGAGGAACCAGTAGAGGAAAGTGAATGAAACCAATAAAACTAGAAGGTATGGATTCAAATGTTGAACGGTTCACGAAAGTTGAACGGCCAATAAATGAAGTTTTACAAGTTACAAAGCAGACTACATTAACGACATTCTTTTCAAAAGCTATAACCAGGACTCCTACCCTTGTAAATACTTCTATTTCTTCGCCGCCATCTCCCTTACCCAGGCCCCTCTACAGCTTTTGATAGCTCTGGTGATAAACACAATGACGACGTTTATGAACGACATTTTGCACTACATATCATAAATAGTTATTCTTCGTTTTTCACAGAATGAATTTAAATTATTAATACGTCACTTTTTAATTTTTGTATGTATTTTTATGTTCTGTAATATATAAGAGATGCAATTAAAAAGTTTGCTTTGAACTTTTGGAGAAATGTAAATGGAGAAACATATTCGTGTATGTATTGCGTATGTAATAATATAGATAGAAATAAATGTCGTATATCACGAGTATTTAAATCAAGTGACACATAATTTAAATATAAATGCATATACTGTGTATATAGGTACAATTCATTATTATTTACTTTAGCATTAAGTAACATTATGAAAGGTAAATTATAACATAGGGTACATCATAACATAATAAATTGTTTTATAGAACGATTTGTAATACGCACAATGGAAAAGAAAATCAACACGATATTAGCGCCGTCAACAAAATAATACTTCAAACATCATACTCTTACATAACATAGAAATTTGAAGACTGCATTCCTCTCACATCTGGTCGACTAATTGAGAATAATTGTCAATGGGCATTTTACCTCATTTCGCTTCTTTCCCCCAATTACTTACTAATAAAAATAAATACCAAATTAAATTGAATTAATATTATTTTCCTTAGAAAAGTTTTATGAGGCGAAAAACAATATGGATAACTACAAGTGGGAACGAGGACTCTGACGGAAGATTTAGTTATGCATTGTACAATGCGGTGGCCACATTGAGCAACTTTAATAATGCTCCTTAGGCTTTCCATAAAATAAATCACAGTTTTTTCTAAACCCTCTAGTAATTTATTACAGCTTCGAACTCCGATAATTCAAGAACCGTTAGGAATTCGGGAAAAGTGAATAGAAACATTTTTGCTTAAAATTAGTTATTGAATTCACGTGCGAGGTTTCTCGGATACCTTGGCGGCCACCCTGTATAATAATAGTACCTATAGATATAAATAATTATCCTGTGATTTTCAATACGCCCAATGGAAAAGATAATCAAGACGATGACATAGTACCGTTGAACAAAGTATTATTATTATTATATGGTATTCATAGACACTAAGTAATATTTCTTTTAATCATAATTCCATCTTACATATTAACTTTTGACTTATTGAACATATGTCTGACTAAAAAAACTTACAATTTACATTTCTGTAGCGCCTAGACTCGCAGACTAAATAAATCATACAAAATATTACTAGCACCTACGTTACGTAGAGTATGTATAGCCTGAACAGAGACAAATAGCACTTAACGCATCGTACGTATGTTATTTTGAATGCATCGCTCCCATAAGGGCGGTACTTATAAACCGGGAACTGTACAATTTAGATTTTTACTATAGCATTTAGCAAAACAGTACATGGTAGTGGGGTATTGGCAAGCTCCACCTCTGAGTAGAACCCCCCTTAACCCGCCGCGAAGACGTCGAAATTTTTAGTTTGGTATACAACACCCTTAAGTCTTTCGGGAAAGATAACGAGTGAAATCATATGCGACAGCGCGCATCGATATGGCGCTGTGGCAACTGATTTCACTAGTTAAAAATTTGCCACATGCCACATTGTCACCACGCCATGTACGTACCATTTCGGTGCGCGCCTCGACTTAGGGTTATTCTTAGATTTTGAAGAAGAAAAAAGGTCCCGTTATATTTTCTCTTTGCTTTTTTACAATTATATCTTCATACTGTTTCTTATTTGTTTTATAACTGTTCCATACCTAATGCCCGATTATTCCGTACCCTAAATATCTCATACAAATGCCGATCTAACGGTGTATATGCTCCATTTGTTTACATGCTTTCTTTGCTGTCCCTCATATTATAGTGTAATTTTGCTGTGTTTGATGGAATGCTTGTAATTTTAATACAGATTGTATTTGTGCACTTTTTTCGCTCTGAATGGTGAGGTGAATTTCTTAAAATAAACTAAGTTATTTGTTGTTTGTATCTACTTATTTTGTGAATAGTAGACGAGGTTACACTCGGTTATTAGATTTTGATTTTTTGTTAACTATTAATATGTAGATCTGATGATGTACTGGAATATATTGCGGGTTATTTAGCAAAAAAGTTTAAAAATACATTTTCCAAGAAATTATTTTTATGGATGATTCAACTTTATTGTGAGTAATTGGAAACAAATAATTTAAATTGAAATTAGATGCTTTTTAGAAAAGTAAATTTAAGATTTAATTACATACAGTTTCATAATGACTTGAAAATTCAATTTATATTATAATCAAATCTGGATCACCCGATGGAAAAGCTTATTAAAGTTTTTATCATCCGGTAAACAAGCGACATTTTTTAGGAAAACTTAATTAAACTTTTATGTTGGCATTACGTAATATACGAATTTTCAATAAAATAACATGAATAAATGATGATGTAATAATACAAAATCAGTAAAAAGTAGGAAAACAATATTAATTACAATACTTTCATTATTCTCTTAAAGTAGATAGAAGGTATTTGTAGTGTGATTTGAAAGCAGTCTAGAAGTAGCTTCTCGATACATGACTATTGTCACTAAGTTTGGAAAGATAATGCTGTTCGGAATTAACTTCCCTACAATTTTTGTACTTATCATTATTTCACTAGGATTGATATTTTTCAATTAAGACCCGCAATAGGGAGTGAAATTTATTTATTAAATAACTCGTTTATTTTCAGTTTCACGCGAAAAATGGAGATAACCAAAGTTGTTTGGAATTGAATTTGCTGTAACTTTGGTCCCTATTGTTTCTTCCCTAGGATGGGAACTTTTATTCAAACCCGAAAAGAGGTGGCGGGTGTACATAAATATTGTATTATCTCGTGTATTATTGACTTTACCGTATTAACGATAATATACCAAGTTGCTAGAAAAATAAAATCGGTGTTTACGTGGAGGAATCTGACGACCCAAACTTGGCAGATGCATGCATCGGCTAAACGTTCGAAACTGGCTTAATTCGAATTTCGCAAGGCTTTCATAAGTGTACTTGAGGAAAAAAATGTTAATTATTTTCATTGTAAAAGCCATACGGTTCAAGAATCGTTTATATGCAAATTTACACCCTTTTTCCTTTTGCCATAAGCGTGCGTCCAGAAATATCAATTCTACAACAACAAAAAAAGGTCGGCATTAGCGATGCAGAAAATTTAATTCCCAACGACTTTGTATATTATCGTTAATACGGTAAAGTCACTAATAAACCAGATAATATAATATTTAGGTAGACCCCCCCCCCGCCTCTTTTCGGGTTAAATAAAAAATGTCGATCCTAGGGAAAAAGCCATAGCGACGAAAGTTGTAGAAAATTCAACTTGAAACAACTTTGCTTATTACCATTTTTTGTGTGAAATGGAAAATAAACGAGTTATTCAATAAATAAATTTCACCCCCAATTTTGGGTCTTCATCGAAAAATATCGATCCTAGACAAAAGATGATAAGGGCCAAAATTGTAGGAAATTTAATTCCAAACAGGTTTTGTCATAACCATTTTACTTTCGTATACGTAGTATAAGGAAGTATTGTGATGATGAAAATTTTCGACCTCGAGATTTTTGCAGATGTCCACGTTTTGAGGTCCCTTGATACCAAAAAAGTGGTTTTTAAAAAATGTCTGTGTGTCTGTGCGTGTGTCTGTCTCTGTGTGTGTGTGTGACCACGATAGCGGTCAAACCGCTGTAGATATCAATTCCAAATTTTGTATTTACGTGTGTAATCTGCCTCTTGAGAACTGATTAGATTTTGAGCAAAATCGGCACACCGGAAGTAGTAGTTTACTTCAGTGAAAAAATCGAAATTTGCAAATATTTCGTCAATTACTAAGTTTAAAAAATTTATAAGGAATTCATATGTACTTAGAATTAAGTTTGAAACAAATTGTCTTAAAAAAGTTTTTCGAAATGCCTACCGGAAGTAGGTCTCTTACTCTTATCGAAAATCAGTTTTTTGCGAATATCTCGCAAGTCATGCTTTTAAGACAAGTACGTTACGAGTATAAAAGTATTTAAAACATAATTTTCAATATTTTTTATATAAAAAAAATTTCAAAATTCAGACCGGAAGTACCACTTTTACTCCTATCGAATAGCGATTTTTTGCAAATATGTCGTAAGTTATGCATTCTATATATATTTATCAAGAGTACAAAAGTATTTAGAGTTGGATATGGAATATTTTTTGTATAAATGAAATTTCAAAATTCGGACCCGGAATTAACACTTTCATACGTATAAAAAAGTCGTGTGGTGGCCACACCTCATTTTTTCATGTGAAATTGAAAATAAACGAGTTATTTATTAAATAAAAGTTCAGCCTTAAATTAAAGATGGCGGCAAAAGCAATGGGGTGGGATTTTTGAAAACCGAAATGTAGGCTACCAGTAACCCCGCCCCACGATTCGCGAAGGAAAATCGCTACTTCAACTTTTTCTCGGTCAGTCCCTTTAATTGGTCTAATTTGACTGGACTATTTCTGTTTCTGTGATATAGCGGTTTTTCGTCAAAAATTGTACGAAATTTTAAAAAACTGTGTACCTACGTAGCTGAGTACAGAGTCAATTTTTTCGAAAAAAAGATATATTATTTTATTTCTGTCGTTTTGTAATGGCCATATAAATAGGATTCGTTTTTTGAATGTCGATTTTGATTTGAGCCTCAATGGAATAACTCGTATTACGGCCTATGAATTTATCCGTCCGTGTATGCTTCGTTACCATAATGTCGATAATATACGATACCATTCACAAATTTGAATGGAGAACTTGTCTTGAAAATTGTTGGTAATATATACACGCATGACGAGAATGTCGATTCCGGTGCGATTTATTCTACAAACAAAGGAACGCGAACGTTGGAAAACAACATTTGTGCGTTGGCGGAATAAATCAGCCTTGTTCGAGTAATGAGATTTCTACCGAGGTTGGCTTAATTCCTCGAGTATTGTGAAATATATTGAAGCGAAATACCTATGATATAAATTTTACAAAATGCAGCATTTATTTCCCGACGATGATGAAAATGTAAATCGCGGTAAATATGTTTGTTAAACGTGCACACCATATAAAATCCCTCTCTGTATATATGTATTCAAAAATCAGTGAAAAAAATATTGTGATAGGTAATCAGGGCAATGTTTTGGTATGTAATTGTGAAAGAAAATAAAGAATGTTCGTGTTGTTTATTTTCTTTCTCTTTACATATCCAATTTTGCTGTTCTTTCATGAAATGTAAACGTATTTTTCAATTAGAAGAATACTTGAAAATTATTCCAGCATACATCTCGAGGTTTGCCGGAGCTGATTACTACCATCTACAACATATGTCCGAATCGTTTAACGTATTAAATTATATTAAGCTACAGATGTTACATTTGTTACATATGATTTACACATCTTGGGTGTTGGTCCATGAATGTTATCGCTACTAACAGCACCACAACGGAGATGTATGTACAGTTGTGGCTCCTACAAACCCAGACACCGACGATTGACATATTCTGCCAAATTCAAACAATTTGTTATGTGTTTATTTGACTTTTATCCGGTATGGTACTGTCAGTGTCAGTTTATTGTAAGTCAGAAGGGTGCGCAATTTTTAAAATGCCTTAATTAAACAAATTGCAAAAGCCAATAATTAGAACTAGGCCAGAGGACGGCATGAATATTAGACACATCGCAAATGAAATAAACGTTGATCAAAACACGATACTCTTGGCAAAACGAAAAATGTAGGAATTTGGAATTATTAGATCTTGCCTCAAAACTGTCAAGAATTGATCTCGGATACATGGGGGCAAATATCTGTGGAGTGTGTACAACGCACAGTCAATCAATGCCGAGGCGACTCCAAATGGCGATAGATGCTAACGGTGCTACAGTAAAATATTAACTCCATATATTGCATTTGAAGTTTAACATTTTTAAAATTTTTCATATTTTATGCCACTGACTTTCTTTCAGTTGGGCGACATTTAATAAACTTCAATTTTGGGACCGTGTTACAAAGCCAACACTTTTTATATAGGGGCCGCACGAATATTTTAAATATCTTAAATAATTATATATGTTATATATTAATAATAGGGTAGTTAGCGCTGGTGAAAACTTAACTTTATTTATAATTAAAGAGTAATTTTTAAATTGGTATTTTTCAGTAATTAACACAGCTATTGTTGTTATTTATGTTTCGGTCGATTTTATAGACGTATTTCAGAATATAATTACTAAACTTAATTATAACAAAAGTAGCTGACCCAGCAGACGTTGTCCTGCTATTTCCGGTAGGTGGCGTAAGAAGTTTGATTTGCTTAAAGTCCCGTAAGTCAGTGTAAATATAAATCGTTTCGGTTTATAAATATAAAATTTATTAATAACTGGACCACAGCACCACCTATCGGGTCCAGATGTTGTGATTTTCTTGGCGCTAAACCAACATATATTGTAAAAATGTGTCATTTTGGTCCATAAATATAGAATTGTTAATAACTTGGCTTCGGCGCCACCTATCGGATCTATGTTGTGTCAAGTCGTCGTTCAGACTTTATAAGTGATTAAACTTAGATATCTACATTTTCGTATTTAATATTTATACCGAGCATATATAATGACAGAATAAAGCATTAGAAAAATGCTGACTTGTAAGTTTACTTAAATTATATTTCACAAAGTTGTATAACTTTCAATTATTATTTAATTGATTCCTGGCCTGTGGGTGTAGGTGTATCGGTAATAGAGTGCTCAAGATACCATTGAGAATACGAACGATACCTAGTGGGTAACGGTCAAGGTAATTGTTAATTTGTTCTCCAATTTGCGGTACGCCAAGTCCAGGTAGATTGATCAGTAGATTGTTGTAATCCCTGTCTTTAGTTGCCAGTAGTTGCGGAAATTTGCAGATGAAGACTCGTTAATGTAAATCATTACATCGTATTTCCTTCCAGAATTAGACGGTTTAGAAATAAAATATTAGAATTATTTATTTTCCAGTGCGTTGTAATTTTATGAAACACATTTAACAAAGTGTAGTCTATCTACTTCCTAATTATTATATTGCTTAATTTTTTCTGAAATAAATGATTTAGATTGTCTAGCAATGCGAGAACTTATTTTGACAGTGTTCATCTCAATATCCGTAATAAATGTTAAGAAAATGTGTTTTCTATTTCGATGCTATAAAGTTCACTTTACGACACCCGTCTTGGTTGTATAAAGTCTTACTTTATAGCACGCTGATTTTATTTTTGTAAAGTTGGTAATAAAAAAACATGGAATCAAGTAATACATATTTAAATTAAATATAAATATAATGTATAACGAGCATGTGATGTAGAAGTTCTACAAAGAATAAAAAAAAACATGCTAAAATTTCATTTAGACTAATGGACGATATAATTCGTTAATCTAAGTTGGATGGCAAATTTCTAATACTATTATTGAAACTTTTTCAACACCGCCGATTTTCAGATATTTAAAATGTTCTAATTAAAAATCATTGTAACCAACTTCAGAAAAACTATATTTCTAAAATGTTCGAACAAAACATGTCTCTTATTTCAAGTGCTTTTTGTATTTTTAATACCCGAAATAGAAAAAATAGTATAAAACACGTTTCATAAGACATTTTGCGCACTTGTTCTTGAACGCTTGCGCAAAAATCATGTCTTATGAAACTTGTGTTTAAATATACTATTTTTAATATGCTATTATATTCGGATATGCGATGGGCATGCTACGGTGAATCGCGCCCATTCGTTGTTGTCCATGGTTAGTATATGTATAGGTGCTGCCCAAATATGTGGGGGAAAGTAGAGTAAATATTAATTGAAGAGGGGCACACTTGTTGTAACTGCATGATATATAATAATAAAAACAAAACAAAATTGTAATTATAGTAAACCACTACAACGTTGTTTCGTCGCACAGCGACTTCATCAAATGGATGAATAATAAAAAACAATAAGGACAAAACAGACAAAAAATCAAACTCGGGGTATATAAGTTAACTAGTGATTGTAATATGTCTTATATTGGCCAAACTGGAAGATCCTTTGCCCAGAGAGTGTCCGAACATAATAGAAGTTACCGGGATAAAAAAGCTGATTCTACATTTGCGAACCATTATTTAGAATATAAACATACTTTTAATAATAATTTTAAAATACTTCACATCCACAGGGCTTCCAGGCGATTCACTTTTTCACTTACATTCACTTTTTCAAGATCTATTCACTTTAATTCACTTTTTTCTTAAATTGTTCACTTAATTCACTTGAATACTTAAATTGAAAAATTATTCAGTTATAATTCGTTTGACCAAAAAATTAAATTGCAATTTAAATTTCCCTCCGAAATGAAATAGTAAAAATTAGGGGCTAAATTTAGAATAGAAGATGGTTAGGAAAAAGTCGAATTTAAATTTACCGGATTTTATCTACCGAAAAGTTCCGAGGCGATCTAACGATAAAATTAATATGTTTGGTTGTGGTTGCGTTTTGGCAACACTGCAGAGTAGTAGAGTGGTCGACACTTGACTTGCCCTTGACATTCTACCTAACCTATTTCATTCGGAGGCAATGGAAAACTCATAGACGGCATTTCCTCCACCCAGATAATTTATTAATTGCCAGATTAATTTTGATTATGTCGCCGCGGAATTGTAAATTGCACGATGAGTGGTTTACTAGGACAGATTCTCGTGGTTCTATTATTTCCAAATGGTGTGTTAAAATGGATGGGTTTACTGTAATGTGCAACATTTGTACAACTAAAATAAGTTGCAAGGCGAAAGGTAATAAATTATTTTCGTAGTTATGGAATTTTAATAACAATGTGTATTTTAGGATATCAGGCTATATTGCAACATGCGTCCTGTAAAAATCATGAAAAAAATTGCAAGATAAAGTTGGATCCCCTGCAATTAACACTAAGCTCAAGTTCACAGACACCGGTGTGCAGCTCAGTCTCGAGTACTGCCATCCAACCACAGATAACTGTTAACAATTCTAAAGAATCTTCAACAAAAGCAGAAATTTTGTGGGCACTGAAGGTAGTACAATCTAATTTTGCTGCAGCATCATGTGACAATATTGGAGCCGTCTTTAGTGCTATGTTCCCAGATACAGAAATTAGTTTTAATATGGCTCGCACTAAATGTGGATATGTAATAAACGAAGCACTGGGTCCTTTTTTCAGAAATTCTTTGTTAGAAGATATTGGAAATTGTTTCTTTACTATCATGTTCGACGAGACAGTTAATGCAGAAAAAGTAAAGGAGTTGCAAGTCTTAATAAGATACTTTTCAAATTCTCAAAATAGAGTGATCACAGGTCATTTGGAAACATTTTTTATAAGTTATGCAGATGCAGAAATAGTAGTAGCATTTCTTAAAAAAGCGATTGATAATGCTGGCCTTTCTATACTGAGTCTTATTATGTTAGGTTCAGATGGACCCAATGTAAACAAAAAAATTTTTCGGATATTAAATGAACAATTAAAATGTGATCGAGGCTGGGGACTGGTTGATATTGGAACTTGTAACGTTCACTTAGTTCATAATGCTTTTTTCAAAGGATTAGCTGAATTTGGGGAAGATGTTAGTGATATGATTATTCAAACTTATTTATTTTTTGATGGTTGGCCAACACGAGTGGAAGACTATAAAAGTATTCAAGATATGACGAAGGTGCCTCAAAACCATTTCATAAAACATGTTAGCTCTCGATGGCTTACAATTGGACCAGCTGCTGAAAGGTTATTAGAGCAGTGGCCAGCCCTAGTACATTATTTTCTAGTTCACTTACCCAAAAAATCTAATAACAAACAGCTGTTGAAGTCTTCCAAATATAAAAATATTGTACAATATTTAACACAAAAAGACATGAAGGCTCAAGTATATTATGTCATCGAAAGTGCGTCATTTTTTACAAAATTTACTGAGTTTTACCAGAGAGATGAACCACTAATTCACTTATTATATGAACATTTAAGAAGATTAGTTTTATTAATTGCATCCAAGGTATGCAAAAAGTATGATAGTTTGACTGGGGTATTAGAGAGTACTAATATGCTTAATCCAAAAGATGTAGTGATAGATTCGCAGAAGTGTAACGATATTATTTCCAAGTTTAGTGAGAAAGATACACTTGTATTTTTAAATTGTGTACAAAAGCATTATAAAGCTGCTTTGACATACTTGGTAACAAAAACACAAGTGTATTTTGACATCTTAAAAGATCTTACATTTTTGCAACCTGAATTAATTAAAAGCAAAAAATCTGTCAACAGAGTGAAAGGAGTTATTTCAAAGATCAAGTTATGGAAAAATGAAGGCGATGTTACTGATGAATGGCGACTTTTACAAATTGAAAACCTTCCAAAGTATAACTGTGAAAATATAAGAATTGATGAGTACTGGGCCGAAATATTTAATAATGTAAAGTTGAAAGAAGTGGCAAAGTTGGTCAAAGCTTCGTTGATAATATCCCACAGTAATGCAGAGGTCGAGAGGGGTTTTAGTAAGTCAAAATTAGTGCTGGATTATGGTCAAGCAGCTATGTCTTGTAGAACACTAAATGCTAGAATGAACTGCATTAGTGGTTTGAAACTCTATGATAATCGAGTGGAATGCGTTCCTATTACCAAAGATTTAGTGAAACAAGCCAGAATGGCTCATAAACATTACCAACTTTATCTGGAAAACCAGAAGCAAACTGAAGAAGAAGAAAAGAGAAAAAAACATGAAGAAGAACAAAGAGAAGAATTAGAAAGGAAAGCAGCAGAAGAGCTATTGAAGAAAAAGAATACTTTGGCAAATTTAAATTTGCAACTAGCTACAGAAGAAAAAGCCAAAATTACGAAACAAAAAGGTAGTGACGAACTTTTAAAGGAAGCTAATATCAGATTGAAAGCTGCCATGGAGAAAGCAGATATGACTGCTATACATCTAGCTCAAGGACTGATGGCTGGAGCTATTAGCTTAAGAGAGCAGGAGCGTGAAGCTGACATTTCAATTAAAAAAATAGAAAAGCGCAAAAGTCATTTAATTTCTGATTTTTTTTCAAAAAAACCTAAAAGTGATAATTAAAATTGGGACAGGCGAGTTTTCAGAGTTTGTTTTATTTTTTATTAAACAGTGTATGTAGCATGTACGTCACTATCAGAGTATAATATGTTATGTTATATTTACTTGTGTTACTTTTCTATTATACTTTAATTTTATTATATAGAATTGTTTGAAATAAAATGTTTTCCATTCGAATCTCAGTTCACTTAATTCACTTTATTTGAAATGTGTGTTCACTTATTCACTTTTTTCCCCTAAAATTTGGCTGGAAGCCCTGCATCCAAGATAAAAGTAGAAAACTTGATCTCCTAGAATCATTGGAAATTTCTGGAATTACAAAATTAGGGTTAGCGTTAAATGATCAAACCAACCTATGTCACTCCCCACTTTTGTCCTTAAATTTATAATGTTTGTCTAGTATACAGGGTTATGATAAAGTAACGCACAAAATTCATAAAACGTACAATGTTCATTTTTGAAAAAAATGCAAAAACACGTCAAACAGTTTATTTTATTCCGCATCTTTTAACATATGTAAGTCAAAAAAATTAAACGTCAAATTTGTCAAAGTTATGACGTCATCAATATGTTTTTTAAATATGAAGCTTGGTTTTTTTTACTTTATTTGATAAGGCTTGTTTTTCTGCATTATAAAGAAATAATTGAAGTAGAAAACATAAGAAAAAACCAGACAATTTAGAAGACTTAATGGAACGAATTAGACATGAAATGACTCGTATAACTCCGCAGATGATCGAAGACTCTGTAAATCAGGTCTACCATCGTCTTGGCCTATGTCAGATAGTGAACGGGACACAGTTTGAACAATTCCTGTAAGAAATCGTTTTGGTTTAATGAACTGTTTAGTTAATTTAAATGTTATTACTATAATAAAGTTTATTTTGTTTTTTATTAATTCTCTCAGTTTTTTGTTATGTGGCCCCTACTTCAATTATTTTTTTATAATGCAGAAAAACAAGCTTTATCAAATAAAGTAAAAAAAACCAAGCTTCATATTTAAAAGAAATATTGATGACGTCATAACTTTGACAAATTTGACGTTTTATTTTTTTGACTTACGTTAAAAGACGCGGAATAAAATAAACTGTTTGACACGTGTTTTTGCATTTTTTTCAAAAATGAACATTGTACGTTTTATGAATTTTTTGCGTTACTTTATCATGACCCTGTATAATTTCTAGCACTAATGTAAATTCGTCATTATTTATCCACCTGGGGTGCGTTCAGAAATTATGGATAGGATACTGGCATGGTCAGGTCATATTTTATGACGTCGTCCACTTGGTAAACTTGGAGCGCTTTACAATTCTGAACGCCGTAGAGTGAGTCGAGTTAGTTTGTGGCAAAAGTCAAAGGTCAAAGCTAAGCATTGCAGAGTTAGAGGTTATGTATGAAAAAATAAAGTCATCAAAGAAATAAGTAAACTAATTAGAACAATGGATCATAATCGGGAAAAAATTTTGGATCAAATTAAAATTGTCCAAAAACAAACTGTTCAAACTCCAAGAAACACACATATGAAATAACATGAAATTATAATTATAACCTTAAAAAACACTCAGAACTGCGTTTTAAATACCCCGACCCGAATGCCCATGAATCGCCCGCTATTAACCATCAATAGGCGGGTGATATAAGGAACACTCCGAGCGTCGCACCAATCATTTCTGAACGGCAATGACGTCATAATTTTGGGACATCTTTTTGTTTCTGAACGGCAAGTGTGAAATTGGAATGACACTTGGATAACATTCTTTCCTTTTCTGAACGCAGCCCTGATGAAGTCGCTGTGCGACGAAACAACGTTGTAGTGGTTTACTATAATTAAAATTTTGAAACTTTAAAATCAGTGTTTCGTTTTTATTATTATTTATAGAATAAATATTCACAAAATTCTGCTAACCTTGAATCAGTGTTCTTCCATCACCGTCGAAGAAGGCATCACCGACTTCATCAGGAGGCAAGAATGTTAAGCCATTTACCACAAGGAGAACTTTTATCTCTATAATCGCGAGTTATTAAACTCACCGATTGCATTTTTCTCCACGTATAAATGCATGTTTAATTAAAAAAAATATAACTACGGTTTAAAAATAACTTACCACCCTTGGCTTATATGATATCTGCAACCTATTAGATTTATTAATAGTAGTATCTCCCATTAATGCCAAATGAATTGCTTTCTCAACATCGAGTTTCTGTATTCTATGAGAAGATACTTTACAAAATTCTTTCTATTATTGCCATTGTTCAGAGAATTCAAGTTCCAACCTTGGCCTATTGTTAAATCAGTACAATGACACGTTTCGTAGACTATTATAAAACGTTATTATTTATTTATTTAATCTCTAGAAGAAATTTTGGATTATCCCAAAGTATATCTTAATTCGGAATTATATTGACGTACGGCAACTGGGCGAAAGGATTATCGTGACCATTTTCGTCTGCGCAGATAAAAGGGTGACCAGCACTGCAACTCGGACCTAACAGACTATACATACTCTCATATAATGGTAGCGTTTCAAGCGGGGTACTATTACTAACTGTGACGATAATAGTATATTATGACACTAGTGCATAATCAAGCTTTTAAAGCACGAGTAACGAGTTTAAAGCCACGACGCGAAGCGGAGTGGCTTTAACGTTACGAGTGCTTTAAAAGCTAATTATGCACTGTGTCATACGATATTTTTTAGTATAAATGCAACAATAATAAATCAATAATTCCAATACATATTATCGAGTGACATGTACCTATATGTCATTTGACATTTCCTGACATTTCAATGGACTATTAAACGCTTGGGATTGGCTGTTACCAAGCAACCTTTATACGCACGCCGTGCGATAAAGGCCCGATTATGCACGCTTATGGGTGTGTTTTGGTTGGTTTATGATGCATGCATACTAAAAACATATTTTTCTAATCCGGTGCTATAAAGTTCACTTTACGACACCCGTTTTGGTTGCATAAAGTATTACTTTATCGCACGCTAATTTTATTTTTTTGAAGTTGGTAACAAAAAAAATGGAACCAAATCGTATTTAAATGTCAAAATATAAGCCTTTAAAGTAACAAAAATGTGCAATAAAATTGTACAAAGAATAAAAAGCACACATGCTAACATTTCACTTACTAATTAGCAATATAAATTGTTAAGCAGAGTTGGATGATAAGTTTTCGGATGCTACTATTGACATTTACTTACCATGTTGAATAGTACAACTGTTATAAAAGTTTGTTTTGACAAATATGTAGAGAGTTTGTGGACGAAAAATTTTGTAAATTGTCTTCTGCTATTTTGCGAATCTCTGGGGGCGTACAGTTATTTATTTCGTCCTTTTTGTTGATAATTTGAAATAATTTATTGTATAAATCAGTCTGAATTTTAAACACAATTACATATAGCACCACCGATATTCAAATATTTAAAACGTTCTACTTAAAAATCAGAGTAACCAACTTCAAAAAAGCAAAATTTCTAAAATATTCGAACAAAACATGTCTCTTATTTTAACCTTTTTTGAACTTTTAATAACCGAAATAGAAAAAATAGTATAAAATACACGTTTCATAAGACATTTTGCGCACTTGTTCTTTAGAAAACTCGCCTAGCGGCTCGTTTTCTAAACTTGAACGCGTGCGCAAAAATCGTGTCTTATGAAACTTGTATTTTAATATACTATTTTCTATTCCGGTGCTATAAAGTTCACTTTACGACACCCGTTTTGATTGCATAAAGTATTACTTTTTCGCACGCTAATTTTATTTTTTTGAAGTTGGTAACAAAAAAAAAATGGAACCAAATCGTATTTAAATGTCAAACGTAAAGTAACAAAAATGTGCAATAAAATTGTACAAAAATAAAAAGCACACATGCTAACATTTCACTTACTAATTAGCAATATAAATTGTTAAGCAGAGTTGGATGATAAGTTTTCGGATGCTACTATTGACATTTACTTACCATGTTAAATAGTACAACTGTTATAAAAGTTTGTTTTGATAAATATGTAGAGAGTTTGTGGACGAAAGATTTTGTAAATTGTCTTCTGCTATTTTGCGAATCTCTGGGGGGCGTACAGTTATTTATTTCGTCCTTTTTGTTGATAATTTGAAATAATTAATTGTATAAATCAGTCTGAATTTTAAACACAATTACATATAGCACCACCGATATTCAAATATTTAAAACATTATACTTAAAAAGCAGAGTAACCAAACTTCAAAAAAGCAAAATTTCTAAAACATTCGAACAAAACATGTCTCTTATTTTAAGCTTTTTTGAACTTTTAATAACCGAAATAGAAAAAATAGTATCAAATACACGTTTCATAAGACATTTTGCGCACTTGTTCTTTAGAAAACTCGCCTAGCGGCTCGTTTTCTAAACTTGAACGCGTGCGCAAAAATCGTGTCTTATGAAACTTGTATTTTAATATACTATTTTCTATTCCGGTGCTATAAAGTTCACTTTACGACACCCGTTTTGGTTGCATAAAGTATTACTTTATCGCACGCTAATTTTATTTTTTTGAAGTTGGTAACAAAAGAAAATGGAACCAAATCGTATTTAAATGTCAAAATATAAGCCTTTAAAGTAACAAAAATGTGCAATAAAATTGTACAAAGAATAAAAAGCACACATGCTAACATTTCACTTACTAATTAGCAATATAAATTGTTAAGCAGAGTTGGATGATAAGTTTTCGGATGCTACTATTGACATTTACTTATTATGTTGAATAGTACAACTGTTATAAAAGTTTGTTTTGATAAATATGTAGAGAGTTTGTGGACGAAAGATTTTGTAAATTGTCTTCTGCTATTTTGCGAATCTCTGGGGGCGTACAGTTATTTATTTCGTCCTTTTTGTTGATAATTTGAAATAATTTATTGTATAAATCAGTCTGAATTTTAAACACAATTACATATAGCACCACCTATATTCAAATATTTAAAACGTTCTACTTAAAAATCAGAGTAATCAACTTCAAAAAAGCAAAATTTCTAAAATATTCGAACAAAACATGTCTCTTATTTTAAGCTTTTTTGAACTTTTAATAACCGAAATAGAAAAAATAGTATAAAATACACGTTTCATAAGACATTTTGCGCACTTGTTCTTTAGAAAACTCGCCTAGCGGCTCGTTTTCTAAACTTGAACGCGTGCGCAAAAATCGTGTATTATGAAACTTGTATTTTAATATACTATAATATTGAAGTCATTCTTAGCATTAAAGTCTGTATTATCCTACTTCCTTATATATTTATACATATTTCTTTATGTACAGAACGTTTTTGCTAAAATCATACAATTTTTCAGAAGAAAAAAATATTTGATCTATGGTAAATACTGTTGGGCGGAATTATTACTCCAAATCGAACACGCCTTCGATATTTTTTATTTCATATCCTTTGCGAACTTGATGTATATCATTGACAGTCTAAAGCAGCTGAAGTCCTCTCGATATAAATGGGTGTTTAACTGTGCTTGGGACAACTACCATCTGACATCTCGTAACGACTTTTCAAAACACGATGACAATCAATTCTAAATCGCTTTTGTGCTTTTTATTTTCATAAAAAAAAGTACAATCGCTAAAACGTGGTCATCATCATCAAGTAATAACTCATTCTCAAATCTATTTTTTATAATATGTATATCGTAATATAATACATTCCACATTTTCGTTTGTCTCTATGTAAAGATATGCTTGTGTGAGTCTTTTATTCTATTACAATTTACTCGTGTTTTAAACGTTTTATGTGTTTTTTGTCTTTATTTTGTTACAGTAATACGAGGTAAGTGTCCAGAAAGTAAATTCCGTTTGGTAATGAAAAGAAAACAAGTATATAAAGATACTGAAAACTATTTATTGCAAAACAATTTACAAACCTGAAGCTATTTTTCTACATAGTTCCCACTGTTTTGTAGGCATTTGTCATAGCCTGGCACAAGTTTTTGTATACCTTCTTCACATAAGGTTGCCCCCTCTCCGTGTTGTCAACCATGTGCTAACATGTTCTTTGAGCTCATTATCGTTGACGTGTTGACCACCAAGAAACGATTTCAGGTGTAAAAAGATATGAAAGTCGCTAAGGGCGAGGCCAGGGTTGTACGGAGGATGGTCAAACAAGTACCAGCCAAAGCTCCAAAGTGATGAATCAAAACAATAACGTTTGTAAGCATTCTTCGGCGCTTGTTATGTATTACGCATTACAGTTTAGTAAGCGTCTTGCAGTAAATATTTGCGTTGATTGTTTTACCTTGCCACAAATATCCATTCGTAAAATGCATTGCCTATCTCAAAACACTGTACACATGACTTTTTGAGATGTCAAGATTTGCTTGGCTTTAGTCCTTGGTGGCGAGGAAGTGTGCCTCCATTCCATTGATTGTCGTATAGTTTCAGGGGTGTCATAAGCAATCCAAGTCTCTTTCCCGGGTCGCTCCGTGTATCAGAAAGTCATCACCGCCATTGTCGTAACCTGTCAAAAGTCGAGTGCACTGTTTAGAAGTTGGTTTTTGTGTTGCTGTGTCAGTGTTATTGGCACCCAACGAGCACAAAGTTTTCGAGAACCCAGTTTTACAGTAACAACTTCATGAGCAAGCGATCTTGAAATTTGTGGAAATTCCATAGAAAGAGCAGAAATGATAAACTGCACGAACCACTTCGTCAGTTAACCAACAATCGACGTTCACATCGTTCTTCATCGTGCACTTGGTCACATCCTTCATTGAACTGCTGAACCCATCTTCTCACCATATTGAATCACTCATTACATTTTTTCCATAAACCTCGCAGATTTGTCGATAAATGTCGACTAGTTTAACGTTCTTCGCATTTAGAAAACGCATTACAGATCCAATTTCACAAGCGACAAGATTTTCAATTAAAGCCGCCATTCTAAGCAAGCACTACAAATAGTAGACAACAAATAGCGATCTCAAAATGGCGTCTCTCCTTCTCCTTGACTCACAGCAACTGCCGCGCATGCACGCAACTGCGATCGCAGCGTTGCCGTGGCAAAAAATACAAACGGAACTTTCTGGATTTACCTCGTATATTGCAATTTTGTGTTAATAGAAGTATTGTTTACACTACTTAATTATTTTTTTCTGAAACTGAAATAATGTCAAAAATACAACCAACCGACAAAGTAGTAGAGGTACACCAAGAGAAATAAGCAGCCGTACACTTTCCGGAGGAGATATAAAGTGATATGGGCGTGTTTATTATGCATTAGTATATGGCGAACATGCCCATACCACATTATATCTGCGCGAAGTGTACGGTTACTTATTTCTCTTGGTATAGTCGCAAAGAATGACCCTTGTATAGTTTTGGTAGGGGTAGACCCAATATACGAAGTAATTTTGCTTGGAATGTTTGCCAAAGTATCAAGTTCAACGGTTGAGTGGAACATTATTCATTTTAATAGTCAATAAATAAACGCTCGGCTTAAGACTTTGTACACCCTTGTGGTCTTAGGGATTTTTTTTAAATAATAAAAAGTTTAGTTGATTTTCTTTTTCTAAAACTAATACTTTCTCAGATGAAATAGAAAAAACACAAAATCTCAACAGGAATTTATCATAATTAAAAGACATTCTTTATCAGAGACCTCTTGTAAGAATTTGTCAACATCAATTTTTGAAAAAAAAAGTTGACTTTTTCGGTTGCAAACCTACATTTTTTTTTTCAAAACAGCAGTTAATCTACCGAAATTATCGATATTTATATTTATTATTCCTTATCAAAACGTTGCTCTAACATTGAGACTTGTGGTTCTTCAAAATATACTATCTCTACTGTTTCTTAGATTTTCTTAAGCATGCTTCAGTTTCAGACTCTTTTCGTAGCTCACACGAATTTGTACCTTAAGGCATTCGGCCTGAGGGCTTTTTACAATCAATAATGCTCCGTCTGTAGTAGATCGTTCCAGGCTTTAATGTTAATTACTTGCTTTTAATAAAGTATTCGAAATCTATTAAAATATTAGTTGAATTGTTTTCTTTTAAATTGGAAATAACTTTCAATGGATTTATTAAACTAAATATAATATTACAACAAGTATTCAAAGATAGTACGCATTTATTATATACCAGTCGCAATATTGCATCAAAATAATTTTAAAATAGAAATAATTCAATGTGGACTTGGCAGCTTCGACGCAATTTTTTTTACTTTGGCTCTGCGTATATTCCCGCATATTGAATTTGGGCCACTTATTAATGTCTTGTCTTTTTTTTTCTAGTGCTAATTTACGAAACAGCAGGTGCAGAAGATGTCCTAATTAAATAAACGGTGATAATTGGCCCAGTCTATTATATGTTTCAAAAATACATTGCAATTTCATTTTGGATTTGTACAGTATTGAAATGTATATACGTAATGTTATTGCTATCTGTTTTATTTGAAATATTTCTTCTTAAGTATTAGAGCCAAAATAACTAAGTTTTATAAGTTTATGTTAAAGGAAATACATCCTGCCAGATAGATATTTAATAATATTATAGACGTGAGAAATAATTTTGGACCCACCTAAAGTGTTACTTTTAAAATGTAGTTATTATGGCCCTATCTAATATATTTGATTTATATTGTAGCTTTATTTTTTTGGAAAGCAAAGGATTTTACAATTTTTAATAAATTAATTAAGATATGAGTCAAATAAACTTCATATATGAATGTTTAGTCCCTTCACTGTACTTACGATTGATATCCTTTTCTAATTAATTCTTCAACAGTTTCAAATGGATTCCAACCATTTTTTAATATTATTTGGAACTAACTCCACTAAAAATATATTTATCTATATGTGATTTGTCTAATTAAAATTGCATTTTGTAGCTCGACTATAACTTATCGAGCTGAAAATTATTAAATTTCCAACAACGTAATCAAGTGAGACTATCCCTATATTTATCTTCACGTAAAGCTGTCGGTTTCGGCTATCTTGGTAGTCGTTCAACTGTGTTAGCCTGAAAACATTTAACGTTAGTCTTTAGAAAGATGTATACGATTAGTTTTATTATATCGTATTATGAACTGTTAATTGTTTTTCTAGTGTAGTATGAGCCAAAATAGTCTATAATGACATGTATAATAGTACATTATTATATGAGCGATTATGACAACCATTATTCACAAAGATGTCGTTTGAGCCCAAGAACCGCAGGCTAGGGACTAATGCCCATATTGCGAATGTAATATTATGGTTAATTTTGATTACTTTAATGTAACTCTACAGTAGGTGGCTAAATTATTATTAGGGATACTACTCAGTATCTTAAGTTTTCGAGTTTCACAAAATTTTTAACAAATAATTGTAGAAATCATGTGAAATAACAAATTACGTAGACAAAACTATTTATTTTTTCGTAAAAGTAATATATGTGCATCAAACAATAAAAATTTAATTCAATTATTTTAGTAATTAGTGAGGCCACCCTTTGCCGCAATTATAGCTTCCATGCGTCGCGAGATGCTCTTTATACAAACTTGGATTTTGTTTGGTGTTGTGATCGTATTCTCTGATGAGAGTTTCTATCAACTGCCGCTTGGTCGTGATCACTTCCTTAGCCATCACACGGTTTGGTGAGTTCCCACATGTTCTCTTTGGGGCTTATGTATGATCCTTTTACTCCCACATTTTACTACGCGGAACGATACCACGGGCTCGTTTTGATCCAGATTTATTTTTATACGATTAACGACATACTTTGAATCACCTGCAGTAGTCGCTTATCTCTCTGGAATTGAGTGGTAGTGAAGTAATATTGTTTGTATTTCTCTAAAATATCTTGGGGACGTGTTGAAACTATGCCCGTACTAAAAAAAAAGCAGTTTTGAGGTTATCATGGTATACTGTTGATAAAAATTAAATTCACTTATAAAATTCAGCGGAAGTAATTCATTACGTTTTATTTGGTAGAGATAAAACCAAATGAGAATTAACTTCACTTATTTGATAAATAACGCAAACTGTCAGTGTTGTCACTTATCAAAAATATTGATAATGATACCAGCAAAACGTATGAAGACCAATTTGTTTGTTCGAAAAAAAGATTTGAACTAGAAAATTCATGAATATAAGTAATATCCGTAATATATATATAACTGCTGTATATACCACATTTACTTAATTTTTATTTTTTATTACGTGAATTAGAATAATAATTACAGAGCGGACACGAGCGGCCTATGACTCATCGCCCACGGGCGCACTATTGGAATTTTGTATTTGTAAAAAGTGTTTAATTTTATTTATATAATTGGATAACAAGTGGGTGGCGATCTATAAAATACAAAACACGTTATTATTTGTTTATTTTGAAGTTCATATTGAGTGGTAGTGAAGTAATATTGTTTGTATTTCTCTAAAATATCTTGGGGACGTGTTGAAACTATGCCCGTACTAAAAAAAAAAAGCAGTTTTGAGGTTATCATGGTATACTGTTGATAAAAATTAAATTCACTTATAAAATTCAGCGGAAGTAATTCATTACGTTTTATTTGGTAGAGGTAAAACCAAATGAGAATTAACTTCACTTATTTGATAAATAACGCAAACTGTCAGTGTTGTCACTTATCAAAAATATTGATAATGATACCAGCAAAACGTATGAAGACCAATTTGTTTGTTCGAAAAAAAGATTTGAACTAGAAAATTCATGAATATAAGTAATATCCGTAATATATATATAACTGCTGTATATACCACATTTACTTAATTTTTATTTTTTATTACGTGAATTAGAATAATAATTACAGAGCGGACACGAGCGGCCTATGACTCATCGCCCACGGGCGCACTATTGGAATTTTGTATTTGTAAAAAGTGTTTAATTTTATTTATATAATTGGATAACAAGTGGGTGGTGATCTATAAAATACAAAATACGTTATTATTTGTTTATTTTGAAGTTCATATTGAGTGGTAGTGAAGTAATATTGTTTGTATTTCTCTAAAATATCTTGGGGACGTGTTGAAACTATGCCCGTACTAAAAAAAAAAAAGCAGTTTTGAGGTTATCATGGTATATTGTTGATAAAAATTAAATTCACTTATAAAATTCAGCGGAAGTAATTCATTACGTTTTATTTGGTAGAGGTAAAACCAAATGAGAATTAACTTCACTTATTTGATAAATAACGCAAACTGTCAGTGTTGTCACTTATCAAAAATATTGATAATGATACCAGCAAAACGTATGAAGACCAATTTGTTTGTTCGAAAAAAAGATTTGAACTAGAAAATTCATGAATATAAGTAATATCCGTAATATATATATAACTGCTGTATATACCACATTTACTTAATTTTTATTTTTTATTACGTGAATTAGAATAATAATTACAGAGCGGACACGAGCGGCCTATGACTCATCGCCCACGGGCGCACTATTGAAATTTTGTATTTGTAAAAAGTGTTTAATTTTATTTATATAATTGGATAACAAGTGGGTGGTGATCTATAAAATACAAAATACGTTATTATTTGTTTATTTTGTAGTTCATATCGAGTAAACTTTCCGTACTTTATTTATCTTACGAAATATAATAAATTTTAAAAACCCCTCGCGCTCCTATCTACGCCGATGAAGATAGGAAAGTTGCGAGTTGAATAGACTTTTTTTGCTCTCATTCTCGGGCGTAAACAGATGTTGAAGTTCACCATATGAATAGTGTTATTCAGTAACTGCTTGCTGTTTACATTATTTCTTTGCTCCGTCGTAGTTTAAACCTGGGGACGTCCGCTCTGTAAGAATAATACATATTTAGTCCTAACTTTCATTGTTAAATTCTGAGTATCAGTTAGTTTTAGTCGTTAAAATTAGTTGGCACAGATTGTGAAATTCAACTTCACACTTTTGGATTTGGGTCTTTTTGCAATATCTTTTGATATATAAGAGATACGGTTCCAAAGTATTAGAATAATGTTTAGAACAACATGGAACAACCCTCAGAATTTCAATTTTTGCAAAAAGGGGGGCCGTGAGACAATTTTTTTTTTCTATTATCTCGGCCAATTATGATTTTTTCTTTGAAATACTCTGGAACAATTTAAAACAAAGTTAGAGCAACCTAGAACAACCGTCAGAATTTCTATTTTTGAAAAAAGGGGCGCTGGCGAAAAATGTTTTTTTGCCGTTTTTCGGCCAATTATGATTCATTTTTTGAAATATTTTGGAACAATTGAGAACAAACCTAGAACAACCGTCAGAATTTAGATTTTCGAAAAAACTTCTTCTAACTTCACACTTTTGGATTTGGGTTTTATGCAATATCTTTTGATATACAGATAGAACCACCGGCCATCTGCCTATAGGGAATTGTATGCAGTACACATTTATATACGCCTACGTATATATCTACGTACCGGCAATAATAATTTGTGGCGTAAAAAGAAATAAATACACATCCGTCGATAAAGCATATTTAATCTTTAAATATGACACAGATGTTGCCATTTCATTTCGTAGATATTTGTAAGAATCAATCATCGGCATAATGTTTCGTGTTGTAGAAATATTAGTAGTAGATTTGTAATGAAAACGAAGGTTTGAGATTCCAAAGAAGTAGTAACTAGTGATTCTGAATGTACCTAGTTAAATAAAATTAAATTGCAAATTACTAAACCAAGAGAAAATAAGAAAAATAATTCTAAAAAGGAAGCAACATGGAGAAATTAAAAAACGTTCAAAAAGTAATAATTGATGTCAAACAAAAAAAATTCTAGAGAAAATAAAATAGAATTCTAGAGGCTAATAAATATCTCTTTCAAACAAGCCTCCATTGTTTGCCTCACAGTAGCCCAGTCTGTTGTAAAATTCTCTACGTACATTAGAGAGAGTTACAGGTGAAATACTATTACAGAGTTGTGTAATTCGCATTCGTAAATCATCTAATGTGCGGGGTCTTTCATTCTGGTGTACATAAATGGTTTCATTCAAATATCCCCAAAGGAAAAAATCACATGGCGTTAAGTCAGGGGATCTAGGCGGCCAAGAAATATTACCTCTAGTGCTAATGGTATGTGGAAAATGCAATGAAAGACATTCTTGTACTATTCTGGCATTATGAGCTGGGCAGCCATCTTGCTGAAACCAAATATCATTAAAGTTTACAGCAAGGTCACAAACTGCAGGAACAATATGATTTTGCAGTAATTGTAAATATGACTGCGCATTTAATGTTCCGTTTAGGAAAAATGGCCCTATGATGTGATCCCCTAAGATTCCTGCCCAAACATTTAGTTTCTGTGGATATTGAGTGTTGACATCCCTGCTCAAATGTTTGTTTTTCTGAGACCAGTAGCGAACGGCAGATGGATTATGGCGTTTGTGAAGGGAAAATGTTGATTCGTCAGTGAACAAAATATTTCGTGTAAAATTATCATCATTATCACATTTTTCTCTAATAGCCTCACAAAATTCGAGACGTCTAAACTGGTCATCTGGGAATATTTCTTGATTTTTTCTAACCTTATAACACTTATATTTCTTTTTGTGTAATATACGCCTAACTGTGGTTTTTGGAATACCTAATTGTTCAGAAATTTGGCGGCTAGAGCAGGGCTCACTTGATTCTACAAAGGCGCATACACTGACTTCCTTCTCTATTCTTTCCTCCGAAATAGGATGGAAATTACTCTGATAGCATTTCGAACATCCATTAATGCAGCCCGACTTTTCAAAACGATGTATGATATCTAGTATCGTCCGACGGCAGGGAACTGGACGATCAGGAAACGAAAAAACAAAATGACCAATCACTTCTTGCGTACCTCCTTGAGATGAGTAATACCATTTAATAATATTTATTTTTTCTTCTTTACTATAAACTAACGGCATAGTAAATACGTAAATGAATATCGGTAAAAAAACAGAAAAAATACTGAGCTCTAAATAATTCTAAACCCTAAAGATGCAGACAGCAAGAATTTGCGTATTTTTGCAAGTTCGACCAACTATGAGTATACTCCACCGCAGTCAAGACACGACTGACGCGGTTGACTGTCGATCCCTAGCGTCGGCATAGACAACGCTTCTGATAAACGGTAGGACTAGATACATAGGTATATGTACATATAAATGTGTACTGCATACAATTCCCTATAGGCAGATGGCCGGTGGTTCTATCGGTATAAGAGATACGGTTTTGACGTATTCGAACAATGATTAGAACAAACGTAGAACAATCTAGAACAACCGTCAAAATTTTAATGTTTACAAAAACTGGGTCCGAATTCGTACTTTTGGCTTTCGTTTTCCCCATTTTCTCGTCTGATTTTGATTTTTTCTATGAAATACTTCGGAACAATGTAGAACAAACCTAGAGCAACCTAGAACAATCGTCAGAATTACAATTTTCAAGAAAAGAGGGGGTTACCAAGAACTCCTTTTTTTCCCGATTTGTCTCGGCCAATTTTGAATTTTTTTTCGAGATTCTTTGGAACAATGTTTAGAACAACCTGGAACAACCTTCAGAATTTCAATTGTCGAAAAAAGGGTGGCTGGGTAAAAAAGTCGTTTTTTTCAATTATCTCGGCCAATTTTGACTTTTTTTTTTTGAAATACTTTGGAACAATTTAGAACAAACCTAGAACAACCTGGAACAACCGTCAGATTTGCGATATTCGAAAAAAGGGGGGCTAACTTCACACACTCGGTACAATTATCTTTCATAACATTTTTGAGAAATGAGAGTATGTACAGTCATCTCAACAAAAAGGTTGCCAATCTACACGAACCGAGCGCATTTAGGACGGACTTTAACTTGAACGCATACGCATCACATTCATTCTTAATTGACCTTGCGAATAAAACCTTACAAAGGCACAAATAACCAGCTTGTTCAATACTATAAAATCAACACAACAAAAAATCGGTGTTCTCCAATATCAAAGATGAAATGTATAAAAAAAATTTACGATAGACAATTTTCTGTGTATTTAAAAATTCCTCTTGAAATGCAGAGTTGGAATAAAACACTCATTCATCGAATTATAGTGGTATGAAAAGTATATAAAGTTGTTTTCTTTATTTGTAGTAGGGAATATCACAAAGTAAATACTTCCAGTATTAATTTTCATAATGTATACAAGGTCAGTTTTTTCCAATGTTTAGTACCAGGATCTCGGAAACTACAACAGATAGAGATTTGGTAAAATGGGAAAAGAATTGCAGTTTTAATAGCTCTATTTAATTAAATTTTTCTTTGTTGGAAAAAGTGGCTTACTAGATATTTCGCAAAAAAAGTTTTGTTATTAATATTATTTTATTATATGGTAAGTAATACAGTTTAACCTATATTTCTTTATTCTAGCTTTATTTTTTGAGTTATGACACAAACTTGTATTTTTTTTAAATGCTAACCATAGTAGGCCATGACTTTATAAAAAAAGATCTTTTCTCAACGATTCACATGATGTGCTACTTGATATAGTTCTTTTGATAAATAAATAAATTATGACCATTTCTTTGTTTTAATAAGTAGATTTAACTGTATTATTTACCATATAATATCCTAAAACTTTTTCCTTTACACATTTCATCTAAATCGAACGAAATAACAAAAAAAAAACATTTTTACAAAATAATAAAAAAAATATCTAGGTAGGCTATGCACTTTTTCCAAAAAACAAAGCGCTAATTAAATAGAGCTGTTAAAGCTGCAATTCTATTCCCATTTAATCAAAACTGTATCTGTTGTAGTTTCCGAGAACCCCATAATAAACGTCGGCAAAAAACTCACCCTGTATATGTATACAGGCTGAGTCATTAGTAGCCGCTTCTTCGATTGTTCGTTTGTGTTTTAAATAAAAGAAAAAGCAATTAGTAGATGTTTCATGGTTGCTTGAGGCGCATATTCTAAAAATACTTTAAGCTCTGACGCACTTCCGGTTTCACCGGAAATGCACGGAACTTATTTTTTTAAATGACTCACTCTATATATTTTGGATTTTCTAGTACTGTTATAAATTGTCTATTAAACAGTTTTTCTTTTTCAAAATTGAGCCAATAGTTTTTGAGTTACCTACTAATTTTTTTTGTAAATTTTTCACAAAAACACGTTTTCAGAAAAAAAAACGCTTTTTTATTGTTTTTAAAAGTAAAAACATTCTCTGGTAGTGCTTGTAGCAAAGAAAATTCTGTATTATTTGGTATAAGTTGCACTCGACAATGCCTCAAAAAACTTTGTTTTTTCAAAGCCTACTTCCTAAAATTTTCACATACTAAAAACTTATTTTTTTTTATGAAACACCCGGTATTTTATTGTCGCATTTTGTTCCCTTTTTTATTCTCTTTCGTTTTTGTTGACAATGTCCTATACCTATTTTTTGTAATTTCTGACATAATCACCATAGGAGCAATCAGCGGTCAAATAAAGAACTACGAGAGCTGTTCTATGCACCGAAATATTCGTCCAATAAAGGCCGGAATGCGGCCGACTGCTTGCGTCAACTGTTAAAGAATGTCGGTAAACATTTATGTCAAATTTATAAAAGCATCGTTGTTATCATCCAAATTAATTATTTTTATGAAGAGTTAATAGATATGATTGACGTTTTGGGTGAATCTGAAAGAAACTCATTGCTAGCATTCATACTTTATGCAAAGAGCCAGGGATCTCTTTGCATAGAAGTCAACCGAAACCAGAAACCTTCGAAAGTATAAAGAAACGGTTCGAGTGAACAGAAAGTATTGAATATGAAAAAAAGAGCGGACAGAATCAATATCTGGTGAGGATTAGACGTTTTAGTGGGGCGGCATCTTCAAATACGTCAGTAAACATGACCTTTATTTTATTTCGTTGTTAACCAACAGTGTAAAAAATGAAAATATTGCAACTGGATATTGCTTGAATTAAAAAATTGAAATGCGATGCTCTTCATTCTGTAAAGTTATTCCTTTTGGGATAGTGGATTTAACCTTTGCTCTGTTTGACAGTTGACTAAGGAAAACGGGCCCCACCTGCCTTCCATTGGTTGAATGAATATTTGGGTGCATAGAACAACAGCGCTCGTAGTTCTTTAATTGACCGCTGATAGCTCCTATAGTGATTATCTCACAAATTGCAAAATTTAGCTATAGGACACTGTTAACAAAAATGTAAGAGAATAAAAAAAGGAACAAAATGCCTCAATAAAATACCTGGTGTGCCATTTAAAAAAAAAAAATAAGTTTTTGGTATGTGAAAATTTCGGGAACTAGTGTTTGAAAAAACAAAGTTTTCCGAGGTATTGTCGAGTGCAACTTATATTAAATGGTGCATAATTTTCTTGGCTACACGCACCACCAAAGTTAATAGTTTTACTTTTAAAAACAACGTGAAAAAGGTTTTTTTCTGAACACGTGTTTTGGTCAAATATTTTCAAAAAAATTAATAACTCAAAAACTATTGGCTCAATTTTGAAAAAAAAAAACAATTGAATAGACAATTTAAAGCAGTATTAGAAAATCCAGAAATATATCGAGCGAGTCATTTAAAAAAATTAAGTTCTGTGCATTTGCGGTGAAACCGGAAGTGCGTCAAGTCTTAAAGTATTTTTACAATATGTGCCACAAGCAACCATGAATCTTCCACTAATTGTCTTTGCCTTTATTTAAAACACAAAAGGGTAATCGAAGAAGCGGCTACTAATGACTCGCCCTCTAAATGTATATATAATTTCTAAATAACTACAGCGGTAATTAAATTTTGCGAACAAAATATTTATTCAAAAATAATACGGTACTTAACATAAAAAGTATGAAATCCAAATTGTAAAATAATATAAAAAATGTAAGAGGTTCCAAGAAAAGAAGAATGGGTGCATATTTAAATATATACATGTATAGATAAATAGATTTCTAAATTTCTTCAATATATTTTCACACAAAGTAATATTTATTTACAATACAGCAAAATTTCAAAAAACCCCTGACAATGTTTTACATGGGAACACAGATAATCTTCAGTAGTGAGTCCAAGCTCCATCATTTTCAATGACTTCTTGAAGTCTAGAGGGTATAGAGGCAATAAGTTTGCTGCAATATTGCACAGAAATATCCCCCCAGACAGTTTCGATCTTGTCCCATAGTTCGTCGGAAGTACGCGGAACAAATTCTTTCAACATATCTTTCTTCATGATCCCCCAAACATTCTCAATAGGATTTAAGTCGGGACTGTTAGAGGGCCATGGTAAAACTTCAATATTTGATGTTTGAAACCATTGTTGAACTAATCGCGATCGGTGAACGGGACAGTTATCCTGCTGGAACACAAAATTATTTTCATACATCATATTAACTGATGGTAGCATAATATTGGACAATATGTCTCGATACTGCACACTATCTAACATATTTTCTATTTTCCATATGGGTCCCGTTCCAAGACTCGATATCCATCCCCATACACTGACCGCAAATCTACCACTACGGCTTCGTTCCAGTATATTATTTAAATGATAACGGGTATTTTGTTGTCGATACACTTTCCGTTTTGCATTCGAATATGACTGGAAACTGGATTCGTCAGAAAAAACCACTCTATTCCAGAAATCCATGTTTTTGTCGAGGTAGGTTTCTGCAAATCTGAGTCTTTCTTCTTTTTGTTGCTCATTTAGTTTCGGTTTTATAGCGGCAATATAATTTCCAATATTTACTTCTACCAATCTGTTGCGAGCTGTGCTTAGACTTCCACCAAATTCTGTTGCCTGAATGGCTCTGCGACAGGTTGCAAAAGGATGTTCTTCAATGTAACGCGTCAGAGCATTATCTTCTTCTGGACGTGTTACCCTTTTTCTTCTTGAACCAGGACGTCTTGCTACAGAGTGGTCTACCAACCATTTCTGTCGAAGTTTATAAATACTAGTGTGGCTAACACCTAATTCTCTAGCAACGCCTCTAATGGACCACCCATATTCCAGCATTGCTACCGCACGTTCTTTTTCAAGTGTTGTCAACATGGTGACTACTACTCATCGGACTGTCTACTCTGTCTCCTCATATGCCGGTGCTTAAATATACCGAGGTCGTCATATTTTAATTTCTGATAGAAAAGTAGTAAGTGGAAAAGAGCGCGACGAATTAAACTAAAGATAGACATAAGCGAGGCTGCCACACTGGACGTTTGTAAGGCGTGGGGGTCCCCCGCTACTCCGCTGCTCTCCCTCCACTGTTAGCAAGCAGGCATCGCTGCATTGATAAGATCATCTTCTGCATATGATAGAAGTGCAAACCGAAATTAAAATTTGACGCTTACGGTATATGTCTCAATGATGTCGCACTCTGGAGATTGTTCTCGTGTTTACTATCCCCAATAGTTTCGCGAGGTTTCTAGAAGTTTGACTGGACGCCGGCGGCGTCTGACAGAAGTAATTTTTTATATTCTAGGTGGACAAAAATCACAAAATTTAGGATAAAAATAATATTTCCAGTGACTTCGTTGTAGAGACAGTTGTAAAACCAGTTTTTTGTGCCAGAATTGTTATACTTTATAGCCCGTCGCTATGACAATAAACAAAAAAATATCATTTAATTTGGCCGAAAATAAAGTTCTCCGAAAATAAATAAGATTTGCTATACATAAAAAAATAATGTTTCTTATTCATATTAATACATTAGGCTTTAAGTGTATATATGTATAAAAAACATTAAATATATTTTGGTTCATCATAAAATAATTCTTTATTATTGTATCCATTAGTGTCTTGTTCATAAAATAAAGCAAACTCTAAAATATGTGAAATACATATAACTTGCAATGCCAGTAAAAAGGGGACATAAAATTGTAAAACATCCAAATAAAAACCCGGTGATTTATTATGTTTACATTAAGTGTATCTTCATGAATATATGTATATACTATATACCTTATTCACCCTATATTTTAGGTCGATACTGGATCGTTGGAAAGATAGACTATTTCATTCATAATACAGTTATAGCTCTACCTACATATATTAGACAGAATTTCTGCTTCAGATTGGCAACCTTTTTGTTGAGATGACTGTACCTCTTGGCGTGCATTGTATGCTACGTCCATAGTGAAGACATTTTCTTGGTAAGGGTTTCAAATGACACCCGCACAAACAATATTAAAATTTAAGAAGAGTATCGAATAATATGTATGTAGGTGTATATAAATGGAAAGCTTACTTTTCACAGAATCTTGTAGGTTTTATTGCCAGCAAGTAAGTAAAAAGTATCAAATTTTCATCTTTTTATTTTCAGATTAGAAGCCATCCTTTTTACGCGCATTTCATTAGTTTCAGTGACAACAACGAAAATTGAAGTGGCGCGCGTATCGCATTCATTGTGTTTTTAAAAAACGAAAATTTCAGAATTTTTACTCACTTATTGGCAATAAAACTTACATTTTTTGATTCTGGAAAACGTAAGCTTTCTATTTATATAAGTACCTACATACATATTATGCCATATTTTTCTTGTAATATTGTTTGCGCGGGCGTCATTCTAAACCTTCCTGGTATTTTTATCAATATCACACCAAGAAAAAACTGATATTACGATCACGGCGTTCCATAACTGATTTGTACAGATATTGCGGATAGAGGATCTCAGTTGTTGTTTCAGCCATTTGAAATGTCTCCGGTGGAGTAGAATTGTCTTCATCACTGTTAATATTTTAACATTGATTTATACGTTTAAACTATCTAGATACTCCGACGAAGTGCTTATATTAAAAAACTTAACATTCAATACGTGTTGTCACGCGAGTCGATTGCCAGCCCCCGAACGAGTTGATCGTGGTCGATTTACAATATCGCTGGAAGGAAAATAATGATTTTAACATTTGTATTTGTATTGGGATGGATATACTGAATTGTGAATGCATAATTCCCTGCATTTACGATTATTTACGCATAAATTACAAATAATCGCATTACAATTAAATTAATGTAGAAAAAGTTTATTGTTATATGTTAATTAAATTTAACGTACTGAACTTTACAACAAATTGTCTCAAACCTTGGTTACTAGTTCAGAAGAAAAATTTAAAATTTTTTTTTAAACGCAAACATGAATATATCTGAACTTGGCTACTAAATTGGCTATTAAATTTAACAAGTTTGGTGAATGAACCATGTTATTTTTATTAAAGGTGAAGTATAAAATATAACCAACATAATATGTTTTTTTAAAAAAATTAAAATTTGAATAAGAAAACCACTGATTTATTTTACTATATTAATTTGTTGCAAAAGATAAAAGACAATTTGTATGCTAATGAGTGTTACATATTTTTTCTGGTGAGCATAATATTTATACATCTACTTTTTTACAGCTTCCAATTGTCGATCCCTTCTTAGAAAATGTGAACTATTCGGATTTACGTAAGTATTAATTTTAATATTTTTATAATACTAGTTAACCTTGATCTTTTTATTCAGTATATTTGCCTGTGTTGCTTTGTAAAAATAGTAATAATTAATGTCTTTGCTCTTATAGAATCTAGACTCAATAGAAAAAGATTCAAAATACTAGCTGGTAATTATTACCAGCCAGTAAGCAAAATTCATATATTATAGTTATATAAATTCTGCCAGTGTACCCCTGACTGCGCCGATCCCTAATTATTACTATTCAGAGTTTATTCAGAATTGTTGCACATTTATACTTACTAGTGGTCGCCCAGTGGTTGAAATTCGACGTTTTTATTTAATTAATTTAATCCATTTGTAACACATATTATACATTTCTGCATTCCTTCTCCATGTGAACTTTAACTATACTAAATCTCACACTACTCCGTGCGCGTCATCTGCTTAAAAAGGGGTGCACAGTTTTTTCTTCACGTATTAGTTATATTATGTTTAACAATGAATGTTTTATTTTATTTTATTTAATGTATTAGTAATACATTTCCCAATATATTTCCCAAATATTAATACAACAACAGTTAGTAACCAGGTATGTCAACATATATTTATTCTTTAGCATCCAGTTTTTTTTATACCTTTAAGCTACGTAAAATGCATCAATAAATGAAGTTGAACACTATACATATAATAATATATGTAGCTTACCTATATGTAATAATAATGTCAGTTTACTGGCATGAACCCTATAATAATACAAGCTCAAAGGAATACCTATAGGCTAAATGCTTTTTTTTTAATTTAGAGCACCTGATATTTCATTTCACTAAAGATATATTATATGTATGTATTTCGGAAGAAAATTAATTCGTTCCCACAAATTTCAAGGTTACATCGTCTAGGTTTATTTTGTAGGAGCCTGTGCGACAACGTGTAAATACTTTTCAATCACTCGCTAATGTGTCAGTTGATTGGTTGCCAGCAAATAAACATCACAGTGACTAGAGAAAACTAATGCTCATGTTTATTTTTGTTTCATTTGGATTAAATAAATGAGTGCTTTTATCTATTTAAATATATTCAGAAAGCGCATATGCATATTTTTGAAATTGCTTTTCTGTTATGTTGTTAACGTTTATTTCTACCTGAATTACCTTGATACACACAGAAGTAAACTTATGTAGGTACCTACTGTCTTCAATTTTTCTTTACCGTCCTTAATTTGAATTTTATACGTACCTACGAATAAAATCACTACTTCCTAGTCAACTTGCATACTGATTTTTTGAGAAAGACGCTCCGCCTTTTAGCATTCAATTGAATTTATTTGTAGATTATCAAAATTAATAGCTTGACATAACCTCAAGAAAATGTTGATTGCAATATGCAATATACTAAGTATATAATTTAAATTAAAAATTACTTTTTTTATACGTTACAATAAGTCATTTATAAATTCAGTTCTTCTATAACATATTCTTGAATGCTCAAAAGAAATTGGTGCTCATCCGTTGAACACACACACAACGGATGGCAGCTTGTGAAATGGCGGCAGTATGGACGGGAGCATTGTCGTGCAATAATCGCACACCTTTTGTCAATTTTCCAGGACGTTTTGCACGAATACTGTCCCTTAATTTATACAGTAAAGACGCATAATATGTGCTGTCACACTTGTATTGCGCTCTTTAGAATATCGTGGCCATCACCTTTTTCGTTGATTGAATGACTTTCGCCTTTCTGGGACGAGGTTCAATAGGTCGCCGCCACTCCATGGACAGAACCATTGTTTCATCCCCTGTGACAATGGACTCCAAAATCGGTTAGTTATGGGTACTCCCCACACATGATTAAAAATAACTTGACGTTCTCGTTGGAGAGCAGAAAGAAATCGCGGTACCCATCTAGCACTAATTTTATTCATACCCAAATGGTCATGGAGATTGCGGCGAACACTAATTTCGGAAATGTTTATCACTGCTAATTCCTTCGCTTTTAAGCGTCGATCTTCTAGCACTATATGTTCAATAAGTGAAATTTGTTGATTCGTTATCACTTCAATTGGTCGACCCGACCGATCAGCATCTTCCAGGGATTCTTGTCCCAAACGGAAACATTTTGCCCACTTTTTTACACTTTAATACGAAGGAGATGAATCACCGTAAACGCCGTCTAAACGTTGTTTAATGTGATAAGGTGTATGCCCTTCTTTTGTTAAAAATTTAATGACCGCGCGGTACTCAATTTTCGTTACTTCAGACATTTTCGTGCGCTAGTCACGTTGGTTGGCTGGTTACTAAAAACTACTAGGCTTTATAGTGTACACATCGTGTACGTGCATGCATGACGTGACGGAGTTTGAACAGGTTTGAACCTGTATAAGCCTGCCAGGCCGAGAATTTATGGCGCCTTCCTCGTATTGTGATGATGAAAATTTTCGACCTCGAGATTTTTGCAGATGTCCACGTTTTGAAGTCTCCTGATACCGAAAAAGTGGTTTTAAAAAAAGGTCTATGTGTCTGTGACCACGATAGCGGTCAAACGGCTATAGCTATCAATTCCAAATTTTGTATTTACTAGTATACTCTCCCTCTTGAGATCTGACTAGATTTTCAATAAAATCAGTAGACCGGAAGTAGTAGTTTACTTCGGTGAAAAAATCGACTTTTGCCACTATTTTGACAACTACTAAATTTAAACGAATTTATAAAGAATAATAATAATAAAGAGAAATTTTATTAAACAAGCTTTATCAAAAGTCAGTTTTTCGCGAATATCTTGCAAGTCATGCTTTCTATAGGCATCTACATTACGAGTATAAAAGTATTTAAAACATAAGTTTCAATACCTGTTGTATAGAAAAAATTTCAAAATTTGGACTGGAAGTAATACTTTTACTCTTATCGAAAAGCGATCTTTTGCAAATACACACATCAACATAATCTAAGGATATTTCTTATTTGCTTAAAAAAAAGAATTTAGTGCATCTTTTTACCTATTTTTGTATCGAAAGTTAAATGTAAAATAAGCTATGAATGAAATTAACTTAAATTAATATTTACCATAATTTTAATAATAATTTATTAATTAGAAATTAGAAATTCTACAAAATGGAACTAAACAACAATTCAAAATTAATCGTATATTGAATTAAAAAATTTGAAGATTAAGGAATTAATAAAGAGTGGGACCTCCTCTGGAGTTTAAAACCGCCCTACATCTTCTTGGCATAGACAGAATAAGATTGTCCAAGTCTTCTTGTGGAAGAAGATTCCACTGTTCTGAAAGAAGTTCTTGCAGTTGCCGTCGATTTTGTATAGCGTCCATATGTGGCAGGCATCTTCTCTGAAGTATATCCCATGCATGCTCAATGGGATTGAGGTCTGGGGATTGAGCTGGCCATGGCAAAACTTCAATTCTTGCTTCATTGAGCCAATCGGTAACAACTCTTGCCACATGTGGTCGTGCATTGTCATGCATAAGGGTTAAATTTCGGCCCAACGCACAGTGGTCTGAAACGTCCAAAAAGTTGGTCAAAACCTAAAAAAACATTTTTTTTTCAAATAGTTTCTTGTGTGGTAGTCGGTAAACGAGGTGCCTGCGCGTCTATTTCTCGAATAGCAGATAGATGGCGCGCCTACGGGACGTGTAGTTGTGTGTGAAAGTCGCGGTTGTCAAAACTTGCTACGTGCAACGTTCAACAATAAACGAGAAAAACAACATTTGAAGTGCACACAAAAATTCGTGAACGTGCAAATATCTTCAACAAGAAGATGGAGGATGCGCCTGAAGATTGGTATAATGTTTTGACACTTTACTTTTTTTAAACAATTTTTTATAATTTGTTATTAAAAATTTTCCGAAATTGTCAAAAAAGTTATGTTTCCGTGAGACTCCGCGTTGTTCGCTGATTCATTTCCCGGATGAATGTCTAACTAACTAGGAAATCGAAAATTCAGGTGCGACTTTCTGCGATTCTCCTCGCAATTGATTTATTTGTATTTGGTTGCGCGGCCCTATACATGTGACGCGTCACATGTATATGTCACATCATAATTACATATTTTTAATTAATCTTGAAGAGATTTAATATGCGCACGATCCGAACCAAATAGTAACTTAGAAGAAGTCACTTTGAATTATTTAAAGTGCAATTACCAAGAAATAATCATAATTATTATCATTATTTTCATTATTATCATTATTATTATTATTATCATTATTACTATTATTATCATAATTGTTATTGTCTTTATCGTAAGAAAACAAGAAGAAACAACACAAAATTTATTAAGCCAAATTTTATATTATTTTATCGTATTTTTGAACATAAAACTGGCAATTTAAGACTCCCCATTTTGCAATTTACCATTTTTACCTCAAATCTACAATCAGAAAGTAAAAAAAACTAAAGCATACTGATTTTCAGCGAAATCCGAACCTTTTTCGAGTTTTGACCAGCTTTTCGGGCGTTTCAGACCACTGTGCAACGCTTCTGCAAATGGCTGAACAACAGGTTCAAGAATATTCTGGATATATTGCTCAGCATTTAAGAATTGATCTAGAAAAACGAGATCAGTTTTCCTACCCAGCATAATTCCCGCCCATATCATTACAGTACCAAATAGTTTCTTGTGTGGTAGTCGGTAAACGAGGTGCCTGCGCGTCTATTTCTCGAATAGCAGATAGATGGCGCGCCTACGGGACGTGTAGTTGTGTGTGAAAGTCGCGGTTGTCAAAACTTGCTACGTGCAACGTTCAACAATAAACGAGAAAAACAACATTTGAAGTGCACACAAAAATTCGTGAACGTGCAAATATCTTCAACAAGAAGATGGAGGATGCGCCTGAAGATTGGTATAATGTTTTGACACTTTACTTTTTTTAAACAATTTTTTATAATTTGTTATTAAAAATTTTCCGAAATTGTCAAAAAAGTTATGTTTCCGTGAGACTCCGCGTTGTTCGCTGATTCATTTCCCGGATGAATGTCTAACTAACTAGGAAATCGAAAATTCAGGTGCGACTTTCTGCGATTCTCCTCGCAATTGATTTATTTGTATTTGGTTGCGCGGCCCTATACATGTGACGCGTCACATGTATATGTCACATCATAATTACATATTTTTAATTAATCTTGAAGAGATTTAATATGCGCACGATCCGAACCAAATAGTAACTTAGAAGAAGTCACTTTGAATTATTTAAAGTGCAATTACCAAGAAATAATCATAATTATTATCATTATTTTCATTATTATCATTATTATTATTATTATCATTATTACTATTATTATCATAATTGTTATTGTCTTTATCGTAAGAAAACAAGAAGAAACAACACAAAATTTATTAAGCCAAATTTTATATTATTTTATCGTATTTTTGAACATAAAACTGGCAATTTAAGACTCCCCATTTTGCAATTTACCATTTTTACCTCAAATCTACAATCAGAAAGTAAAAAAAACTAAAGCATACTGATTTTCAGCGAAATCCGAACCTTTTTCGAGTTTTGACCAGCTTTTCGGGCGTTTCAGACCACTGTGCAACGCTTCTGCAAATGGCTGAACAACAGGTTCAAGAATATTCTGGATATATTGCTCAGCATTTAAGAATTGATCTAGAAAAACGAGATCAGTTTTCCTACCCAGCATAATTCCCGCCCATATCATTACAGTACCACCTTTGTAGCTGTGCACTTCTTGGGCATGCTGTAGCCTTGCTGCATTACCAGGCTGACGCCAGACTCTTAATATGCGAGTATCTGGTCTTAATCCGAATCGCGACTCGTCAGAAAAAAGTATAGTCGACCATTGTTCTCGAGTCCAGTTTAAGTGTTCTCGAGCCCAGTTTACTCGATGTCCTCGATTTCCCCTGGTTAATGGTTGAACCCTAAGGGGGCGTCGGGAGTGAAGATTGACTTCTCTTAAACGACGCCTGATGGTTTGGCTGTGGACTGTCACGTTATGCACTGCCTGGAGACGCGATTTTAACTCAGTAGCAGTTAGTGAACTCTGTCGGCGAACCTGAAGAGTAATGTACCGGTCCTGAGTAGCAGTGGTGGCACGTCTTCTTCCAAGATGTTGTTCCCTGGGATTACCTGTATCTCTGTAACGTTGCCATAGCCGGCTAATTACGCTCTGTGTTGTACCTAGCCGCTCCGCTACGTCAACTTGTCTTACTCCAACTTCCAGTATTCCAACTGCCCTATTCATTTCGTCAGGATGCAAATGACGACGTCTATTTTGTTCATTCATGTTTGCTTTTAACGCAATTTATGCTTGAACTTATCTATGGGTACTAATTTTTGTGTAACAACGCAGAAATGGTGGCAGAAGCAACACACTAAAGTTAAAATACAAAACATTTTAAGATTTAGCATTAACTGTACCTACTTGTTTAATGGATACTTTTGACAGATAGTTGTTTATAGGTTACCTAGCAACCAAACTAAACAACAAAAGACAATATTAACGGAAGTAAAATCAAGCAAATTAAATAAAAATTGATATCCTTAGATTATGTTGATGTGTGTATGTCATAAATTATGCATTCTATAGAGATGTATTAACAAAATAGAAGTACTTGGAATAGAATTTTGAATAATGTTTGTATAAAAAAATTCTACAAATTTATAATTTGAAACACTCATCCGAATATGAAAGTCGTGTGGCGGCCACACCTCATTATTTATATATGTTTTTATTATTCTCTCTTGCTTTTAAGTTACATGAGATGGGTTGAACCAAAGTTTGTATATTATATTAACATAAATTAACGGAAGTATGTTAATGAAAAATTACACACAATATGTTTAATAAATAAATATTTTTTTGGTATTTTCACATTATTTAATTATGGTGTGAATTTATGCAAACTAAATTTACTTTCTTATACGTGGTCTGCCGAAAGTAGGCCTTTTTGTCTTATGGAAAAACGTTTTTTTGCAAATATCTCGCAATTATGCATTCTATACAGATTTATCTGAAATACAAAAGTATTTAGAGCTCGAGTTGAAACAATTTTTGTATATAAAAAATTACAAAATTCGGACCGGAATTAACACTTTTACTCAGACGTTTATTTTTATTAAGGGATAGGTACAGAATTTAAAGTTTAATTTGAAACAACTTCTGTATACACTTTTCGGAACACACATACTTGTAGTTATAAGAAAGTCGTGTGGAGTCGACACCAAATTCTTTTAATTAGTATTAGGTATTACATATTTTATAGGCATATATGTATTTAAATTTTAAACGATTTTAAATGTCAGTGTCCGTATCAGTTGGTAGTAACTACGAGCTTAATGTGGCGGAAGGTGAGACGTAAAATAAACATTTAAATTACGACAAGAATTTTTTTGTTCCGTTTGGCGAGATAGTTAATATAAACAACATCCCAAATTTAAATATTTGAAACTAAACACTTTTAATAAGCGAGTGGTGCCGAAAAGAGAACTTATAAAATTATTTAGAGCAAATAAGAGACCACAACGGATCATGCTGCAACATATTAGAACTCGTTTATTTGCTATCATTTTTCACCCAATATCGTTTCCTATTATAAATCTTGGAGGTTCTGATGGTATAACAAATATCTTTGTCATCGATCTGAGTATCACTTGTAGCATTATTATGTCCACACTTACATGTAACGGTTGAAACATTTTGGTGATCCAAAAAGCATGGAAAAATTGTCAATAGAAAAAGTAAATATCATTCAACTTTCAACCTTGAAGAGGTCTAACTGAAAGCCACTACGTGGGAATTATTTGTAAAAAATATATTCCTACAATAATGTTCAAAGAGAAATGAATATCGTGTTTGGGAAAAAAAAACTTCAAAATTGGTCGCACCTAGGGAGAAACGAGTTATAAATAAACTGCGAGGGGTTAATCAGATTATATAAATTAGTTCTACAAGTTCAGTGTTTCTATTTATAAATTCAGCATCACTTTCATTGCTACTTTTTTACGTTTATTGGAAGTTTACCGTGGTGTATAAATAACAGCTTAGTAGATATTATGAGTTTGGGATTTCGGGGTTTCTAAGGGAAATCTGCTTTAAAGACGCACTAAAAATATATCTTCTTATATTCTTAGATATATATACATAGAATGTGGGTTACCTGGAGAAGGATGAATCATATTTTTAATTCAAGCCAAGTTTATATACTACATGTAATTAACAAAATATATACAAATATATTTTTATTATACATATTTTAATATACAGCGTGTTATAACAGGGATGTTATCGTCCTACACACTTAGTTTGAATTATTTTGCAGTTTTCACAAGTAGCAAACAACTATGCTATTATTTAAATTGTCATCATGATTAATTTAATTTTATTGGCAACTTTACACTATATTTAACAGCTTTTTTATACTTGAAATATATGTTTCCTTTACGTCGTCATAAAAGTTACTTTCTACGAGGTGTGGCAATTAAATAACAGGGCTCGTACTACAAAACATTTTATTGATGAATTTTTCATTGTTTAAAGCAGTGCTGAAGAGGTCCGCTTCTTCAGATTGTTGAGAATCTTCGTCGCTTTTGCATTCACCGCTTCCCCATTGTCCAACTTGTCCCCTTAAGATCCGATTTGACTTAGTAAATAAAAAGTCACTGGCAGCAGGTCGGGTGAGTATGGTGGCTGGTCCAACACCTTGATGCTGTATTTCGTAAAGAACGTTTTCATAAACAAGGCGGAATGGACTGGCGTGTTGTCTTGGTGAAGCATCCCGGACTTGCTCTTCCACAAATTTTAATCGTGTCTTTGTCTGCTCACTCGTTCAACGAAGGGCAATCAAAACCTCGACGGACACTTAGACAAGGATTTTCACGAATCAATTTGCCAATTTTCTGGATGTAGTCGTCCGTTTTTGATGTTGAGGGTCATCCAGGGCGCAGATCGTCTTTGGTCATTTCAGGTCTCTCCTTAGACCTTTTAATCCACTCAAAAACTTGTGTGCTTGATAAAGATCGACATCCGTACACTTCCTTTAACTTGGCATGAGCTTCTGTAGCAGTTTTCCCTAATTTCACAAGAAACTTAAGGTTAACTTGTTGCTCCATCTGAACACTTTTTCGACGATATGCTAGCGCAATGACTTGACTGACGATTGTTACGGCGAAGCTGAGCGACTTACAACTGTGCCCATCGAGTTCAGGATGCGGAATGCATCAGTAGACACAGGCATGTTCAAATCTACGGCGCGCTCGCAGGGAGCAGCACCAGTTTGTTTACAATCATATTTGTCGAATTTGATATTGTATATAATCTACAGTAGAATCTATTTAGCAACCAACATAGCTAGTTAAATAACGTAGCCTGCAAAAGTTATTATACATGACTGTCAATAAATGCCTTTTGACGTTTCTAATAATTGTTCTCAAAATAATATAAATTAGTCTATACTTGCTTACTAAACAAAGTATTAAATAAATAGGTAGAAGGTATTCCATATCAAAGAACAATATTCCACATAAATGACAAACAATGGATTCAATTGAATCGATAAAGAAAATAATAGAGGGCCCAGATTAAATCCTTGTGGTACCCCCTGAATTCACATGGAATACATGTAAATTATAACCGTTATTAGTCACATACTTCATTGGATGACACACAGAAGAAGAACATAAAAATATTAACTGAGTAGGTGCCTACTTTAACCAAATTACTGTACCTATCCCAGCAGCAGAGAATAAATAATTTCAAATCTTTTGAATATGTCTAGAGTATACGGCGTCAACTTGTCCACGAGAATAAAAAAAAATTAGTAGTTGACCTTCTTTCCATAAAGTTTTTCACTTATAATTACACGAAAGCTTTCTTTTTTCCGTATAAATTTTCACGAAACAAATTGCCTCCTCGAAATCGACGAGGCAATTTCTTGAGTCAGTTACCATTTAGCAACTAAATTTGAGTTTGAAAACGGAAAATTTATCGGAAATAAAAAGCAAGCTCGAATGTAATTCGGTAAGATAATTTACTAAATGTGTAAACTATTATTGAAACATTTATTGCATAGTAATAATATATATTATTCAAAAATTCTGTTATTAAAAACACAGTTTACTGTTGCGTCGACTTTGATATTTCATTTTGATTTTGTGACATAACAAGAAAAGAAATTGATGTCAGATCAACCAAAGGTAAACAACTTTTTTCCCTTTGATAAAAGTAAACTTTTATCGCTGTCAAACTGGCAAAATAATCCCGACTTTTTTTTACATACATTAAATTATCACTTATCACTATTAAGAATATAAGTAAAGGACGGTTGGAAAAACTGGGGGGAAATTATTTAGGATAGAAATAGGCTTGTTATTCTGAATATCACTACCTGATCCGTTTTTAAACATTGCACATATTTTCAAACATTTTCATAAGTCTGGGAAAACTGCAGTCGACAATGCTAGATTGAAAATCTTGCGAACATAAAAATAGTATAGTTATATAGGAACCTGAATGAATAGATATTTTTAATATTTCTTGAGCATTATAAAAGGAAAGAAAACTAGTTTCAAAATTCTCTTGTCTAAGTGTCTCTTAAAATAAACATTGGTCTTTAAAAATATACATGGCAACATCAAGGAATGACCCAGATTTCGCACTTAACACTCTGAAATATCGCATTCCTTAAGGCAGCAAATAGGCTGAGATCTTACATTGGTTTGTAGAAGAATTTGGCCTCCCTTATTGTATATTATAGAGTCCTTGGCGTCGGCGTATCCCAGACGATAGCCGTCTCATCATGTTTTGCGCCCCGATGTGACGTATCTAATTTTTGGTGGGTACACATTTGGCACAGTAGGCGTTCAAATTCGTCTAATTATAGCTGCCGCACTTCAGTTTTCCGCGTTACCTTCGCGGACGATGGCGTACAGTACAGTGCTTTAGTTCCAAAACACTGACGACTACAACAAAAACGACGCCCTCGTTGCTATTGTTTTTGTTTTTTGAACGTCCATTTACCGGCACCGCGAGCATAGAACTGTCAGAATCCCCTACCAATTGTCTAACAATAACACCTGTACCTAAAAATCTGTACACATCTGTTATTTTATTTATGGTTGACCCAGTAGACGTCACTTTTTCCTGTTTTTTCTGTGATAGTGACAGTGTGTGAGTGCGCGTACTGAGTGTATGTTGTTAATGAACGTGTACATCATTTCTGCTATTAACGTTCCATTACCCACGAAAATTATAGCTCTGTTTATTTTTAGAGCAGTACACGTCACCCAGTATGTACATATGGTTTTGTTTATTTTCATTTCTGCTTTATATTAAGGAAACAACCTCTAGATCAGGAAATATTAAAGGAAATATTTTTCAAAAGACGGAAAACATAAAAACTAGCTTTTGATCTGTCTATAATTAAAATATATAATCTGCGACTTTGGAAGTCAATCTTTTGATGAAATGCTCATAAAAATAGGGAATGTAAATTATTCCCAAAATACACGAATGTTTTTTTCGTAATTATTTGTAATCTTAATGTGTTAATCTTCTATCAGCATTCGTAACATTGCATTAAACATTTTGTTTACCTGTAGTAAAGAATTGATGTATTTTATTAATTCATGTACAGAATTTCACCATGTACGTAAATTTGCTATTAAAACTTCATCAACAAAATAAACATAATCAAGACATCTTACGGGGTAGGCGCCATAAATTCTCGTCCTGATAGGCTTACATAGGTTCAAACGTGTTCAAACTCCAAACAAGAATCCCTAGAAGATGCTGATCGGTCGCGTCGAGCAATTGAAGTGATAGCGCCTCAACAAATTTCAATTATTGAACATTTAGTGCTAGAACATCGCCGTTTGAAAGTGAAGGAATTAGCAGTGATAACAAACATTTCCGAAACAAGTGTTCACCGAATTCTCTATGACCATTTGGGTATGAATAAAATTAGTGCTAGATGGGTACCGCGACTTCTTTCTGCTCTCCAACGTGAACGTCGCCGTCGAGTCGAATGTGCGCAGTCGTTTTTAAACATGTGTGGAGACGACCCAAAACCGATTTTGGAGCCCATTGTCACAGGGGATGAAACAATGGTTCTGTTTTATGATTCTCTATCGAAAGGAGGGAGTCCATGGAATGGCGGCGACCTGATGAACCTAGTCCCAGAAAGGCGAAAGTCGTTCAATCAACGAGAAAGGTGATGGCCACAATATTCTGGAATTGTGAGGCATTTTACTAATTGACTTTAAAGAGAGCAATGCAATTGTGAACGGCACATATTATGCGTCTTTATTGCAGAAAAGGTCCATACTGCCGCCATTTCATAAGCTGCCATCCGCGAATGCGGCTTTCAAGAATTGGATCATATTTAAAAAAAGACATTAGGGGACGTAGTTTTAAGGACGACAGTGAGTTGCAAGCAGCTGTTATAGGACATTTTGACGGAAAAACTTCAGATTATTTTTATAAGGGTATCGAATTATTAATTAATCGTTGTAATAAATGTATAGAAGTTAGGGAAGATTACATTGAAAAATAACAATTCTGATATTGTTCCAAGTTTCTTTTTTGTATATCAGGCCGAGAATTTATGGCGCCTACCTCGTACGTCAGTACTGAATGGATATTTATTTATTGAAAAAAAGCATTAGTATTGGATTGTTAATGCAAGCATATTTTCAAGGGTTCTGTTGAACATGTGCTTATATCTTTCTACAACGAAGGATAATTGAATAGATATTCCATGTGAATGGAAAACAAATCGACTGTTACGTCCTTTTCGAACAACGCTAACTTACTCCCCAACCGCGAGCCATCCATATTAAAAACTTAATGTTAGGCCATGTTTAATCAAGTGTTTTAGGTTTGAATTAGTCAATTTTCAGAAAATCAAGTTGCACCCTATGACAATACAATGTTTTGTTCACCCTTACCTGTGCTGGTGAAAAATATTAGTCATACATTTGCCTAAAGTACATATATCGCCTGTCTAAAAAGTATTCGACCATTCGCCGGGAAAAATATATTATCTACGTAACGGAATTGAAACACTAATCCTCTTGACAGTAAGTCCCTTGCGCCTCCACACACTTAGCCACCGAAAACACTTCTGAAGAGCTTCTTTTTGGAACGGTGTTTATCTCCGCCGTCGCGTTCTGCATTACCTCTTCTCTACTCTAAAGACGGGATTCTTTCAATGGCGTCTTCAATTTCGGAAACAGCCATTAGTCCCAAGGAGCAATGTCTGGAGAGTAGGGAGGTTGGTGAACGACTGAATTTCCATATGTCGCCAAGAAAGTCTGGATGAGGTGAGATAAATTAGGTGGAGCATTATTATAATACCATTTTCCATTGTTCAGAGGTTTGGTCTTTTGTGCCGAACGGCATCACGGAGTCGGCGGAGAACTTGATTGATTGTACCCTTTTCTCAGTATGTGTTCTTTCAATGCGTGCTTTGATGCACAATTCCATGGATATCAAATAACAAAGCATAACCTTGATTTTGGGGAGCTTGGATGCTTCCATTGCGACGACTGTAATTTTTTTCCAAGTCGAACCCCTACACCCATGATCCACATCCAGGTATCACGATGTGCAGAAACTCAGGATCAATATTGGTAGTGTCCTGCAAATCCTGTGCGTTCTCAAGACTGAATTCTTTCCGACACGAATTTTGCAATAACGCTACACATCATCACGGAGTATTGCACGTTTGGAATGTTTACTAATCCCAATTTCTTCATCAATCTCTCCGAAGACGCTGGTCTCTTTCCACCGATGTGCGACCATTTTTGTATTTGTTCAATCACGTCTCCAAACACCTGCTGAATCTTGCGAATTGTTTTGCTTTGTGAATCATTAAGCTTTTAACGATAGTTGGTGCAGTTTCTTTGCTCAACGCTTTCAGTCATGTTACGGAAAATCAAAAATCCGACGATACTTATGACACCACACTACACGGCGGTCAACAACTGGCACACTCAATCGCGGAAGCATAATTCAAGCGCATTAAGCAGTCGCCTTCCACTGGGAATAGTTGTGCCGCCCTGACATCACTACCATGCTCGGGAAAAAACCTCGTACATTGTTTTGAAGTGTTTTATTTAAAAAACTGTTGTTAGCAAAATTACGTTGTTGAATTTTGTAGAAATGTCAAAGCAATCACTCCAATTGACATGCATCCTCTATATTGACATGATTAGCCTTGTTTATTCCTTACATTTAATTCTCCTGAGCACTAACAAATACAAATTTACTCTATTTTGTTTTAGTAAACATGTTTCACACTCGATGTTTGACAAATTTATGTTAAAGGTTATGTCTGTATTTATTATTTTTGCGTGTTCAGTTTTTATACTTTTTTCTTATACAATATGCTCAAATAAGTTACTCATTTTTCATATTTTTTTTAAACTGATGTATATGGTAAAATGTAACTTACTGTCAGTATAGTTAGGGTTAGAAATTACCAAGAGAACGCTATTTTAAGCATACGACTTTTCGCTCTTGATGATAAGACCTTTATCAGACATTTGCCCAGTGAGTTTTGAGTGGTTAATTTCCTGGATAAGCATTTCACTTGTTACTCTTTAGCATAATTTTTTTAAATTTTAACATAACGGAATATTGGTTTGATTGATTATGAAGACAAATGCAAATTGAGGATTACATGTCTACATTACAAACAACTCTTTTATCTTCTATCGATCGTGCTCTGTTCGCAAAGTTAAAATAACATTCAGAAGGAAACTTTCACATGACCTGAGTTGAAATTGAAATGTTGGAGCAACAATCGATACCATATAAAAAAATATGTTTTTCTTTAATAAATTTTCATTTTGGAGAATCATCAAACTGAGAATATAGCCGGAAAACCCTAGTAGAAATTAATATTTAATATGTTTCACAATTGAGACGTAAATTATTCATTTTACTCGACGATATTATCTTAACTTTTAAGTTTTTATTGTGAACTTAAACACAAGTCAAAAATTCTCGCAGATATAGTTAAAAATATAAACAGATATTATCATTAGAAATGTGAACATTAATAATTTTTTGCATAAAATACAGAAGACATAATTTCCGACTTCTTTTAAGCAAGTAGTTAGATGTGTGATTGTATACATGAAATTGCTTCCCACTTTTATGTATTTATATATTTTATATATTTTTTTTGTACCTAGGGTCTTGTAGTATGTGTTAATATACTTATAACACAAACTACAGGTACGTGATTTTGGTGCCACTAGGCTTCATGTTATTTCATAATTTCCGATTAAAACTTAATTAATACCTGATATATTTTTAGCAAAATATGAAAATATGTGATTTATGTATAAGCGTGTTTCTATTAGAACCTATCTGACATTCTGCTATTTTGTCCTTAAAGAAAAAAATAACTCAGATACAGTGAAATCTCCCTTGGGCGGACACCAACGGGACCGATTGAAAGTGTCCGTTCAAGAGGGGTGTCCGCCTTTCAGAATATGACAAAAAATATATTTTTTAATGAAAACTGTAATTGGAAATTGGGAATTTAAAACGTATATGTATGTAAATGTTTTTAAAATAAACACAAAACTTAAAACTGAAGGAAAAAATAAGGATTTGTTCCTTTACAAAATATAATAGAATGTATAGTAATACATAAAATGAAATGTTACTTTAATGGCGCAAAAATTCAGATATTGTTGTTTGTCTCCACTTTTTCTTTAGAATGGCATCCAGTAATTTGTAAATTGTAAAGAACCTCCAACGACTCTGTATCTCAGTGATTTTCGGCAAAACGTTTAAAGTGATTGATTAGGGCAATAGCGTCACCATGGGATAGCGTCTGTTGGTACTGGAACTTCACCGACATCAGAATCTTCGGAAAGTTCTTGTATTTCAACGGGATTTTTAATTTCCAGTCCTGCTTCGGATCTTCAAGATGCAAAATTTTCACTAGGTTCATGAAATTATTCAGTTACATTATCAGTCAATTCCAAAAATTCTTATTTTTGAAGATATCTGCAAGTACGTTAAGTGGTAAGTCATCTTCTGGATCAGATGTAACTACCTCAGCTAACTGGTATTTACTTCGAATATTTTCATGCTTAAATCCTTCTTTACGAAAGCAGTTTTTAACTGTTTCCTTGGTTACTTGGTTCTTAATTAACTCAAAAGCTGTACCAGCAGTTTCAGTGTTCACCAGCAGGTGTTGTAATTTTATACTTCGGTAATAAGTTCTGAAGTTTTTTTATAATCTCTTGATCTACTGATTGACAAGCTAATGTAGAATTAGGGATCAGAAGAAAGTTTTATATTTTTTAATCGAACATCTTTTGGATGAGATCCCGCATTGTCTAAAAATAACAAAATGTTTCTTTTTTATTTTGCCATTTTCCAATCTAGGTCTTGCAACCACTCTGTCATAATTTGTTTTTTGTCCGTTTATGAGAACATTTTCTTGTGTCCGCGTCCGTTCAAGAGAATGTCCGTCCAAGAGGGAGTTAACCCAATGCAAATTATATGAGAGTCGGTCGGGACCATGAGAAACTGTCCGTCCAAGGAAGGTGACCGTGTAAGAGGGGTGTCCGCGAAGGGGAATTTCACTGTACATTAATTAACAATATGGTTATCATGACAATTAAGTTTTCGTTTTGATCTCATCTATTTAATATCTGAGTTCAAGACATTTACAGAAATCAAGTGCCTTGAGAAATAAGGTAATTAATAAATTATTACAATTAATAAAAGTATGAAAGAGCTTGTATAAGTATATTAAAATACAAGCTTCATAAGACATGATTTTTGCGAACGAGGTTAAGTTTAGAAAACGTGCCGCTTGCGGTGAGTTTTTTAAAGAACGAATGTGTATTTATACTATCTTTTTCTACTTCGGATTTCAAATGTTCAAAGAGATTTAAAATAATACAAATGCTGAGTTTGAAATATGTACTTTATACTACTTTTTTCTATTTTCGGTGTTGGGTCGAAGAGCGTGTTTAATATGAAAATTGTAGAAATTTAGTTTCTTTTTCGTTGGTTTTACTGATATGTATATACTAAAGATTCTTTGACATTATGGTTTTTCTTTCATCATAATATTAAGGAACATACTTGATTCATATACATGATGGTATAGTTAACTTCTGACCAATCAAGTTGTGCAAAAAGATCCACGTATTCGCCCATTTCAGTTCCTGGCATTTATATATATTTTCACATTCTTATTTAAAATGATCTTTACTTTCGATATTCTTGTCATCTTTTTATTACCAAACAGACACTGAATTTTGAAATGTGTAATGTTATTTGCCCCTACAGCAATAAAATCTTTCGAACTATTATGAATTATTTGAATGCAAATCATATCCGACAAAAACCTATAAAGTTGTTATTTCCTTTTTCAAGTTGTACATTCTATTTTATACCGAATAAATAGGCAACGAACATTTCTAGAAATGGATTTTTGCCAACAGTTGTGCAGATATATTGCAGACATTTCTTAGTTATTGAGAATGTAGCACGTGTCATATAATTGATTTTTTTAAAATTTATTTTACTAAAATTATTAAGTAATGAATCCTGTATTCAAATTTCGAACCAGTTTAAATAAAAGTGCTTAAGTGATACTTAAATGTAGTGTGCCCGCTTGGTTATTTTCCAACATAATAAAAATAAAAGTGTTCGACAAGAAAGTCCGTTCGTTTATATCGGTGAGATGAGGGGGCATGTTTTGCCTGCATTATTATTCCAACCACGCACGGTTGAAACTATCTACAATCCCAGAGGAAGACGAAGAAGTATATCGCGTCGATCAAATTAAAGAATTCGAAGAAGTTCCTCCGAATCACATCGAATGGTTAATAGAAGTACTCGATGAAGGTACGATTTCTTAAGATTGTTGTTATTTATACATTATTTTTGAGGAATCTATATCAGTATGTAAAAACGTAGCAACATGCAAACATATTATCTTAAGTATTCACAACGATTTGTTTATATTATTTATTTAATAGTAATTTCATCATTTATTAGAGTAAAATTATGTGATTAGAAATAATTTCATACAGAGGAGTCAGCAACGAAGAGAAAACGGAAGCTCATACGATTATTTAAAAGTTAGCCAAACACTTAGATATTGGATATTGTTTCGCATCACTAAAACCACATCTTAAATATATTTTGTTTTTATACAAGCTGTTTCAGAAGGAATTACTAGTCTCAAATTGTATTTTTTTAAATTAATATCCTCTATATCTTCCATTTCTGAATTAGGTGCCAAATTGAAGAGTCAGGATCTGAGCCGGAAAAAAAAATGTTTAAGGGTCCGCGTGCTCTGTCTTATGCTGAAGAAAAAGATAGAGAAAAGAACTTGTCACCTAATCTAATTTGCCTGTAATTGATGGCTGCGTTATGGTCTCAGATAATCGCCGGTTAGCCCACATGTTTGGCAATCGGGAAGCAACTCCCCCTAAAGTAGACAATCTATATTTTCTCAAACACACAAAAAAAGTGAAGCTGAATATGTAAAATCACCTGCCGGATTCAAATTTTGAGTTGGAAAATAAAATCGAAATCGCGAAAAGGTCGAAAAATCGTTTTTTTGTGTAAATTTTAAAATTTTCATTTTCTTCAATTTTTAATACTTATCTCGTGATATCTCAGCAATGCAGAGAGCTAGGGACCTGTTTTTTTTAAGGTTATACCCTACAGTATTTGGATGATACTAGTGTTTTCGATTTTTCTTTATGGTGTGTAAATTTTATAAAAAAAAAAAGTTTTAGTAGACGACCAATTTGTGTAAGTTATTTTTCAGCTATCGAGTAACTAATCTTATTTTTCAGAATTTACCCATATATATGTGAAACAAAATAAAGCCAACATTCCAAAATTATTTTTTGTGCAAGAAATAAATTTCTAGATCGTTTCAGAAGCAAATTATTGTGAGTCAAATATAATAATTATACTCCCTGCCCGCAAGCCCTGTGAGTTCTAGCATGCGCTTCTAGCAGGTATACTGTTAGGGACGGTAAGAGATATTGCTTTTACTTTCTGATACGTAGTATAAGGAAGTATTGTGACGCTGACACTGTATATGTACACTATATTGTAAAGAAAATATCAACGGTTTCGATAAAATAATGTCCGAGTAACGATTACTTTCTTAACATACACCGATCTCAGAAGTATTTTACAAACTGTAGAAACTGCCCGAAGTGGTAGGCGGAGCTACCTCTCGACACAATGTGCGAGCGTACCACATACTCTATTTGATTTCAGTGAATTTCGCCCAAATTTCAAAATTTTGTTTTCCGTTTCGTGACCTTATTTTTAAAAATTAAGAAAAAATAAAATTTATGTATTGCTGTTGAGTGTTACATAATTTTAAATAAAGGCTTGTTTTTTGAAATTTCTTACATTTTTATTTTTATTTAGGGCCCTGTGGACAATTTCGAAGAAATTACGATTTATCCATTGAAAGGCATTTTTTTCTTAAATTAGCGTGTAAATTCGGTAAGGTTTTCATGAAAAATACGATTAGGAAATGGGAAAAACGATTTCGACGCCGGGCGTATAGCCTTAAAATAAATAGAGATACATATTGATATATTTTTGTAATCAGCTATTTATAGCTTTATAATTAGAAGTTAGATTTATTTATCTACGCGTTGGTGGGTTTCGATATATGTTTTGTAAAAATTCTAGTCTTGTGCAAACAAATATTAGTTGTATAACTCGAATGTTATTATGTAACAACTGTCACCTTTATCATTATTTTAATCAACTGAACAAAAACACATACCTGCATATCAGGAAAAACAAAAACATTAATTACTTTATTTTCTATTTATATAAACATGTAATATATTTGAAATTCAATACATGGTAAAGAATGTTGGCCTACTAAAATTAATACATGAAACATGTATTAATTCTTATAGAAAAATTATTCACAGTATTTATGAATAACTTAATTGGAAATTGGATGCACTTGAATCATAAGTATTTAATTTTTTATTTCGGATATACCATTCTATTACCGCATATTCAAAGCTATATAGATGAATTTTACATTGATTTTCTAAATGTTACAAATAATATCAAGCCTTAATATATCTTGTTTTTTAGATATAATGATGCCGAACTTGTTTACACTGAATTTACAATCTACACTCAGTTATAATTATAACTGACACTGAATTTAGCATTATATACAGGTTCGGTCTGTTTTTACCTTGAATGAGAGCTAAAATAAAAGTCCATGTACTGAGACGAACGTTGTTACCAATATTTATACACGTGTGGGCAAGTACTGTTCGACGCTAGACGACAGGCCGATACGATCAGTACGATCTTAAGATTCCAATATAATGCATGTGTGCATGTTGCAGGGGTTGTTATCTTCATTTTTAGGTATTATTCCCATTCATAATATTCTTAAAAAAGTATCTTAAGTTAATATTATGAGAATTCCTTCAGATTTATTATTCTATAATTGAGTTTAATTTGGTTTCGCTGAAGGTCTACTTGTCGGCTCTCGTATGTATATCTGTTAGGTAGGTACGGTTTGGCAACTCCTTTCGTGTTATGTACGGGAAGCCGCATGCAAGATAATCGTAGGCCAAACGTGTATAATTCTTCCTTACCAAAAATAATATATGCCTTAATTTTTACAAGGAAAATATAGATTATCTTAGGATGTAGTTTCTTGACCAAAATATTATGACTCTTATTAATGCAAATGCGCCCCTGAAATTTGTTAAAATAACAAAGAAAGACCCTCCATGGCTCACGGATAATTTGAGGTTACTAATGAAATTAAGGGATAATGCTTATACAAGGTACAAACGATCGAGAGCCGTAAAAAATGAAAAACGTGCGTTCCTTGAATACACTGTTAAACAGTCTGATGCTAAGACTGTGTGGAAGAAACTAAACCATTTAAATATTAAATCAAGGAGCCATATCGAAATACCACAACATTTACAAAATCTTGAACAAATTAATAATTTCTTTACAATCGGGTCCCCGACAGTGGATATTGATAACACTGATTTGCTAAACTATTATGAAACGAATAAGATGCACAACGGTTTGGATTTCAAATTCCAGACTGTTGATGAGTCTACAATTTTCAAATATATTAGGGGAATTAGAACAACTGCCGTGGGTCATGATGGTCTGAATATGGAAATTCTGGGGCTCTGCTGTCCTGCTATATTGCCATACCTGACTCATGTTATCAACTCCTGTATAACCACGAATGTGTTTCCAACTTCTTGGAAGAAAGCTGTTGTTGTTCCGGTGGCCAAGACAAGATCGGCTAATGAGTACAAAGATTTGCGACCGATAAGTATTTTACCAGTGTGCTCAAAATTGCTGGAAAAGGTTATCAATGAACAGTTGGGTTGCTACTTCGCTGCTGCTGGTATTTTGCCCACTAATCAGTCTGGGTTCCGGAAAGGGCATAGTTGCACCACTACCCTGCTAAAAGTAACAGACGACATCATCAATGCTAGGGACAGGAATATGGTTACCATCTTAGCACTTTTAGATTTCACTAAACCTTTCGATACAGTCTGTCATAAAACTCTCTTAGCTGTACTTAGTTCCTCCAGACTGTCTGGGTCTGCTCTCGTATTTATGGAAAGTTATTTGACCGGACGCGTACAGTGCGTACGTCTTAATGGTAATTCTTCTTCTTGCAAGAGCATAGAACGAGGCATCCCACAGGGTTCTATACTGGGACCCCTTCTATTTACATTGTATACATCAGGCATGCATTTGTGTGTGAGTAACTGTAGTATGCATATGTACGCGGATGATACCCAAATATACCATTCCTTTGACTTTAGTGAGTGCAGACAAGCTATACGGGACATTAATGAGGATCTAGATAACATTGCTAGATTTGCTCGCCAACACTTATTATTGATAAATCCTGCTAAGTCTGTTACATTGATCTTCGGTAGTAAAAATCAGATTGATAAATTGAAGAAGGATGTTAGGCTACAGATATTCAATGACATTATACCAGTCAAAGACGAAGCTAAAAGTCTGGGATTGTTTTTGGACAACTCTTTTAGATATAATACACAACTAAAACACTACATACAGAGAGCTTATGCTAACATAAAGTTCATTTATCCTCACAGACACTTCTTGTCTACATATATGAAGTCTTTGTTATGTGAGGCACTTGTGCTTTCACAATTTTCCTACTGTGCTCCAGTGTATGGACCATGCTTAACATAAGACTTGAGTAACCGTATACAGCGGGTCCAGAAATCTTGTCTAAGATTAATATTTGGAATACGCAAATTTGACAGAGTCTCGCACAAACTATCTGAATTGAAATGGCTCAATATGCGTAACCGCAGACTCTTGCAATCTTCCAAGTTGTATTATACAATAGTTAATACCAAGCAACCTGCATATCTTAACGAACTAATATCATTTCGCACAGATGTGCACCACTTAAACTTGAGATTTTCTCGGGGTGCCATTATGCCGCCCGCGCGTAGGACAGCGTTGTGTGAGCGTGGCTTTTCGTGCCAGGTTGCCAGGGTGTACAACTCAATACCGGTGGACATCAGGGATAGCTCATTCAGTACATTTGCCGCTCGATATCGCGCATACCTATTTGATATACTATTTTTCTATTCTGGATGGATATTGATCAGATTTTACAAATGTATAGGTTTTGGATACGATATGTATGTTTTAATTTTATTTTGGTTGTCTTATTGCGCATCACATTAGGTTAAGTTACTTTAAGTTAGAATTAGGCAAAAACATTGTTCTTTTTTTTTATTGATAGATTTTCTTTGTGTTTCAGGGTGATAGTGGAAGATCACGGGTTAATATCTCACCTTGAACTATCACCCTGTGATTTTTAGTTCTACAGATATAAGATCCTATGTTGTGATATTATGCATTGTATCAAGAACTAAAATAAAGCATATTATTATTATTATTATTATTATAGATATGAATAGAAAATAAGGTAATAATTTATGCCTTCGCTTTTTTTAAAATTTATATTGTAGTTACATTAACATTAAACTTTTACCTCGTTTAATGCCTTTTCTAAATGAAATTCTTTTCTGGTCTTCGACGTTAGATTAAATTGCCTCGTTTATTGATGTCCATTCCTTTTTACTGCTTTTACTTTCTTATACGTAGTTTAAGGAAATATTGATCACGGACACATTTTCGATCTCGAGATTTTTACAGGCGTCCACGTTTTGAAAGTCCCGTGTTACCAAATAAGTGTTTTTTTAAAAACCTCTTTTGTGTGTGACCACGATAGCTGCCAAGCAGTAAAATATATCAATATCAATCGATTAGATTTTTAGCAAAATCCGTACACCGGAGGAAGAAGTACTTTACTTCAGAGAAAAATCAAATTTTTCCAATATCTCATACTACTACTAAGTTTAGACAATTTTTTAGGGAATACAAAAGTGAAGTCGAAACATTTTGTATAAAAAAGTTTACGAAATTCCTACCGGAAGTAGGTCTTTTATCTGAATATCTTGCGTTCTAGAGAGATATGTTAATAGTATAAAGCTGAATTCCTCTTGGACGATATAGGTCAACAAATTCATAAGAACTACATAACCAAAATTTCATATATTGATAAATGTAGCTACCTAGACGATAGTTATCAAAAGGCACTTTGGAAATCCAAATAATAATTCTATTCGTTACCGAAAAGTGTATCAAAAACAATTCACTGAAATAGTAATTCACTGAAAAGGAAGTTCACCAAAAACATATTCATCGAAGTGTTTAACTAGTTAATCAGCGCATTAAAATGCCTTTAAATTCATTCTGTACATCGAAAGAGCAATTCATCGAAATGATAGTTTGTGAAATTGTAGTGTTCTTACTATTATCAACTTTTCTTCACACTTTACGTTTAGGATTGTCAGAAAAAATCTAGTGTTCTTCAATGTTGAAAACGTTTTTTTCCGGTTTGTGCTTCTGGATGCAAAATGTTTTTGTCATACAGTCTTTTAATTTAGATTTAGATACACCGTTTTCGTATTTATTCTTAAGACCTTCTGCGAGAATTTGTTGAAGTACTTCTGTAAATGCACTTACTATTGTCTGTTCAAAGTCGCTTAGTTCTATAGCTTCCAAAGCTGCAAGTTGAATTTCTTCTTTCTAGACCTGACCCTAACAAGATTGAACAATGAAATATGTTTCAATTTACCATGAACTCACACGCAGACGTCTTCTATAATAAATACTAGACCACCACACACAACACGAACCAGCCGCCGTTTATAACACGACGGAAGGGTAATAATCATACCCACTAACAGCAAACATTTGCAAAGCGAATTAAATTTCATTAAACATATGTCGGTAAAAAAGGATTTTTAGCCTGTGCCCAAGAAGAAACAATTTTTTGAAGATGTAAGCCCAAATCCTTACGTAAATTATGGCAAGTAAACTTGGAATGGATAAATCAAGGATTTCATCGACATTGACTGGAACTGCAGCAATATTTTCAGCATTTCGAGCACGTCTTTGTCTTACTGGAACACGCGCATTAAGGAAAGAAAAATGATGAGTTGAAATCAAAGAACGATTTCTTTGATAAAAAAAAATGGGTAATTTCCAAACACTGCAGCGTATGATGAACTTGCAGCCTTTACTAAACATACATAACAACGACAGATAATTTTGACATTTAAAATACGGCCGTTATGTCACCGTTACTTTTGAAACTTTCTGTGCATGTACTTGCCAAAGCCACAGTAGTTGTATTTTTATTAATATGTTTTTGTTTCGAACACGTGTTATACAGGATTCGGCATCTGACTCATTTTGATGAAGTTGTAAAATTGTTGAAAAATGACGAAATTAAGCCAACTTGCGATATATAACTTTCATAAGCGCAATTTTACTTTTTGAAAATACTATTTTTTAAATACCCCCCCATTGTCTTCTAAACAAAACCTTAACGTATTTCGAAAATTTTCCGTAGCTCTGAGCAGGAGTTGAGCACTAATATTTTGACATTCTTGAAAAATGTTGCTTTCAATGCCTGAATAGTTTGTGGTCGGTTCTTATATAATCTATCCTTTAAAATGCCCCAAAAAAAGAAGTCGGGAGCCGATAAATCCTGAGATCTTGACGGCCAATTTTGTTATCGTATTTTGATTGAACATTTTCCTTAAAGTAAGAAGAGTCTGCCTTGACGCATGGGCTGTCGCACCATTCTGCTGGAATCATACGTTATCCCAATCTTCGTAACTCTCCTACCAAAAGATTCTGTATCATGTGTATGGAAGGAAGTTAATGGTGACTGCTTGATTATTTTCCTCGAAAAAATATGGTCCAACGATTCCAAAAATTGATACTCCACACCATACTGTCACTGCTGATCATGTAGAAGAGGTTTTTGATGTAACTGTTGAGGATTTTCCGATGATTATTACCGATAATTCTGTTTATTTATTAAACCGCTTAAGTGAAAGTTTTATCCGTCAGTAACAAACAAGGCAACAGATCTTGATCTTCATTCAAAATTTCTAAGGATTCTATACAATATGTCATGCGAAGTGCTCTATCGCATTTCTTTAGAGACTGCACAATCTGAATTTTATACGGGAGAAAACGTAAATCCTTGTTAAGAATCCTACGTAGACTTCTTTCAGAGATTTGCAGGGCCAGTGAATGTTTTTTTTTTATTTTTGCAGATCGCATCGGACTTATGTTAATGGCAACACGAACCTTTTCAATGTTTTCTGCTGTCCGTACAGTTGTAATACCACCTTTAAATTTTGATGCAACACTGCCTCTTGCATTAAAATCATTCACCCACCTTAAAATTGTCTTCCGTGGATGGAATTCTCCCATGTCTTTCAACACTAAATTCCTGTTGAAAACTTCCTTGAGCTTGGATAACGGAACCATTTCTAACAAACTAATTCACTGCATAAATACGTTGGTTTAGTGGAAACTTCTCCATTAGAATCAAAATTGTATGTATTGGCATGAAGTTTAATGTCAAACTAAGTAAATCACATTGTTTGTTTATTCATAGCAACCTATCCAAAATGTATCATACCAGCTGCCGAACCATGTGATTGTTTTGCCTATTTAGTTTTGTACTAAGCAATATGTACTAGTATTTTTTTTATATATATTTCGCCAATTTTAAATAATATAATAGATGTCGGAGATCCACGCACTACGTGGAGAAACTACAATTTTGTCATTAATAATACACAGAAAGAAGGACCATCCTACTTACTGTTTCCTAATTTCTTAATGGACTTATAAGCAACATGGGGGTAAACTGCCTTGAAATTACATAAATTATGTAGCATATTCATGTAGAGCAAGTTTATATTCACTTATCTCATGTGTTCTCTAAGACACTTATACATTTTCAAGAGTTATGTATACACGTGTACAAGTCGTTACACTTACCGTAACCTTCCTCATTTTTATTTTACAGCTGTTATTCATGAAACCGTCCCTTTTCCGTTGACGAACAACTTGAGTGCTATTAATGCGTAACAAACTAAAACCAAGATTAAAACGAGTAATTTGTGCCATTTAGAAGCCTAAATTTTAATCAGTGTTCGCACTGTGGAAACAAAGTTATTCGCGTTCCTAAACTCCTTAACCAACGTGAGTATTGTATTAACTCGATATCCTTTAAGTCACAAATGTTTCAATTAGAGACTCGCGCTTGCATATGCGGTGTAAGAAAATTTGTTGAATATAGGCCATAGACAATACGTAAATACATATATAATTGATGATTTTCTTGAATGTCTCAAAAATATACTTTGAACTAAGAATTAACTTAATTTCTTTACTGCCGCCATCGTGCTCACACAGAGAGAGATAGGCAAACGTGGACATCTGCAAAAATCTCGAGGTCGAAACCACTAAAATATAACGAATGTATTAATATTAATAATAATATTCATTTTATGAAGATGTTGCTTCGAAACATTCCATTATACATGCGTCTAAAATTAAATGTTAATGAATTGGTATGATGGGCCATGTGTGGGTGGATAGTTAAGAGATGAAATTAAAACAAGGTCCAAGGTCCCACAGATTCTTTATTATCTTATTATCTTTATTATCTTATTTACGGTCGCCGTAATCAAAATAAAGAATCTGTGGGACCTTGGACCTTGTTTTAATTTCATCTCTTAAATGTTAATGTTATACTTTTAGGAAGTTATGTATATGCATATGTTATGTAAGTTATGTAGAGGTAGGCGGGGGAGGGGGCGGGCAATCGAATCAAATCGACGGCGTCATGATTTATGATTCATGATAGCCCCCCCCCCCGCCTACCTCTGCCGCCGCGGCTGCTGAGGGCATAAAACCTTTCGGTTTTGAGAATTTTACAAAGTATAAAGGTTAACCAAACACGATCTCAGCCGCACGCCTACCTCTGCCACCGCGGCTGTTGGGGGCATAAAACTAAAATTCTCAATGTTCATGTTTACATGGTTATTTATATTAAAATTCCAGTATGTGAATTTTTATTTGTATCTTTAAAATCGTCCGTCAAAAGGTGACAGTACTCTATAATTCAAAAATGAAATACAGGGCTGATACTACATATCTCAAGCAGGTGGACTTTAGACCTAAATTGATCACCTTTTAACTTTTTTACTCAATACAAAACTATTTCATGATTTCTTAACGTTGAAGACATATAAACATCTTTAATAATAATTTAGTTGCGCTTGCGTGTTGGTTGGTCATACCATCTAAGCGTGGGTTTTGAAATTATTCAAATGTTAAATTAATTTTTTAAGGGGTCCTCATAGAACTTTTTCGGTGTTTCAATCCAGCTATTTATGGCACGTTTTACGTCAGTTAAACCCTCAAAGCGAACAAGGTTTTTTCAAATATGGGGACAGATGAAAATCACACTGAGCGAGATCTGGTGAATAAGGTGGATGCGGAAGCAGTTCCCACCGTAAATCGTTCAAAACATCCTTCGTTTTTCTAGCTGTGTGCGGTCTTGCATTGCATTATTCTGTTGCAATAACAGACGCTTATGCAACTTCCAAGGTCGTTTGCCTGCCGCAATGGTCCATTTAATAACTTCGAATAATATTCTGCGTTAATTGTAGTACCTTTCGCCAAATATTTCATAAATATAATCCCATCGTAATCCCAGAATACAGTAAGCATTACCTTTCCAACAGACGGAACTGTACGCGCCTTAAGTGGAGGCTCTTCTTCGGGCTTACGTCATTCTTTGGATTGACTTTTGGTCTCAGGATTGAAATAAGGAATCCACGTTCCGTCAGTGGTTATATTATTCGTTATCAAAATTCAGCACCTTAACGGGCTAACAGCTCTTGATGCGGACGACAAGTGTCAGGCCTATTGAAACTCTGTTCCGGTCCTAACAACAGCCTTGGCACCCAGCGCCCTGAAACCTTGCTTACGCCCAAGCAATCATGTAACATCTCATGATCTTATCGTGTACCTACTCCTACTCGTACACTAATTTGAGAAATAGTCATTCGTCTTTCCTCTTTCAGTAGATTCTCCACGGCAGTAATGTTTCTTTCATTTACCGAGTGCTCGGGCGACCACTGCGTGGATCGTCTTCTAATGATGTTCTCCCACTTTTTAAAACGATCGATCCACCGATATGCAGTACTTTCTGATTCTGCGGACTCACCAAAGATTCCTTGCAGACTTTTAATAATTTCTGAAGTGTTCATACCGTCTTTCCAAATCAAGAAAATTATTGCTCTTTGAGATTTAGCCGCGTCTTCCATGATTACACAAACGGTCTACGGAAATACGTCTATATCGGTCGAACACCTGAATCAGACTGAACGATATTGCACTGGATAGCTGCATAAACATGTCAAGACTTTATCAGTCACCAATAGCCTATAAGTTCTGCGCAATTTAATTAGAGCACAATTACCAGAACTTTGGAAACATCCCTGTATATTAGGGTTTTAAAACCCCATTTACGTTAGTTCCATATTTGGAGTTGACGTGACTAGAGCAACAGATTACTTTTATATTATTTTCTTGAACCAAATATATATAGCACAGCAATATATTCTAATTTTGTTTCAATTATATATCTCTATGTAAACAGAGGAAAGAAGCTTATTAATAGACAATTGGTCCGTTTTTTTTTTGTGTGTAAAACTTTGTTCTCCCAATATTTGACATGAAAACATACTTGATACACTATCATTATTTCAATTCTAATTTTAAATAGGTCGCAAGCTAAATAAATACATTATATTTGGCGCTTTATCTTGTTTATCTATCTCTTGATTTAAGTTTGCAGTAAGGAAACGATAAAAATACGAAGTGTTAAAATATCAATAGCCATACTTTACTTTTTAATCTTTTTGGGATTTATGTTGAGTCAAATAAATGTTCAAAATTGTTGAAAAATATCTGATATATATGTACTACAGCTCAAAAGTATTTATTTAGAGTTTAGTACGTAATTGTTAGTGATGTTGGATTTAGTTACTTTTCACTACTTGTAACTATCCGTTACTTTCGAATTAAATATCCGTTACGTTTTATTCGTTCAAATATGCGGTGCGGGAATGTGTATGGTTACTATATAGTACAAACAAAATTTTCACTTATAAACTAATTTTAATATATATTACGTTAAATAAATAAAATTCCTTAAAAGTATCACACAAAACATTCCAACTCAAAATTAAAAGTAAAATGCCAAAATCTAAAGTATTTTTTAATGAGTCCCCATTTTATTTACGATAGGCGAGATATTCTATCATAAAACCATAAAAATCCCCGACTCCAATTTTAAATCACACAAATAATTGTAGAATATAGTACATGGCACAAAATTTACTTTACATTGCATCAATACAATAAGTTCAAACAAAACTTTTATAATGAAATCGACCTACGCCAATACAAGTAATACTAATAATTGGTTAAATTCAAATATTTTGTACAAAGTTATTTACTCTAAATTATAATTTTTAATAAAATATTTCAAACGAGAATGTATTCTAAAAGTTATATATTATGAGAGTAACTGTTTGAAAAAGTAACGAATATTATTTGAAACCAGTATTCGCTACTTCGGATCTTATCGAGTAACGAATACTTTAGTAACGGATAGTTACATTTGCAACACCACTAATAATTGTAATTCATATCTCAACCTAGCTACCAATAATAATAATATATTGATACACGATAAATGTGGTATGGATGCAAGGGCCACAGACAGACACAATCTACGTCTGTCGTTTTCTAAATGAGCATTGCCTTAAGATTCCTTTACGAGATCGAACCGACAATGAGAGCTTATAATTCATTGTTAAAGACAATTTTAGAATCGAAATTATTTTTTTAATGTTCATTTTCGATAGCATTTAAATGTGTTATGGCACTTCTATGTGTACGTTGGAGGTAGAATGGTGTAGTATGTAAATTAAATATATTTATATTACAATATATATATATTATATTGAATTTCAAATCTCATAAGCACCTTTAACATAGCCGGGACCGACGGCTTTGCGTACCATTCGAAACACGGTAGTAGCTCAGCAAATTGTAAAACTGAATTTCACGCTTCAATAATCTAGGATATATAAATACATGCAGATGGTAAAAAACGTAATTAATAATTTTTTTTAATAAACAAGATATGAATTATTTAAATCTTTTGCAAAATCTTTAAAAATCACTTGAATACAATCAGGACTTAGTCTTTGATGGATCAGCTCAGAAACAGTTACCTATACCGAAATGCTTCAGGTTATTCTATCAGTCGGACAGTAGGCTTGTTTAATTTTCAAAAATTTTCAAAACAATTTCTGCCACACTCCTTATATTTATCCATGCTTCAAAACGGTCATCATGAAATCTTTCACGTTTTTTGGCCTTATTAAATTAAACTGTTGATCTAACGGTTTCATTGACAATCATAATAAACTAATATACATTACTGTTTATTAAATATTAATTTGATGTATTTAAATTTTATATTGACAGAAAATCCCCTGTTTAAAATAATTCAAATATTAAAAGTGCCATATTTTTAGCATATTACTTGCTACTAAGAAATCATGAACTTGTATATGTAGTCGTATCTCGCTCATGTGTAAAGTTATGTGCGGCTGTCATAAACTATTTTATGTAGTTTTGGTGCCAGTTGCACGTCGTTTTAGAAAATTTATTACACAACATGTTCTTACACTTGTTAGCAGTTTTATTGGTACATTCTATGTTATACTTATATCTTTTTGAAATTTTTGGCACAACTGCCATAACACCTCATCTTTTTCATTGATCCAGATAAACATTGATATGCATAAATACATCCTGCAGTAAATACTAACAAAATGTTTGGATTATGATAATGAGTTTCGGCAATAAATGGGTCTCGTCATTAAACGATAATCGGGAATGCACTAGTGTGGTTACAAGTACTAATTACTACTACGACTGTATACGAAAAACTGGAAAATAGACCTTGCTTACAAATTCACTGATGCTTTTTCAAGTAAATAGAATATACATAATATTAAAATAAAAAAAATAAGGTGTGGCCACCACACGACTTTCATATACGTATGAGCGTTTCAAATTATAGAATTTTAAGAATTTCTTTTACAAAAATTATTCAAAATCCTATTCTAGGTACTTCTATTCTCTTAATAAATCTCTATAAAATGCATACTTTGCAAGATATTATCAAAAAAGTGCTACTCGCTAAGAGTAAAAGTGCTACTTCCGGTCGGAATTTTGAAATTTCATATATACAAAAAAAATTGCAAATCCAGTTTTAAATACTTTTATACTCTTGATAAATATATATAGAATGCATAACTTACGACATATTTGCAAAAAATCGCCACTTAGTAGTTGACGAAATATTGGCAAAATTCGATTTTTTCGCTGAAGTAAACTGCTACTTCCGGTCTACCGATTTTACTGAAAAACTAATCAGATCTCAAGAGGGAGATTATACACGTAAATACAAAATTTGGAATTGATATCTACAGCGGTTTGACCGCTATCGTGGTCACACACACACATACAGACACACAGGCATTTTTTAAAAACCACTTTTTCGGTATCAGGGGCTTCAAAACGTGGACATCTGCAAAAATCTCGAGGTCGAAAATTTTCATCATCACAATACTTCCTTATACTACGTATAAGAAAGTAATATCAATCCCCACATTATAAACAGAAGTGATTATATTTGAATTTGAAAATACTTATAATATATATGTTATTAAAAACACATACATAGTATATAGATATATATTTCAATTCTTTTAAAAACTAATCATTATTTGTTATTCAAACGATAATTTAATAAATTTTATTATTGTAATCTTTATAATTTAAAATAATTTTTTGTTTATTTGTTAATTATACTCGACATCCATGATAGGTTATCTGTCATAAGAATTTACAGATAAAAAAGAAATTCTTGAAATAAAAAATTAATTGTTAAAAAATAACTTCGGTGTATATTAAACAATTTAAAATGCTTTCTCACATATATTTCAAAATTTTGTTTCAATGTATTTACATACATATATAAATATATTAAAATTCAATAGTAATTAATAACAAAATGACAGTTGGAAACCAAGCTGTCGCTTAGAAAAGTATCATTGACCATCATAGATAGAATGCAAATGCGAAAGGTATAAAAAAGTGAAAACGTGAACAATTAGAACAGCCGCTACTATCTATACAGTTTTTTTAAAAGGTCTAGATCAATCATATACATGCATTTAATTCCACTACACAAATAATATCAACGCTAATTGTTTACGTTTTCATTTTTTTTTTCATATTAAAAATATCGTCTTGGTATGAGGGCTTCTTTAAACCTTATTCAGCGTGAAAGAAGTACTGGATAACGTTTTGACACTAGTTTATTATTATGTCTTCATCAGAAAACTTATAAAGTTTTTAAAAATATCAATGTCATTATTTTAAAATAAGTCACTGTGACATACTTGTCTAATATTTAATGTTTGTCATATCTATAGTTAACTTTATGTCCTCCTGTGGCAATTATCTCATGAAAGAATAAATAATATTCCGAAACGTTATATAGCAAAAAAGTGTTTCAGTTATCTTATCCTGTCCAGAATTAAAACGTTTTCATAGATATTATTTAATCAACATGAACCAATTAAAACATTAAAATATAAACAACTACATATTAATAAAACTGTAACATTTTTTTTAATTGGGGTTTGTATGGTTTAAATTTATTTGACTTTAAAATGCGTGCAACTGTAGTTTTACTTACATTTAATAAATTGGATCGTTTTCTAAGTGAATATTTTAGATTTTCCACGACCGATAGCATCACATCAGTTTCACTATCTTCAGTTCTAACCCATGCCCGATGTTTCTTTCTAAATTTATTATTAACATTTCCAGAACTCTTGAATTTACATATTACATATCTGACAGTTGTGAAATGTATTCTTTTATCAGGGTGTCTATTATTAAACATTTCTGCTGCTTCCCTATATGTTTTATAATTTTCTCCAACAATGAGTACAATTTCAATTTTATCACTAATACTCAATTTCACTGGCATTTCTAATTATTGCAAACACACACTGATGTAACATTTGACAATTGTTGACAGTTATTAGATATTCCAGAGCACTCGATCCAGAATGTGTTTAATATGGATGAACGGCACAAAATCAGGCACTTATTATGAACGGGATCTTACGATGTTTCGTACTGTGCATTAATACAACAATTGCTGACCTGTTTATTTAAATAATCTTGTAATTTTTGTCTGGGAAAATCACTAATCTGCAAGTGTGCGTAAGTTTTTGCTACTTAGTAACAAATAAAAGAAACATTTTGCTCTCCACTACAGTTTGAATGTATTTTACTCTCACTCCAAACAATCATTTTGAGTTTGCCTGTATTCTGGCCAATGTATTAAAAAAATTGTGCTCGATTATGGATCTACAAGTCGTGCAGAGCTTTTATAAAGAATTTTTTTTTTGTGAAATGTAAGATAAACTTTTTCTCCATTTGTATAAAACTTTTTGGAACACACTGTATATTTGACAAAATATTTTTTGACAAATATATTAGCGGCAAATATATGGTACAGAGAAAATAATATTAGGTGTATGCTAGATAACCTAGCAATTGTGTAAATGTAGTAGACCTAATATATCCTATGAAATTATCGAATGGAAAGCTATTGCCAAATTCATTCAAAATTTATTCAAAATTCTTCCTGTTGTCCCTCTATAATTTGTGGTGTATTTTCGTTTTGTCTGTTTAGCTTTCTTAAGTCTTCCATTACATAGTTTTAAATTCTATCTTTGGTCTTCCTCTTGATTTATCTTCCATAAATCTTAAATTCATTATTTTTCTTCTAAGCTCATCTGTTTTCTTCTTTCTGTGTGTTCAAACTATTTTAGTATTTGCGCTTTAGTATGTTTCGTAATGTCTTCTTCATTCATTAAATTCCTTGCTTCATGGTTATTATACTAAGTGTCCTAAATTTTTCCTCCTTGTATTTTCTTTGATCTCAATACTTTTGGTAAAATGTTCTTTCTATATTCCTAGGTTTTCTACGTCTTTGTCAAGCGCATTGTTGAGACTGCATATTTTAATTAAGACGTGTGTTAGCACATTCATATGTTTTCGTTTTCTTGGTTGACTGAGTCTATAGTATAAGTAAGTAACAACAAATAAAACACTTGGTACTGTTTCACAAATATATTTGTGAAACAATATATAATATATTTGTGAAACAATACCAAGTGTTTTATTTGTTGTTACTTACTTATATTTTGACAATATGTTTCACCAAGAGATTTCAATCACTTCATGTACTTATTGGAGTCTATAGTATTTCTATTAGATCCTATGCTTCCATTTTTCTACCTTTTACAACTTCACCTAAACATTTAAAATATTCCACTTCCACATAAGGATATATACAATGCAAGTGTGTTGTAAATATAATATAAAGCCATGCTATGCTTTTATAAAATATATTGCGTTAAGTTGCTTTTTAAAGATTAATTCAAATTTTTGGCCTAAGTTACAAAATAAATATAAAAGAAAGAACTGGAACTTGGGAGACTTTTATTTCTAAAAATTTTTAAGTAAGAATCCACCTTGAACTTAATATTTTTATTAAATTCAAAAACTGATTTCATCAGCTTTTCCTCTGTTTGTGTAACGCAGAATTTATAAATGCAGATTTCAGTTTGTAGTACCTATTGAATCCTTGCCATCCGTTTAAATAGTCTCTATACTAACGAAAGATGAAACAGACTCAACATAAGGGGGTGGGGTTACGTAAATCCAATATATACTTATTGAAATTATACAATCTTGTTATGAGGTATCTAATTTGTTTTTAGAATTGATGGTATTCAATTTATTCATTCAAGATAAGGATTGAAACTCTTGAAGCTTTTGAATACATGAATTGAAAAGACGGTAAAGTTTCGAGATACTTCGAGCAAACGGATGATTAAAATGTTAATATACTGCCAGCCACAAATTGTAATACTATAGAATGCTGTGATATTTTCAGAAGCGATTTAATAAAATTATAAATCAGTTTGTTTTTATAATAATTTTAGTTTATGCTATACAGAGTTAGGTCGAAATATTAAATACTTTTGTATTTTTAACCATATGTCATAGAATATAAACATGTGGCAAAAATTTAAGAAGTGATTGCTTAGATTATTTTAAGAATAATTATATCTTCGATGATTTTTCGAAAGTCGCTTCCTTTGTTTTGGGAAACAATATTTTCAGAGAGCTGCGTGAAAGTAAAAACACGGACGAATTAACTATTTACGGCTTACTTTCTACTTACTACTTTAGTCATACGTCTTTTAGCGTGGGGTGTAACATTGTGATACAAAATAAACGATCAATAACTTTATGAATTTTATGTTTAGTTCGAAAAGAACCAGATCATGAGATACAAGAAGGTTGTTTTCAATAGCAGTTTTCCTTGAACTCTTGGATTGAAATTGTAGATGCTTGATTAATCGAACTGGTGTTTCTAAAAGGAAGATTTTGAGTTGCTACAAGATATATCAATGAAAACGGGAAACCTAATGTAGTTCACGCATGATGGACCACCAGAGCATTTTACTGAGTTTGCTCAGGGACCAATCTAATGTTTAGAACATTAGATTGGTCGAGGCGGACTTCATCTATGGCCGGCTCGATTGACTGGCTTAACTGTTATAGGTGTCTTCCTATAAGGCTATTTGATATCTTTAGTTTATAGTACCACAGATGAAACAAGATGATTTAAAATTTAAGGAATCGGATAGTAGATGGATGGATGGTAAGGGATATTTCCAATGTTTTCGAAAGAGTTCGTCAGTCAATGAGGTGAATATATGATTCTTTCATACTCACTGGTGGTAGTCATTTTCAGCAGTTTTTGTAGATTAAGTTTAATATTCATGTAATACGAGGGCGAATCAGATACGAACCGGACTTTTCTTTTAGAAATTTATTGGCGCAGTAAATAAAATATTGAATAAACCTTATTTTTCCATATAATCTCCTCTTTTATTCACACATTTTTCCAACCGAATCGGAAGTTTTGTAATTCCGTGATCAAAGAATGAATCTGATCGCGTCTGTAACCAATTGCGCACGAACCTTTCCACACCTTCGTTGTCGTCAAAGTGATGACTTCCCAGTTCTTCTTTGAATGACATGTCTCGCCTTTTTCGTCGATAGACCAGTTCTGCCCCTGCCAAAGGTGGCGCGACCTACCGCATATAGTGATTTGCGTCCTATTAGTATACTTGCAACCCTAAGTAAAGTTCTCGAAAAAATTATGCATTCCCAAATTAGTGAATATCTTGGTGCGTATTCCATTCTTCCTCCGTGTCAGTCTGGATTTCGACGTGGCCACAGTTGTACGACCACTTTGCTCAACGTGTCAGATGACATAATTGGTGCTGGTGATAGGGGTATGTGTACGTTGATGGTTTTATTGGACTTCAGCAAAGCCTTCGATACAGTTGATCATCGAATTTTATTATCTATGTTGCGTCACATTGGTTTTGATGATGGCGCTCTTACTTTGCTGCGGTCTTATCTGTCGAGCAGGGTTCAGTGCGTATCCATTGATGAGTGTGAGTCTGAGTGTCTTGCGATTTCTAGAGGTGTACCGCAAGGTTAAATTTTAGGTCCACTATTATTTTGCATTTATACATCGTTTCTTCCAAAAGTGGTCAATAGATCTGTAATTGAAATGTATGCTGATGACACTCAGATTTATCTTCGTTCTATCCTGGTGAGTGGGCGGATGCTGTTCGGGGGGTTCAGTCTGACATTGATGGGATCGTTTGTTTCTCGGAGCAGCACGGTCTTGTGCTGAATCCCGCTAAGACAGTGTCAATCTTGTTCGGCAATTCTAAGTGGTGCGAAGTCCTGACTGGTCAAATTAAAATGAAATCTAATGACACTACCATTAGGATTGTTGATAGAGTTAGATACTTAGGTATGGAATATGACAATACCTTTCGATTTAAAGCTCACATTTCAAATTTAATTAGAACTGCATATTGCAATTTAAAATTGTTGTATCCTTATAGAAACAGTTTTGGTCGTCGCTTGAAAACTTTACTATGTCAAAGTCTGGTTCTTTCGCTATTTACGTTTTCTGCATCACTATATGACCCATGCTTAGACTCATCTGATGTGACGAGAATACAAAGAGTTCAGAACGCCTGCCTTCGCTTTATCTTTTGTCTTAGAAAATACGACCATGTGACACATAGATTGAAGGATATCCGTTGGCTAAACATGAAGAACCGAAGACTATTGCAATGTTTTTGTTTGTATCACAAAATCATTAGCTTAAAATCACCACCTTACCTCTACAATAGAATCACTTTCAGGACCGATGTTCATAACATCAACTATTGTAACGTACATCTTACAATCCCTCCTTGTCACAGGACGGCATTTTACGAGAGGGGTTTCACATTCAATATTTACAAATTATGCAATTCTTTGCCTTGTGTCATACGGGATGTGCCTTTGAGTGGATTTAAACGTATGGTTTTTGGCATACTCTGGAATAAACAGCTTGGCGAATAGTAGAACTGTTACCGATGATTCCTTAAGTTGTGACTTATTTTCATATTACCTTTGCATATAAACTATAAGTTTGATTTAGTTTAGTTCGTAATATTCTACCTTTAAGCATTCATTTTTTGTTATTTGTTTTTTTTTCTTGTAACATTGAAGGTTTTAGGTTGAAAATCAGAGGACATTGGTTGTCCAGCTGAACCTCGCCTTCTGGTTTCCGGAGCATTAGCATTATTATCTGTTTTTCTTTTATGTTGGTTTACATGCATATATTGTTGATGTATACGGAAATAAAGACATTTATTTATTTATTTTATTTTACTTCATCAAGCAGTTGGCAGTTGTACGCAGCATTTACTGTACAAAGTTCATGGAGAAAATCAACGAGCAATATGCCTCTGCAATCCCAAAAAATTGTTGCAAGAACTTTCCCAGCAGAAAGATGGGTCTTAGCTTTCCGCGGTGCTGCTCCTCCAGGTTTTCGCCACTCCATGCTTGCCTGCTTAGACTCCGTGGTATTGTTATGCAGCACCCACGTCTCATCACAGGTGACAATGTGCCTCAAGAAATCATCACCCTCTGTTCGATATTCTGCCAAAGTCTTTCACACACGGCAAGAAAGTTTGCTTTCTGATCTTCTGTTAAGAGGCGAGGAACCCAACTTGCCGACAGTTCTTGGTAACCCAAATCATCTGAAATGTTTGATTGAACACTCCCAAACGATGTGTGCAGCAAATTCCCATATTGTAAGGCGGCGGTCTTCTTCAATCCCTCGTATTTTGGGTTCCTCAAAAAATCTTTACAGCCCTGCATTTTTTGAGAAATCGTCAAGGATATAATTGTTTTTCGCAAAACCCAATAATGCATGACTCCTTAATTTTTTGTCGTTTGTTTGCTAAAGAAGCTATATATATGCGCATTATATTTGACTACAATATATACCAATATTGCATTATTTTTTGATATTACCTTTACAAAACTGTTTGCAAAATGTGAGATTTGGTCCGATTATCTACAACAACTACAGAGATATAATTTCTTTTGTAAATCATAAGGATAGAAGTGAAAATGTATAACAATTTCAATATATTAATATATTACTTAAAAATCCTAAGTAGAATTTCGCGGGTGTTTTATGTTGGCTACGAAGACAATCAAATTAGAATACAAGTACGCTAACTCACATTTTATTGCGACATTACTAGATAAACCGTATACCCAAGCAGAAGATTGGTCAAAAAGTAGATGAAGTAACATTTTTGTTGTTAAAATCACATGTCTATTCACTAGTTTTGCAGTGAAATATCAGCGAGTACACCGCTTATATTATTCTATTACGGCCAATGCCAACTTAAAACACCCGCGAACTTCTGAAAATGTTACTTGGGATTCTAAATGATTCTTTTCATAAATATTTTTTCTTGATCATTGTATATTAAATTTGGTTGCTGTTTTGAAATGTTTGTATTCAAATAATTATTTTATTTCAGTACGTGTGAAATGTGTAACAGAAAATTATTTCACTGAATATTTAATCATTTCGTATCTTCGAAGCCACTAAAACTGCGCTTATTTATTTTTTGGCCGGAAAAATAAAGATTAATTTACCTTGCTCAAAAATATCACATGTTAACCAGAAATTTAGATGCTATTAAAATGTCCTAACATAATCTATAAATAATTTTATATAAGATAGGTTATATATCTGTTACAGTATTTGAAAATAAATGAAATATTGTATACATTTTTATGTGCGACATATTCACGTGAAATAATCGATTGAGTTATTTCACGTGAAAATTTCGCACATGGAAATGTATACAATAAGAGAAGTATGTAAGTGAATCCTATATAAATAAAAATGAAATTCTGTTTGTTTGGAAGCGCATTACTTCAGAACGACTGGACCGATTTGGCTATTTTTTTTAAAATGTTCGTAGTAGTTCGAATAGGGTTTTAGAGAAAGATAAATTGGAAAAGTTGCCCGGAAAAATGGAAAATTCGAGAGAAACTGAAAGTTCTATTTTCAATAGGATTTTTGTATGAACTCAAGACTATAACTCACGATTCCAATGATGAATATGCGTAATTCTTTTTTATTTTATTCGTTATGATCCTGGAAATTCGGGACAATTACATAGGAAAGTCGGAAAATCCGGACAAACTACAAAAATCGTAATTTTTGTATGCACTCTCGATCATAAGTAATCATAACTGACGATTGGAATGACATATTTGGTTGACGTTTTTGTTTTCTTCGTTATGCTTCCAGGATGGAAATAACTCAACAGAATGTTTTCAATTGAAAAAAGATCTGGAAGATCAGGAGAAGAATCTGGAAAACCGCATTCGAACCTAAATTAGTGCGTCAGTTACTTATCGTATACCTTCTGATCGACGTGACCGTTTGAGCTCATATTCACGCAATATATTTGTTTTGCCGAGACAAACTCATATTCATAATATACACAGGTTTAATGTCAAAAAAGAAAATCACAAAACCTGGACTTGATAGATATCGCTGTGGTCGATTTCTCAATAAATTTTATATTTTTAAACCCACTGATTTATATGTACACAATATGTTCGCGTGGTCAACAAAATCGTTTCAGTATATGCTGCCGTCCGATAGATGTCGCTATTTTTTTGGTAGAGTACTAATCTCGTCACCTTCCGGAAAAGGCAGAAAAACGTCTGACGGGCCAGCTAGTATCATAATAAAGGTCTGCTTTTTGTATTTTGTTATACGAAGAAAGTCGGTATCTAGCTTTTAAGGATGCTTTATACTTATCAGTTTCGTCGTCAAATTCTAGTTGGCCTTGATTATTTTACTTTATAAAGTTCTTCATCATGTTGTCTGGTATGGCCACCCCCTCAAAAACATACATGTAAAAAAAGCAGGCCAACTTCTCGCTTGCGTGTGTGTGTGTTATTTTAAGAAAATAACTGATATACAGAAACTACGCCAAGTTACTGGCTTGCTGTACGTTACTTGCATTGTTCTGATGAGCACAGAAAGTTACGTGTAAATTGACAAGACCAAATTGACAGACCAAAATTGACAGGTTTTCAGGGGTTTCAATAATGTTGATATCGTTAAAGCAAACTTTCCAAGTTTGATCTGGAGATTTGTCAATTTATACAGAATGTTCTGTGTTTATTAGGACAACGCAAATAACGGCTACGCAAGTAACAAGTAGCATAGTTTCTATATTTCAGTTATTTTTGTACAGATAATATAATACACATGCCTGGGGAAGTTTATCTACTTTTTTGTACATGTATGTCTTTGATGGCATATGACTAAGAAGAAGTAGGTGTTGTAATATAAGTGCCTTTATATAAATATACGTATATAAAAGGTAACAACTATATCACTAAATAAAGGGATATATTGTAATTAAAGTAGCTATTAATGAGAACTAAAATATGAGAGTAAACTAAATATTCCAAAAATCAACAACAACATTTTCATGGAGATTAAGAAAATATTGTGAGTCATTGACAAAATAATCCAGTTGCTAAGCTTACATCCGGACTTATGCTGATTCGACAATCTATAGACGTGATCATTGCTGCGCTTTGCCCTATAGCCCTGCTATTTTTCCGTACGTTGCGTGCCGCATCATTGCCATGTAGTAGGTAATAAGCATAGGGATAGTTATGACTAGGCTTAGGATAATTACGCACTAAAAAACTTCAAAATGTGCATACAAATATACACCAAAAACTTTCAGAATATGCAATACTTGCAATACAATTATCCTTAGGCTTAGGATAATTGTATTGCAAGTATTGTATATTCTGAAAGTTTTTGGTGCATATTTGTATGCACATTTTGAAGTTTAGTGCATAATTATCCTAAGCCTAGTTATGACATTAATTAGATTTTTAATAAATGTCGTAACCAGCACCTTAGACGCTCTCTATGTACAAAAATTTGAAAGCTATAGGTTAATAGGAAATATCCTAGATTTAATGATCTATGACTTAGTCAGTCAGTGAGTGCTCAAAATCGTTGTCTTTGGATTCTCGTACCTTGGAAACTATTGCACCTAAATAAATGAAATCTGGAATTTTTTACATTCGTGTAAATATTGCACAGTGAGCACTTGCCTTTTTTGTCGCTAATATTTGTTACGAGAACTTGCCCTGCCAAACTCCTTGCACTTAGATAGCGTAAATATAGTAAAGGCAAAATAAGCGATGTTTAGATTTCGATTTAAATTAGTTAATACCCAGGATTTCTTCGATGTCAAGAATAGTCTTAACATTAATGTTGTAGCTTACAATTTATTCGCGAATTCCATTGACAATGTTGAAAAATCATATTCTGTAAAATTGCACATTCACACACGAATATATAACGGTATAAGGTATTATACCTTATATTAATGCATATAGTGGGGTTACAAAGTTGATTTTTTCTTTACACAAGATACAATTCGTGAAAAGCTTTATACCTCAGCTTTTCGTAGAAACCATGAAAAACTTGTTCCATGTAGATTCGATATTTGTAATTTCTGTAATACTGGTCTGTATTAGAACCTTACACGGGGTAATTTTCTACTCCACGGCCCGTAACACAAGCCCGGCCGTATGGGTGAGCAATCATAAGTCTTGTAATTTACTGACCAATAGATAGGAAAAAGCTCGTTTTTTTTTTGTTTGAAAACCATAATATTTGTAATTACGCCATTGACTCGTTAATGGCGCAGTTACAACGTTTTCATGTCGATATACTGAGCTGTTACTATACTTCATTGTTCCAATTTCTCTTTAATTTCATGTATTAAGTCGGTTGTTTCAACGTTTTGTTCTTTTTAATTATTGCTGCTGTTATTTTGTCAAATCTTCGTATTTGTGTGTCAATTGGACACATTGATGAATAATGTATTTTTAATTATTAATCGAAAGTGATTCCTACATTTGTACTATCAATTGCACAATTGTATAGCTTTTCTTATGTAAATATCACATAGAGAAGTGATTTCACAGATTCCAGACATTCTGAATCTGTGAAAATAGAACCTCCGCCGACGTACAAATGATAAATGCGTAGGTAGGTGTCATTAAAAACGGGATTTTGAACGTAATGCAGTTATGCAGAAAACGTGAATAGGTCGCGCGATCTGAACATGGGGTGTTGCTTGCGTAGCAGCAGTACTAGAACTGCGACATTCATCGATTTTCGTGACCGAGAATATCCAACCTAGGTCAAGTATTGTCTTCACTTTAATGTATAAATATATCTACAGATTCCGAGCATTGATTTTACAAATTTATATTATAAATGTGTTTACCATAATTTCATTAATATATTACCAATGACATTTTTAATGTAAATAAATTAATCTTTTTTGATGCCCAATTATATAAATTGATTCACATTAAACACGGAAACGGGCTATCAATTTATTAATGGACCATTTAACATTTACGAGCTATAATCTGTGATTGATATATGTTCCTATATTTATATATAATATATATACATATACCATATTGTTTCACGCCACACAACAAATACGGTAAAATTGATATTAGTAGTACTATAATAATATTTAATAATACACAGTCAGACTCCTTTAACTCGAATTCTCTGAAAATGTCTTGTCATTTTGCGCAGAAAATGTCCATTTTTGTTGTATAATCCACGTTTTAGCATTCTTAAACTTTTTAAAACAGTAACACTCAGTGCCCAAGTGCATAACGTAAATCAATAAATATTCCATGTATAGAATATAAAGTTTTATTAAAAAGTTTTTTAGAGTGTCAGTATTGCATTGGTCGACAAAGATAAAATAAACTTTATCGAAAGGTGATTTTTCATCTACACATATAATTTGCACATATTCACATACGATATCTACACGTATAGGACATTTCTTTAATATTCTATATCTGAAATGTGATTTCAACTTAGTTGCTTATTTACAAACAATAGACTACAGCACAACATGTTTATAACGTTATCGGTTATAGAGGCAACTCGGATATAGGGACATAATCGTTTTGGTCCCTGGAATTACCTATAGTAGACAACCTAAAAAACATTGCATCCAATTCTGGTGAGCCTCGGGTTTAACGTCAATTGAAATATTGGCAATAAATAACTGGTGAATTGGTACGTAATAACTACTGGGAATTTCCATATTTTGTAGGAAAGAACAATGACCCTATTTCTTAGAATTCATAAACCGCTGCCAAAGAAATTCTTAATGCGATTTTTGTGCAGCTTTGCGTTTATTGTAATGTAAAATAGGTAATAAAACATGTTACGTATCGGATTAGTTATGCAAAAGTTTGTTATGTTTGTTGTTTTTCGAAACTCGCCTTATAACGTCAAAAAAGTTTCGGTCCCGATGATGACGCTATAACCGTGTTTTACTTTATTAACAAAAGTAGGAGAACAAACTGCCACTTGTAGCTTCTACTAAAATGTCCTCAATTTATTGGAGGCAAAAACCACTACGGGCTAGCAGTGCCTTCCTACACGTTAAATGGCACAGGAGTGATAAAACACACATTTTCTTAGCTATACCTTACTGATGAGGACTAAAGGGTCTGGACCACGTGTCTGCAGTTGCCCTATACCCGAAATTTCCAATAAATTATTTTTGATTTTCACATTTCCGCGTTATTATCTTTTTATGTTTTGTCATTTTCATAGCTACACCATACAGATGAGGACTAAAGAGTCTGAAACACTTGTCTACAGTTGCACTACACCCGAAGGTTCCCAATTATTGAGGTTTGCCCTGCACATGTCCTTGTTATTATCTTTCTATGTTTTGTCACTCTTGTGACATTTACTTCTTAGGTAGGAATTGCTACGGCGTAGTGACGTTGGTTGCTGTCCCCAATAAATTGAGGACCTTTTGGAGGACGCTACAAGTAGCAGCTTGCTTCCTAATTTATTTTGTTATTAGTTTACTATGTTTGAGTTGGTGTTTTGGCTATTTCCATCGTTGTGTAGTTTATTGCTTTGTAAAGGAAGGTTATTGGGTTGACTTCCTGAACAAGTTTGATAATGTTTTTTCATATTGCTTGAAAGGCCTGTTTAATTCGGGCCCATACCGAATTTTTAACTCGTGACGTGTAATTGTTAACGATGGAGTGTAATTTGGTGTTGGGGCTATTTCCAAGAATATAGCTTCCAATTACTTTCGCAGCTTTACTCTCCTGTCTCGATAAATATTTAAAACTCGTTTAGCTAATCAACATATTATTGATTGCTGTGTTCAAACTGCGATATAAATTTCAATACTTAAATTGGATATTTCCTAAAAAATATTGTAACTATTTATCTATGTACGAGGGGAGGTCCAGAAGTTCGTGGAATGGAGGGGATGGAGTGGGGATAGGGGCACTCCCTAGGTGGCATTCTGATTGGCGACTCATCAATAGTATATAAGTATAATAGTTGCCTGCTACACAAGTCAATCCGAAAGATAACTGAAACTATGGAGAAAATTGAACACCGTGCTGTGATAAAGTTCCTTACAAAGCAAGGAAAGAACGCTCAAACCAAATTGAATGGAATGGAAACTGTTTATGGGGAACAGTGCCCTAGTAAATCAATGATTTATAAGTGGCATGCTCTTTTTAAACATGGTCGGGAGTCGATTGAAGACGACCCCCGCTCAGGACGGCCAGTTGAAGCCACCACATCAGACATCGTCGAAAAAGTGGAAAAAATTGTACTGGAAGATACCCGTTTGAAGAAAAAACAATTATCTGCATTACTTGGAGTATCAGATACCACCATTTTGAGTATCCTACATTACCACCTGGGTATGACAAAAGTCAGTGCAAGATGGGTACCGAGAATGCTCACGCCGCTGCAGAAACAGCAGCGCGTAGATGCGTCCAAACAATTTTTGGAGCTGTGTGGGTGGAGACGAACCTGCACAGATTTTGGAGCGGATTGTTACCGGAGATAAAACATGGGTTCATCACTTTGAGCCTGAGTCCAAACAGGAGTTCATGCAATGGCATAAAAAGGGGAAACCACCGCCAAAGAAATTCAGAGTGTCAGAATCGGCTGGAAAGTTGATGGCTACTGTTTTTTGGGATTGTGAGGGGATATTATTGATTGATTAAAAAGAAAAAGGAAGGAGCATAACCGGAGAATATTACGCAGCGATATTAGAAAAATTAAAGGAGGCCACCAAGGAAAAACGTCGAGGAAAATTGATCAAGGGTGTGTTGCTCTTGCAAGACAATGCGCCGGTTCACAAGAGCAGAGTTGCAATGGCTGCTCTGCACAAGCATGGCTTTCAATCAATAGTCCACCCACCCTACAGTCCAGACCTGGCACCTAGTGATTTTTTTTGTTCCCCAATTTAAAGAAAGACTTACGTGGAAGAAAGTTTTCCGACGACAATAAGGTACAGGAGGCAATGTTGGTCCATTTTGAGGCGAAAGATAAAAAATATGTTTATGATGGTTTAGAAAAATTAATTCATAGATCTAATAAATGTATTGTGCTTAAGGGTGATTATATTGAAAAGGAAAATAGATTTATTGTTTCATTTTATTTAAAATCCTTTCATTCCACGAACTTCTGGACCTCCCCTCGTATATTATAAGAATTTGTAGAAAATCTTCAAAGCTTGGTTTTCCTTACTGTGAAATTGGTATTATCGAAAATCGCCACAGACAGGGAAATTTCTGTACTGATTTTGTAGCGTTGGCGTCATTTATCCTGCTTTATTATGTAACGTTCATAAAGACGCCACTTCAGTATTGGCTTATGAATGAGTGGGCATAATGTAAATAAATGTGTTAGTCGTCGTGGAAAATTCGGAACTTCATAAATGTTATCCGCATGTCAGTCAACAGTTTTTTATGTGTGTACGTATCCGTGTATTCATGTTTATTCGTATCGGACTCGCATTTCAGGTTTTTGACATACATATAACATAAGAGACAAGCTTCCGATAAAAGATAAATAAATGAATATCTGGCTAATGTCAGGTGTTAGTCGTTTTTAGGCGCCGCCAGCGCCCTTAACATTTCTTAGCGAGTGTCGATATAACCGAAACAGACGCCTTTACATGTCTTCCGAAGCACGGTAGTAACTCATAGAAATTTTGATAAATAAAAATTCTCTGAATTCTGGGACATAATTCATATGATTTAAAAATACATATTAACTTTGTATCACAGATAGGTAAGTTTGCATAGACAAAAAGTAAGACTAAATTCAAGAAAGCAGGGTATATATATTATTATAATACAACTTACTGTGTTCTCGTAGAAATAAGTAAACAATGGCTATTAAATCGTTCAATTTTAAAGTAGATTATTACAGGTTTTTAACGTGTATTATTTTTCGTTTCAGTAGAGGACAAGTCTCAGATATACGTCAAGTTCTTCAAATTCCACAAGTGCTATGATCTCATTCCTACATCAGCTAAGTTGGTAGTCTTCGACACGCAGCTACTTGTAAAGAAAGCATTCTTTGCCTTGGTGTATAATGGTATGTATTCTATTTTTATTATAATTGGCAGATTTAGATTACGTGGGTATAAAATAATAACTTTTTATTATACCTGAATCATAATCCGGGTATCTCGAACGCATTTGCGTGCGAAATGGGGCCTTTAAAACATCGTGGTGTTTTATAGTCGCCTAGGTAACAATACATACAACAGTAGTGCTATTTTCTATTCAAATAAACATTAATGGTACAATTATTATTGTTGAAAATTCCAAGACCACAACATTCAAAATTTTTATCATTGGGTATATGCAAAGTAGCAGAATCAATATCTCGGTTTTCTGTGATAACAGAGACATAGATATATGATGTTGTTGATGCACCACCCGTTTTATAAACAGCACCAGCAATACTTTTGGAAACACGTAATTTGTTTACGGTGGACTCTTCGATATAAACACTAGCTACTGTCAAATATACGCGACCCGTATATTTGACAGCATCTGGAGGATTTCAGAAATGCGCCATAAGAGCTAAGATATCTACCAAAAGTATTAATCCCGACCTCTTGTTTAACCCGGCAGTGGTCGCTAGGCTATTTGTGACGCTGTTGGTCGCGCGGGAGACTTTCTCTCACATTTTTAATTTTGATATAAGACTCAAAAAACAATATTTTAGAATAAACTTTTAATATTTTAGTTTAAATGAACAGAAAATACTACAGAGAAATAAGGATTAATTAAGAAATTATTTGAAATTCTGAATTGAAGTACCAATTTTTTAGTTTTCTTCGGAATCTTCATCAGCGCCCAAACAGTTGAGACAAGTGTGCGTGGTATGTTCTGGGCAAATGGGCCTATGGCAAGTAGTGCAACTTTTTTTAGTTTTTCTGTTTTTTCTGCGAGGGCATAAATAACAGAATTGTGTTTCTTCATTTGGAGCGGTTGGTTGATTCACATTTTCAATTGGAATTCTAGCCACTCTTGCTATTGTCGTGCGAAGCGTCACCGTTAGATTCTTGATTTGCGCACGTTCTACAAGATGTGACTTAACTAGTGAAAGTGCCAGATCCTTCAAAAATAATCTCCGTTCTTGAATATAATCCAGCTCGCTGTTATTGCACTTATACACAATGTAACTATTAATACCACCAATGTTTAGCATGGAAAAGTAAACAGTTAGGGGCCAGCGACAACTAATTCTAGCCACAGAGTATAGAGCTTTCATCTCATCTACGACATCTACTCCTCCTTTTGTCAGGTTGTAGAAGGTGATGATTTCGGGTTTGTTTTCGTCCCCCGTCGTAAGGTCTATTACGTCGTCATTGTGTAGTGTTGACAACAGCAGCACATTTTTGCCTTTCTTAGGAACATACGAAACTAACACAGCCTCTTTCGAAAAAGCGAATATACTGCTTTTGACTGGTCTTGACCTTATGTCAACAAGTTCGCGCGGGATCTCCCTCTTATTTTTACGAAGTGTGCCAACGATAGTTGTTCTATGGTTCACTGCTAAGTCGTTGGCTAAAGGCAGTGACGTAAAGTAATTATCCATGGTGACATTTCGGCCTGTGTTGAGAATTGGGGTTATCATTCTCTTGACTACGCTTGTTCCACTGTTGTCCAATTCGTAAGGTCCAGGCGGCTGTTTCCCAGGATATATCTCTAAATTGGAGGTATAGAATGTTCTGGCGTCAACTAAAGCATAGATCTTTATGCCATATTTCGCAGGTTTGTTAGCGATATATTGACGAAATTTGCAACGCCCTCGAAATGCTTCCAGCATTTCATCAAGCGTTGCATACTCTCCAATTTGATAATTTGTTTGACAACGAACAACAAATTCATCAAACTGCTTTCTTATTGGCGCCAAATTGTCAACTGCCTACGCTCATTTCTGTCACCAATGTTGTCGAATCTCAATGCGCGTAATAATGTCAGAAATCTTCTGCAAGACATTGTGGCACGATAACACTCTGGTGCTGTACCATCGTTGGTCCACAGTTCTGTAACATTTACATGGTGGCTTTTCTTTATTCCAGCCAGATAAAGCAGACCTATAAGGGCTCTTATTTCATTGAAGGATGTGTCGCAGCAATCTCTAGCACGAACATACCGTTGGCGCATTCGTCGTAGATATATATTAGTATAATTGACAATCTCTTCAATGGCTGCGTCGGGGAAGAACAACTCCCAACATTGTAAAGGCGACTTGGAATTTCTAGCAACCGCTTTCACACCTGGAAGATGCGTTACCAAATTTTTGGATCTAGTTTTACTTATACGATGAGACACATGTTTCAGCCATTGCGTTTTTTTATCCTTTCCGAGAAACTTAGGGACATTAGCAGCCATAAAGTCACCTTCATCTCTTGATTCCGTGTCAACTTCATCCACTGCTTCAGAACCAGAGCTATCAGACTGCGCTGAATCGGTGTTGTCTAAGTGGTGCTCACTTTCGGCATCACTTTCTGGATCATCAATTCTCTCTGTCTGATCTTCAAGATTGGGTGGCAGCTCATTTTGCTGTAGATCTGTATCGAATCAATTGTAAATTTTAACAATTTTACCGTATTTTATGACTTACTTCTATTTCATTCTTGTTCCAACTGCAAAAGAGCCAAGTTCACAAGTAATTGTCCACGATTCATGACGAAAACACAAGAATTTAGAAAATTATTTCCGATTAACGAGTAAAACTTCAGTAGTCGCGCGACGAGAAAAAGTCTCACTCAGAGCGCACGTCTTCAACAAATAATTTCTTACAACTAAACGAATAGTTGTGGTTATGTTGTCAAGTTACTGCGCAGTAGCAGAAGAATAATTAGGAGTATAGCGGGAAGCTTAACCCTGTATGTGGTGCAGCAAGAAAGATATCACTTACGTAGTAAAAATGTGAGAGAAAATCTCATATAGCGACTGCTCCCGGGTTAATGCATTTTCCATTAACATATTTCGAAAAGACTTTGTCTGTGGATATATTATCCGGGTATAGTGAAATATATTGATCAAACAACTTCGCATAAAATATATCAGAATCAACAACAGCAAATTTTCGTCCTTTTTCTCTTTTAGATGGTCAAATATTAATAATGAAAACGGACCCCTCTCTCTTAATGTCCGACATACATACGTAAATCACACATTTCATGTCTTCTGCATGAGCCACATACGCCACAAATAATGACAACTTGAAAGCGAAATATTGCTCTTACCTTCATACAAAAAATTTTCGTATATTCTCTTCTCGAAATACCAAAGATTTCTTAGGGCCCTAGCCTTTGTTTGTTCCATTCATAAACGCATGTAGCTTATCGCTTATCAAATGAAGCTATGTTCACCCCTTTTTTAATTCTTATCATTGTTTATAATTTTGAATGGATGCACCACAATGTTGACGATTTATGGAGAGCGGACTAATTACGAGGCCTGTTTTTTAAGTAAGTACCGTTTCGAAATTAAAAAAAAACAGGTAAACTTTTTGTAACAATTTTATTTTTACATGAAAGACCACACTTCAATCTATTTTCCCACGTAATTGCCACCAACATTAAGGCACTTATCATATCGAATAACAAGCTTTTGTATCCCGTCGTCATAGAAGTTTGCCGCCTGATTTGACAGCCACTGCAACACGGCCGTTTTGAGGCTATCGTCGTCATCGTGGCGCTTACCTCCGAGATGTTTCTTCAGGTGCAGAAACACGTGGTAGTCACTGGGCGCTAGGTCCGGGCTGTATGGAGGATGCTGAAATTCTTCCCAGCCAAATGATGCAATGACATCTTGACTTCGATTGGCCGCATGTGGACGGGCATTGTCATGCAGCAAAACGATCCGTCACTCAACATGCCGCGCCTTTTGTTCTGAATTGCACGGCGCAGTTTTTTTAAGATCTCACAATATCTTTCGGAATTTACTGTGTCACCACGAGGCAAAAAAATCAACAAGCAACACCCCCTTTCTGTCCCAAAATACGGTACACATGATTTTCCGGGCTGAAATTGTCTGCTTAAATTTAACTCTCTTGGGCGATGTTGGATGCCGCCATTCCGTTGATTGTTGTTTTGTTTCTGGTGTAACATAGGCCACCCATGTTTCATCGCCTGTGACAATTTGGCTTAAATAATCGTCACCTTCAGCATCATAACGCTCAAGAAAAGTCAAGGCGCTTCCTAAACGTTTGTTTTTGTGCGCCTCAGTCAACATTTTTGGTACCCATCGTGAGGATAATTTTCGAAAATTTAAGCGTTCGGTGACAATTTCGTAGACAGCACTTCTTGAAACTAGAGGGAACTCCTCTGATAACGAAGAAATTGTGAAGCGTCTGTTCTCTTTCACTTTTTCGTCGACTTTCTGCACCAAATCGTCAGTGATCACTGAGGGTCGCCCACTCCGTTCCTCGTCATGAACATTCTTGCGGCCGTCTTTGAAAGCTCTTACCCATTTGCGTACCATTCCATCACTCATAATGTATTGTCCGTACACTTCACATATCTGATGGTGAATTTCAACTGCTTTAACGCCTTTAGCACTAAGTAAACGAATTACGGCGCGTATTTCACAGTCGGCGGGATTCTCAATCGGCAGAGGCATTTTAAATACGCAACGGCAAATATACAAACGATCGATTGTTGCCGTAATGGCGCCTGTGGCTTGCCAACAGATGTAGGTATATTGTGCGCATGCACGGGACACCGACCGCAGCGCTGCAGTGGCGAAATTTCAAAACGGTTCTTATTTAAAAAAACACGCCTCGTATTATGATACACAAGAAATTAGATTAATGAATTACCCTTTTTAATAATGTTACCTACCTACCACATACTTGGTTCATGTACGCAAGCATCAATGTTTCGTCCACCCTGTGGTAATTCTTCTTTGTCATCCAAGCCAATAATTTATCATACTCTTTATAATATTCAATTTTTGATTCTAATCGTTCAAGTTCCGATCAAATCTCTTCACTCATTTTGTACAATACGAATTCACAAAATTTGTGAAACATGTATTTAACAACCACATAACAACTAAGCAGCAAAAAAAATTAGATTTACACGATATCTTGTAAAATGAACCAATTTTTCTATTTTTTTTTGTGATTTTCGCATTGTAGGGCAGGTATAATAGAAAATAACGTATAATATGCGTGTACAAGAACCTCTGAAGCACTGGCCCCACTTAAAAGCACTCCGCTGTCGCGACGTGTCACGCGTGCTTTAAAGGCTTACTTATACTATTATAGATACTCAAACATCACATTCTGACATTAAATTGGTTCCTAATATTTAGGATTTTTGCGATTAATAAAATAGGAATTCTTGCATGAACTTGTTTTGATTGAATGTATTTATTTACTCATATGTATGGTGAGTCAAATTGATCCATTTTCTAGATCTCGGTAAAAATAAAATAAATGATGTCTGATGACATGTTGTGAAATATTAATGTTACATATTTGATAGTAAATCTTTTTGATAATCACACTCATCAATCAGTATGAGTAATAAGTTGTACGCTACAACTTGTTAACTACAAACATTTATATTTCAACTAGCCATATTCACATCAACGGTTACCAATTTTTTTACAATAGCAAACTACGACGAAATAGCTGTGGCGATGGCATTACAGGTAATACTCATTTACCGTGATTAATGCGGACCGAGAAATCATCACGATGGACAAATTACACGATTAGTGAATAACTCGGGATTTTCAGAATTACCAATAAAAAAAGTTCAATACATGTATGTAAATATTTATTAATAATAGGAAGTAATTAAATTAAACATGTATTGTATGTATGTACAATGTATATGTATGTGTATATGAATTATACTATATTTGATCCTGATGTAGACGGGACTGGATTCTCCAATGATGACGAAGTTGGTACTACAGCATGCTTAAAGAACGAATGAATTTTAGTTTGTTTAGGCTTCGATTTTTCTTTTAACATGAACGCATATGTGTCTATACGCGTATTTATTCCTAATCTAGCCTTTATGGCTTGGTCTTCTTGAGGGTTATTTAGAGATAATAGGCTCTTTATTTTATCCGCGTGTTCCATTATTTCCTTCAAAACAGGAATTGTAAGTTCTTTTCTTACTTCTGGTTCTACCGCAACTTCCTCCTCGGATTCAGAAGAATCTTCGACAGAAGACTCTCGACACTCTTCGTCCTGAGATTTAAGTAGATCAACCACATTAACAAATGAGGCGTCAAGACCTAGATTTTGGCCAAGTTGGACAACTTCGGCAATTTCGGCATTTTGTTCTTCGTCTGGGTCAAAATCTGGTGCTATTTCGGGCCACAGATTTCGCCACGCTACGCTGCTGATAAAGATTTGTCGCTGACACTTTGCCATGCTTTAGCAATATTAAGTATAGCATCATGGATATTGTACCCTTTCCAAAACTCTTTAAGAGATACTTTTCCTTCACCATCAGTCGCTTGGAAACATTGTTGGTAGGTATATTTGTGGTATTTCGCCTTGAGATTGGCAATGACTTGCTGGTCCATTGGCTGGATTAGTGATGTTGTATTAGCCGGTAAAAACTGTAAGTTAATAAAATCTGGTACATTTTCAAGGCATAAATTGTGAGATGTGGCGTTATCAACGAAGATAATAACTTTTTTCGCCCAAACTTTTATTCTCTAAATATCTCTCTACAGCTGGAATAAAATAATGTAGAAGCCAATTTTCAAAAAGTTCACGAGTTATCCAGGCCTTTCTATTACTTTTGAATATAACTGGTAAGTCGGCCTTGGTCACATTTTATAGAGCTCTGGGATTTTCAAAATTATAAATCAGCAAAGGTCTCATTTTAAAATCACCAGATGCATTGGATCCCACTAGTAACGTAAAACGCTCTTTTGAAGCTTTATGACCTGGTACCCTTTTTTCTTGCATTATGTGTGTTTGTTTAGGACATTTTTTCCAATTGATTCCAGTCTCGTCGAAATTAAATACCTGAAACGGTGTATAATCTTCGATTAGTGTTGGTAAAGTTTTCACGAAATGCATTGGCTGCCAATTTATCTGCGGAAGCTGCCTCACTATGCCTAATTGCAAGTTTTATGCCAGTTCGTTTTTGAAAACGAGTAAACCATCCAGCACTTCCTTTGAATTCTATTGTGCACGTTGGATCTTCTTTTTTTGATTTGATTGTTTCACTAGATAAGTCGGCATCTTCTTCGCGTTTCTTTTTAAACCATTTTAACAGTCGCGTTTCAATAGATACCAAATTTGCATATCTCAACTTAACCACTCTCATTGAACCATGAGTTTGCTTTGCAATGTTATGATATCTTTCTTTATCTTTAATAATGTCTTTTACGATAGACCATGACATATTGAATCTGCGGACAATATCCGCTACCCGACAACCTTCCTCTGCTTGTTGGATAATTTGAATTTTGGTTTTTAATTCACTATATTTTTCGATGTACGAATTTTTCGTCTTTTCTGTGCGTCCCCCATATTATTTAATATAGGAGATAAATGCTAACGTATTATTAAGTGCAAAATTATTCTTACGCTACAGACATTCAATATAAACTGATGCTATAGACATTCGTTGCTTAAATAAATACATAAATGTATTACAGGAAACAATACATAAAAGACACACTAGAAATAAAATTTTAAACGTTTAATTCTTTATTTTCAAAACACAAAACAATACAAACATAGTTTAAGCTTGATACGTCGGCAGATAACATAGAAAAAAGGCTGATGAAACTCGTGACAACTTAGCAAGAATAAGCAATTTCTTACTTTACAATACACAGATATATTTATTTTAGTTACTTATTAAATTAAATATCAGGGTGGTAGGAATTTTACCGTGATTTTTTTTTAATGCGGACCAAATCCAAAATCACGGTGGTGATGGGAATTTCACGACGCGTTCACGATGTATGAGTATCCACTGTATTAAGTATGTACGTTTTAGTATATTAGCATCTGCTTTATTGAAATATTCGCGTTGTTTTTTTGATTATAGGTACCTCGCATATACACTGCCGTCGTTTGAAATTACACAAATTATAAATTGTTTTAGTACTTGCTAAAATTCACCCAAACATTAAATTAGCTAATTATTACAATATAAAGAATTTTTGCCTGGGGATGCGGCGTTTTAAAAGCGGTATTGAAGAACAAACAGACGCTTAATTACACCGAGAGGAAATTTCTGTGGGTAAAATTCAATTATACTGTGTTCGTGAAATACGCAAGGTGGTTTTGCGTGTAAAAACAAGTAGGCACGCGCTCTTTCTAATTAACACCCTTTGATAGCAAGCACATTATCGGACTCCAATGGTATTTTTGCCGATTAATTTACCGATAGACTTTGTGGGCGTATTTTACAGTGTTAAGGCGTTCGAATTTTAAGTTTATGCAAAGTGCTTAAGAACCAGTACATAATAACTGCGTTATCTGACGTAAGGGAAAAATCAATTTTCGAGAAAGGTGCATATCGCAAATAGTTCATACATCAATTACATACTTGACAAATGCTCGCTATGGGATAAAAATCGATCAAATTAAATAGCTCTTTACGCGAAGATTAGATATTTCACATTTATGACAGAAAATGCAATTCATTTTACGGGATGGGGAAAAAGAATCAGCTTCAATACTTTGAAAACGGTTTATTGGAACTCGCTGAAATTTGCACTCTGTTAGAAGGATTTAGACTCAATGATTTGAGATTTTCTTCAGTTTTACACCGTCATTTGTTTTCGAGATACAAGGCTAACTTGATGTTTTTTAAATAGCGCGGTGGGTCAAATGTAACATTTTGAAAAGAATGTTCTTTTTTCCGTTTAGTGATATAACATATGCCTGGCTTAATTTGCATAAAACAGAAATAATTTTTTTTTACGAATTCAATTTTTAAGAAAAGTAAAATTAAGTTAGCTTTGAAAATGCTGCCATCAGCCTTCTGCCATTTGCATATTATATAAAAATTAAGCTTATGGTTGGGGAACCCGAAACGCAAATGCATTTAAGTCGCTAGATGTCTCTGGTAGTAAAAAAATGTACAATTTAGAAAAAAAATCGGACCTGGCATTATAAATGACAGATAAAGAATGTATTTCTATCAAAAACGGAGTTGTACAACAATAAATACAACAATAATACACCAACAACTTGGATAACTATAATCTACTCATTCCGAATTCTAGTTCTTGCATATATTTCCTGTGCCGACATGTGATGGTTGGATATGGTGATAGAAGACGGAAGGTATGCTGAGGTTAACTCATTTTAAAGAAATACATCCGAATCGGCTATCGATCTCCAGAACAACGGTTCCAAACGCTTTAAAAAGATTTAATGAACCTGGAAGCACCAGACAAGACAAGTCTTGTAAAGCCCAGACGACCAAAAGCTGTTACAGACGAAGAAAATTCTTTGAATGTCATATTAGATGTGGAAGAAAATCCAAAAACTTCTCTACACCAGTTCACTCTAAATTATAATATGCGTAGATCTATACACAATATAATGAAACGTGAAAAATATTATCCCTACAAAGACGAAGCTGTGCTGATGTCGTAACTCGTTTTAAAGAAATACATCCGAATCGGCAGTCGATTTCCAGAACTACGGCTTCAAAAACTTTCTTTAAGAAGATTTAATGAAACTGGAAGCGCCAAAAATCGTGTAAAACCCAGACGACCAAAAGCTGTTACAGACGAAGAAAACTCTTTGAATGTCTCTGTATTCACACAAATGACTTGATTTTGTATAAATTACTGCTTTTTCGCCGTAAAAAAGAATATATTTAGTAAGATGACAGTTTCAATGGCTCATGGAAACAAGACTTTTAATTGGTTATAGACGGGCTTATAATTATTACCTCTTTTTAAAACTGTTCTTTCATTGTTAGCTGCGAATTTACGGTGCCTGTTTGTATGCTTTTTTTTTGTATATAAAAATACACTTTTGTATAAATAAGGTAATAATTTTAAACTGCTGAGTGAAATTAGCAAAATAATTTTTTTACTGAATATTTCGTAACTATCGGTAAATGTAAAAAGGTATCACTGAATTGATGATATTGCTAACTACTTTTATTACCTACGGCAACTATGTGGGTTATCTGTCTCATATAAAATCCCTACAATTACATTTTCAATTATAATCAGTTATACCTATAAGCTGCTACCTATTTCCGATACAAATACAGCAAGAATTTCCACAATATATCTCCAGCATTGAACCAATTTTAAAATGATAAGTGTCTATACAAATATAAAAAAAGCTACAATATTTATTTATAGGGTACATATTTGGAATGACAATAAATTCGCATTCTATATTTTTTCAAAAAAAACTCTTCTCGCTTTTAAAAGTTCGAGCAGTTCAGTTCGCTTTCGAAGTTTGTCAAAAGTTTTTAAATACTTAATCGCCTTATTAAATTACGACTTCACATTTCACATTCAGGTTTTAAGTATAAAATATTCCAGAACTTTTAATGTATCGATATGCGTATGTCCGTAGAGATAGATATTGAGATGGGCTTTTTTTTGAATGTTAACTTTGCCTGTTGAAATAAGTTTGTAGAAGTACAACTTCATTTTTATGAAAGGAAAATTATCTTTTTTGGGATGCTGCCTCAAGTAAGTTAAATATATAGGAATGAATAAATAAAACCATAATTTAATGTTTTATTTGCTGTCGTCAACGGACAATATTTCGTTATTAACATTTTTTTCGTTGTAGACTAAATAAGAATTATGATGACACGAGGATATCTTCAGATATTACCGCGATGAGGAGAAGCACTTTTTTAGGTACGGTTTTCTCCTCTTCGTCGCTGTCTTGTAATGGTATTTGCATATTATCACTAGGGGGCGGACACGAGCGGCCGATGACTCATCGCCGATGGACGCACTATTGAAATTTTCTAATTTTAAAGAGGTTTTAATTTTATTTATATAATTGGATAACAAGTGATCTTTAAAATACAAAATACATTATTATTTGTTCATTTTGTTGTTCAAGTCGAGTAAAGGAGTATTAATATTTACTAGCAATACTTTCTCAAAGTTTTCTTCTGTAAGACTTATTCACTTTGAATTAAGTACATCCTTGTAGATAGAAAACGTCCTTTCTACATCGCAACTGGTTATAGGTGCGTACTGGAAATATTCTTTTATTTCAGCGTATTTAGCATACACAATTGCCGCAATGTTATTAAATCTGGATTTCTATTAAAAACTGCGTCTAAATTTTGCCGAAGTCACTTGGAATACTTTTGAAATTATTAATAGCCACATCTAATGTGGTTAATCCATCTTTTAGTTTGAGATTTCGGTTTTCAAAATATGTGATTAGTTTAAGCAAATTTCCAAAGTGTTCCTGAAGGAATAACTGATTTTTTAAATTTAGGATTTGTGTTAGTTCCTTGCACTCAGAAATACTTCTAGCATCGTCATTTAAACATAAGTAACGAAATTTTGTAAACTATCGACATTCTCTGCATAAAAACTAGTAGCTTCCAGCCATGTTCCCCATCTAGTTATTACTGGCGAGGGTGGCAGTGACAAAGATGGAAGTTTTTCCCTGTAAGGGGCCACTCTCGACGGCGCTTTTCTGAAACCTTTTTTTAAAAGCGGATATAAGTCTATCAACTTCCGGATAGTTGTCTCTGATATATTCACAGATTCTGTGGAGAGCATGTTCTACACAAGTAATATGCAGCATATAAGCATATGTTTCTTTTAATAGTCTGCCTGTTTTTAACATATATGCGGCACTGTCACTAACAAATAAAAGTATTTTTTCCCTGTAACTGTCGTCCGAATGAAGCATGTTGTTTCTCGTCAATGGTTTTAACAATTGTTTCCCCATCAACTGTATTTATAACTTTAAATGCTATTACATGTGCGTTATACAGGGTGTCATTTTGAAAACGTACCACCCTCTATATTTCGGCCCCTATAGAAATTCCAAAAATATGCAAAAACACGTCAAACTTATTTTTAAGGGGGACATTTTGTAGGCTGGTTTTCAATTAAATTACATCAATCCTCTAGCGGGGGTGGACATAACCTCTAAAAATTTAAATGGAAATGGGGGTTGAGTGATACCTCATTTTAAAGGTCGTTTAACCCGCTTTTCAAAAATGCTAATTTCTTGTCCTTTATTTTTAATACTTTTGAAGAAATCAAGTCAAACCATGAACATACAAGTATCAAGTGTTTTGCAATAAAACATTAAAAAACTAATAAAAAGTAACTTATTTTATAAAATTTTCGAAATGTTGTCCATTATTTTCTAAACAGTGATAAAGTCTACTCTCAAACTTCTCTCTAACATTTCGAAACACTTCTGCCTGAAGTTCTCTACATGTAGCTGTTATTCTTCTCTTTAAATCTTGCAAATCTCGAGGCGGTGTTTTATAAACAATCGATTTTAGATGCCCCCATAGGAAGAAATCTAAAGGCGATAAGTCGGGTGATCGTGGTGGCCATTCTATTGCTCCTCTTCGACCAATCCATCTGCCAGGAAATCTATCATTTAGCCACTGTCTAACTGGAAGATAGTAGTGTGGTGGAGCTCCATCTTGTTGGAAGTATAGAAGATCTTCTTGCAAAACCATGTTACCAGCCGCGTCAATTTGATTTTCCAAAGTAGTTGTTATTAAGGGGTCTATTATTTCTGCAAGCAAATTTAAGTAGAGCTCACCAATTAGATTTCCTTCAATGAAGGCAGGTCCAATAATAGTATTCCCAAGGATACCAGCCCAAACGTTAACTTTTTCTGGATACTGTGTGTGACCTTGCCTAAAAAGACGCGGATTTTCATCGCTCCAGTAGCGACAATTTTGCTTGTTAACATGCCCATTAAGAAAAAAAGTACACTCATCAGCAAAGCAAATATTGTGCAAGATATTTTGGTTTTCATTTATAAAATCCGTCATTGTTTCACAAAATTCAATCCTTCTGTCGAAATCGTCGTCAAAAAGCTGTTGTAGAATTTGCATTTTATAGGGGTGAAACTTATTTAACTTTAGTGCTTTCCTTACTGTTTCGTGAGACATTCCTACTTGGCGTGCCACAATGCGAAGTGATGTGGAGGGATTTGCAGTAAAGGTGCCTAATACTTCTATTTGTGCTGCTTCATCCAAGACACGGCTAATATTTCTTTTTTTGTTAGCAACGGAACCAGTTTCACTAAACTTAGCGACTAATTGTAGAACATACTTATGATTTAAATTACTATTCGGATACCTTTCATTAAACATTCTTGACGTTCTTCTTGCGCATCTTCCACATTCCCCATAAATAAGAATAATTTCAATTCTTTGTTGAAGAGTAAACACCATTTTTAAAAATAATGTAATAAAATCGCAACTTTTACCTCGCAAAACTAATTTTACAATAAAGTAATTTTGGCTAAAATAAATGGAGTGACAAGTAAAGAAAAATTTGACAAGAATGTCAAGAATGCTTAAACCAGGGCTTTTTTTTTCTACGTTAAACTACCTGTACGACTATCACAAGTACTAGTTCAGGTAAATCACATTCTTTCCAATAATAATGTTTATCGCCAACCGTCAGTAAAGTGATGCGTTACCATAGCGTTTTACGGAGGTAAAGAAACACTTTATCGTACTGTACAATAAAGTACTTTACCTGCCGCTAATATCTGTCAGCGTAGCCATGACTGATGACTTTTAAAATAAATCGTTTGTCACTGTCATAAACTGTCATAAGTTATTATATCTTTATTTCTTAAATTAGCAATTTTCACGGTTGGCGATAAAATTTTGTATGCACCACGTCAGTAAAGTACCTTTACCGAACTCGTCAGTTACTCGCCGCGCTCGCTTCACTCGCTTGGCTCGTAAATCAGACTCGTTCGATAAAGTATCACTTTACTGACTTGTTACATAAATAACTATTAACTGAATAGTATGCGTCTTTATTATTTCGTTGGATATTAGAAGTAAAAATAGTTTAAAAATTCACCGTTATGTAATACCTCAATTTCATTTATTTTAATTCATTAAAGCAATATCACAAAGTGTTTTTGATATCTAAACTTCTTTACAGTTTTCACCAAATATCTCACGAACTGCTAAAAAGAAAAGGCAAGAATTTAGCATTTAAAATTTTATAAAATAAGTTACTTTTTATTAGTTTTTTAATGTTTTATTGCAAAACACTTGATACTTGTATGTTCATGGTTTGACTTGATTTCTTCAAAAGTATTAAAAATAAAGAACAAGAAATTAGCATTTTTGAAAAGCGGGTTAAACGACCTTTAAAATGAGGTATCACTCAACCCCCATTTCCATTTAAATTTTTAGTGGTTATGTCCACCCCCGCTAGAGGGTTGATGTAATTTAATTGAAAACCAGCCTACAAAATGTCCCCCTTAAAAATAAGTTTGACGTGTTTTTGCATATTTTTGGAATTTCTATAGGGGCCGAAATATAGAGGGTGGTACGTTTTCAAAATGACACCCTGTATGGAATAATTGGATGTAGTACACCGGCTACAACATTTACCACACAGCGTCCTAATATATCGACAGTTTCGTCAGCACTTATCCATAGGTACTAATTTGAAAGATGTCTTCTACTGTTTTCGTGAAGCACTTAGAAACATAACATTTGCGTAAGGTGGATTCATCAGGAACATGTCGACCAGTATATTTTTGGAGAAATGTTTTGAAAGTGGGATTGCCAAGTTTCTTTAATGGGATATTAGCCGCCATTAAAGCTTCACAGTGTTCTTCGTTAAAATTGTCAGCTTTCAACGGGTCCATTTTCTGTGTATGTTTTAGCGATGCTAAGTGACGTACGTTCGATTTTTTGGCATTCTGTAACAATATTTTACAGACTTTGCAATAAATATCGGAATCACTGACAATGGACATACAATCAGTATGACCCTCAATCCAACTCGCCATTGTTTCACGATGTATTTCTCGACGTTCTTCCATATCATATCTAAAAAAGTAACATAAACAATGTTCTAGATCTAAATAAACGATAACTAAAAATTTTAATCTTAATCTTAACAAAATCCAATTAACACTTACGTCGATATAAATGGAAGAAGTAGATTCAATGAACCGGCAGGAACTATTACAAAAATTACGAAGTACGTAATTAACAGTTAAAACAATGAAATAAGGAAACTAACGTAAGGTATAAATGAAAATTTTATTTCTCTTGGAAATATAACGTAAATATAATAAATTTTAAACACTCCTGGCGCCATTATCTACGCCCGTGTATAAAGAATTTTACCTCAAAAATTCCTTATTTTATTGCCCTTTTTTCTCTGATTCTGGGTCTCTTGTCGAGCGTAAACAGATGTTGCAGTTCGCCCTATGAATTAGTGCTATTCAGATATAATGTAAACAACACGCAGTTGTTTACATTATTTCTTTTCACGGTTGTGGCTCCGTGGTAGTTTAGCTCGCTCGATTCCGCTCTCTAATAATTACACATAATACTTACTACCTATAACTTGTTACGCTTTAAGACGCTTTTAATTTAAATGTAGTATATATTGATAATGTATTATATTCATCGTCTTCAGTGATTGTTTAACACCATAAATTATATTTCTGTTTTAGGTACTGGTATTTAGAGCTAACCAAATGTTTTTTATAATTTTTTCACAAATTTCTCTCCTCCGTAGCACAGTTTCGCGATGTAGAGTATAGTAAAGCTTAAGGCATAAAACTGCCATTTAAACATGTTTATTACAGAAGAATACGTAGAGAAAGTGAAAAATGGAATCTTAAGTGTGGAATTCATAAAAATTTTGCTTGAGTGGTTGAATATATAAATATACATTACACTGCGAATACATAAATCTCGTTTTAGATTTGCTGCAGTCTTTGTTATGGCACCTCATAAATTTATTTTTAGCATCAACCACGCGAACTGGTGAATGGTTTGTTGCTGTGTTTACGTGTCTCTTTAGGAGGCAAATTCACCCGCTTTATTCTTTTTATTATTCTTCTTCTGGATGTTATCCATTAGTTTGCGTCGTCTGCAGAACGGATTTTGATCAATCCAAAGTTACTTTGGGTGTGTTTGTAAGTCAAGTCAAACTTACGATACACGCATTAATGATAATCTGTTATCTACTACGCACAATAACTGAGAACAATTTTTTCCAGGGGTATTACTTTATCGGCTTTATTGGTTTTACTGAAAATTACCTGAGAGCATAAAAATGCCAGAATTGTGTTTTAGTTTAAACGATAATTACAACAATAACTCCTTGGCATTTTGTTGTTGTAGTCTAAATGATTTCTCATGCCATTACTGTTTTAGTATTCCGTTTCTTTTAGCATGTTTCAAACTCATACCTGTTATTTTGTTGTCTTTACCGTTTGAAATAAATTAAAACAAATAACCTTTGATTTTGATGTTTCTTCCACTCTTATAATAGTATATTATGCAATGAGCATTTAATGATGGCTATTAAGACACGAGAATGAAAATTACGATACGCGCCGAAGGCGAGTATCGTAATGAATACGAATGTCTTAATAGCCATTAAATGCGAGTTGTATACACTATTTTTTTCTACGACCCCATAATAAAACATTATTTTTTGAACATTCTATTTCATAAATTGAGCGTCAAATTTTCCGTACGTTTTTGCGAATTTAGCTGGTAATAAATTGTTCGTGGCTACTAAGGCTTGTCCCATAATTTCTGGTGGAGTCAAATTTTACATTTCACTGTCATTCTCTCTCATTTTTACCGTTTATATTTTCAAAAAAGCACAAATTTTAACTACTTACTAGTAAATTGCAGAGAACTGTCAAATTTAATTAATTTTTATATCTGTCAGATATGAAGTGGCCATATTGAATATTGATGAATATTGGAATGTCGCATTCCTATTGGTTATAAACTTGTATCTTAATGAAAAATCTGTATTCCTATTGGATATAAACATGTATCTTAATGAAAATCTGTGTCTTAATGGACATTATTAAAGTTCAGGTTCAGCATATCTAATAATACAATTAAAGTATGGGAGTAGAAAAAATAAATTTCTTAATCCCTTCTTCCATTATTCCTTATCAGATTTTAAAAAATTAAAACCCAACAGAATGGAGCTAATCTTGATTTTTTCAACTGTAGTTTTTACTTCCTTATACGTAGTAAAAAAATAATGTAATGATGAAAATTTTCGAACGCATACCGAAAAAATTATAGATAGAGGCCAAACTGCTAAATCTGTCTATACCAAACCTGAGATTTAAAAATAGTATAATCATCCTTTTACGAGGCTATTAAATTTTTGGACAAATCGGCAGACAGGAAGAAGCACTTTACTTCAGTGAAAAAAAATTGTCAATTACTAAATTAGATAAATATCTAAAGAATACTAAAGTATTCAAGAGTGAATTGAAAAAATTTTGATGAAAAAGTTTTCCAAATTCATAACAGCAAGTAGATTTTTTTTACTATTATCGAAAAATACGTCATGCTTTCTAGACAGAAGTATTGAAGTATCATATTTAGCAGCTTTTTTCAAATGCCTCGCAAATTATGGATTTTATATAGATTTGTTACAAGAGTAAAAGTATTTATAGTCGGATTCAAGAAAGATGATCCCTGCGTCATTTTTTAATATCGTATGATTCAAATCAATACTTCGCCATCATGATAAGTACTGTAAACTATAAAATGAATATGGAAATTATAATGATGACATCCTACGTTTTCCGGTTAGATTGATCGATCTAATTTTAGGTTATGTATAATTAGATAACTTAAGTTAGATAATCGCCTTTATCGTTTATTAAAAATATGTAATATAAACTCAATAGTCTTTTAATGTACTAAATTTAACATATGCCAAAATACAAATGATAATAGAACTTTATTGAGAAATAACGTGGGTACAAAACAAACAATAAATACAATTTATTTACTTCAAATAAATGTGATCGAAATTGTATACATGTTTTACATGAAATGAAGTTACATCCTATAAATATAAGAGGTGGATTTTACTGTTTAGGTATAAAATATATGGAATATCCATTTTCAAAATATGAAGCAGAGAGTAAACACTTGTCGAGCTACACTTTTAAAAAATATATATACAGATTAGATGAATTAAATACAACCGTAACAACTGAAATGGTAGAGCTTGGAAATCTCAGTATTATATAAGGATGTGATAGACTGTAACCAAATCAAAGATTTGTTTCCCAAAGCAATTAAGTTAAGACTGAATTTTAGTTATAATTTTCTGTTTGGCACATGATTATTTAAATATAATATATGAATCGACTATTGTCGGATTAAAATGTCTTCATTAATATTTTGTTAAACTATTTTATAACTGATTACTGTTCTTTTTCTGTGTAGTTGGAGGTAATTAATAATTATATAGTTTATAGATTCCATGTGAAGACATGCAAAATAAGGACGTAACAATTTAAATTCAACACTAATTCTGACTTTTTCAGTGATTATTTTAATTTTCTTTTGGATGTTTCTCAAAAATAAAATCTTATATCCAAATTCTTGTCTTTTTCTTTATATAACAATAGTTTTATTTACACTTCTTTTAATTTGTGCCTTACACATTCATAAGAATTTTGAGCGAACATTATCTCTGTAATACTAATAAAAATGTATTTCTTTCTTTTAACGAAGATTGAAATACATGTTGGTTTGAATGGCACCTGGATACAATTAACAGAAGTTTTGTTTTTAATTTAAAATAAAATGTGCAGCCATATTTTATTTTTATAAATTTATTAACAAATATTTATATAAACTTATGATACAATAATTCATTAAATAGTAGGAAATACATAAAAAGGGCATATATATAATATATTTTTTCAAAAGTTAATTTAATGAGTAAAAAATGTACAATGTCAACACATGAACAACTAATCACATATTTATAAAGAGCACAATGTAATTTATGCAAAAATGACATTTTCTGTATATATATTTTCTTTAAGTGTACTGCTAACTTTTAATTTGCCTTTGTATCATTACAATATTTCAAGGTATAAATTTCTATAAAAAATGTGTGGTCACCAGTGTATTGTGAAGTATATGGGAAATAATTCAACATTTATTGAACTAGTAGGACAAAGATATAGTAACTCCACTGCTCTTCTCAAGAGTCAACATTTTAATATCAATATAAGAACGTCTATTAACCTCAGTTTTAAAATAAAAGTTCATTTAGACTGACAAATAATTGATTACATTTTTTCAACTATTAATACTCAATAGATAATTACATTACCAAATAGACTGTGAATTTATTAAACTTTGTTAATGTTAATATTATAGTTAGGATAATACAGAAACCACAATATTATCTGCGAACTTCAAATGAATAAGATGTATTCCATTTAAAAAAAAACAATTTTGCGAAACTAATTATGATCTACATTTATGTAAGAATAATATCCAACAAAATAATTCAATATATTCTCTATTTTATGTTAGGCCACACTACATTCGATTCTAATAGCAAAAATAAGGTAATTTTTAGAATCTTCAATCATTGTCAGAATGTAGACCTATTAAAGGTATTGTAAAAAACAGATGCATATTATTCTTAAAAAAATGATTACTGCAAATTTTCTGAAATAAATTTAATTAAAAAACCAAATAACACTAATTATTTTCACAAGCTTTTAAACAAGTGTAATTAGCTTTAGAGTTATAACTTTATAAACAATAACTATGTCATACTTTAACCTAAAAAATATTATCAACCAGCATGCCAACAAAAAGTTTGTAGTGTCTACCTCCATTATTGGGTTCGGTGTGTACAACTTATCGCAGAATCACAGGAGCGACCATGACAATCAATTTCGATGACCCGTCATATGTGAACACAACATTACATTTTCTATATAAAACGTATTTTTATATGTCACTTGTGTCACTGTCTTCACTCTCACTGCTGCTTGAAGAATCACTAACATTAATTACAAAGTCATCGATTTCACAATCTATACGGCTTTCTCTGTCATACCAGTCTTGTATAAGTTTTTCAGTGTGATTGATACAGTTTTTCCAGATTTCTTCTGTACATTGGTCTAGTGATTCTTTCCACATAGCCTTCACTTTATCGTCTCCATATCCATCTCTACCGATATGTTTATTATAGTATTGTTTTCAGCAATTTCTGCATTTAAAGTTTGTACTGTAACATGCTTTTCTAAAATTAAAGATATTATTACTTCAATACTCAACATTTTTAAGGTCTTACTCTGTAAATACATCGTGTATAATGTATTTCGGATACTCATTTTAGAGCATTCTGCCAAACTGTCTGTTTTAGCCTTTTCTTCCTTGGACTAGATAGAACAGGACTATTTAATGATCGGGCTTTTATCCGTTTTACTGTAGCTACTCCTACCTTCAATGCATCTGCTACTCGCTAAAAGATATTCATTAGAATTTGTAAAATGTTAAATCTCACAATGTTTACCTGTTGTACAGATGTAAGGGATATTAGAGGATCACCATTAACCTTCTCTTGCTCGAAATATTGTAATAAATTTAAAACGAGTCCTTGAGCTTGTGACCGTAATGTTTTCCGTGTCGTGACATTCTGGTTTAATAAAGATTGAAACAACAAACAAATTGTGAAACGAAATGAAACGATCAAACTACTAGAAATGTCAAAGTCAAAACGCTAAACGGAAGTGTATGAAATAATACAGCCCATGCAATCACTCCGTCTTTGTCTTGCTCAAATAAATTCTATAAAACGTATGTCGTGCTTGCATCGCACTGAAAACACATGCATTCGCTTATGCTATCCTTGTTATACAAGTTGATACTATTTCTTATTCGGATATAGACATAATTCTTTGATAGAATTATATAGTAGTGACGCAGGGATCATCTTTCTTGAATCCGAGTGTAGAAGTGGATTTAAAATAATTTGTGTATAAAAACAATTAAAAATGCAGACCAGAAGTAGCAGTAGTTTTGCTTCCAGGATTAAGAGAATCAAATTATTTTACACTTAATTTAGAAAAAAATTGTGTAGCAAATTCTGAACCCAAATTCATATGGTGCCCACACATATTTTTCTTGTTTTAATATGATAGAGATTTTCTTTTCTAATCTATTGATGTTTATTTAGTTATCATTTGCGGTATATCATATACATAAGTCATTGAGATTTAATGAAATAATAATAATAATGAAAATAAAATCAAATTGAAACAACCAACAAAACCTCAATCTGCTACTGAACAAAAGTGCCATAAGCTTTTACATTTATTTACAAATATTGTTCAAATTGACCGTAACCCTGCTCCACGCGCATCTACCGCCTCCTATTCGCTCAGAAGGCCACACTGCGTATTAAATTATGAGATATATCTCGACTGAGGATAGTGATTTTCTGCAAAAATTGTTTGTACACAAGATTTTGAAGATTTACCCAAAGCTAAAAATGGACCAATTAAATTGACTGCGCACTCCCCAGATCTTGCACCACTTGTTGTATAAGATCTGGAGAGTGCGCAGACAATTGAATTGGTCAATCCGTCATGTTAAATTTAACATCATATAATTATGAATTATTTACTTTCTACCTATTGATTCTGTTAATTATGTTACATGAGTGGTCATTGGCAAAACTTAATTACATGTTTTCTAAAACCGTTAGAATTGCTTTCGTAAGAAAGATATCATATAATTGAAACATGAGTATGACTTAAATTAGACACAATCAAAATAGTGCCATACACAAATACGTGTTGGATTCGAAAATTAAACTTTTATGTTATATTTTTATCCGGAAAGCTACTACAAAACTTGCTAACAGCTAAAGACAATATTTTCGGGTATACAAAGGTTATGTATCTTTAGGGATGGGTATCAGTGTATCTTTTTTGGATGTGCTATGCGAATAATCAACAATATGTCTAGAAATTCTCAAGTTATTCATAATTAATTGTACTCCTATGTGAAAAATAATTTCTAAACGTGTTTTTATTTATTTCAGGTGTAAGGGCGGCGCCGCTGTGGGATAGTTCGAAACAAGAGTTTGTCGGTATGCTCACCATTACGGACTTTATAAAAATTCTCAGAATGTATTACAAATCACCTAGTGTAACGATGGAAGAGCTCGAAGAACACAAGCTGGATACGTGGCGAGAAGTGCTGAAGGATCTGAAGCCGTTGACGAGCATAGGGCCGGACGCATCCCTTTACGACGCTATCCGTACACTGATACACAATAGGATTCACAGGTTGCCAGTCATCGATCCAGAAACGGGCAACGTTCTTTACATCCTCACGCATAAGAGGATACTCAGATTTCTATTTTTATACGTAAGTTCATTACATTTTCAGACTGTATTTTTTGAAATATTAATAACACTGAAAGATACTTCGTTTGCTTATTACATTGTTAAAAATGTAAGCAAAAAAAAATCAATTAAGTTGAGATTATTTTCTAAAATGTTTTTTCTCCTTAATCATCTTCGAAACAAAGGAACTTTTTTTTATTATTACTTGATTTTTTTTTACTTTATGTATGCTTGCTCCGTAAACTTTGCTTTATTATTATACAGGGTTATGATAAAGTAACGCACAAAATTCATAAAACGTACGTTAATTTTTGAAAAAAATGCAAAAACACGTCAAACAGTTTATTTTATTCCGCGTCTTTTAACATAAGTCAAAAAAATAAAACGTCAAATTTGTCAAAGTTATGACGTCATCAATATTTTTTTGAAATATGAAGCTTGGTTTTTTTTACTTTATTTGATAAAGCTTGTTTTTCTGCATTATAAAGAAATAATTGAAGTAGGGGTCACATAAGAAAAAACTGAGAGAATTAATAAAAAACAAAATAAACTTTATTATAGTAATAACATTTAAATTAACTAAACAGTCCATTAAACCAAAACGATTTCTTACAGGAATTGTTCAAACTGTGTCCCGTTCACTATCTGACATAGGCCAAGACGATGGTAGACCTGATTTACAGAGTCTTCGATCATCTGCGGAGTTATACGAGTCATTTCATGTCTAATTCGTTCCATTAAGTCTTCTAAATTGTCTGGTCGGTTAACGTAGACCCGACTTTTTAAATGTCCCCACAGAAAGAAATCAAGGGGGGGTGAGATCAGGTGACCTAGGTGGCCACTCCATTGGTTCACGTCTTCCAATCCACCTTCCTTCAAACTGGTTATCCAGAAACCTTCGAACATTAAGACCATAATGTGGTGGTGCACCATCTTGTTGGAACCAAATACTGGGATCCAAGTTTTCCCTATTATTTGGATCCGGAAATGCCGCAATTAGATCTGGAAGCACTGCCATACGAAGATGTTCCAAATATCGCTCAGCTGTTAAATTCTCACGAAAGAAATAAGGACCAATAAATTTTCCCCTGACGATTCCTACCCATACATTAATTTTTTGGAGGCGCTGGGTGTGTTTTGTCTGAATCCAGTTGGGATTTTCCCGAGCCCAGTAGCGACAATTGTGTCGATTTACTGTACCACTTAAATAAAACGTTGCCTCGTCTGAAAATACTACACTATTAAGCAAATTTGGATTTTCGTCACAATTCCTCATGAAGATTTCACAAAATTCCAAACGTCTGTCCGGATCATCTTCTGAGAGTTCGTGAACAAGTTGAACTTTGTATGGGTGCAGTTTTTCTTTTTTTAAAAACTTTACTACAAACGACTGACTAACATCTTGTTGTAAGGCAATTTCTGCTGTAGTTGCGTGAGGGTTGTGTTCTAATGACAGCAAAATATCTGACTTTGCATCGTCGCTTATTCCCGGTCTTCCAGATTTTGGAGCATCACTTACGCTTCCTGTTTCATTAAATTTTGCAACAATTCTGCTTACTGTGCTTCTAGCAATTGGAGGTCTTTCAAAATGTGTTTCGTTAAATAAAACACATGCTTCTTCATGACTTCGAAGTCTATCGCCTTCATTAGAATTTCTATCCTTTCTCTTTCCGTTAAAGGACCCATCATAATAAAATTGGTATGACACTAATTGTAAGACTGACACTGACAAACAGTTGTTTTATTACTAGGTAACTTTAAGTTTTAATTCTTTTAATATTTAGTTTCTTTTCGTAAATTCAAAAACTAGTTTATTTTGTTTTTTATTAATGCTCTCAGTTTTTTCTTATGTGACCCCTACTTCAATTATTTCTTTATAATGCAGAAAAACAAGCTTTACCAAATAAAGTAAAAAAAAAAACGAAGCTTCATATTTAAAAAAAAAATTGATGACGTCATAACTTTGACAAATTTGACGTTTTATTTTTTTGACTTATGTTAAAAGACGCGAAATAAAATAAACTGTTTGACGTGTTTTTGCATTTTTCTCAAAAATGAACATTGTACGTTTTATGAATTTTGTGCGTTACTTTATCATAACCCTGTATATAAATACAAGTAATGAATTTCATGGGGTAACCCCGCTGAAAATACAACTGCAGACACGTGTTTCAAACTCATTCATTCTCGTCAGTGCAGTGTAGCCAAGGATTAAGATGAGATAACCTAGGCTTGAAGGTGAAAAGCATCAATCAGAGACATATACACGTGTCTGCAGTTGTATTACCAGCGGAATTGCCCCATGAAATTCTATACTTCTAGTATCTAAGATCTGCATTAATTTTTCCTTATATTATCTATATATAATGAAAAGAGGAAATTATCGCGGATACATAAAATAAAACAAGAAATAGAGAATATTGGGTATATTCCGCTGTAGAGCAACCGTAGACACGTGGTTCTGACTCATTGGTCGTCATCAACGGTGTAAGCGAAGGAATAAGATAGGATAACCTTGGAGAAAGTATAATCCAATTAACATAATGTAACCATGATACTTTTTAAACCAGTATTATTAAGTACATGAACCAGGTGTATTAAAATATGTTTCTTTCGAACGAAATCATCCGGCCGACTAACCTCTCTCGTATGGCATTCATATAACAAGGTGCATATTAATTTTATCTTTGATAAACGGTAATAATGATCTCTTTACTGTTTTGAACAAATATGTTTGTAGGCATACATTTAAAACAGACAACTCAAAATATAAATAACTTGAGGTTGCTCAAGAGCATTTTTTTCAGAAAAAAACAAACATTATATTTCACTCTGAGATGGTATACTAATTGCACTGTCTCATTTTGTCCGAATTGTTATAAGAAAAATATATTAAATACATTTTTACACTAGCTATTCATTGATGTGGAAAAATTGAAATATTAAACTATCTGATTTATATTCTAATATATGTATTCACTAAATATTCTTAACGTCTTGGCACCGTTTTCTAAAAACTTTTCTAATTGGCCAGCATGTAACTTTGAAAAACGTTTAATTTAAATTCAATTTATAAGTAATGTTCCAAGTCTGAATTCCAATGTGTGGATCTATCTGTATTGTTTCGCATTTCATTATCACACTCATACACCGCCAATAGGGTAGAATACTGTTATTATTTATGTTTTTATAAATGTAATAGGCAACTTCTTGTACTTAAATGTATTATCATAGCACAGTTTTTGTGTAAGTTGAATAGTCTAGTGTTATAATTATAGGCTGTTTAAATGCAAAAATGAAAAGTTTTAGTAATAACATAATACTACGAAATAATAATCCTGGAGCCCCAGAAGAAACATCGTAATTGAGGAAACGTACCAATGCCTAAATTTGTAGAATCAATCAAAAGCGCTGCTAAATTTAAGGGGCCATTATAGTGGAGCCAGTAATCCTTTCGGTTTGTAAACTGCCATGTGCGTTGGGCCAAAATAGTGTTATAGATAATTACGGGTAATGAATTTATTAAAAGGTATATTAGAGATCTGGCATCGGAAGATAGTAGTAGCATATTGAAACTAAAATTAAGGACTTTAAACTGGATATTATTGATAGGTTGACATTTGTAAAACAAGTTTCTTACAAGTACGCTCCAAATCTATAAATACATGTAGTGTATATATAATTTATAATATTTTAAATTAGATATGAGAAGATAATATCTACTGTTCAATCAATAAACGCAATAACCACACGCAGCTCTGAATAACCCCGCATTTGCCCCAACTATACGGCGCACAGTGGAGTATTTGTAAGGAAAAGTGGATCAAAAACCGAAAAAAAATATTTTGGCAAAATATATTATGAACTGTACTTAGTTAAAGCTTAATAATGGGTACGTCACTGAACTGTCATTTAGGTGACGTCGCACCCTCCTTACAGCCGACATGTCTGTCAAAACTCAGCCAACAAGTGCATCACATTTCTGTTGTCTCGGTGCTCGTGTTGAAACGTAATGTTTCAAACAATGTATTAAGATTGTGTGCACTGAAGTCTGGTAATAATCATAATGGATAATGAAGAGGAAGGTATGTACATAATTTAAGAATATATATTTTCTGCATTATATTTGATAAAGTGATATTTCTTATCATAAACATTCGACACTGAAAATGTAATGTTATTTTTGTTTAAACAGTGTATTCAAAAGAGTTTTTGTATATCAGTTAAGCTTGCACGAGCAGTTACGATTTTGTGCATAACGAAAAACTTGGATATTCTTGTTAATGTTTTTGACAAGAAATGATCCGCATGTTTCCGCAAATTCTTTATTTTATTTTATTTAACTAAGACGGAAAAAATAGGTTAGTTTTGTGAAAACCCTTATTTCATATTTTTATTTCAGAATCCCAAGCTAGTGTGATAAAAATGTCTAGAATATCACTCTATAAAATCTTGAAACAATGTTCGAAGAAGAAAATTGATGAAAAATTCGTGTTTTTGGAAGACCACCTTAAAAATATTACCAAATGTCCTGAAAATAAACAAAGTTCACTAAAACGTACTTTAAAAAGTTTTAAATTTCAATTTAAGCAAAAGTGGATAGCTGCTAGTAACAAGGAAGATCGATTTTTAAAGAAAAATTTACTATGGCTCAAAACCACCATAATAGTAACTACCTGGAAAGTAAACCTACCTGGTCCTGGCCGACCATTAACAGATTTCAAGGAATCGAGTTCGCCAACCAAGCGGCGAAAAACAAAGGCTTTAAGAGAACAAATAGCTTGCGAACTGTTAACTTATGGTGCTCAAATGAGTCAGCGCGCTGAAGGACATAGTGACGCATCTAGAGTAATAAAAGATATTCTTTATACCCCAGAAACAGCAAAAAAATATAAAGAATGTGTTACTTCTACTCAAATAGATATTATCAAAAAGCACACTCCATCACAAGCATTATCAATTTTTGTGGAAGCTAATTTGACGAGAAAGCAATACGAAGTAATTCAATCTGCCAACAAGAACATCTATCCTTGTTATTCGCTTCTAAAAAAAGCTAAACAAGAGTGTTATCCACGACCAGAGTCGATGAGAGTTACAGAAACGTGTTCTGAAATTAACCTACAAGATCTTCTAGATCACACGTCGATGCGCTTGTGTGAATATTTAGATGAAGTGGTTGAAACCTTAAATGGAGAACAAAGAAGCAATTTGGAGCTATTATCAAAATGGGGTTGTGATGGCTCGCAACAACAAACATTTAAACAAAAATTCCAAACTAGTACAGACTGTGATGCAAACATCTTTCAAAGTTCATTTGTGCCTCTACGGCTCATATGCCATATTGGAGACCAGAAGAAAATCATTTGGCAAAACCCAGTCCCATCTTCTACAAGATATTGCCGCCCAATACGAATTCGCTTTGTACACGAAACTAAAGATATCACAAATGAGGAAATCCGCTATGTGGAAGAAGAAATAAAAAACTTGAGAAACACTGAAATAACGAAAGTATTTGGAGGTATACTTCAAATAAAGCACACATTGGCGCTTACAATGATCGATGCAAAGTTTTGCAATCCTGTGACAAACACGGCATCGACTATGAGGTGTTATATATGCGGGCATCCATCAAAATATTTCAACAATTTTAATAAAAAAACAACAGAAAACCCAGATGCTCTTAAATTTGGATTATCAATTCTACACGCAAGGATTCGATTTTTTGAATCTTTACTTCATTTGTCATATAAAATACCCATAAAGAAATGGCAAGCAAGGACGCAAGAAGATAAAAAAATCGTGGCTGAAACGAAACAGAAAATACAAAATACATTTAAAGTGGAAATGGGGCTGCTGGTGGATATCCCCAAGGCTGGTTTCGGGAACACTAATGACTGGAATACGTCAAGAAGATTTTTCTCAGATCCCCAAACTTCTTCCCGCATCACAGGAGTTGACATCAGACTTATTAAAAGATGTAACATCATTTTAGAGACTTTGTCAAGTGGACATAAAATTGATGTCAATAAATTTGACAATTTTGCAGAACAGACAGCAAAACTTTACGTCGAAATGTATGGATGGTACCCAATGACTCCGACAATGCATAACATATTGAGGCATGGCGCCACAGTCATTAACCATGCTATTGGCCAACTATCGGAAGAGGCGGCTGAGGCCCGAAGTAAACACTTCCGCATGTATAGGCAGAATTATTCAAGAAAGTTTTCGCGAGAAAGCTGTAATAGAGATATTTTAAACAGACTTCTGCTAAGTTCTGATCCTCTTTTGAGTAATACAAGAAAAATACTTCAGAAAACAAGTAAACTTTTCTCCAGTGAGACATTGGAGCTCTTGCTACCGGAAACATTGGGCGTACCACATATTTATAATGAAGTAGCGGATGCATAGAGTGAAAACGACTCAGATTAATATGATTGTATGTGTTTCTTTTACTATTATTATTATTTTTTCTCCTCCAAATATACATATATACGAGGGTTGGGGCAAAAGTCATGGCAACTATTTTTTTTCTTGAAGATACCAGTCCTGTTGGAAAATGTGACATATACAGACGAACGACATTGCTAATGCTGTGCGCCAACAGATGACCCGATTCACACATGGTGCGGCAAATGCTGGGGCTGATGGTATTCAGTGCCTCCCGCGTAGTTGGCTGCGTGTGGTAACAGTTGCAGGGGACTACATTGAGGGTCTTTAGGCCCAGGTTTGTCATGTCAACTTTATGTGTACTGTATTATCATTCTTTTGCACGGTGAAGGCCATATTGCCCTGTATACTACCGTAATAAGTTAATGTGTTACGATATTTCAGTGGTATTGATTGTCCACACATGTAGTTAAGACTTTGTTATTTCGTCTGTATATGTCACATTTTCCAACCGGACTGGTATCTTCAAGAAAAAAAATAGTTGCCATGACTTTTGCCCCAACCCTCGTATATTTAATTTCATATGTGGCGGATTGTTTTAAATACAATATTATGACTCTATATTGCGTTTTATTATATATCAAATCGATAAAAATCACATAAAAATTTTGACCAACTTTTGAGCTAAAATACTCCACTGTGCGGCGGCGAAATTTAATATAACATGATTAGCAACTTCTAAACAAAATTCCTCGCATTCTTCGCATGATTTTTTGATCGTGTAACAATAAAACACCAGCTTTCAATAATAACAGTTGATTGTTTGATTTGAATTTCTGTAATATTAAAAGGCATCGGCTCTATTTTAAAGAAGGTCATTGAAACAATTTCATTCCACCCTCTTAGAAAATATTCTTCGTAAAAAAAGTTTAGTAGGCCTTCAGGAAAATGATTTCTTTTACATATCTGCTGTTATTTATAAATATATAATATAAATAACATAAATATAAATATACATTCTAACATAACTACGAACTCATCATATATTACTTAAAACTCTTGAAACACTTGAAGCATAATCATTTTTATTTTGTTTTAAATATTTTAAACATCTGCTGCACCTGTTCAGAATTTTCTACCTTCAATCGATATTAAGTAATATGATAAGAAAGTACACCAGGATAATTTCTGGGGTTTATATCTTTTATTAATATAATTTCATTATATTTTTTCATATATATATATATCTCGATATTATGCAAATATACATAAATACCTAAACAGATGTCTTTTAGAGACCACAAACATATTTCAAATTATTGCAATGCAAATAGACAACGAAAGTGCAAGGAAAATCAGGCCATCATATCGAATAAATTGCTTGTTCATTGTCAGAAATTTGTTCAAACATATTAAAAATATTCCATTCATTTGTATGATATAGGTAATTGAAACTTTTTGAAGCACAGCAAAAATACAACCAACACACAACCTTTACGGATTCATACTTATTCATAGTATTTGACGTTTATAAAATGTATATAACTAAGCAACTACTTAACAAATGACGACAGATTACGACGTACTTGCCAGATATGAAATCCCGACCATATATGTTAAATGAAAAAGATCAAATATTCTCGATTACTTAAATTAGTTATCGAATTGTTTAGTAATTTTAAATTTGTTCTCCATAACGTAAGCCATACTCTAAATGAGAATAAATATGTACATATTGTGTCTAGTATATCAAGCTGGCAGTATTTATAAGTTTCCTTCAGTCGCCTTAAAACGTTATTATTATTCACTTTGTTTAAAACTTGATGAATATGCATATCTCAGATTAAACACAAGTTGATGAATATGTAATCCCATTTTCAAGAGTAATCGATAGTAACACCACGTGCTGAAGATTATTTGTGCATATTATATTAATAAGATGTTGTCTAAGTTAACAATGGATTCGATTCAAAAGTTATAACTTTCAATTCTTTCAAAATTAATTATGAGGCTGGTCTGAAGGGTGTGCTAACTAACATAGAGGAAGACTGTTTTTACTTTCTTATACGTAGTATAAGGAAGTATTGTGATGATGAAAATTTTCGACCTCGAGATTTTTGCAGATGTCCACGTTTTGAAGTCCCCTGATACCGAAAAAGTGGTTTTTAAAAAATGTCTGTGTGTCTGTGTGTGTGTGTGTGTGTGTGTGTGTGTGTGTGTGTGTGTGTCTGTGTGTCTGTGTGTGTGTGTGTGACCACGATAGCGGTCAAACCGCTGTAGATATCAATTCCAAATTTTGTATTTGCGTGTATAATCTCCCTCTTGAGATCTGATTAGTTTTTCAGTAAAATCGGTAGACCGGAAGTAGCAGTTTACTTCAGCGAAAAAATCGAATTTTTCCAATATCTCGTCAACTACTAAGTATAAACAAATTTATAAAGAATTCATATATACTTCAAATTAAAATTGAGAATAATTTTATTGAAAAAGTTTTTCGAAATTCCTACCGGAAGTAGGCCTTTTACTCTTATCGAAAATCAGTTTTTTGCGAATATTTCGCAAGTCATGCTTTTTAGACAAGTATGTTACGGGTATAAAAGTATTTAAAACATAATTTTCAATATATTTTGTATAAAGAAAAATTCAAAATTCGGACCGGAAGTATCACTTTTACTCTTACCGAATAACGATTTTTTGCAAATATGTCGTAAATTATGCATTCTATATATATTTATCAAGAGTACAAAAGTATTTAGAACTGGATTTGCAATATTTTTTGTAGATATGAAATTTCCAAATTCGGACCGGAAGTAGTACTTTTACTCTTAGCGAGTAGCACATTTTTCATAATATCTTGCGAAGTATGAATTCTATAGAGATTTATTAAGAAAATACAAGTACGTAGAAAAGGATTTTGAATAATTTTTGTATAAAAAAATTCTTAAAATTCTATAATTTGAAATGCTCATACGTATAAGAAAGTCGTGTGGTGGCCACACCTCATTTTTTCACTTTGCTTTTCGACATTCTCTCATTTTAGTACGTACGATAGATTTGTTATAACGATATTCAAGTCGCTTAATCCCATCACTATAATATGGCGAATCAAATGCATCAAAATAATCGTTTATTTCTGCAATCACTTTTTCATTTGAAGAAAATCCTTTTCCATCAAGCCATTTTTCCTAAATTCAACTAATTTTGCCGTTGCAATTGCCGATAAGTGAGCGGGTGCAGTATCGTGGTGGAACAAAACGTTTCTCTGGCCAAATGCTTTTAATTACTTTCTTATACGTAGTATAAGGAAGTATTGTGATGATGAAAATTTTCGACCTCGAGATTTTTGCAGATGACCACGTTTTGATGTCCCCTGATACCGAAAAAGTGGTTTTTAAAAAATGTCTGTGTGTCTCTCTCTCTCTCTGTGTGTGTGACCACGATAGCGGTCAAACCGCTATAGGTATCAATTCCAAATTTTATATTTACGAATATAATCTCCCTCTTGAGATCTGATTAGATTTTCAGTAAAATCGGTAGACCGGAAGTAGTAGTTTACTTCAGTGAAAAAATCGAATTTTGCCAATTATTCGTCAAGTACTAAGTTTAAACAAATTTATAAAGAATTCATATATACTTAAAATTAAGTTTGAGACAAATTGTCTTAAAAAAGTTTTTCGAAATTCCAGTAGGTGTTCTACTCTTATCGAAAATCAGTTTTTTGCGAATATTTCGCAAGTCATGCTTTTTAGAGAAGTACGTTACGAGTATAAAAGTATTTAAAACATAATTTTCAATATCTTTTGTATAAAAAAAATTTCAAAATTCAGACCGGAAGTACCACTTTTACTCTTATCGAATAGCGATTTTTTGCAAATATGTCGTAAGTTATGCATTCTATATATATTTATTAAGAGTACAAAAGTATTTAGAGTTGAATTTGCAATATTTTTTGTATACATGAAATTTCAAAATTCGAACCGCAAGTGGCACTTTTACTCTTAGCGAGTAGCACTTTTTTCATAATATCTTGCAAAGTGTGCATTCTATAGAGATTTATTAAGAGAATAGAAATACTTAGAATAGGATTTTGAATAATTTTTGTATAAAAAAATTCTTAAAATTCTATTATTTGAAACGCTCATACGTATAAGAAAGTCGTGTGGTGGCCACACCTCATTTTTTTCGTAGTTCACTCCTGTGATTTTTTTGCCTATTTGCAGATAATAATCTATAAAGATAATACCACGAACATCCCAAAACACAGTGGCCATGCCCTTGTTAGCTGATGGAAGCACATTCGCTTTCTTCGGTGCACTGAAATTACCTGTTGTTTTGACTGAATTTTTGTTTCGGGTGTGTAGTAGTTAGTGTATTCAACTTTCGCCAACGTAATAATGACGCAAAAATTCAGTGCGATTACGCTTAAAAAGGCTTAAACATTACCCTGAAGTGGTTACACGAATTCGTTTCTGGTCCTCACTTAGTAAACGCGGCACCCATCTTGCTGACAGTTTTCTTATATGTAACTGGTTCATGTAAGATATGCCAAGAGTATCGGCTATCACACGCATCTTCAATGGACGATCATTTAAAACGAGATCATTAACTTTGGCCATCATTTCGTCAGTGGCAGCCACTATCGGACGTCCTGCTATTGATTCATCTTCGGCGCTCCTACGACCATGTTTAAATTCAATCACCCAAAAACAATCTTAAGAGGTGGTGCAGATTCGCCATGAAGTTGATCTAACTTAATTTTGATCTCGTTTGGTATTTTGCCGTCAATATGAAAGTGTTTAATCACAGCACGAAATTCTTTTTTTATCGATATTCACTAAACTACCGAACTCGTTTATTGTTTATAACTCTACAATTTAAATGACGCAATGTATTTTGCTCATACTTTCACAACTGTCAAATTAAAGGTTATAAATTTCATAAATGTTCATAAATGACGCGCATTTGCAAGGGCAACTGTATCTGCTATCGCTGCGGGATATAAGGCCGTCACATAAGTTCGATTTACATTGACGAATTTAATTCTGGCAAGCTCAAAATATTGATCCTTATGTAACGCCATCTAGTAGTAACCAAAAAAAATTTTTCTGAATTTATATTGAAATGAACTTTAAAATAACACTTTAAACATTGACTTTACAATAATTAATATTAATAATTTTAAAATAATAAAATAAAACGGCATAAAATTGAAACAGTGTTGCTGAAAATGAAGTTGTTGGGTAGTGTCAAGAATAACAATTTTACCTATATTTCGATGGTTTTTGTAAAATTTTAAAAGGAAACACTAATAGGGGTTCAGTTACTTTGTAAAGTGTTTGTCTGGATTTTAAAAAATGTTGCAGTTCTAACGTAATCGACGCTTTTAACTGTATTGGAAGATTTTGAAGCATTACTATTCCACATTGCAATATTTGTCTCATAAAAGATTCAGCCACTCTAGCACCGGTAGTATCATTTGCACCTCTTTTAAGCTTAACATGTGGAAACATGTCTTCTTCAGTATCGCACTAAATGATCTTGTTAAGACAAAATAACTTGGTGTACATTATATTCAAATATTACAATAATCTTATATAACGTATGTCACATAAGTTTTGGGAAAATTTTCGTCGGCGTAAAAATAACTGTAAATAACTTGCAATCTAGTAACCATGGAAACTTGTTATGACATTTCATAGATGTCAAATAATTTGTCCAATTATGTCGTACAAACTTGAAATACGGAAAAGCATTTACAACCTGGTTGGACATGTACCCAAGCAACAAACTGTAAACATATTTTGGAATCAAAATATTTCAAAGACAACCACTTATAGAACAATTGCAGAATGTGAACAAGGTATACCATGCCTCAATTTACCAAAAAGCGGACGTCCCGGAATGTTGACCGAAAATCGCGCCAACCTAATCTGTGAAAGTGCAAAAGGCCGCGTTGGAACGTCATGCCGAAAGTTATCCAGAAGATTTAATGTTTCTCATGAAACTGTAAGAAGGGTATTGAAAAAAAAAGGCCTAAAGTTTCGTAAAAGACGTAAATGTCCACGTTATACAGAGGACCAATGATGGTTTTTATACCGATAATATAGAAAATTGTCCAGATAATGTTAAATACAAAACAAAAACAAAAATTTGAAGATAAAATTCTAGTTTGGTGTGCCATATCGGAGAGAGGAGTTTCACGACCTTATGTTGGGCATGTGAGGGTGAGGCAGTTAATGCCAACATTTATACCGAAAGATGCCTACCTAAGTTGCTACAGTTTATTACTACGACTCATCCACGTGAAGAAATAATGTTTTGGCCGGACTTAGCAAGTTGCCATTATGCAAGAACGACTAGAACATGGTTAGAAGCTCACAACATACCCATTCTGCCAAGAGCAGACAATCCGCCAAATGTGCCACAAGCCATCACTGGCGTAACTTCAAATTTTGCCCCCCCCCCCCGCAACATCCAGCTCAACCTAACCAATTATTACCTTGGTGTATCCTACAAATAGGTGTATCTGGTCTCGGGCCCAAATAACACTGATTAAAAAGGCAATATTCAATAAACTCGTTTTTGCTGTGTCTTTGGTGCTGCCTATATCAAATCTTTTGGTATTTCTACGCACTCATTTCAAGACAGACCAAAATTTGCTTTATACCACTAATCAGTTTCTTGTTGGCACTTCTCAACTTTACGATGATAACAAGGTGCATTATTGGTAATAATTAGAGCATTTTAATAATTACTGTAGCATCTTTATTTATCCAACAGGTGCAAGTCTAATTACATAAAAAAATTTTGAAATATTCATAATAAACCCACTTGTATCCCTTTTTAAAATTGTACTAATTTAGCCCTCAAATACATTAGAGTTCATATATTCAAACTTATTGTTAATATAAGTGACCAAATAACGTCTAGCAAAGCTGGTTCACTTCAGCCCGGCAATTTTTCCATTAGGTTTTATACATCTACAAATATTAAGATATAAATTTAACCTAAAAATGCAAAAAAATATATCTATTTACCAAGAATTTTCCTTATAATACATTTCGAATAATCAATGCTCACTTTCCGAAGTGCCTTGCCGAACTATTTTTGGTAAGAACTAAATGACCAAGAACAGCGACATTTTTTTTCCGTGAGAAAACTAGATATAGTTTTCTGTTGGTACTCGACGTAACTTCCAAAATATATTATAGTGAATATATAGCACACATTAAATGAAACGATTGAATGTTTGTAGTATTATAATAATTTAATTAGTAAAGAATATGAAATAGACAAAATAAATGTCAATAACAGTAGGTTTGATATAATCCAGCCATATTGCATATTTTCAGCACGTGATTTTAAAAATGCTCAGCGAATACCAATTAGTTTGTAATGCTTTGGATAGATGACGCCACTTAAGGATCGTTATTTTGAGGTTACCAGAATCAAAAAAATCTTGTTATATGACGGCCTTATGTCGCGCAGCGATAGCGAGATCGAGTTTGCGCGTTGGCATGCGTTCATTGTAGTGCCATCTATGTATTACTAATCACACTTTTCAGACCACCTTGTATTAACTTGTTATTATCGAACTATGTAATTAAATCTAAATGTAATTAAAATTTTTGATTATCACGCATAATTATTATAGAAGCATCATCTTATAATACTAGTTTTTTTTAAATTTTTATAGATTAACGAACTACCAAAACCATGCTACATGAGCAAAACATTGAGGGAGCTGAGGATTGGAACGTACGACGATATTGAAACAGCATCCGAAGATACCTCTATTATTCTAGCTTTGAAAAAATTTGTGGAAAGGAGAGTGTCTGCCTTACCCATAGTTGATACGGAAGGGCGTTTAGTAGATATATATGCGAAATTCGACGTAATTGTATGTATATCATGTACGATAATAATAATAATATTAATTCAATTATTTATTATAGAATTTGGCAGCAGAAAAAACTTATAACGATTTAGATGTAACGCTAAAGAAAGCTAATGAACATAGGAATGAATGGTTTGAAGGCGTTCACAAGTGTAAATTAGATGAAACCTTATTTACGATAATGGAAAGAATTGTTAAAGCAGAGGTAGGTGTTCTTATTTGTTTAACTTTTAAATCCATTAATCTTATAATACTTCGTGAATGAATGGAGTGTAGACAGAGAAGTGGTGGTGACAATATAGAAATGAGATGAGGTTTATGTTGGGCTTCTATCAGCCGATCGTGAAGTATCCTACGATTTTTTTACATTTTGTTGCTATTTTGTGTGTGTTCTATGTCCTATCCCTTTACCTTTACTGTTATAGAATAAATATAAAGTCCATATAATTAATTGCTCATTTACAAAATCAATTTATTTTAAAGTAGATTCATAGTACACAAAAACGCGTGATGTACTGTTACATATTTCGCTGTTTGGGCTAATTGAAATATTTTCAAATTATAAACAAAAATAAAAAACTTTCACTTCATTATCTTTATATAGTATTATATAATCGTTGGTGCGTCTGTATGTTGTTCAATAACTTTTTGATGGCTCAACCAATCTTCTTGATATTCTCAGAACATATTTCAGTGCGCATAAAATAGGCTATCAAATCATTCGATAGGTGGCGCTGAAGTTAAGTTATTAACAAATTCTATATTTATGGACCAACATGGCTCATATTCACAATAAATGTTGCTTTAGTGACAAAAAAGAAAATCACAAACGGGACACGATAAGTGGCGCTGTGGTCGAACTATTATAAATGATGCATTATAAACAAAAATAAAAAAACTCATTTCGTTATCTTTATATAGTATTATATAATCGTTGGTGCGCCTGTATGTTCAATAACTTTTTATTTGCTCAAGTAATCTTCTTAATATTCTCAGACTATATTTCAGTGCGCGTAAAATAGGCTATCAAAACATTCGATAGGTGGCGCTGAAGTCAAGTTATTGACAAATTCTATATTTATGGACCAACATGGCTCATATTCACAATACATGTTGCTTTAGTGACAAAAAAGAAAATTACAAACCTGACACGATAGGTGGCGCTATGGTCGAACTATTATAAATGATGCTCATCCTGCAATTGCACTAAGGACCTTTTCTGTCCAGACTTTCTTATACAGGGACTTTAACCAAATCAAACTCATTGCGCCACTTACCGGAAAGGGCAGAACGTCTGTCAGGCCAGCTAGTACAGTTGCCGCTCGATTATGTGAACTAATTAAAACCTTACCCGTTCACAGAAGCGAAATGTTCACTTAATCGAATGTGCTAGTTAAATCGTTTATTTATATATTCAGTACATCAAAAAGAACTTACAAATGAATAATATACATATACTACATAGGTACATACATACATGAATACGTAATGATTTAAAGATGTCAGTTTTGTTTGTTAAAAAAACCGGTTAATTTTGTTTGAATCTTCTTTTGTCTTAAACATCTTTCTTTGAACTGCGATTTCGTTGGTGAGGATGTTAGTTGGTATTGGCTCATCATCTATTATTTCTTCCATATTTTCAATTTCAATTACATCCTCAAGTTCTTCTATGACATCCTTATTCCAGTTTTTTTATGTCTATGTTATGTTTCCGTTCACTTCCTATAGTAATGCTACAGTTTCTTGAATTGTCACTGCCTCGACGCTGTTCTTGTACTGTCCTTGTAGAATAGCCAGTGGAACATCTTCTTCTGAATCAGAGTCGCTATTGAAACAATCTGATAAAATATTTTTCCAACACTTAACAATTAATTATTTATTTTTTCACATTCTTTCATGCTAATGCAAGATGTGTAACAGCATCTTTTAGACTCAAATTTTTAATGGCAGCTGAAATACCATTGCTATCAGGAGTAACTATTGTGGATAAAAGGCTTCTTCTATAAAACAATTTTGTTAACCTAATGACATTTTAGTCCGTAATAAGAGCTGTTACAATCAGGGGCATGTAGACAGCAAGAATTTTTCCATCATCAGAAACCAAGTTTTCTGCTGGCGGATGGCTTGGAGCGTTATCCAAAAGTAAAAGAGCTTTTTGTGGTAATCCTTTTTGTTTAAAAAATTTTCGAAACTGCGGAACAAATTAATGATGAAACCAATTTTCAAATAACCCCTACGTCATCCAAGCATTTTTCGTACTACTTGCGTATTCCACTGGAAGTGAAAAGTTCTTAAAGCATCTTGGATTTTTGGCACGTCCAATCACTAACGGTTTGATTTTATGTTCACCGATTGCATTGATGCATGCTAGAAAAGTAACTCTACTTCTATCCGTTTTTCGACCAGGAGCCGATCTTTCTTCAGACGTAACCAAGGTCCTTCCGGGAGTAATTTCTAAAACAAGTCTGTTTCGTCGGCATTGTATAATTGATCATGTGTTATTTGTAGCTCCTGTATTTTCTTTCGAAGATAAATCTTGAATGGATCTATATTTTCTCCCGAAATTTCTAAATGTCTTATTCCAAATCTTCGTTTAAATCTTTGGCTCCATCCGTTACTAATATTATAGTTAGGGTTTTCAGCGATAGTTTCATTGATAGCTTCTGCTTTTGTTTTTAAAAGATTAATCGAAACCGGTACATTTTTAAGTCTTTGTGTACAAAACCATGAGTTTTTCTTTTCTGCATTTCACTGCGCTTTGATGTGACTTTTAAAATGTCTTGTTTTTTATTTTATACTATGGATTTGGCAATCCCGTACTTTTTAGACAAATATGTTACACTGCATCCATTGTCCAGACTTTTTAAAATTCCACATTTTTCGAGTAAACAGCACATTCCGCTTCATTTTTATTGTAAACACACAAATACTCAAGCACAGTATGCCTACAACATCAACAGAACTAAAAATGACTAAAATAAAATACATACATACCGTACGAAAGTATAAGAGGAAAAGAGCACAGCGAAATAAAGTAAAAACAAACATATAGCGAAGCTGCCAAGTACACCCGGTAAACGTTTGCTATCGAATGTGAGAATCCCCCGACTGCGTTGCTTCTCCCACCACTGCTGTATATTATAAGATCATCTTCTGCATGGGATAGATAGCTAACAGAAATTACAATTTGTCGACTACGGTATGTACGCTTTTCTTGCGAATTACGCAAGCGAGTCAGCAAAATTATTCATAAGCCGGGAATTTACCCAGTCACTGAATTGAATGTGTTATTGTTCAATCTTTGGAGCTTTAATAATAAAATTTTAGTTGTTCGTATAAACGAGCTGTTCACTGAGTAGAGTATTAGGCTACTATATATTATATATTTAAACCTGAGAACTTTTTTAAATTTACACTATGATCACGTGACTAAAGTCAAAAGTATCAGTGCTTCTTTCATTTTGTTGCACATATTATTTTTTTTCTATCTTATGATGTCATCACTAAATTTATTTAGATGAAAATTAGGAAAAAATTTTATTGTTGGATTCAAAATACAAAAGTTATCTCTGCTCGAAGTTTTTCATCTCCTTCTTCATTTATTCTGCTCCTGCCTTTTTTGTTATCAATTTTACCCCGAAAACTTATTAGAGTTATAGACAATTGTATCAGATATTAAAATGATCTTCATAACATTTTCGTCGTCCTCATGATTACGGCGTTAAAATAAAAAACTACACCCTTAAATTAATTCTTATACTGAATTAACTTCCATAATATTTACCAAACCACGTACTGAATATAGAAAGAACTACAATAATCAATATCTAGAAATTTATATATAGCCCTTAAAAGTAAAATTTCTCTTGACTATTAGAGTCCTAAATACTGAGCATCAGTATTTAAGGATTAATGATTAGTATTAAACAAAAAATAGTAATAATAATCATTCCTGTAGTTAAAGTAAATTGTTCTTAGTCATTTATAATTGAAGTTAATGAAGGTCGAAATTAGTTTATTTGTAGGGGTATTCCGGGCTAATTTGATTACCTCTCTTCGTTGATTTAATTCAGAACCAACAGAACCAGTTACTCTTTCCACGCTTCAAAATTTCAGTTACCGTCTTGGATTTTATTGTGTTCGCGTCGATATAGAACAATAACGTTATTTTGAGACCATTAGAGAACAGTGGAAGGCCATTAAGTATTCTATGTACTATTTGGTTGTAATACAAAATATAGCAATTACATTTAAAAATTAATTTTTAAATAGTTAGTAAATAATGATTTAACTATTTGGAATATTTAACTCCCCCCCTTTTTTTTAATTATAATTATTGCATCTAATTAATTAATCACTAATTAGTATCAAAGATATTTTTGAAAATTCGCAATTACCATTGAGAAAATTTATATTTATATAATAATTATTTTGTTTCAGGTTCACAGATTGGTAGTAGTTGATGATACTGATAAAGTTATTGGTATTATATCATTATCTGACTTATTATTATATTTAGTATTAAGGCCTTGCGGAGAGGATGGTTCACCGGATGGAGTTTCTTCTGTTAGAGCTCAGGTAATAATAATAACTATAATATGAAAATACATATAGTATGAGAAAGGCATAAAATTTGTTCAAAAAGTTCAACACTAATACAATTTCCAATCAGTGTCCATCTTTTAGTATCTCGCTTGAATATATTCTTTATCTCAACTGTATGACATATGTCATTTGCAATGTACTATATTAATTTAGTTTAATAGATTTGTGGTCAATCTGCCTCTTCAAGTTCAACGAGATTATGCAGTCTGTTCTGAAACACTTTATTTTTTAAGTGGCCTAAGAGAAAAAAAGTCCAGTGTGGTTAAATCAGGAGAATTGGCTGGCCATCGATTTTGACTAATCAATCTGTCACAATAGTATCCTTGCAAATAATTAATAGTTTGTTGCGCAGTATGTGCAGTTACCCCGTCTTGTTGGGAGTAACTCAGGGTCAATTCATCTTCGTGAAGGCTGCTAATGAAGGGTTCTAATGTTTGTTCTCGGTATCGTACTGCGTTAATTGTAACATGGAAAAAAAATTGTCCAATAATCCGTCTCTTCGACATTGCAACCCAAATACCGACTTTGATAGAATGGAGAGTATTTTCAATAAAGACATGTGGATTCTCTGTTGACCAGGTACGGTAATTTTGAGAGTTGATATACCCCGACATATGGATCCAAGCTTCATCTGAAAAGATAGTGCGTTTTTTTCATGTAATATTTCATTAAACCAGTTGCAATAATTCAATCTTTGCTGCACATGTGATTCGGCCGTAAATGTTGTAGTACAGAAACTTTATATGGGTACATATGTAAGTTTGTTTTCAGTGCCTTATGAAGAAATACCTACAATTTAAATACATAATGCTGCATAACAAATTACGTTTAAGTTAATTGGATCTTTTTACAAGTTTGAGCAGACGGCTTTCGTACAGATTTTGTGGGACTAACATCCATTCGCTGCCTAATGTCTGTGACATCTTCGGTTAAAATTGTTGGTGCTTTTTCGGGTTTACGTTTACAAACATTCCCCGTTTCCATAAACCTTTCAATCACCCCATTGCCATGACGGGTGAATGCGTCCAAGTTTATTTCCAAATGTCCATATTCCGTTACAAACTGCTGAAAACACGATCCCAATGAATATTTCCATTATCCACCCTCTTGCATGTTCCACTGCGAAAGTGCGATATTAGAATAAACGTATCCTGTTGTATCGTAAAAGGCATGGTATACCAGGTATATTGTCCATGAAATGCATAAACACGAAAACAGTACTGACACTTCAATACATTACGGTTTTGACGTTCGACATATAAATTTAGTATGGACAATTCACGCAACTAAATATTTCTTGGTTTTTGATAATGCTGGGACTTTTTTGTTGCCAACCCAGGACAGTTCAAAATAATCTCGTTGTACATGCCTCAACAATGTTTGCCTACTAAACAGTATAGCCAAGTATTAAAAAATAGGTACCTATCGAAATAGTTATTTACGAACCAAGTGCGGGAAAACATATTTCGCGAAGTGGCCACGAATTCGCGAAATGTTTCACGCACGAAGTTTGTACAATAATTTTTGTACGAATACTTAAATAATACCTACTGTTAAATACGTTATCATTTATGACACACTACAAATTTGTTCATATTAATTTAAAAATTTTGAATTGGCAGTACTTATTATTTGAATTGACATTTAATTTTTACTTCCCGCACCCATATGAATGCCTAAAACTGTATGGTATGTGATATGAGTACAAAAAGTAATATTTGATACCCTTAATTATAATATTTAATTTGTAACTTTCTTTCATGTAGTAGTATTTTACTAGCAACAGGTATATATTATGAAATATTAAATAATTCGTTCAATTCTGAAATTGTTCCGATAGATTGGAATTTGTAGTGGCATTGAATAATTGTCTTTAGTTCGTACTTTGGCCGTATTGGTTACCAAAACGACTCAACTATATTTCCCTTTAGTAGTTTTGATGGACTTACTAAAGCTGGACATACATCCAGTAAAACAACAATTAACAAAAAGAAAAAGGAATGTAAATGAAATGAATATTTCACTCATTACCCCTAAGAAGAGCTATTTTTTAATGAATATGTATCGCTACTATTCTACTAACTACAGAGATATCAACAATTTCTGTAGACCACGTGACTATCAAATTAGGCAACCCAATTAACAGCAGTTGGTAGTATTGAATGTTTTATGTAAAATATTCTAGACAGTGGCGCACTATACATACATAATCCTTTTTCCGTAATGCAGCTATATTTGACTTGTCAACAATGACAGCAGTATTTGTGAATAAAATGTACGCTAGTGTCAAATACTAGCGATACGCGAATCTCATAAACGTATGAACACAATAATCACCAGATTTTAGAAAACTACTAATCACGTGGTCTACAATCTTTCTCGATAGCACAGTACTACTACTACTAACTATTAAATAAACTATGCAAATCGACACTACTGACAGGACAGATCAAAGTAAACAGGATTATTTTGTGTTATTTTAAGCCCCATCTTTCACAACTCTCCTTTCTTAGAAGCATGCGCGCGGTAGATAATAATTAGGGAGCGGAATCGAGCGAGTCATGACTCATCGCCCATGGGCGCGCTATTGAAATGTTGTATTTTTAAAGAGGTTTTAATTTTATTTATATAATTGAATAACAAGTGGCTGGTGATTATAAAATACAAAATACCCTACTATTTGTTCATTTTCTCTTCTGTAAGACTTGTTCTCTTTGAATTAAGTACATCCTTGTAGACAGAAAACGTCTTTTCTACATGGCAACTGGTTATATTTACGTAATGGAAATATTCTTTTATTTCAGCGTATTTAGCATACACAATTGCCGCAATGTTATTAAACCTGGATTTCTATTAAAAACTGCGTCTAAGTCACTTGGAATTATTAATAGCCACATCTAATGTGGTTAATCCATTTTTACATTCTTATACGTAGTATAAGGAAGTAATGTGAAATTTTCGACTTCGAGATTTTTGTAGATGTCCACATTTTGAAGTTCCCTGATACCGAAAAAGATGATTTTTGCAGATGTCCACATTTTGAAGTCCCCTGATACCGAAAAAGATGTTTTTAAAAAATATCTGTGTGTCTCTATGTGACCACGATAACCGCTGTAGATATCAATTCCAAATTTTGTATTTACGTGTCTAATCTCCCTCTTGAGATCTGAGTAGTTTTTCAGTAAAATCGGTAGACCGGAAGTAGCAGTTTACTTTATTTCGTCAACTACTAAATTTAAACAAATTTATAAAGAATTCATATGTACTTGAAATTAAAATTGAGAACAATTTTATTGAAAAAGTTTTTCGAAGCTGCTACCGGAAGTAGGTCTTTTACTCCTATCGAAAATCAGTTTTTTGCGAATATTTCGCATGTCATGCTTTTTAGACAGGTACGTTACGGGTATAAAACTATTTAAAACGTAATTTTCAATATCTTTTGCATAAAAACAATTTCAAAATTCAGACCGGAATTACCACTTTTACTCTTATCGAATAGCGATTTTTTGCGAATATGTCGTAAATTATGCATTCTATATGTATTTATCAAGAATACAAAAGTATTTAGTGCTAGATTTGCAATATTTTTTGAATATATGAAATTTCAAAATTCGGACCGGAAGTAACACTTTTACTCTTAGGGAGTAGTCCTTTTTTCGAATATCTTGCTAAGTATGCATTCTATAGCGATTTATTAAGAGAACAGAAGTACTTAGAATAGGATTTTCAATAATTTTTGTGTAAAAAAAATATAGTATAGTTTGAAACGCTCATACGCATAAGAAAGTCGTGTGGTGGCCACACCTAATTTTTTAATTTGGGATTCGATTTTCAAAATATGTCATTAGTTTAGGCAAATTTCCAAAGTGTTCCTGAAGGAATAACAACTGATTTTTTAAATTTGGGATTTGTGTTAATTCCTTGCACTCAGAAATACTTCGAGCATCGTCATTTAAACATGTAACGAAATTTTGTAAACTATCGAAATTCTCTGCATGAAAACTATTTCTGTGTATGTTTTAGCAAAGCTAAGTGACGATATTTTACAGACTTTGCAATAAATTTCGGAATCACTGACAATTAATTTTTATCTCAGAAAAAGTAACATAAACAACGTTCTAGATTCTATATCTAACTAATGATAACTAAAAATGTACGCGTATGTTATTGAAACATACATATTATATTGCGAAATATACGGTAAATATAATAAATTTTAAAAACTCGTCACCCTTGTACCTACGCCGATGAAGAAAGGATTTTAATCATAAAATTCCTTATTTTATGGCAGTTTTTTCTCTGATTCTCGGGCGTAAACAGATGCTGCAGTTCGCCCTATGAATTAGTGCTATTCAGATATAATGTAAACAACACGCAGTTGTTTACATTATTTCTTTTCACGGTTGTGGCTCCGTGGTAGTTTAGCTCGCTCGATTCCGCTCCCTAATAATAATTCATCTACTGCGCATAATAGTTTGTCTGCCCTGACTTGAATATTACAATAAATCTTAAAAAAGATGATTTTATAACTGGTTTAGTTCTCTTATAAGTAATCACATTTACAATATAAAGGGACATGCATGTTTATCTTAACGTTATTTAAACTGCCTTAGACTGAACTACTTTCTAGGGTATTCTCAGATATGGTGCTCAAGTAATACTACCGTGAACTACTTTTATATTATCATATTTAGACATTTATTTAAAGATTTGCATTACAAAAACATTATTTTTCTCTATTTATATATTCTATTTTTTAGGATACTAAACTCCACGAAAGTAGCTCACTATCCGGCTTAAGCGACGATGTGGCCCAAACTATAATGGAGGAAGAGGAACACACCGAACAAGGAGCAGATGAACATAACGACGATGACGACGACGAAGACGGTAAAGGTAACTACGAAAAGAGCGACAGGGACTCGGACAGTCTGCCAGATTCGCCCGTTATAGGAAAAACGCCATTGGCGAATGAGAATTCCATGTTCCGTGAAGTAACTGTTTCAGGCGGGGAGTGATATTGTAAAAAGAGTGATAATTTGTAATGCGGGTTCGATTAGATAGTGTCTAAACAAGTATATTATTCTCTTTTGAATTAATGAATTGCCGAAGACAAACTGAATTGTTGCTTTTACGATTACTTAAGAAAAGCGCCCACCACGAATGATGATGCTTTATTATGAACATTTGTACTTAAGCGCGAACGATAATATACCAAAGACTGTATGTAATTCCACAAATCTATTTTATTTTAAAAAGTAACAATTCAGTAATGAATTTATTATCATTTGCTTTATTTATTTATGTACATTGTTTACTTATACATACTTTATACATAGATATATACATATATATAGAGAAAAAAGTTGATAATAATTTTAAGGAAAAACCTGGTCATTGATTTTGTAGATATTCCAATGTTTTGTATTATAAAAGTAATCGAAGGCGCGGACGAGTAAAACAAAAAAAGTAGAAAGATACTAATAATTTAACTTACTCATAGATTGTTCAAGCGCATATTGTGCGCATAACAATTATAAGCTTGTTACATAATTGTATTATAAAAATAAATTTAAAAAAATTACTACAGTTTGCAACACAAATTCGTATTCATTGTTTTTATTTATTTTTGTTTTTGAATTTAGTCTTCTCTTTAGTTCAAATCTATTATGAATATTAATTTTAATGTTAAATGTTCTTATTTATTTAACAAACAAAAAAAGATGTATATTGAAATTAATTTTTAAATAAATTATGTAATATAGATTTCATATTATTTTATTATAACAAAGCAATTCTCAATTTCGTATGTCTTAAATTATCTTAATATTAATGTTGAAGTATGCAGATTGCAGATACTAAAAGTGCATGTATAACGAATATATATTATAATATACTTATGTGTAAGGTGAGCAGTCTGCGAACCCATGTACACTGTTTGATATTCTTAAGAGTTTAGTATTATCGATTCTCATTTCATTTTAATTCTTTGTGTAATCTCATCTGAACATGTGTAATTTCTGATGTTACTTTATTAACTTTAATTTGCAAACAAAACACAAGGCATCATAAACTAATTATTAATTTCTTTTTCAAAATAGGTAAAACACAAAAAAAATATTTTAAAACACGTCATTTATCTAGGTAGTATTTAATATGGTTTTTAAAAGGCAATAGTACAAATTGTATTAAATAAAACTAACTAAACACTTTCTATATACATACAGAGGTGTCCCAGAATTTCCTATACAAGTAATATCTTCGTTATTTGAGTACATAAAGGGATGAAACAAAAACTGTTTTAAACGACATCAAGAACTTGTCATATTTCGTATTTGGAAGCACAAAACTGACAAAACCCTTACACCTGCTTTCTCTTTTTTTTTTAATTGCATCACTTTTTTTCTGAAAACGACTGCAATTAGCAATTCAAATGCGGTAATTATAACACTAGTCCTTTTTGTCAAATTGTAAAAAAAAAAAAATAGAAAAAAGGAATGTCCAGAAAAATTAACAGAATGTGTCAAAAGTTTAAAAAGAAGCAACAGTATAAAATAGAATAAAGTGACACCTAAAACATGATGATGATAATGGGCGAACGGGGGTTCAAAAAAGCCACCACATTAGCTAGTTTATATACCGTAGTCGACAAATTGTAATCGTTTTGTACTTCTATCCCATGCAGAAGATGACCTTATAATATGCAGCGATGCCTGCTTACTAACAGTGGTGGGAGAGCAACGCAGTGTCGGGGTATCATCACTCCTTACATTTCATAGAAAACGTTTGTCGAGTGTACTGTCTTGGCAGCCTCGCTATATGTTTAACTTTAGTTTATTTCGTCGCGCTCTTTTCCTCTTTCTACTTTCGTATCAGAAATTAAAATATGTCGACTACGGTATAATAATAATGTTTTTTATTGCTATACAGATTAAACCATAAATATAAACTAGATAATAATGGTGGTCTGTGATTGATTATGATTTAGAAATTTTTAATTTATTAAATCGACAGGTTGGAAACGTCTTCATTCATTTCTTCTGTTGTCAGTGTCGTGTCTAAATATTTAATTTTCAGTATAAGCATCATTTTAATGCTTACATGCATTTATAACATTGCCATTTTGATGAAATAGCATTAGTAAACTGTAATTTCGAATTCATATTAGGTTAAAGTAGATTAGTTAATAGTTTTCAACATCACTGCTAGAAAACCCTTTAAACGGCGCTTATGGTGTTCTAATGTCAAATTTGACAATTTAAATTCACACGGGAGTGGAATTTGTAAATCGTAAAAATCACTAAAATGCAAATGGTTGAGGCGTAAAATCAATTACTGACATATTATAATATAATACAGGGTGTCCCAGAAATAAAAAGACGGAGTAGCAGGTATGTAAAGTCCCAACAGAAACAGGCCCAAATATGCCGCAATAACGAAGAAATTAAAAATTTAATTTTCTATGTTATTTTTTTAAATAAAAAAATTACATTACGGACCTGGCACACGTAGGAATGCTCATTTGTAAATAGAAATGAACACGCATTCAAAAATAAATACCCTTTTATTTGTATAAAACGGGAAAAGTGTTAAATCATACTCATTCATAATAAAACATATTTTTTGCCGGATGCGTCTAAATAACGCAGCTATGTATTCGATTGTTGACGCAGATGGGCGACTGACTCAATTTATTGCAGACAATAAAAGATTGTTTTTATTTTTAAAATAGGAAGGTTGTTGCTCTTTAATGTGTTTGTAGTCGGAAACAGCTGATTATTATTATTTTAGAATATTCAATAAATCGTAGTAAATATCAAAATGTTATTATTTTTTTCTAGCAGGTGTAAAAAGTAATTAATGGTGTGATATTTATTATGAAGTATCTATTCCTCCTCCTTTTTTTTAACACAAGTAATATGGTGGTCCTGAAAAGAACCGATTGTGTAAGTGAAGCAGGTGGATATTTATAGAAGGTGCTCTATGTGTCCGCCGTGCGCACGAAGACAGGCGTCAATCCGTCGGAGATGATTTGGTTCCCCACGTATACGCCTCGCAGCTGTAAAAATACGTTGCCGAAGATCTTCTTCTGTGGCAATCTCATCCCCATCATACACCAATGTTTTCATATACCCCCATAAAAAAAATCTAATGGATTTAAATCCGAACTGCTCGCCGGCCATGGTGTATGTCCTCCACGTCCAATCCATCGAGGATATGAAACATGAGGTAATTGCGCACTGCCAATGAAATGTGTGGAGGCGCGCCATCGTGCATGAACCGGAGTTGTCTTCTAAGTTGCAGAGGCACATCGTCGAGATATTCCGGCAACATATTCTGCAAAAACTCTAAATAACTCTCTCCGGTCAGTCGTGCAGGCAGTATGTGCGATCCAAGCAGACTATCACCGACAATTCCTACCCAAACATTTATTGAGAAGCGGTGTTGGAAATGACCCTGCTGTATTCCATGCGGGTTTGCATCGCTCCAATAATGTGCGTTATGAAAATTTACCACACCGTTTCGGGTGAAACAACATTCATCCGTGAATAGTATGCTGGCACAAAAGTCCACATCTCTAGCTTGTTTTCGTCGAAACCAAGTACAGAATCTAACACGTGCGGGACGGTCCTGTTGTGCTAGAGCTTGAACCCGTTGCAGGTGGTATGGGTCCAGCAAGTTCTCGCGGAGGAGTCGATGAATTGTTGATCGGGACACACCGACTTGTCTTGCTGCAGATCGCGTGCTTATACATGCATCCCTATCTACCACATCCAGGAGATGCTCTTCCGCATGTAAAACTCTCCGTGTTCTTTCACGACCCCTGCCTTCGTAGCGTGGGAGTAGTGTGCCTTGTTCGCGTAACCTAAACACCGTGTCCATAATCACTTGATACGACGGACGCCTACGATTAGGAAAACGTTCGGCGTATAAACGTTCAACAGCTCTTCCATTTCCACCTACTTCACCGTAGAGATACACCATATCCCATAATTCTTGCGTCGTAAAAGCCATGTCGATAACTATGTGTCAACTCACATCGGCGGCTAATAACAAACTGAACATCTACGTATCTATCGCCCTTGCACATGCATGCATTGGCGGCTGGTCGGTAATAAAATCGCGGGCCACACAACAAAAACTTATGTATTTTTTTAAATAACATCCATTGTGCTGTTTGACAATGGATGTTATTTACAAAAATACATACGTTTTTGTCGTGTGCCGCGCGATTTTATTACCGACCAGCCGCCAATGCATGCATGTGTGCAATTCTATACCGCAAGTCGACCAGAGTCGGCGTAAGGCCAATTGAATTCTTTATTATTTTTTTCCTGCCGTCTGCGCACGAATAAAGACTTGATATTTTGAGGGTACGTTTTTACACAATCTAGCTTCCGATTTTTGCTACTCCGTCTTTTTATTTCTGGGACAGCCTGTATATAATAAGAGCACAATTATTTTATTTGCAAAGTAAATGATAAGAAATAATAAGAAACCCAAGGAAAGAAAGAAAAAGAATTGAATTAAATTGAGAAACATAGTTATTCGTTGTTTGTTTGAGGTAAGAAAAGTGGGTTGGAGCATGGTATGTGACCGTTCCTATGAGGCTATGAGTGAGGTGTGCTTTGGAAAAAACATTTGACACAAACCACCGCAAATGTATCACTCGAACGTGCGCTATATCTGAGAACCAAAATAGTGGAGAGCAATTTGGAGACATCAGTTCTGTTGTTAATGAGCCCAATCAGGAAGTTGGCACTTGTGCTGATATGCATTTACATATATCAATGTCAAATTTGAAAAGAACTATACTAACTTGCGGCTATTATGCATCGCTGTATTTAGACAGAGATCTGCAATCATTATGAGCAAAAAAAGAGTGCAATTTAAAAAAATGTGGACGTCATAATATAAGGGTTATTGACACATTTGCTATGGACTCTGGGCGAGTGTTTGATGTCGTTTAAAACAGTTTTTGTTTTGTCATGCTCAAATAACGGAGATTTTTCCTGTATAAGAAAATTCTGGTATAGTAAACATAATCAGAGAAAAGCCTGTATTTCATCAAAATTTGCGATAACAAAAGGTGGCTGAAAGGTATCAGCAGTGTATCTGTTTAAGTTGATTGAGGAATTAGGATGGGAAAACCTTTTTATTAATATATTGAAGTAAAGTTAGCATTCTATTTGTAAATATTGAAATAACTGATATCAAGGAAATTATATTGTATATAGGTATTTCAGATAATAAATAAATTTTCTGGAACGCTGATTGTATTTACAACAAAAAAAGAAATACTTAAAAATATAAAGTAATATATAAAACCTGAAAACACAAGTACAAAATGTAAATAACACCTACTCAACGGATATGGTGCAACTGACTCGACGAACCCGAATCAGCTGTAAATGTAACAGAGGTTTAACATATCTCAGTCAAGTCCATTATATCTCACTGCTAGCATACTAGAGGTAATATGCTAGCAATGAGATATAATTGACTTGACTGAAATACGTTCTGTGCACGTGATGACGACATACAGGTCCATCTCCGATTATGATTACTATACACCGGTATATACGTATAAGGATTGCCATTGCGTATCTGTGAATCAATCTGAGGAGCGCTAAGCAGTACGAAACCGGTCCTTTATTTGATTCGCTGTGACAAAAAAATTAATATCTTGATAAATGTTTTGTCTATAGCATAGTAATAGTAATAAAAGTCTTTGGAGTATAAAGTATGCATTTGTGTATCAGCAGTAAGGACTTGTCTGTGTTGTTAAACTGTTATCATTACATTTATCGGGAGGTATATTAACTGTCATTTTTGAATTCTAACCGTAATTTCTTCCATGGATCATTATTATTTCACGAATTATTCTTCGGATCTTTCTGGCCAACTATCACTACCTGATATATTACCACTACATCAGACTCCCATACTGCTGGGTTCAATAACTGTCACGCTCCCAGTCAAATCTCGGTTAAATATCTGATATGGTAAACGAACTCGCGCGAGACGTATTTACTAGTAGTCATGCGTGCGTTATGGACGACTACTGCTTTTGCAAGGGCGATAGCCGTGTGCATATATTTAAAAAAAAATTTTTTTTTGTAAGTTGCATAGAAAACGAAATTTCAAAGGAAAACAATAATAACATAATTTTGTGACTCGACTCTTACTTGCGATGGCAAGCAGACGTTCTTATCCGAGATATTATACAATTTGAAATGTTCTGACTTTGTAGCAAAGGAAAACGTCTTACGAAATTATAAATAATATCATGATTATCTCACTATTTATTTGAAACGGTCTCGAGTTTCCTTTTGTATTTTTATCTATTCTGTCGTTGGATTTTTCGAAAATAATTTTAAATACAGAAATGGAACGATGGAATGAAAAAGCCCCGGGATTCAAATTTTTATTTTGCACTAACCTGGATTTAAAAAATGTACGCTGTATATTTCAAGATGTAATAGCAACAAGAGCTACTAAATAAGTAATGATCAGTATTTCAGGATGTACTTTTCCAGAATCCTTTCTTGACGATTTATTTCTGCATGGTATCTTCAATCATGACTATACACTGAATTAACCGTTGAATGAATGCGTAATGATTTGAATAATAAATACATGCAAGGTTACAAAAACTAGTTAAAACACCCGCATTGACGATTTTTTGACGGAAGCACTAAATAGAATTACATAGGAATATCCAATGAGCACACTATGTAAAATTAATCTAAACAAGCGCGAAACTTTATCACAGTAAGAATAAAAAAAATGAGGTGTGGCCACCACACGACTTTCTTATACGTATGAACGTTTCAAACTATACAATTTTAAGACTTTTTTTGTACAAAACTTATTCAAAATCCTATTCTAAGTACTTTCATTCTCTTAATAAATCGCTATAGAATGCATACTTTGCAAGATATTCGAAAAAAAGTGCTACTCGCTAAGAGTAAAAGTGCCACTTCCGGTCTGAATTTTGAAATTTCATGTACACAAAAAATATTGAAAATTCAACTCAAAATACTTTTGTACTCTTAATAAATATATATAGAATGCATAATTTACGACATATCTGCAAAAAATCGATATTTGGTAAGAGTAAAAGTGGTACTTCCGGTCCCAATTTTGAAATTTTTTTTATACAAAAGATATTTAAAATTATAATTAATAATAATAGAAAGCATGACTTGCGAGATATTCGCAAAAAACTGATTTTCGATAAGAGTAAAAGACCTACTTCCGGTTGGAATTTCGAAAAACTTTTTTAAGATAATTTTTCTCAAATTTAATTTTGAGCACATTTCAATTCTTTATAAATTTGTATAAACTTAGTAATTGACGAAATATTGGCAAAATTCGATTTTTTCACTGAAGTAAACTGCTACTTCCGGTCTACCGATTTTACTGAAAAACTAATCAGATCTCAAGAGGGAGATTGTACACGTAAATACAAAATTTGGAATTGATATCTACAGCGGTTTGACCGCTATCGTGGTCACACACAGACACACAGACAGACAGACAGACACACACACAGACATTTTTTAAAAACCACTTTTTCGGTATCAGGGGACTTCAAAACGTGGACATCTGCAAAAATCTCGAGGTCGAAAATTTTCATCATCACAATACTTCCTTATACTACGTATAAGAAAGTAAAACGCTACTTCCGTCTGTTACGACTACTAGCAAATTGTCACGTGTTGAATACGTTACAGCTGGCAGGTCTTATTCTTTAGCAACCCACAATAACTACACCGTTGCCAGAAATTGTGGTAAAGCGATTCTATGGTTAATTCCTTTGTTAAGCGACTCGGATTACTTAAAACAATTGTAGGTTAGGCAATATCAACACCGTACTATAGCATTTATTATACAATTGTACGTACATATCACTACGAAGCGTGAGTTTTATCCATACGTGAAAATCCAGAGCTTGTTATTAACTAATGGGTGTGTCTGTAATTGGCTTGCGCATTGCAATCCAGATATTTTCGTGTTATTAAATTGGCAACTTGGAAACGTCTTTCTTCATTTGTTCTGCCGCCAGAGTTGTGCCTAAATATTTAATTTTCAAAATAAACAACTTTATATCTGCTTATCTGCAATCATCACTGTTAATATATGATGTAGCAGCATAACCAGTAATTTCAAATTCACATTCTGTTAAACTGTTAAAAGTTGATTAGTTTATGTTGACAATTTCAAAATCACTCATAAAAATCATTTAAACTGCGCTAGTATCAAATTTGAAAAGCAGATGTAGATATTATAAAATGTAAACATTTCTAGAATGCGAATGGCAGTGGCAGTCGCGGCTCGCGATAATTTTACGTGGGGATTCTTAGCTTTTAACATAACTAAACAGGTGTAATTGCAAATATAAATAAAAAAATGAATGACCAAACTAATACAAGACTCGCTTACATTGCTTGATATTTAAATACAAGACGAACGATGTATTTTATCAGTTTTCATACTCGATGTACGAGTTGGGGGGCGGGGGCATAATCGGCCTTAGCCGCTTAGATTACTCACCCTGTACACAATTGCCGCAATGTTATTAAATCTGGATTTCTATTAAAACTGCGTCTAACTTTTGCCGAAGGGCACATCCGAAGTCACTTGGAATACTTTTGAAATTATTAATAGCCACATCTAATGTAGTTAATCCATTTTTTAATTTGAGATTCGATTTTCAAAATATGTGATTAGTTTAGGCAAATTTCCAAAGTGTTCCTGAAGGAATATAACAACTGATTTTTTTAAATTTGGGATTTGTGTTAGTTCCTTGCACTCAGAAATACTTCGAGCATCGTCATGTAAACATGTAACGAAATTATTTAAACTATCGAAATTCTTGCATAAAAACTATTTCTGTGTATGTTTTAGCAAAGCTAAGTGACGAACGTGCGATATTTTGGCATTCTGTAACGATATTTTACAGACTTTGCAATAAATTTCGGAATCACTGACAATTCATTTTCCTATCAGAAAAAGTAACATAAATAACGTTCTGGATCTAAATAAATGATAATTACGGGTATGTTATTGAAACTAAATAACAGTAAGTATATACATATTTACATTATTATATAATGAATTTTAAAAATCCCTCACGCTCCTATCTACGCCGATATGGAAAGGATTTTACTCATACATTTCTTATTTTATGGGCATTTTTTGCTCTCATTCTCGGGCGTAAACAGATGTCGCAGTTCACCATATAAATTAGTGCTATTCAGTAAGTGGGTGTTGTTTACATTATTTCTTCCCCTTGTAACTTCGTCGTGGTTTAAACCGGTCATGTCCGCCCCCTAGCTATGACATATACTTTATTACTAAAATTAATTTTAAAAAAACGATAATACATTTTTAATCGCACCATAGTCGCACGTAATGAATAAAATGTTGAAACTGGTAATATTAGTTTCGAGACAGCTGTAAACCTGGTAAACGAATTTAATACGTGTTGGAAATATTAGAATTAATTAATTCTTGAGAGAGGATTAATATCTGGAGACCTTACTGGCTGCAATATCAGATAATTATGCCCAGTCCACTTATTCGGAAAGCTTCGTTTAAAAAAAGGCCCTTGAACGTCGAACATTGTGAGTTGGTGCACCATCATGTATGTAAAACATGTTGGGCCTGACATTTAATGGAACAATATCCAGTAAGTACTTCCTTTTCTGCATTTAGACGATTGGGAAGAAATCTTGGTCCAATAAAGCAAAGGTTTAAGATGCCTACCCGTAATTTACTAAAAACTTTCTTTGATGAGAAGTTGAACAGGATTTTTGGATTCTTATCCGCTCAAAAATTGAAATTATAGCTATTAAATATTCCTTCTCTTGTGAATAAACATTTGTCACCCATAAGAATATGCGATAAAAGTCCGGCTCTAATTGAATTCTGTAAAATTATATTACAAAACAATATTCTATTAAAATTGTCATACAGTCGTTAGATTTTTGAATGAACTAGCTGTTACCTTAGTTGAAACATTCATTATTCCGGCTGTTCTAGTGCTGCCAGTAGCGTCTTCCTGAATAGTATCCAAAATTTGTTGTAACTGAACCCTTCGATGTTCCATATGCCTGTCACATATTGATAAATGCGTATTACCGATGTGGATACAGTGTTTCGCCATATTCGCATTCCTGTTGCAAAATCCAAATACCATATACTTATCAATATATTCATTAAAAGAATACGTCAAACAATCGCACAAAAGCGATATAACATCACGAAAATAAATTTTACAACGCGCATTTTATTCCAAACTTAGATCTTTCTTGTGCAAGGTTGGCATAACATTGTAGTTGAAGAAATGTTGAAAGTGCAAAATAATTATTATTCGATTAGTTACATCAACTCCGTGCTATATAAGCTATTTTACTGTAAACAGCTATGGTTTTGAAAAATTTTAATAACTTCCAGCCGAATATTTTAAACTTTGATGATGTCCTCGTGTGGCTTAATGAAATTGTTGAGTCAGAATTAATCGTAGAATCGTTCTACCTGAAGTTTGTTCGCGAATTTCTAGACTCGATGCTATATCAGACAAAATTCTACAATAAATCCAAATACAGAAAGAAATTAATCCAAATTTTACGACATTTATTAATTATATTAATCTACATCTCAAAAAAATGCACAAAATTGTATTGTTTCGGTCAATGAGGAACTCATAGAAGAAAATAGTGTACATGATACATACTACAAATAATCTGTGATTTTTTTAAAGAAACCTTAAAAGAAACTTCACTTTTAGTATTTTTATGCCAGAGTATCAATCATGTTTGTAAATATAGAAATATATATGATAATACCTTTATGCCTGTAACAGTTTAATATAGGGTACAACTTCCTATGTAAATGCGCCCGCAAATATTGTCTGCCACATAAATGATAGATATATATATATATATAGATGAGCTAAACTAAAAATAATAATACATTTAAAAATATGCCTGGCAAGTGCATAATTTCATATGGCAGCAATTACACATATTTATTATGCAATACTGTATAATATTTATAGATATGCGCTTAAAATATTAAAAAAAAAAGATGGAAAGTAGACAATATCAAGTTAACTGTAAAAGGTTATATGGCAACATAATTCTAAAAATCGGTATTGGAATTAGAGCAATCTGAATTATCCACAAACTAGTTTTGCACGGTTCAATAAATTTTTGTACAATGTTACAGTGTTATCAATTATGTACATATACATTAGTTAATATAAGAAAATTGAATTGATTCAGATTTGGTATTTTTAAGAATGGATCCTGTAGTTGTATACAATATTCGTTATATAACAGAATGAGTCACATGTCACGTACATATATTATACATAAATGGTACAACGATATAACATAGGACATGGCTGTAAAAGGCCTAGTATGTTGCTTTAGCGTGATTATTTTAAAAATCTGAATATTATTAAAACTATATACCAAAAACTATCATTGTGATTTATTTTCATTTTACCCTTCCAATAAGCAATCCAGCTATATACAAAAACGTTTCCCAACTACTGAAGTGCTTCCAAACAACTCCCAAAGTCACCGCACATCCGTCTCGCCTTCTTATGTAGTCGTTTACCCTTTAGTGTCTAATGGGGCATATGAACCCCACGATATCTCAAAAGTTACTAAAACGTAATATATTAGTAATCGTAACTTCTGAACGACAAAACCGGTTGATGTCATATTCACACAATGTATTTATCTGTCAAGATGATGGTTCATAGCTATGCTGGGCGATAGATGTCGCTGTGCTCTAGTTTTCGTCACCTACCGGAAAGCGCAGAAGAACGTGTGCTGGGCCATCTAGTAAGTATTATAAAATATCCCAGTTGTGTTCTAGTCTTTTCAGAGCATTATGACTCACGGGTTGTTATGATTCATGTAATAAATCGAGTAAAAAATATGTTTTAGTTAGTGCGTTGTGCTTCCAAAAATAGTCTTTACAGCCATTTACCTGAAAAAAATGTTGTTTACCTTCGTATGAGACGTATATGTAGCCCTTTACTAATGATAGAAGAAAAAATTAACTGAGACGAAATTGAGGAAGGCGACTATCCATACCTCCAATACTAGCAACTCTGAAGTAGAAGATAATGTAGAGGAAGTTGAAGTTGCTGTTGAACGAGATGTTTCTTTCAATGAACCACATAATAGCTCTTCGTGAAGTATTGAGTGGTATTGGTTACAATGTTAATTTTCATTCAGAAATGTCTCTGAGCAATAAGAAAATGCTGACCAATCTAAATCAATTATCCAAGCTTGCTAATTTATATCGCACAATGCACGAACTTAAAGACTCGAAATTTATTCAAAGCAAAATGAAGTTATAACAGACTACCTAATATGCACTGCTATTGGTCCACACATAAGTCTCTCGCGGAAATAAAACATTAAAATTAGGTATTTCCAAAGATAGATTTCTGAAGCTTCATTCAAAATTATACTTCAACACACTTTTTAAAAGCTTTGGAACAGTACCCGAACTTCTGCCGTGTTTAAAATATACCAAGTTGTAATCTATCGATGAAGCAATGCCAAAATTTAAAGGAAGATCTGCTTTTAAAGCATATTGATTGATTTCTATTGTGCTTAAAGCACTACTTACCATAAAAATCAATCAAATGTGGGATTAAATTGTGGGTGAAGTGTCATTCAGAAACGAGATTCGCATACGATACTACTATGCTGGAAAAGAAGCCGAAAATGTAGAAGGAACCATAGGCGACAGAATTTCACTTTGTTTTAAGAGGGGCGTTTACCTATCGAAAATTAAGGCATCGCCGTTTCGCGTTTTTTAAACTCATTTTGTAATTTCAGAATCTGAAATTTGGGTTAGTGATGCAAAAGGCATCAATTTATAATGGCAAGGTCCGTTTTTGTACTAATTTATTTTCTTAAAAAAGTTATGTGTCTTAGAAATAACCCCAAAAATGCATGAATTTTATGAATGTCCACTAACTAAGGCTGATACAAAAAAAGAAAAAAACGACCTCCCCGCGCCAGCTGCACATTTGATGCACGACATAAAAGAAGAAAAAACTTTCTGTAATTATTTTTGAAGATAAAAAACATTAAACAGTAAACATCGTCACACACATTTTACACGTCGTTTTTCCAAGCTTTTGCGTCGTCTATCCCCACATTACGGTATCTCTGCTAGTCCTAGCGAAGACGAAAATCTATCGGAATCGGTCGGCTATTCCAAGTCAGAGTGACAGTTTGTAATTAAAAAGAAATGTCATATAATATTCGAGTGTAATGTCACGAAATGCGAATGGGTGTCATGGAGACAAGGTTTGTCAATAAAACTAAAATTGACATGACTGACAGTATAGAGAAATTGTAGAAATAAATGTATGTGTCTATTTAATGAATTGGATATAAATATACGTAAATAACATTAATTAGTGATATTAAATAGTTACTCCTATAATTGCGTGTTCTGTTTTTTTAAATTAACGAACGAATCACGCTACAATAATATAAGTTATGGGCAAGCGAAAATTGGATTATCATAAAAAATCAACCATCCAAAGAAGTAAGCATGCAAATCGTATGAAAAATCAAAATACGAGGTAAGTAATTTTTGGTCCACAATTTTATTTACATTATTTTGATATTTGTTAATTCGATTTAAGTTAACTAAGTACATAATACCAATATGCGAGTAGATTTCAGAATTTAAATATTTGACGATTCATTTTATGTGTATATTAAAATTTTCAACCCACGGTAGCTTTGGATTGCCTTTCTTACAGTCCGCTTTTAATACATACGCTTTTGCTCTTAGGTCTGATGCAACTTCCATTGATTTGTCATCCCCTGAAGGGGTTAATGTTGGAAACTCTGAACACATCTATTTAGGCAACTCACAAGGTAATGGGAAGTACGTATTACAATCGAAACTGTAGACTTTGGGCATTATTTACAAATTTACAAATTATTACAGTTACAAGCTTCCAACTTAAAATGAACCCGAGGAAGGTAATTTTCTTGTAAAAAAAGAAACCAGGAACGATAATTCAGCAGTTAAAAAGTTTTGGCGGCCATGAATCGTCATATGGATGCAATTCAACTCACATGACTTTTTTAAAAGAATTGAGAAATGGATTAAATTGTAAATTTGTATTTAAATGTAGCATATGTGGTGCAATTGAAAAACTTTTTTCTAACATTGAACGTGATAGCTCAAAAGATATGGGCATAAATGAAGCTGTGGTAAGAGATTTAAAAATTTGTAATCACCTGGAAGTCGTTATGATTACGGTGTTTATGTGTTATTGTAGTATTTGCTCTTTATATGTTTTAATGTACATAGAAATTAGACTCAAAATAATGTTAGGTGTCCCCCGGGAAAACTATAAACTAATGATTTTGTTATGGTAATCTAAGCTGTTTATGTCTATATTAGTGTAAACGTCAACATTTTCAAGGATATGCTTAAAATATTTTGAGTATGGCTAAATAGCTACCGCAAACGCTTGTCTTCAAAATGTGCATTGTAGGTTTTTGGAAACTTGTGCACGGGACAAAGTTTTACTCAAATGGAAGGGCGTTTTTCAATTATGAATATGCCTACCATGTCTTCGCGAACGTATTATGATATACAAAAGCACGTTCATGAAGTAATAAAAGAATATGGCGTGGAAGAAATGGCGGAAGCTGCAGAAGCAGAGAAGGCTGAAGCTATATCTAAAGGAGAGCTAGATAGTGATGGGTTTTCACTTCTAACTGTAGTTGTTGATGGTACTTGGGCTAAAAGATCATATAAGTCTAAATAATATATTAAACACAAGAAGTTCTTCATAAAAATTAAAAATACTTGAGTATGTACATAATTTATTATATATTATTATTTGTTATACACATGTATGTATTTGTATATCGATCAATTATTTGTAATAAAGTAACTTCATCATTTCTGAAATTGTTTTTTTATAAGATTTTCTTTTTTATTATATGAGAAATAATGTTGTACTATTGTGATGGCTGAAAATAAATTAAAAAGAGAGTGTTCTTTTATTATAAACAAATTGAATGTATTAATTTTCATCCGACTTTAAGATGTGCATTAAAGCGAAGTGAAAATGAAGCCATTTAATTTGTTCACATCCAAAAATAATAATTAAATATTTCAAAATATGAATAAGTATATGAAAGTAATACGTGACTAGACCCGCAAGAGGGCAGTTCCGTAAGTTTTTCATTCTTCATACATATGTTTCCCATTTGTGGTATTCCTTTATCTATGAATAAAACCGAAGCGTTCGGATCGGAACCTCATAACGTGTAGCTCCACCCACTCACACCCCCTTGCGTCTACTCGTCCCGCGAGTAATATAAGTTGCATACGTTTCTATTTGTAGGTAAAGGCCCCTCTTAACAGATTTTGTAAGTCTATAAATTTACTGCAAATACGTGCAGTTGGCATTTGAATGTAGAGAAGGAAAAACTAAACTTGAAAAAATTTGAAAATAGTTTAGAAAGTAGAGGTGACGCGAAATCAAAGTTACTAACAGTGGCTATTAAGCCCTCTGCAAAATGGAAGGATACCAAAGAAGTAATATTAATTAGTAACTGTCATTATGGTATAATAACTACAACAAAAAGAAAAAGCTTGGGACCAAGAAGAATTAAATTGGTCGGGGTCGGCGGGGTTGTTCTATCAGATCAAATTACAAATCTACATGATATATATAGAAAATAATTGAAACAGTTGAAGAAAGTGTTTAGCGTTTGCTGATGCACCCTTCGTAAATACTTGGATTATGTGCAAAGAGCGTTACCACAAAAATATATCTTTGCTACAGTTTATCGTCTCTAGAAGCTTTAGTAACTTACAGACGAGAAATTATTCGGAACAAACTTCATCGTCAATATGGCAGATCTTCACAGAAAACGCATTAACAATGAAGAACGCGGAACATCTATCTATAAGAGGATTAACCAGAAAAAATGTCATAATTGTTATTAAAAGAAAAAATTACTTTTTCTTCATGTAATATTGCTTTGTGTCTGAGTAATTTTGAGATTGTCCAGTCTTAAATTACGTAATGATTATAAATTGTTGCAGTTGTTATACTCATTTATCCCATAACCCTAATTTAAAAACAAAAAACAGTAAAAGATTAAAATGTTGAAACAAACAATCTTAATGTCTATTAACATAATTACATTAAAAATGTTAAATCCTCACGAAAAAAAATGGATCATAAATAATAGAATTTATTGAAATATCGCCAGCGCCACTTACCGGGTCCAAGAAAACTTACTGAAGCACCAAACAAATATATGGCTTCGAACGGCCACTTGTTTAGCCGTGATGCGGTTACATACATACGCACTAACATTTTTATATATTAACTTTACTTTCTCTCAGAATAAGAAGCAATGATTCAAATATAGCGCCAATGTGGTACATATTTTTAAGACATCCATTGTGTTCAACGTATGACGAAGCTTATTTGTCGTTAACAAGTAATGAGAGCAAAATAAATTTTAATTATTCTGTTTTAACCAATACTTAGCAATTTATACATTTACCTGTGCGGCGGGACGTTCATCATCCCAATGTATGGAAAGCCGGTCAATTCATTGTATTGACGATCGAGTGTTAATAAATAAATACAAATTAAAAGAAATGAAACACAAAATTTATTAAACCATCTAGTGTTAATATTATCATTAGCTTTCTTATTATTTAAACCGATTGCACGGATCAAACAACTTTCAATTGCAAAGCAGTTAATGCCTTTTTTACGTTTTTTTCGGATTCTACCCTTTTTAGGAATCTCCTGTTTTCTTGCCTTTTTGTGCCTTTTATTGTATACTAAATTATAAAGTTAAGAATTTTAGTTTTTAAATTTCCAATTTAAAAAAAATCCTACTAGCAATTTTTTTAGAAAAAAAGCACATTTCAAATTTCTGAAATAAATTGTAAAAAACCGTATACAGCTTGTGTAATGGAACACTTGATATAGCAAGTCCAAAATACATCAGAATTGCAACGTCGCAGTACTGTATCCCGAGCGACCCAGGACCAGCAGAAATAAAAATAAAGGATAAACTTACAGCTGTTTTGCAAAAAAATCCTTCTTTAGAAAAGTAAAAAATAATTTCCGAAATTCACCAGGGGATTTCCACTCGAAATTATATCTTTGATATACTGCCACCACAACAAATCAGTTCTCTGAAATACGCTCCGATAACATCATGTGACGTAGAAAGATCCTTTTCAAGTTACAAACAAATATTCAGCGACAAGAGAACTTGTTTGACTTCGGAGAACACAGATAAATTACTGGTGACTAGTTGGTAGTGTTTAAAGAATCATGTGCCTACCTACAATAAATAAATACTTAATACTGTATATACGTATATTTGTTGTTTTTAAATAAGTAGTTTTAGTTTTACGTTTTTGCCATTTTTATATTTTATTTTTGCCTTTTCAGTGCTTTCTTAAATCATTTTTTGCCTTTTTGTTTGCCTTTTTCGAGACTTCATTTTGCCATACTATCCTAGCTCTAATTATAACAAATTATCTAAATGCCGTTGTAAGTTCATGATACTATCTTGTAGAGCTTAAAAAACTGATGTTTTATGACTGTAGTTGTTCATAACATCTTTGCATCTTGATTTTAACATCCTTACAATTTGATGTACTTTGATTGTTAGATAATCTAAAAAAAGACGATACATGGTAAATAGTGAACATGATACTATGAAAAGCTTTTTTGAATATTTAGTTCTTGTCAATTTATCAAGGTTTATAGTTTTTACCGAGTGAAACAATTCCGTGCTTGTTGGCTTCATAGAAATATCACACTACTTCATCAATAAATGTACCTAGACGGACAATATATTTGCTAATAAATTACGTGTGTACCACATCCTTCTGAACTCTCTTAATGATAACAGTTGTTATTGGGTGCTTCCTACTTTCTTGGCATTAAAGAATTTTCGCTATATCTTTTTGAAAAATACGTTAACACTAATATTAATTTGTATTTCCACTAATTATCTTCTCTGTTAAACTTTAATAGCTTATAAGAGGGGCTTTTACTAACAAATAGAACCTTATGCAACTTATATTACTCGCGGGACGGGTAGACGCAAGGGGATGTGAGTAGGTGGAGGTCTATGGTGGAGGTAGACGATATTCGGTTCTGTCACAGCGCTTCGGTTTTATTCACAGATTCTGTCATAGATAATGGAATACTATAGATAAAAAACATAATGTATAAAGAATGAGTATTTACGGAACTGTTGATGTTGTTGATGTTTTATAATAAGCCAATTTTCGCTTGCCCATAACTACTATTATATTATTATACACTCGAATATTATAGGTATATATGACATTTAAATGCGAGGGCAGTTTGTAATTAAGCTGCATTTAAGTCTGCAACAGCCGACCGATTCCGATAGATTTTCGTCTTCGCTAGGACCGGTAGAGATACCGTAAAGTGGGGATTGACGACGCGATTAGCTTGGAAAAACCTCGTGTAAAATGTGTGTGACAATGTTTACTGTTTAATGTTTTTTATCTATAAAAATAATTACATACATTTGATTTTTCCTTTATATCGTACATCAAATGTGCAGCTGGCGTGTAGAGGACGTTTTTGTGTACCAGCCTTAGTTAGTAGGCATTAATCAAATTCATGCATTTTTGTGGTTATTTCTAAAACACATAACTTTCTTAAGGAAATAAATTAGTACAAAAACTGACCTTGACATTATAAATTTATGCCTTTTGCATCACTAACCCAAATTTGAGATTCTAAAATTACAAAATAAGTTTAAAAAACGCGAAACGGCGATGCCTTAATTTTCGATAGATAAACGCTCCTCTTAAATGAAAATATTTCGGTAATTTGGGAGTTGTTTTGTAGTTTTACATATATTAAACACAAAAGATATGTACAAAAATCAGGAACTGTTAGTTCGTAGTATCTAGCCGAGTGACCTCTCATTTTGAAAGGTATTTAAAAAATCTATTCAAAATTTATTTTTTAAATCTCCTTTATTTGGTAAAAAGCACGAAGAATTTCATGGGTTGGACAATTACCTCATTTGAAGGGTATTTGGAATGAATTGGATAGAATAAAGGAACAAAAAATAATGTTTTTAATCAAATAAATGAACAATTAAATTAAACTTTTCAACAAAGCTAATTAAAAAAAGCTATAATTAAACAAACAAATCCCATGATTTTAAATTAATTGTTCAAAATGAGAACCCTCAAACTTTTGTAACCGATTGCAAAACTCACTCATGTTGTAAAGAGTACCAGGAGAATGGATCTGCATACATCAATTATTCTTTGCCTCACGTCTTGAGATTTGATATAACCCGAAAAGAAAAAATCAAGTAGGGTTAAATCAGGGGATCGGGCAGGCCATTCCCTAGGGCCACGGCATCAATCTATCTTTCAGAATACTCCCTATGTTTAATATCATTGTCATAGGGATATTAGTGAATGACAGAGTGATTCAAAGTTTAAAATAACAAACTTCGTAAATTCTCATATTTTGAATCAACTTAAAAACGAATCGCGTGAATTTGAAGGAAAAAAAATGATAACATCTATAAATACCTTTCAAATGAGGCGCCGAGTCCGCTTGCCACTTAAAACTTTGAAATCACAATATAAAACTGCCTAGCTATAAATCTAAAATGGATTTTTGGATAGGATTTACAAATAAAACATTACTTTCAATTGTTTTACATATATTTTTTGTTTGGAATATATAACAATGTCCCTATAAGCAAAGCCCTGTATCATATTGTTTTTAAAAAGCAATAACAATAAACCTCAACACTCCAAAGAACGGATTACGTATAATATCTTAATGTGTACATTTTTCGAAATTGAATCGTAACATATTTCGTATTTAAAGAAGTAGATAAGAAATTTTTAGCGTCCACAAAGCAACTCTATAGAACATAATTAATTATTTATTTAATTACAATTGTCGATTAGAAATTGCAATAAATTAGGGAGTACAGTAACGACTAAAATAAAAATAGTTTGACACCTAAAAATAAAGCTCACTAACTACTGAAGTAGCACCATATTGCTCATATAATAAATGCTCTCAAGCTGTGTACAAGGTATATCTACAAAATAAATTATTAGGTATTTATCAGTTAATATTATTTTTTTACACACAAAAAAAAACAAGATCTTTACAGTTACGGCAGTATACCCATTGCGTACCCTAGTACTCTAACGGTACAAAATTTCCAGTAATTTTAATATAATTTTTAATAAGGCCACTGATTACTTGTAAGTATATTTCCTAAAACTGTTTATTTTAACCTATCAAAAGAAAAGGAGATATTCGTGTTAATTTATTACTGATATTATATATTTGGATTTTTCTAAACTATTATGAAAAACTAGATAATTGTAAAATAAAAGTTTATACATTATACTATATATTTAATAAGCACTAATACTAAGAATTAATAAGGCAACTTTTGCTGGATATTATTAATATAAAAATAAAATCGTCAATAAATATCCAAAGAGTGTATAAGTATATATAATATATATAGGTATATATATGATTATTTAGCTCATAATTTTCCAAACATGCAAATAGTTTATATTTAAAAAATTATGGCATAGCTCGGCTTTTTTTTTAATTTTTTTTTAAATAGTTTTTTTGTGTTGGTGTAGATAGAATTTGTCTATAAATTCGTCGCTGTGTGTGTGTATGTTCGTGTTTATGTGTTTATAGTGTAATGTGTATGCAATGTGTTAGGTCAATGTAAAAATGTTGTGTGTCAACAGTGTATTATGTATAGAATTTATCACTAAGAAAGGTCTTACAAGCATACACTTTCACAATATATAAAAAAAAACAACATGCTCCCAACATAACAATAGGTAGATCAGAAAAAATGTAAAATTATACATTAGAAATTAAAAAAAAATTGTATTCCTATACGTATTAATGCTCTCTATAAGAATTTATCTATATTAAAAACAGAAGGAAGATATTCAATTTTCATCTACATAATATGTATGCTGTATAACTTATAATTATTTAACTGCGGTTGTATGTAGTATTTATGTCACAAATGAGGAACTAAAATCGAATATTAGAAATGCGTGAATATAAGGTAGGTAGTATAACAACATAATCTGTTTGAAAAGAAAAATCTAAATCAGAATAGTGAAGGAAGGAAAGAGAGCAGTAGGTCCACCTGAAGGAAATACAATTTACATCAGCTTCTGTTTGGCGCACTCAGGACAGATAATTTCATCTTGATCTGTGATGAAACCTTTGCCGACGAGACTGGTGCGACACATCGCGCAGAAGAAGCAGTCGTTGTGCCAGTGTCTATCCTCGAACGAGATGAACTTGGTGCCGCCGATGCCGGTGATTGGTTTGCTGCACGCGAAACACCTCTTGGCGAACAGTTCGCCGAAACATTCGGCACAGTATGGCTTATCGTCGCGACTTGTAAAACGGGCGCCGGCGAGGCTGGTCTGACAATGTGTGCAAGTGAAGCACTCCCTATGCCACGGTTCGTTCTTGTAGGTCACACCTCCGCTAGTGATCACCTGTAATATAATAAGTATAGTATGTAGTACATAGTATATATTGTTACAATTCACAATAGAAACAATATAACAACTCGATCTTATATGTAAATTTACACGTTTAGTATACCATTGCAAAAGATTGCTTTCTTTTCATTTCAAGGTTAAATCAGAACTATGATAAATTACCAGTTACTTGAGTTTATAACGTGTTACAGTCTATACTTCCGCTATAGATATATCATCCACTGAAACAAACTGAGTCTATTTCAGGTAATCTCACAAGCCTTGAAGATGTCCCACAGGATATTGGATGAAACGTCGACAACAATAGTAGAGATGACGACATGGTTTTTATACAAAAACCAAAAAGTAATCAACGATAACAGTGGAACTCTACGATATAAGCGATCTTCCTTTTGAGATCTATATGATCATAGGTCTTATAATCTTTTATGGCTATCATAATCTGACATTTCATCTGCAGAAGTAAAGTAAAGAAGAGAAAATGTCGTTTTTGATGAAAATGAAATGTATAAAAAGGGATGTTCTCTTTCCGCTAAGCCTATCTAGTAGGCGATGATATCCCTAGTAGCACACAATATCGGGCCAACGTTGGCTGTCGGTCGTTTATTCATTGGCCTGACATCGGCGTCTGATATCAATCCGATGTACAAGTGTTAACATTTTACAACGTTGGATAAATATCACTGCATGATAATGGCCCAATATTTTGGACAGACATTTTTCCGATTTGAGCATTTACCTTATATTTCATAAGATAAATAAAGTACAGAGAATTTACTTGATTTGAACTACAAAATGAACAAACCAAAATGTGTTTTGTATTTGATAGATCACAACCCACCTGTTAGCCAATTATGTTAATAAAATAAAAAACTCATTAAAAATACAAAATTTCAATAACGCGCCCGTGGGCGATGAGTCATGGGCCTCTCGCGTCCGGTCTCTAAAATTATTTATAAAAGTGTGCGTAGTACTTTTAATGTTAATTTGGTGAGAATTATGATTGCAAATGCTTAATTAACTTTGAGGATCTATATATTTCATTCCACACACCAACAATTATTCATGATACAGTGTGTAATATATTCTGTGATAAATTAATATAGACTATATCAATATTGTCTTGCAAAGTTAATAGGATGTTGGCGTTTAATCGCAGAATAACAAATTGTGACGTCATCCCCTTTAATCTAAATTTATATCGAACACTGACCTACAACCAACATCACAGTGACTTTGTGAACTTGATATTATATAGACATTTTTCTTTAATGTTAATAGAATGTAGTGACTTTTTGAACTTGATATTATATAGACATTTTTCTTTAATGTTAATAGTATGTAGATTTTTGTTGTCAATAAAATATCAGTATCAGATATTTAACAAATATATTACCAATGTAGACAAGGTTGGTCTGATATCAACCCAACGACATAAACTGACATTTACTTGATATAGGAATTTTATATTCGTACGAAATTGGGTGGGGGTCACTGATGTTCTACCGATCTTAGAACATTGCGTTCGTTGTCCCGCTTTGAGGCCAACGAACTTGGCTACTAGGGATTTTGCGATAAATTTTGAATGTCAATTTTAATCAGTTGTTTACAAGTTTAGTTATAGTGACAGTTGTCAAATATATCGGATGTAGTTTAAAGTATGCTTTCGCCAATAAATCATGGAATTCGACAAGAAACATTGAACTCGACAAGGAACATTATCGAGCGGTGATTTTTTGCAATTTCAAGTGTGGTCTAAGCCGTAAAAAAGAGTATTTTGAGGAAAGCAATGGAGTGTTTGGTAACAAGTCGAGTTGCTTCGCTACTGTAAAGCGGAGGTACAATGAATTTCAACATTTGAGATGGTGCAGATCTACACTACATCGCTTTAACCGTGGATCATCTCATTTGGTGTACATCATCACAAGTGATGAAGCATGGGTATACTGCTATAATTCCGAAAAAAGGCAACAATCGACAGTTTGGGTCGAAGATGGTCGCCACATTTTTTGGAATTACTGTGCATGTTTCCACTGTAGCACTGGAGGATAGACGTACTGTTAATTCAGAATGGGACACTATAGTCTGTTGGCTCAGGTTCTCCAAAATGTTCGCAAGAAACGTCCAAGGGAAAGGATCATCTTGTATCAAGATAATGCTCGGGCCTACACAGCCGCTCGAACAACTAGTATTTGAATGCCCAAAACAAAGAAATAATGGGTCATTCACCGTATAGTCCAAACCTGGCACCTAATGACTTCTTTTGATTTCCGCGGGTAAAGGATCAATTACGGGGTTTACGTTTTACCGTAACCTACGAGAATGTACAGGCCGCGAACAAGCAATCGTGACGTCACGAAAGCCGGCTGACAATTGCGAAAAGTAAAATACCCAACATAGAGACAATTCTATATTTGTGAGTAAAACTGAATATTATTTCAACAAAGGAACTTATTATGATAAAAAACAATGAACAGGGTTTTCCACGTCACCGTTGAGGTACCCATAATAGAGGCGTTGGCTCTTATGGAGGCCTCGCCAATAGCCCTATCTCCATGCGTTAATGTGTTTTATAACTACTTAACTATTAAATTTAATCAGTTTTCTCTTGGATAGATCCATGTTTTGGGTGTTAATTTTGTCGTTGATTTGTTGTCTTTTTATTCCAACATCAGATTTGAGGTCGGCCGTTATTCTTTTTAAATAATCTGGATGCGGAATCGTTAAAACTTTTGAATTTCTTAAAGTGTTATATCCACCGGGAAACTGAAAAAAGAAAGAAGAGGCCCAAAAAAACATTTGTGTTGAATATTGCGGACGACGTGTCAAAGCTAGACTTAATTGTTCTATTATGAAATTTAATTTTTTCACAGGAATGTTTTCAACATCACTGGTGTCATCTAATAAAAGGTCTTCTATTGATTTTTCCAATTCCTTACATGCCAATTTTATGTTCGTAATTTTGTCTACCATTTTATGGATGTCATTTGAATTTATATGACTCAATAAACAATCAAACTGTGACCATTTTGAACAAATTAAATCATCTCCCAATATCCACGAAAACTTTGAAGGGATAATTTTACTGTTACAAAAAAAAGCAACTTTCAGATCTCTAAATATTTTGAAACCTAACGTGATTGTTGGACACGCATTTGAATCACAATCAACTTTAAAAAAATGTATAACATTTGCAGTAATTTTATAAACAAAATCAAACAAATGTTTCTCTTTAAATTTCAATAAAAAGTTGTCAAAATCTAATATATCATCATCGCGACTCCACGCCTGAAAAACGGTTTCGTCTCGATCTAGTATCTCCTGTCGTCTTTCGTCTGGATGTTTTCGTTTTTTTGGGGATTTTTTTGTCATGTATGAGGGTTGATTTGGAAATATTGAAGGGACAGCGTTTTTAATTAGTGCTGGCTTTTTTCTTGGCACCTCTAATTCAGATCCATCGTTTCTGGTTATTTTATCAATTGTTATAACCGATGACTCTGAGAAATGTTTAATACATACTACTGAATGTTTTGTTGGATTAAATGACTCTCTATGAATGCATTTAATCCACGTTTTTTTCAACTCTTCATCTTTTGGAAAAGAAAAGACGGACACATACGTATGGGTACTATCGTAATTGCTTGTGCAATTAGGCACGCAGCATTTATCAGGCATTTTTAATTAAATGAACAAGATTCACTCAGGTATCTAGTCAAACTGTTGGCGTTCTTGATTAACTAATTATTTTATATAAACGACACAACCATATTATAAACGACACCACCCGAAAGTTATTTATAAGTAATAAAACAACGTTCACATACAAAATTTACCAGCGGCCATATTTGCTAACCCACAAACTCGGCACTCCACAATTGAGAAACACTCTCTTTTCACTGATTTTACAAATTATCTGCACATAAATCAGGTAAATCTGAAATTCTACACCTTTAACTTATCACTTTAACTTATTTGAAGTTCTTTATGAGGGTTTTTGAAAGAAAAACTTGCGAAATCTAGTTCACGCGACTGGGATGTGCGATCACGGCAAATCTAAACTGTAATGCTAGTCAGCCGGCATTCGTGACGTCAGATCACGTGACACAAGCTTTGTTCCAGGCCTCTATATCACGGAGGTTACGACATACAAAATTTACCAGCGGCCATATTTGCTAACCCACAAACTCGGCACTCCACAATTGAGAAACACTCTCTTTTCACTGATTTTACAAATTATCTGCACATAAATCAGGTAAATCTGAAATTCTACACCTTTAACTTATCACTTTAACTTATTTGAAGTTCTTTATGAGGGTTTTTGAAAGAAAAACTTGCGAAATCTAGTTCACGCGACTGGGATGTGCGATCACGGCAAATCTAAACTGTAATGCTAGTCAGCCGGCATTCGTGACGTCAGATCACGTGACACAAGCTTTGTTCCAGGCCTCTATATCACGGAGGTTACGGTTTTACATCAGCCGAAGAAGCGGTTGAATCCTTTAAAAATTAAATAAACAAACTACGGCCGGAAGATTGGAAAATATGTTTTCAAGATTGGTGGAGCAGAATACTTTGAAAAATTGTAAATAAATGTTTTTTGTAAACAGTGTTTTAGTTTACCAGACTCAGCGGAAAGAGAACAACCCTCGTATGAACTGATATTTGGTGATATCTGATATTTGCTGTAAACGGAGGACGACTTTAGATATTATAAAAGCACGTTATTATAATATAAACAAAAACTCTCTAGTATTCAATTAAACGAATATAAGTTTTGCTACAACAAGATACTTCTTTATTTAATAGGATCTGAATGTATATACATAATTTGATATATAGTTTATTGTTTCCCTAGAAAATATTACTATGTAAATACTTTAAAGTGCAGAAGTCCTGTGTCCTGCAGGATGTAGTTTGACAAATAAATATTCTAGAAGCAAGATCATAAAAAAACGGTTCAAACAACTTTCTATTAAAACTCTCAAAGGTATGTTAAACATTTGTACTTTTACAGATAGTTGTTGAAACGAGGAGGTTTTCTAAAAGAATTGTTATGCATGTTACGTTAATATTTTTTTGAAAAACAGCTATAGGTAAGTATCTAAGTCATTGGTCGCATTCAGCAGACACAACAATTGCGCAATTGTTCAGTGATCGGATTCAGATGATGCACGCTCACTCTGAAAATGTTGCGGAGCGGTCGCCATTTTTGCGAGTGGAAAAATTCTACGCTCACTTAGTGAGCGTATTCTGTCCACATGCGCCATGAACGCATTCCAACACCAAAGTAACACAATTTTGAAGAAAGTTACTATAGGAGCGTATCAACCTTAGTATTCAGTATGTGTCTTACGGAGACAGACAACATAGTTGTCAGTTCGACAATGACAGGTTAGGTTGGTAACTCATTATAATGACACGACATTTTAAATACTTGTTGGTTAGGATATTATTCTATATTATCTACGAGGAAAGAATAGAACAGGAGAGAGTCTTGTTAAAAATAATATTTGTAAAAAAGTGGTAACTCAATATGGCCGCCGTAATGACATATTTTGTACAGGGTATATGTACACTTCGTATGTTCTCGATAATCATTTAAAATAGGTTCTTAGTCCAATAATAATTAACGAAATATCGTGAGTGTTTTCTTTTTTCAATCCTTTTATTCTTTTTAATATAGTAACACTTATTCTAACTATATTAAAGAAAACATTTAAAAAAACATGCCTAGGATATGTATGTTGCGCCACTGAACTCATAATCAAACACGTCAGGTATATGACAAGTTAATCAAAATACCCATTTTTTAAATTATTATTGAATGCCAATTTGAAATTAATTTTACCGATAAAGAGAAAAAGTGAGATTCTTCGTTCTTGTCCTCTTAGAACGGCCACAAGCCACATAATTCACCATTATAAAAGCACTAAATTTGTCAATATTGACATAACTGACCTGCTTAAAGTGGCAACTTTAGTCTAAATAATACCTATTCCCCCACCACTTTATTATCTCTCCTGTTCTATTATTTCCTCGTAGTATATTATTATATTATAATATTAATTTGACACTTGACAGGACGGTTATGTTGTGATACTTACACCACACCTATAATACCAACTATAAACATAATAATACTGACAACATTGCCTTGAAATAAAAACAGACAGTTTATTACAAATTGTTTATGGTAGTAAAAGAGGTATATATCCCATAAGAGACTGTACTGAATACTAAGGTTGAGACGCTCTATAGTAAAGTAAGATAAGTAAAATAAAGATATTGGAGTTAACCGAGTATTTCAATCGGGGTTGGAAAAACCGGCCCTTACACTAAAAACTACACCGAAACTTAATGAAGAAACACAATTTATTATTATTGTTTATTCGGATTAATCTGCATAATTCTAACATATGGCAGTAGTGAAAAGTACCAAATGGAAGGTGATCACATAAAGGTCGGTCCTGTCCAGCGAACACTAAACTGTTGTCAAGTGAACAGTTGGAGCGGGAACGCTTCCCGATCCGTCTGCTGAACGCGACCATTCTAAAAATAACGAAGTGATAGAGGTCTCTTGGCAAAACATTTTAACAACAAATTGAAAATAGCATAAATTAGACACTAGGTATTAAAAGAATTTGGAAATAATACCTAGTCTTTTTTTATGTTACCTGCATATTGTTGTCAACATGTTTTTATTTAAAATAATCACATCGTGGAAATGATTCAGGATATTTTTCATTTCAACCTGTGTCCGCAATATGGGACAAGCAATCCATTAGAAAAATAGACTTTTTTGAAAACAATACAAAAATTGAAATATCTCAATGCATGTAAGGGTTACATATACTTTAGCTCCTATCTCATTAAATCATCAAAAGAACTTGGTGGCTCACTGACAAATATAGTAAACTAATAACAAAAGTTGGACAATAGGCTGTCATTTGTAGCTTCTGTCAGATCTTCAATTTATTGTTAACAACAACCAACTTTACAATCGTAATATTTTCCCATTTTTGTTATTAATTTAGTATTTTGTCAATAAGCCATTAGGTGAAGTTGGCATTTTAGATTAGTTTTATACGCTTGTTTAATATACAGGCTACAAATAATTTAATAATTTTACTAATATGTCTAACTGAAAAAATGACATTTACACACAGGATAGAATATATTACTACTACTACTGTTGGTAAATACTGTAGAACGAATTTTTGGAACTTGTAATTTTTAAAGGTACGATTTTATACTATACACACTTTCTTAGCTATACCCTACTGAAAAAGACTACTGAGTTAGAAACAAGCCTCTAAGTCAAGATGACATCTTGAATATTTAAGTTGTTTGCATAAAAAAAAACTTTACATTTTTTACATATATACATTTATACGCAAAACGTATATGTGTATGTGTTTGGGATACACACACACACATTTAGTATCATTACCGACAATCAACGCTGTGATGTTCTCCCGACATTTTCCGCAAAGCCGACATAGTAGCGAAATTAATTTAAAAGTCATTACCGGCAGTCGCACGTACACTGACGAGGCCTTAAAGGCCGAAACACGGTGTCTGTGCGTTGATTGTCGGTAATGACACTAGATGTGTGTGTGTATCCCAAACACATGTATATATACATATACGCTTTGCGTATAAATGTATATATGTAAATAGTATTTACCTCTTGATGTTAGTTCTAGCATCTAAGTATTTAGCACTTTTCATTTTCAAAAAACTTTACGCTCTAGAAGTTTGATTAGAAAGAGACGAGACACTTTCATATAGTTGTCCCCGGAACTACAGATGAATAGGTAAAAATTATAGATATGTAATTTAAGCTTCTGGGATTCAGCCATGTTGAAATAGAACGTAGTTTGTGTTATAATTTTAGCATTGATAAATCAACTAAACAAAAAAAGTAATTTCTTCTTATTATTAAAAAAGTTATGTAAATATGTTAAATTTTAACAGAATTTGTGGTATAAATGAAGTGCAGCAAACATGAACAGTATATGAAAGAGGAACTTTTCTGTTTTAATTTAGAAGTAAAGACGTCAATTGAAAGTAGTCAACAGCAAGATTATTCCTTATAGAACAGAAATGGTACTACAGATTAATGTACGAAAATAAGAAATTGAAAATAGATATTTTTGTTGCTTACAATATTTTTGAGGTAGGATATCGATAATTTCATTTGTAAGTAAGCAGACTCACCTTATTGCATTTGATGCAACGAGTGGCAAACTTCTCTTCGTAACATTTGGCACAGTAGATTTCTTGTTCACGGGGAATGAAGCTTTGGGTGCCAATAGGTGTTCTACAAACGACACAACAGAAGCATTTCTCATGCCATTGTCTTGTCTTATATTCCATCTTCTTCGTACCTAAAATAAATACATTTTGTAATTATAATAAGTCTGATATGAAATAATTAGATAAGCAGTTATTCAATTCAGTAATAATAATTTGTCACAAAGATTATACTACTACTTACAGGACATTTTAATTTGATATTAATTATTTGAGCTGATTTAAATGTCTACATACAAGTAATTCTTAAATATATCGTAACTTTCTTTAATGATTCGATAAATGTAACTAAAACATGATATTTAATTCATATTACTGAAATGGTGATATTATAGTACACACGTTTTCCATATTTATCAGATAAATTGCCTAACCGCTACTATACGTAAAAAATGAATGGGAAATTTGCTATGGAATTTATTTTTACGTTTCCGGATACAGAAACGATATAAATGTCATACAACGTGAATCTTCATCTAAAATTAGTATAGCTTACTTAACATAGGATGGTAACGTAAAACAGTGACCCACTATAAAAAAAACCCACACTGCATCGTTTTTGGTAAACGAATAATTAGTTTAGTCATACGTATACATTCAACCTACGCGCTTGTTATTTGGTTAAGTGGTTTTGTATTATTTTTTAGATAACATACATATGCGAGGGTACTGGCAATTTGATACATTCTTTTGGTGATTTGACAGGTATCACATAAGAGTAAATTTAACCCTTACATACATCATACAAAACAATGTTTTTTTAGATATATTTCATTTTGGAATTCTTTGGATTTTTATAATGAGTGTCTCGCTGATTCTTAACATTTATGTGTTCTAGCCACAAGTAATCAACTAAAAAAATCAAAGAATTCAAATAGATTTTTCAAAAATTTATTTTAAAGATAGGAAATATCGCGAATGCATAATAACATAGGAAAAAAATAAGGGGAATTTCCGCTGTAGTAAAACAGCAAACACATGTTTCAGACTCGTTGATCGTCATCAGTTCGGTGTAGCCAAGGAATAATGCGAGATATGTTTAGAGATGAAAACAAGTTTGAATATATTAAAAACTACTTTTTCGAGAAAAACAAAAAACGAAATACCTTAAAATCCATTTAGGTTAGCATAATGCATGTAAAATTTACTGTTATCGTATCAAATCACCACAGGAATGAAATCAAATTTCCAATAACCTTATATACCGGCCTCATCTTAAAATGATGTACTTTTTAAAGTATTATTACATTGCATACTTATTATTTGTTAAAATAGCCAAATAGCCAAGTCCGAGTAGAGCTTTTAGGGAAAGAAAAATTGGAAAAATTGCCCAGAAAATTGGAAAATTTAGGAAAAATTGAAAGTGTTTTTTACTTTCTTATACGTAGTATAAGGAAGTATTGTGAATTTTCGACCTCGAGATTTTTGCAGATGTCCACGTTTTGAAGTCCTCTGATACCAAAAAAGTGGTTTTTAAAAAATGTCTGTGTGTGTGTGTGTGTGTCTGTGTTTGTGTGTGTATGACCACGATAGCGGTTAAACCGCTGTACTAATCAATTCCAAATTTTGTAATTACGTGTGTAGTCTTCCTCTTAAGATCTGATTAGATTTTCAGTAAATTCGGCAGATCGGAAGCAGAAGTTTACTTCAGTGAAAAAAATCGAATTTCGCCAATATTTCGTCAACTACTAAGTTTAAACAAATTTAGAAAGAATTCATATGTACTCAGAATTAAATTTGAGAAAAATTTTATTATGAAAGTTTTTTGAAATTCCTACCGGAAGTAGGTTTTTTACTCTTATCAAAAAACAGTTTTTTGCAAATATTTCGCTCATTTCAATATCTTTTGTATAAAAAAATTTTCAAAATTCGGACCGGAAGTAACACTTTTACTCTTATCGAATAGCGAGTTTTGCAAATATCTCGTAAATTATGCTTTCTATATATATTTATCAAGGGCACAAATATATTTAGAGCTACATTTCATGTATAAAAGAAATTTCAAAATTTGGACCGGAAGTAGCACTTTTACTCTTAGCGAGTAGCACTTTCTTTCGAATATTTCGCCAAGTATGCATTCTATAGAGATTTATTAAGAGAATAGAAGTAGTACAGAAGGATTATGTTTATTTTTTCAAAGTATTTAAATCTTAATTTAGAATAACTTTTGTATAATTTGAAACGCACACACGTATAAGAAAGTTGTGTGGTGGCCACACCTCATTTTGTCTATAGGATTTTTGTTTGAACTCACGACCATAACCCACGAATCGAACGATGGATATTCTTTTTTTGTTTTGTTCGTTATGGTCTTGGAAGAGTTTTCAAGAAAAAAAAAATCGGGACAATTACAAAAAAGAGTCGGAAAATACGGACAAACTACAAAAATCATAATTTTTGTAAGCACTCTCCATCAGAACTGACAATAGGAACGACATATTTAGTTGATTCTTCTTTGTTTTGTTCATTATGCTCCCGGGATGGAAATAACTCAATTGAATGGTTTCAAGCGAAGAAAATCTGGGAGATCTAGAGAAAAATCTTATGATAGTGTAACTCTGAACGACTTGACCAATTTATGTCAATAAATACTGTGACTACCATTTACACATTTATACGTAAAACTCATATGCATATATGCATGTGTTTGAGATAATCCCCCCGACAATCAAACGCACAGACACCGGTGTTTCGACCTTTGAGGTGTCGTCAGTGGGCGTGGAGACTGTCGACAATGGCTTCAAGACTTAAAAAGCTGCTTATGTCATTTTTGCGTGTTAAATGCAGTGAGAGTATCACAGCGACATCTAACACCCAAAAGATGACACACATACACTTAATGTATGTGTGTATCTCAAACACATACATATATGCATATACGTTTTACGTATAAATGTGTATATGTAAGTCACAGTATTTATTTACTGCTTGATGTTAGTTTTAACATCCATGTGTTTACACTATTCATTTTCGTTTTTAATTTATGTCAAATTCACACAATATATGTATTTGTTTTGTCGAGACAATAGGATATTTAAAAGCACAGAAACGAAAATTTATAAAAGAACCATCAAAAACAGTTTACACGACACACCTTGAAGAAGAGCCAGTGGAGCTACTAGAAAAGCATATTACGAGATTAATAAAAACAGGTGTTCAGAATAATCTTCAGTCAAAGACAAAGAAATGTTTGTTCCTACTTAAGTCCATCAGTTGTATTAAATTATAAATGTCAAAATGTTCTGTGTGTCAATAATTGTCTTATTTATATTATATTATATTTTATTAAATATCAATATCGTAGTAAAACAGGTATTCTGTTACTCTGTCGGCCATACACAATGTGCTTGTAATTGATTTACGCTTGAATTCAAACTAATTGTCAAATTGTCAAATTTGACATTGGAATATCATACGATTTACGATAATCAATGAGTTTGAAACACGTGTTTGCCGTTTCACTACAGTGTAAATCCCTGTTATTTTTTTCGTAAATTATTATGCATCCGCAATATCTCCTCTTTTTAGATAATTTTTTGAAAAATTATCCGTTACATTCGATTAAAAATAAAGAAGTGTCATTAAAAAAATATCGTGATTTTCGCTTATAAGGTTTGATGTTTGGTTTTATCGTTGAAAAAATATAGTAATAATAATAATAATAATAATTCTTTATTCATCCCTTAAACATACAATAAAATACAGGGCAGATCAAAAAATCTGTTTTTACATCTATATAAAAAATAAAAATATTAAATAAAAAAAAATAGGTTGTTGAAATATTGAAGAGAACAAGACATGATTTTTAAAATATATAAGAATATAAGCAAGTAATAACTAATAAAACACTTGGTATTGTTTCACAAATATATATAATTAAATACTCTATGAACAAACCGAACTTATAAATTCACCGCTAATAAACCCTAGCATTGTAAAAACGGTCTTTCCAGATAAGTCATGACCTTTTCATAATGTTCTATTTTTGTATATTTTTTCTATTTACATTTTTGTTTGAAGTACCTAGGTAGTTACAGTATATTAAATTTTACTTTAGTTTCTCGAGAACTGCGGACGATGCCGCAAGGCGAAATGTACATCGAGTATTTAATTATATATATTTGTGAAACAATACCAAGTGTTTTATTAGTTATTACTTGCTTATATTCCGACATGTTTCACCAAGAGATTTCCATCACTTCATTTAATTATTCATTTAATTATATATAAGAATGTAATAATAGTTCACTTAAGGTGATGAGACTTGGCTAAACACCGAATGTAATCTAGTTGTAATTGAAAAAATTCACTTATTTTATAAAGTGGACACCGTAGGAGTACGTTTTTAATTCTTGTTTTGAATATCGGAGCTGGTAGTGATTTGTACACATGAGGGAGGTGATTGTACATTTTAATTCCCATAATTTGAGGGCTTACACTAGAGAGATGAAGATTATGCCTGGGTAGGGTGATATTATTATTTCGAGTATTATAAACATGTTCATTCTGGGGTAGAACGTTTTTCATTCTGTGAGTATAGAGCAGCATTTCCAGAAGATAGACATTGATAACGGTCAATATTTTTAAGCTAATAAATAATGGTTTGCAGTGGTCGCTATAATTAGCATTGGCCATAACTCTGATGAACCGCTTCTGAGCGAGTAATATTCTCTCAGCGTGCGGGGAAGCTCCCCAAAATAGTATACCGTCGTAACGTAGCCTGGATTCAACCTCACTGGCATACACATTCTTAATAACATCCACATTTAATAAAGAAATAATGCTTCTTATTAAAAAGCATTTCTTATTTATATGCATAGCTACATTATTGCAAGCTTGCTTCCAATTAAGTGATTCTTCCATTTCCAACCCCAAAAATTTGACTGAAGAAGGGTGTTGTATTTCGGTACCATTAATCGAAATACCACAATGCTCATCCAGTACTTTTTGCCTGGGATGGAATCTAAGAAAATTTGTTTTCTTTGGATTTAAAAATAATTTGTTACCATAGAACCAGCTATGCAACTTCATTAGCACATCGTTAGCTGCTGACTGTAAATCATCTTCATCTTCGATCAATATTGATGTGTCATCTGCATACATAGTGATGTCGCCTTTATTCAGGTAATTTGGCAGATCGTTAACTTACAATATAAATAATATTGGGCCTAGGATCGAGCCCTGTGGTACTCCAACGTCAATTTCTGTTAACGGCGATCTATAATTAACTCTGTAATTCTCAGATATAGACGTTACTTCGACGCACTGCTGGCGATGCCGGATGTAAGAGTGAATCCAGCTGGCGACTACACCTCTTATGCCATAGTCATACAGTTTCGAAAGCAAAATTTTGTGATCTACACAATCAAATGCATGACTCAGATAGCAGAATATTCCTATTGGATATATATTTTTGTCGATGTTTTCTATTATTTTTGTGTAAAACTGCATAATTGCCGTAGTAGTAGAGTTGCCTTTCTGGAACCCATGCTGGTTATTTGTTATTATCTCGTATCGCTATTGCCTTTTTTATATAGAGGTCTAATAATAGCTACCTTTAATGCATCTGGAAACATTCCGTGCTCAAAGGAAAGATTGATAAGATAAGTAATTGGCTTTACTATATATATGGGACTCACAATCGTCTCTCTAACACGGTAATATACAGTGCGTTCATGATGAAAGGAACAAATTCGTTTAAAATTCAGGTAATTATTTTGCAGAAAAACGCTCGGACAGGTCGATTAGTAATTTTAGTTTAGAATTTTTTGACATAAGAAAATTATATACAGGATGTCTAAAGAAGAACATATGCAGCAATAATTGGTTTTTTTAAATGGAACAGCTTGTATATTATGCCATTTTTGACTTGTAGGGTAAATTCTAAATACAGTAAACACATTTTTGTGTAACATACCATATCCCCAAAATCAGCGGTTTTCGGAATAATGAGTTTTGTGATAAATTAAAATACACATAGGTAATGAAATAAAATGTTTAAATTGAACAAGGACACCTTGAACATTTTTTTAAAAGCCAACAAAAACAACCTGGTATTGCAAATTTTATCTTCAACAAAAAACTTTACTTCAAATTAATCGATTTTCATGTATTTTTTTTAATTTGTCAAATTTCAAACGTAATTATTCCTAAAACCGCTGATTTTGGGGATATGGTATGTTACACAAAAAGTGTTGAGAATTTACCATACAATTCAAATATGGCATAATATACAGTATGTTCCATTAAAAAAAAAACAATGATTGCTGCATATGTTCTTCTTTAGACACCCTGCATATAATTTTCTTATGTCAAAAAATTCACAAATAAAAATACTAAACGACCTGTCCGAGCGTTTTTCTGCAAAATAATTACTTGAATTTTAAACGAATTTGTTCCTTTCATCATGAACGCACTGTATATAATATAATAATAATTTATTAATTATAATGTAATTAATAAATTATTATTATATTATATACAGTGAACATTGTTGAACATTTTTTTAAAAGCCAACAAAAACAACCTGGTATTGCAAATTTTATCTTCAACAAAAAACTTTACTTCAAATTAATCGATTTTCATGTATTTTTTTTAATTTGTCAAATTTCAAACGTAATTATTCCTAAAACCGCTGATTTTGGGGATATGGTATGTTACACAAAAAGTGTTGAGAATTTACCATTCAATTCAAATATGGCATAATATACAGTATGTTCCATTAAAAAAAAAACAATGATTGCTGCATATGTTCTTCTTTAGACACCCTGCATATAATTTTCTTATGTCAAAAAATTCACAAATAAAAATACTAAACGACCTGTCCGAGCGTTTTTCTGCAAAATAATTACTTGAATTTTAAACGAATTTGTTCCTTTCATCATGAACGCACTGTATATAATATAATAATAATTTATTAATTATAATGTAATCCTTTTATTTTGCCAAAAGAACGAAATGAGAGCTATACTATATAGGTAAGTAAAGTTCATGTAAGTTCATAATATGTATCGCAACAAACTTGACTAATGGACTGTCGGAGATCTAAATGCGATATTAGACAACCTCTGTCTGCAATGGGATGCTTATTATTGTGAATCTGTTTATGTTGACACCAGCATACGTCAATTAACTGCTTATTTATGCCAACGTGCAGTTTATAAATTACATCGCGATATACTTATGCAAATAAATTTATGCTATACGAGGATTTTTGCCTTTTAAATTTTTGCACGCTCGTGTAACATGTGTCACCATCAATCATGATGCTTCAACAGACGCTTCCAGTACATATATTTCCCTATACATACTTAAAAAATGCAAAAACGCAAAATGTATTACGTAATATTTACATGTTACATTATTATTCTGCCAAATATCGAATTTTTGGTCTTTGAAACACTTAATTCTTTTCATACATTTAAGTGGCATAGCAAACATAACAATTGCGGATCGACAGTCAGGGGTACATAGTACATAGCCCTGCAATATTGCTTCTGGAGAAGTTGTATTTACTGTTAGTAAGTATTCTCTATACTTATCATGTAATAGTAAATACTTGTTCTCGAGAAGCAATATTGCAGGGCAATGAATAAATACCTGGCTGCCGATTCCTAATAGTAATTTCCATTTCAGATAGTGTTTATATTTCTAGGACTAGAACGTATAGGTACATTTTTGTGTGACTAATGTAATCATAATGTATATGTACTATATTTTTCTGAAATCGTCCATATTTTGTCACTTACTGAACATTTCTGGATCACGCAAGTAGAATTTCCCTGACACAAGATAGTAAAAACCAGACTAGTATGATTAGTATGATTTTACGTCGTCATTTTATGTCATTTTTGAAAGAAATATCAAAATAGGAAATTTTATGAACTTTAATGCGTAATAGTAATATTAATAGTTGTGTGTTGAGCAATTGAAATATTTATATTAGGTAATAATTTTGAAACTGCATTTTCACTTATAATTAATTACACAAGTGCTTTCTTTTTTCCGGATAAATTTTCAGCTTTTAACGAAAATTTTTGTTGCTAGGTAACTGTATGAAACAAATTGCCCGACGAGTCCGAAGGACGCGTCGTTTTATCGAAGAGGCAATTTGTTGAGTTCAGTTACCATTTAGCAACTAAATTTGAGTTTAAAAACACAGTTTTTATATATTTTGTGAAGATTATTGACAATGAGTTTGCAAATTTTGTCATAACAACACTTCACAACGAACACTGTGATGATAAAGTAAGCAAATTGTAGTCGGGTCAACCAAAGATTGTACGCAAAGCTTAGGGTTGCGTCGACTTTGACATTTCATTTTGACAGTGACTTCGTTGATTTTATGACATAACGAGAAAACACAAGTTTTTGTCAGCCCAACCAAAGGTAAACATCTTTTTCTTTATAAAAGTTAAAGTAAGCTTTTGTCGCTGTTAAAGTGACAAAACAATTCCGACTTTGGTTTTTTACACATGGATTAAATTATAATTATTACTGAAATATGATGAAACACTCATTTCGGAAAGCTTAATTTGAAGCCTGAACCAGAAGTACTAGCAGAATCAGTTGTTTTCATTCCTTGTATTTGATTAGTAATTTGAAGATTATTTTGAAGTGAATCAAAGCAATATAACTTTCTGCTACACTTGTAGACTGCCACTCTCTGCGCCGAACCCCTTGCTAGCCCGATTACTATCACGCCTTCAATGAAAATCAGATAATTAAATGAAATTGATTCGTAAATATTTTATTTATTTTCATCATCAGGAAACCTTTATCTGGAGCTTCTCTAAGGAACTGTCCAATTTCTTATCACGAAAATGTCTTTGATTCTTTTACTTGATATCCAACGGATTCTCTCTTTAAATATGCAGTTAACTTGGGAAAACTTTTTAATATCAACGTTTCTCTTCAGTAACAAGGTGGATTTTAACATGCAGAAAATGCTCCGCAATGTAAAGGATTTATAATTACTCGTCTTTTCTGCGAAATAAACTAGGAGAACTTCTTTTGTAATTACTGTGACTCTTTAAAAATTGCATCAATCTTCAAACATTGAGTACGCTTTGTGATATACGTCTTTACATTTGCTTGCCAGTAAATCCTCCGTTGCAGTTTTGGAAGCTGCACTTATAGTCTTTTACATCATTATTTTCTCTAAAGACATTCATATTTATCAAACCGTTATTAACTCGAAGAAAGAACCAGGAAAATTTGCAAAAAGTGATGAAGTTTTATTGTTGTACGTTCATTGACACGTCACTAAGGAAAAAACAGAAACAGAACCGATTTGATTTTTCTGATCTTTTTTATTTCATTAAATTACTTTCTAAAACTCATTTATTCGATTTAAGAAAAAATAGTATGGAGCAATACACGTCAAGAAAGTGTCTTTACTTGATTCAGCAGATTTTCAAATTTCGCCTCGTCAGAACAAGTATCTGTGTCTTGACTTTTATGTAAATTCATTAAATCTAAATCTTGATTATTGTGACAACTGTTTGGAAAGATATCTTTTTCAGACCTGGAATTATGTAGTATACATTTTTTCCTGAAACTGCAAAACTCGTTGTATGGTGCTAACATTGCAAGATTATTCAAATACTGATTATTTGAATAATCGGGTACCCGGTTATATTTCACTCGAGTTGTCGCATTACTACTTGGAACTGGCATTTGTCTTAATACATCACCAACAAACAAAAGCAGTGTAGGGTTGACACATTTTACTTTCTTATACGTAGTATAAGAAAGTATTGTGACGATGAAAATTTTCGACCTCGAGACTTTTGCAGATGTCCACGTTTTGATGTCCCCTGATACCGATAAAGTGGTATTTAAAAAATGTCTCTCTCTCTCTCTCTCTCTCTCTCTCTCTCTGTCTGTCTGTCTGTCTGTGTGTGTGTGTGTGTGTGACCACGATAGCGGCCAAACCGCTATAGGTAACAATTCCAAATTTTATATTTACGAATATAATCTCCCTCTTGAGATCTGATTAGATTTTCAGTAAAGTCGGCAGACCGGAAGTAGTAGTTTACTTCAGTGAAAGAATCGAATTTTGCCAATTATTCGACAACTACTAAGTTTAAACAAATTTATAAAGAATTAATATGTACTTAAAATTAAGTTTGAGACAAATTGTCTTAAAAAAGTTTTTCGAAATTCCAACCGGAAGTACGTCTTATACTCTTATCGAAAATCAGTTTTTTGCGAATATCTCGCAAGTCATTCTTTTTAGAGAAGTACGTTACGAGTATAAAAGTATTTGGAATATAATTTTCAATATCTTTTGTATAAAAAAAAATTCAAAATTCAGACCGGAAGTACCACTTTTACTCTTATCGAATAGCGATTTTTTGCAAATATATCGTTAGTTATGCATTCTGTATATATTTATCAAGAGTACAAAAGTATTTAGAACTGGATTTTAATGTATTTATTGTATATATTGTAACGTTTTCGGGTTCCAATAAACAACTCGTGCAATTATTTATTTAAAACAGTCTGTATATTTATATACTTAAAATTATTTAACAATATAAAAACATAAAAACTAACTTCACACACTTAAACTACTATTAATAAATTAAAATTAACACTTGTATTTATTTACTACTACTATTATTTATATCTCTGTCCGTATTTATTTATATCACACTATTTATATAAAACGGCACTACTATATTTATTTCTACGCTACCACTACGTAAGGACTTTCTTTATCCCGAACTACTCCGCCCGCAATGAATGAATCCCGTAATGAATTCCGTAAAGAATGAATCCCGGTGACCCCGTCGCCTTATATACATATGTGAAAATTACTAGAGCATTCCTCTAAATTCCATACTTCTCTCGTAAACTCTGTCTCCCTCTAGAATATTTGTAGAATATTCCCAGACATTTGTCTCCGCTTCCGATACAGTACTATGCGTAAGTGTATGACTCACCGCTTTACGATATCTACCAGCCGAGAGAGATTTATGGTCTTTTTTGTGCGTGTGACAATTTCGTTTTTATCGCGCCGAGAGATCTGATTCTTTTATTTAATGTAACTCATTTCGTCTGCTGGTTTCGTTACAATATGAAATTTCAAAATTCGGAAGTAGCACTTTTACTCCTAGCGAGTAGCACTTTTTTGATAATATCTTGCAAAGTATGCATTCTATGGCGATTTATTAAGAGAATGAAAGTACTTAGAATAGGATTTTGAATAAGTTTTGTATAAAAAATTCTTAAAATTGTATAGTTTGAAACGCTCATACGTATAAGAAAGTCGTGTGGTGGCCACACCTCATTTTTTTGTAGTTTTCATATCTTTTAGAGTAGCATTTGCGAACATGATTTCATTATAAAAAGATTTTCATATGTATTTACGATATTTATCTCTTATATTTACACAATCATTGTTATTATATTAATGATCCTGAAAGATATCTGAACACTACGCCCCTATAAATGCTGTCTAAGTAAAACGAGTAAATCCACAGTAATAAACTTAAATATAGAAAATCACGAAACACGGGAAACGACGATACCCAATCTTTTTCCCTTAACGCAGGTCAATATTCTGACGAATGGCACAGTCGGTGTTTACGTATAAATATATATTCCGGGCGAAAACCTTGGTGTCACGCTGTTCCAGCGCTTTTTTATAGTTATTATTTTAAATAGTATATCACATGCCATTAAAGTTCTGACGACACCAAATCGACTCTGCTGAATGAAAGGCTTCATGAAAATACTATTTAGGAAAACTGTATCAAGAATAATCAAGATATCTCAAAATTCCTAGTCACCTTGGAATAATGAGTCTAACTACATTATTCCAAGAAGATATGCTTGTTATGTATCACTTCAATAATTACTTAATAAAGGGAACATTTCGCTATATTGCAGGGTCCACGGCTTTTTAATTGTTGTTTGTTCGTACTGTGCATTCAGCCTTGAATAAAATTCGTTTTTATCTACCATGGTGTTAATATTAACTTACATGTTATAGGTAGAAAACTGCTAAATGATGAACCGAAGCACATAAACATTAGGTAAATACGGATAAACATAACCTCAAACAAAAATTAAAAACCCATTTGCCTAAAAAATGTTGTTGGCAAATACCTATTTGCCTAAAATAACTATTCGCCCACGACATTTGTCTTGTTGTGAATCTATTTGCCTAAAAACCCAGCTGGCAGACACCATTTGCCTAGGAAAATAGCTTTTGAGCAGAAATAAATGATATGGAGCTATTTGCCAAGGCAGATATCATTTGCCTAGGCAAAAGCTATTTGCCGAAAATGACTATTAGCCTGCGACATATACATAGTGCGGCAAATAAGTTTCGAGACTGGCCGTGAGAAAAATCATTGAAACAAGAAATCTGAATGTTTTTTATTTTTTTTTTTATTAAAAATATTCTCCATCAGTTTCATTACACTTTTTACAACAATTCAACAGTGATTTAAATGCGTGGTCTAGCTCATTTTGTGGAATTACCCCTCTTTTGATGGTCGAAATGACATTAAAAAAACATCCTTTCAACTTTAATTTAAATTTTGGTGAATCCGGCGAATGATTCAAAACACAGGCTTGATTTCGAGCCAAAATTGACGAACTGAGTGAGTTGTAACTCGATGCATTCATTATCGTGCAACAGGCACCAAGTCTCTGGATAACGATATTCGGGTCGAATGCGACGGATTCTGGCCATTAAACGCTTCAAAACTTTGAGATAATATGCGCTAGTAATGGTTTCTCCAGTTGGATCAAATTCCCTGTGGATAATTCCTTTGCTATCAAAAAGTGTAATGAGCGAGCATTGTTTTGATTTTTGATGTTTCCATGCTTTTTGGGTCGTGGTAAGTTTTTCGACTTTCATTACGCACTTTGACGCTTGGTTTTCGGGTCGTACTGCAAGCTTCCTGTTTCGTCACCCGTAACAATTGATTTCAGGAAGGTTGGATCATTTCTGGCGGCTGCAACTTTTTTGTAATGACTGCACATCTGTCAAAGAGTGTGGCACAAATTGGCATAGACTTTTGTTCTGCCCAAATCCTTGTGGAGAATGGTTCGGATCGTTTCTTTGCTGATGTGAAGTATTTTACAGTTACATTCTTATCTTTATTTGTCACGTTTTTGAATACATATCCGTTTAGCACGTCAATTATTGTAACAATCCATATTTATAATACTGAACTATAGCTTATTATATTATTCGACAGATACCCATAGGGTAGCCACATAAATTATGTGGGTACCCGGTCGCATTTATACATGCCGCCCATGTATTTGGTACCAGCGGAGTTTTGACTGGCCAGTTCAAAATAATTCACCAATAATAAAATGCATAATGGAATTCGGTGCGAAAATCATATGCGAAATGGAGGTTCGAAAATAGTGTCAGAATGTCGGCAAACATTAATTAAACATTGAAATTCTTGCCTTCAGACAAACATGTTTCCTTTCTGTGGTTACTCCAACTCCGCGTCTGTTTATGGCTATGGGCTGAACTCTAATATGGGATTTCGAGCCAAAGCGTTTTGCAGATAAACTACCTGCAGTGTTTAGAAACTTTCCCAAGCTGTGCCTGTTTTAACGTTTATCAGCCGTTTATAAAAGCTCTCTATCGTTTCTGAAATGTATACATTATTCTAGTACATTTCGCTCGGTCTGATCAAGTTTTCACTTCAAAAATTCATACGTGCGCATGTATACCGGGTGTCCACACGAAAACTTTATATTGAATTATTTCTGGTGTTTTTGAAGACAAAAACTTGAAATTTTGGGTGGTTGTTCAGGATATAGGGGGACAATGAATAGTGTATTTCATACCGCCCCATCGGGTCACCCGCCGCCGCCGGCCACCCCCACTCCAATATTTTAAATGACACCCTGTATTTTTTTTTGGTGGTTTTGAAAGAACACAATTTTCTTGATATTCCTATGTGAAAAAACTAGTAACACACATTATGACATTTATGAGATATTTAAATTTAAAAGTTTCAGATAACAGAAATTATTAACTCCGAAAAATCATAAGTTAGTCATGGAAATACTTAAAACAAGATTTATTCACAACATTTTAGTTAAATTAAATGCTCAAATTGTTCACCGTTTACATTTAAACATAAATAAAGTCTATTTTCAAAAGCATTTCTAACATTTTCAAACACTTGTGGCGTTAAATTTCGACATTCCTCTGTTATTCTATTACGTAAATCAGCTATTGATTGTGGCGGTGTCTTATAAACAACAGACTTCAAATGTCCCCACAAAAAGAAATCTAGGGGAGTTAAATCGGGGGAGCGAGCTGGCCATTCAATAGAGCCCCTACGTCCAATCCAATGTCCTGGGAAAATATTATCCAAATAATTCCTAACGTCTAAACAGTAATGTGGCCCAGCTCCATCTTGTTGAAAATATAATTGCTCCTCCTCTATTTCATTCAAGTTTTCTTCTAGACACTGTATGATAAGAGGATGTATTAGCTCTTCCAAAAATTGTAAGTACTTAGGTCCATTTAAATTTTCCTGGAAGAATATCGGGCCAATTACTTGGTTATTAAGAATTCCAGCCCATACATTAATTTTTTGGGGATATTGTGTGTTGCCTTCTCGGAAAAAATGGGGTTTTACGTCGCTCCAATATCGACAGTTGTGTCTATTCACAAGACCATTTAAGTAAAAGCAACTTTCATCACTAAAGCAAATACTTCGCAAAACATTTCCATTTTGCCGAATCATATCTGTCATTATTTCACAAAATTCGACTCTTCTGTCGAAATCACCGTCACCCAACTCTTGGTGAAGTTGAATTTTATAAGGGTGCATTTTGTTTAATTTTAATATCTTATGGCAGGTTGATTTTGGCACTCCCGAAACTTCGGATAATTTTCTCAACGAAAGCTCTGGGTCTAAATTAATATGCCCAAGAACTGCTAGTTGCATAGCTTCATTTAGTACACCACAATTATTCGTATTCCGTTTTTTATTATTTACAGATCCAGTTTGCAAAAATTTTTCTATTAGCGTTCTGACATAAGCAACAGATACGTTTCTGTTTGGATGGTTTTCATTGAATAACGTCGCCGCTTGGGAATAATTTTTGTTTGCAATCCCATACAAAATCACTATTTCAGTTCTCTCTTCAAGAGTATAAACCATTTCAGCGAAACAGCCGAAACTTTAAGAACAATTTTACAAGTATTAATATTAATGAAACACAAAAGTCACAATTTTGACAATTCTAATTTAAAGCAAACTATTTCCATGACTAACTTATGATTTTTCGGAGTTAATAATTTCTGATATCTGAAACTTTTAAATTTAAATATCTCATAAATGTCATAATGTGTGTTACTAGTTTTTTCACATAGGAATATCAAGAAAATTGTGTTCTTTCAAAACCACAAAAAAAATACAGGGTGTCATTTAAAATATTGGAGTGGGGGTGGCCGGCGGCGGCGGGTGATCCGATGGGGCGGTATGAAATACACTATTCATTGTCCCCCTATATCCTGAACAACCACCCAAAATTTCAAGTTTTTGTCTTCAAAAACACCAGAAATAATTCAATATAAAGTTTTCGTGTGGACACCCGGTATATACAAACATGATAATACTCATACTAGTACCCGCGCTGGTCTAATGGTAACGTGCCGGCCTTATGCCCGGGCGGCTCGGGATCGCATCTGCACGCGGACAAGAATTTTCCAGAAAATAAAAATTCATACGTACGCATGTATATATATAAATATGATAATTCTCATACGAGTATCCGCGCTGGTCTAATGGTAACGTGCCGGCCTTACAATCGGGCGACTAGGGATCGCATGTGCACGCGGACAAGAATTTTTCAGAAAATAAAAATACAATATTTATTCTAAATTTCAATTTAATTGAAATTAAATACCGCTAGTTAGTGTTATAATACAATGCCGAGCGCGACTCGAGCCGACTTTACCCGAACGACCGTTTCATTCCGAGCGTGACGGCTCAGTCTCTTTCAGTGCCCAACAATCAATGCATCAACGCGCCCATAGAAGTGTTCACTTCAAAAAATTGAAAATGGCCGACACTTTCAGTTAACAACATCTTCGTAATCATTAAAGATATATCAAAAGTAAAAATGGCATCTGGTAGTAATTTTTACATATAATATAATAATCTTAGTTAAAAACTCATGGCACACTAAATTGTTAACATAAACATAAATTTTGAAAAGATAACCATACCTCTAGGTATATCTATAAAATCAGAAAAAATTAAGCATTTTAATGAAGTCATGGCTAACTCCAAATGCTATTTTAAAAACATAAGTTTATGCCATCATATCCTGATAATTAACTTGGACATGAGTTTATAATATTATTAAATTCTACGTAAAAATTACTACCAGATGCTATTTTTAGTTTTGGTCTATCTTTAATGGTTACGAAGATACGGACTGAAAATTTCGGCCATTTTCAAGATTTTTTTAAATACCTTCAATAGTTGACAATAAATGTCAAATCTGAAAATGCTATCAAATACTCCTCAAATTTCTGAAAATTTTGCTAAATTAATCAATCCTGTATTATAAATATTAAGAAAATTGCCCATACAGTAAGACAGAAAATGAGCAGACTGTATATAACAAAATATAAATTAGTGCAAGTGCATATTCAATGTAATACAATAAGTAAACACGATAGGACAAAAATAAACTACAATGTCATATTTTCATAGCGTATCTATATGAAACAAACTTATCAGCGTTGTACAATTATCTAATTTATTCAGTAGTTCTTATAGTGTCACTAAATGAGATAATTTCGGGACGAGATATCTATGTATTTACAATATGTAACGTATAAATTATACATGTGTATAATCAATATTAAATACATAATTTATTATTTCAAATTACATTCATTAATTTTATATAGCTAGTAGTAGCACGAGATGAGTTTGAGAACACTAATGTACCTACAGAAATATGGCGTGACTAACACGTAACGTCTAATTATTTATTTAAATAATCTGTGTTCAAAATTTTAATTAAGAGCGCATATTGCACATGCCTATTTAAGTCATGTTATCGAGGACATTTACGTATATGTGGCTCGGAGAATTTCTTTCAAATATTTACAGTTCAACTTGACACATTATTAGTCAATTGATTTTATTATATCATTCCTCCTTCAAAGTATATTTAATTACGTAATAATAAAATTAAAATGTTAAACACTGCATATAAAGATATCATTTTATATTAATAAAGGTATGTTAAATGGCAAACACTAGAATATTTTGGATGTAAAGGAAATACCGTACTTTTAACTAAATTATTAAGATTTTAATATACTCTTGGACTTTTTTTTAATGAATTAACTTTAATATCTGTCAAAACTATACTCAGATAATTTCATTCATATGAGATAAGAATGTTAATAGGAGCTTTTCATAGTTAGCAACAACGTCGTCACCCAGAAGCATAAATAATAATGAGGTGTGGCTACCACACGATTTTCTTATACGTATGAACGCTTCAAATTATACAAAAGTTGTTCTAAATTGTTTTAAATACTTTTACCTTCTCAGAAAAATAAATCTGTGAGTAAGTGTGTTACTTCAAGCCCAAATTTTATGATTTTTTTTTATACAAAAATTATTCTAAACCCTATTCTAAGTACTTCTATTCTCTTAATAAATCTCTATAGACTGCCGCATACTTTGCGAGATATGCGAAAAAAGTGCTACTCGCTAAGGAGTGAAAGTGTTTCTTCCAGCCCCAATTTTGTAATTTCATTTATACAAAAAATATTCCAAATCCAGCACTAAATACTTATGTACTCTCGATAAGTATAAGTATATAGAATGTATAATTTACGACATCGAAATTGCTATTCGATAAGAGTAAAAGTCTTACTTCCGGTCGAAATTTTAAATTTTTTTATACAAAAGGTTTTGAAAATCAAGCTCCAAATACTTCTATACTCGTAATGTACCTGCCTAGAAAGCATGATTTGCGAAAAACTGATTTTCTATATATAGAAAATCAGTCGATCTTTTACTCGTATACGAGTAAAAGATCTACTTCCGGCTGAAATTTCGAAAAACTTTTTTAATAAAATTCTTCTCAAATTTAATTTTGAGTACATTTCAAGTCTTTATGAATTTGTTTAAACAAAATATTGGCAAAAATCGATTCTTTCACCGAAGTAAACTACTACTTCCGGTCTACCGATTTTACTAAAAATCTAACCATATATCAAGAGGGAAATATATACTGTAAATATAACATTTGGAATACACAGCTATAGCCGTTTAACCGCTATCGTGGTCACACAAACTGAAAAACAGACAGACAGAGAGACAGAGAGACGTTTTTTATAAACCACTTTTTCGGTATCAGGGAACTTCAAAACGTGGAAATCTCGAGGTCAAACATTTTCATTATCGCAATAATTCTTTATACTATATACGTATAAGAAAGGAAAAAGCGATAGCCATTATTTTCGCACTTGAATAGACTTCAGATATATTTAATTTTGTAAAATAACCTAATTGAATACCATACGAGCTCTGAATTATAGTGTAAAATTTTCTCATTTTTTCCTGCATATACTGACTTTGAATCGTATTAATTTGACTATGATAACCCCCCAGCCTGGTGGATTTCAACAGCTACACGAATTCTCTTTAATCGTCATTATGCAACAAATACATATTCGCAAATTAATCGACAAATTTAAAGTGCTTATAACTACATAAGATATCAAATACTTAATGCGTTTTTAATTTATATTGAAACCATAGGCTAGAATAAAATTTTATCTGTCATTGTAAATACTGGTCTTGTGGAGTAAAAAGGCATTTACTTATTTTCAAATCTACATAAACAGGTCGTTATGAAGGATTGAATTAAAACTCCACTTTTCAGTGGTTTGATATACAAGGTGTCTCTAAAAGGTCTTTAAACAACTCTACCACGTATTTTTCGGACCAAAATAAACCGATTTAGCAAAACTTGGCTTGGTCAAAGTTGCTTAGTTTGTGCGCAATACGGTCCTGAAGTTGCAGTTGGAAAATTGTTTTTTTGTTATAAATTTGAAACGGCTGGAGCGATTGCGCTAAATTTTGTCACGTTTACATAGTTTTATGAGTCAAGAAATTCTGTATCAAAATTGTTATAGTAATCAATCCATAGGCGGAGAACCTGCGTTTATAAATATTAAAACATTTCCATTTTCTACGCCAATGGATAAAAAAGAGTTTGTCTATAAAATTTAGATTGTCTTAAGTACAAGAAAAAAGGCGCAGAAATTGCAGTATCTAAAGATGTGGTCAATAGAGTAATTAGAGAACAATTATTACATCCATACCATAAGATTCGAGTTCAAGACCTCTTACTTCACTGAAAGGCGCCTAAATTTTTGCCGGTTTATTGAACATAAAAGAGCAAGAAATTTAAACTTTTGCAAAAAAATCTTATTTACCGACGAAGCTGGTTTTACAAGAAGAGGGATAACGAACTTTCATAATGAACATGTTTATGCAGAGGAAAATCCACATGCCATTAAAATTAACCATTTTCAACATGAATTTAAAATGAATGTATGGGCTGGAATAATCGGAAATTTTATTATTGGACCTGTCAGACTACCGCAAAGATTAACTGGAGAAGCCTATTTGATTTTTTTACAACATACTCTTCCGGACTTGTTAGATGATATACCGCTAGATATTCGACGGAATATGTGGTTTATGCACGATGGTGCACCACCACATTTTTCGATGAACGTACGACACTACTTAAACCATCACTTTCCAAATAGATGGATCGGTAGAGGTAATGACGCTCCTGTACAATGGGCACCTCGAAGTCCAGATCTGAATCCTCTGGATTATTTTTTTTGGGGACACCAGAAATCCATTGTTTACAATACACCTGTAAATAATGAAGAAGAATTGTGGCAACGTATTCAAGAAGCAACCAATAATCTCAGAGGTGATGTAGAAGTTTTGCAAAGAGTTCAATTTAATTTCCTCCGGCGAATAGACCTTTGTATTCACGAAAATGGTAGACATTTTGAACACCTTTTATAATATCTTTTCTTTTTTTTTTTAAAAATCATTGTTTCATTTTCATTATTTCATTGTTTAATTGTTAATAATTCTCTGTTGTCCACCAACCAGAACACAATTGGAATTTATATGAAAAAACATTATTAAAAAAATAGCATCTTTGTATTAATTGACGAAATAAACAGAATATCTTTTTTATTAACTAGTGCCTATTTGTTTTGACCTATTTGGTATTGGTCGTTCCGTATTTATTAAAAAAGAAAACATATCATAAAAAAATTGTTAACAATTCTTAAAATGCGATTTTTGAGAAAACGATGCAATTTTTCGAGTTTTACCAAGAGTACCTTTTTTCTTGTACTTAAGACACTTAATCTAAAATTTTATAGACAAACTCTTTTTTATCCATTGGCGTAGAAAATGGAAATGTTTTAATATTTATAAACGCAGGTTCTCCGCCTATGGATTGATTACTATCACAATTTTGATACAGAATTTCTTGACTCATAAAACTATGTAAACGTGACAAAATTTAGCGCAATCGCTCCAGCCGTTTCAAATTTATAACAAAAAAACAATTTTCCAACTGCAACTTCAGGACCGTATTGCGCACAAACTAAGCAACTTTCACTAAGCCAAGTTTTGCTAAATCGGTTTATTTTGGTCCGAAAAATACGTGGTAGAGTTGTTGAAAGACCTTTTAGAGACAGCCTGTATATTTAAAAATTTTACCATATCAGAATAAGAAGGAGTGATTCAAATATCCCGCCAAAATCTGGAACACATAGCTTAAAATGTAGTAAAAAATTTGATATAAAATCTAATCAGTTGGAGAATGGCTGGTCAACAATTTTAAATTTTACTATTTTTTACAATGAGTGTAAAGAAATTATATCAATAAAATAATTATATAAGAGTAACTTCTTGGATTAATATGTAAAACCAACTCAAAATTAGGATTGGATGCGATGTTTGACATAACCTATGCTGTTAAACTCTAATCTCAAGCCTATAAAACGTTGTTTTACTATGCTTTTAACAATTTTGATTTTTGCACTGGAGGTGACTCAGTGTCAACCTGATGAGTCATTTTCAAATGGTAGGTATTTCGTTTTAGTAACGAATTACCGTTTGAAAATGACTCATCAGAGCTCAAAATTACAAATAGAGCAAAAACAAAAGTCATAAAAAAGCGTGCAAAAAAGTGTTTTTTTACTTGTTCCATTACTTAATACGGATTACCACAAAGTAATGGTCAACATTATTATATTTCTTTGTTGATATTTTGTTGATGTTTGTTCCCCGATTTAAAATGAAAAACATATCTTTCTTTTAAGTTTTCTACATCATTTTGCTATCTAATTCTATACATATTTAAAGTAGCTTAGCAAAGAGTGAAAGTGTGACGCATAACATCATCCACGTGGCTATAATAATAAAAAAAAAAAACTGCGACCGCGTTAAAAATTTTGCTGCAAAAATTTTTCATTTTTAATTCCAAAATATGCGAAATAATTTCAAATTTAAAACAATAAATTTTTAAAAAATATGTCGAACCTTTTAAAAAGTAGAGATTAGAGAAAAAGATTATTTTTCGTATTGCTTGAGCAGTGGGCGACAGCTTCTTCATGGGTTTGAAATAAATCTTTGAAAATGAATACATCACATGACGTACTTAGTGGATTTATCGCATTTTTGGTTTAATTACAATTAACTGCACCAATGCAATGTCAATATCGCTTAAATGGTTGTCAAATAGATGGCGCTTCCACACTTGTTGGAAGAATTAGCAATTACCTAATCATATTTCACTCTAAATTTTAGTAAAGCAAAAAACAGTAGGATTTTATAAACTAAATTTGATTATTATCAAGGTAAATTTTTTTTTGATTGTCCTAAAGAACGAGTGCCTTTCTGCAATTTTTACAGTCGAGTAAACTGGGAAGCCCTCGAGCAATGCATGCGCGAAATATTACTTTAAAGACGGTGAGTAAAAAAAAGTGTTTTAGCCATGATTTTGAAAATTATCGGCGCAAAATAATCAACTTTAACAGAATATTAAGTTAAAAATTTCGTCTGTTGATGCTATTTAAATTATTGACAATGATATAGTTGCACATAAGCATAATAAAATGATTATAAAAATGAAGTTCAATTTGGACATTAAATATTTAGGCACAACGGTTCCAGTTTTCCGATTTAATAATATGAAAATTTCTAAATAGCCACGCGTTATACCCGTTACCCGTTATATGGCATTTATAAAATTGTGGATGTTCTATCAATAGATGGCTCTTAAATTCATTGTAATAAAATCCAAAATTATGGTTCTGAATAACTTAAATAAAGTACTTACATACCGACTAAATTAATATATTCTTTAAGCGTTGTTGAAACTTTTCTTAGACTATGGTAATTTTCTATCGATTGTAATCAGTTTGTGATCAGCGATTAGATGTAACTGCAAATCACGCATGTCACGGTAAACAAACTGCCTTCTTTTATAACAAAACAATTCAAATTTATATGCGTTGGTCTACATAACACGTTAAACAATAGTTCCCGGAGTAATTGGTACGATTTCTTGCATATTGTATAGGCAATGTTGTTAGTTTTTTCTATGTAACGGTTGTTTTTTTACAGAAAGACATTCCAAAATTCCTTAGGCGCAATGCATGTACGAAGTATCCATGATTATTTTTTTTTTATATTTTATTTCTAAAAGATTGCGTATACGTAAATAGTGATGTATCTACTTTATTATTGCTATTCACATATTTGTCTAATTTAATTCTGCAGTGTTTGTTTTACTTTACTTCTTTAATTTCAATATAATCTAATTTTTAATACATAGTATACTCCTTCTACGCTTGGGGGGACGCTATATATGGCATATTTTAACATGAAATAACAAACATAGTAAATAGAATTTTGAAAGAAATCGCTAGAGGGCACACGAACTCTTTTAGGAGTATGCATTTTGCGCTTCACAAGCAAACTTTTTATTTTTTGTTTTTTAGTCAGTTACTTTCATAACAAGAGATACATTTCTTGTAGATTAGTTACGATATGGTGTATAGGGAATACCCTTACAATAGTTTAGGAGTTATTTGGAGGCAGTGATGCCAGATGCGGGAATTTTTCCCTAGTTCTAAGTATTTTCTTGTCAAATCGGAATGAAATCGGAAAAAAAGGAATTTTTGGATTATATAGAGAGAAACACTTCAAAAAATCCAAATGTTTTACAAAAGACAAGAAACGAACTACCATTCTGAAGTAATTTAGTAATTTCTTTTTTTATTATTTCTATATTTTAAATTCTTTCTTTTTATATTAATATTTAGTGCCATATATTATTATATTTAATATTTAGTGCCATATATTACTATAAAACAAAAGAATCGGCAAAAATGAATGCAACAAGGAGTTAAAAAATTGTGACTCTTTTGTTTAAGAGAGGGCACGCCAAAAAAATCCTAATATATTTTTTTAATTTTTGAAGCAAAATTATCAAATATATACTGGGGTGTTTCTAAAAGGTGCGGAAAAAACGCTACCACACATTTCTGAGGGCAAAATATGACGATCTAACCCAACTTACCTCAGTCCAAAAGTGGATGCTTTCGGAGATACAGAGTGTCAAAAGTTCAATTTGGTTTTAGTTTTTTATAAATAATTTCTGTAATAATTGGTATATTGTCACAATATTTGGGTAGGGGGGGTTTCGTGGGGTAAAAAATTTAAATCTGCTCTCATTTTCATTGCAAAATGTAGAGGGCGCCACCTGCGGCATATTGTATCCATTTAAAACGTAATAACTTTTTTGAGACACACTGTATTTAACTTTTAAATAAAAATTATTATTCTCCAATGTTTTTTACCTAGAAAAGGTATACCTGGTAGGAGTTGATTGGAGCAGCCGTTTATGAGTCATCTGGATATAAAAAATTCATTCCGTATATGGACACATATGCTTCTGTAGTTTGGGTGTTATTCTTGTGGCAATTCAATGCAATGGTGCATCCACTTTTGGACTGAGGTAAGTTGGGTTAGATCACCCTCAGAAATGTGTGGTAGCGTTTTTTCCGCACCTTTTATAGACACCCTGTATATATATATATATATATATATATATATATATATATATATATAAACGTGATTATTCGCCCATACCCTATAAATACATAAGTATTTTCATGAAATAATTGATAGTTTTCTTAATGTAATCATATCAACTATTCCAAATGACAGACGACAATGCGAGAATTTTTCCTCAATCAGAATAGGGGAAACACAGAGTTGTTTCATTTGGTTGATGGTTTCATAAGAAATTAAAAAATATTAAGGATAACTGGCTGGGAATTTTTTTACTATGGTCGTCTAGCATCACTGTTTGGAGGACCGAATGCAGTACAGGTCGATTCATGCCGATTGCGAGAACAGCCTTTGGGGTTCCTCAAGGATCCCTGCTCGCAACACTAACGGTAATACAAAATTTTTAAGTGTAATCAACGGTTCCAGGTGTAAATGAGAGAGCCATAATAACGACCTACGCAAGAGGCTAGGATCAGTATGTTTTGCATTAAAACAATTGGAACAATCAGTGAATATAGATATTTGAAAGAAATACTACTATGCTAGTTTTTATACTTTAATATAGTACACGCTTCATTAAAATGGGTTTCCTCGAGCGAGAATGTGAGAGTCCTTAGATTACAAAAAGAGAGCAATGCTGAACATGGTGTATGTAAGTACAGGAACATTATCTAGAGGTTACCTCACTAGGATAAATGTTATGACGATTTCGTGTATTTTTATCAACCAACTATTAACCTACGCCAAACAAAATCTACTTCAGTAAAAGTTAGTGATCACCATGAATATTCTAGGAGCTGAGGTGATACTTTGGAGGTGCCCAGATTTAGGTTAGCCATTTAGAAGGGAAACCCACAGTACTTGATAATAAATGAATTCAGTATCAAACTCTAAAAAGATCAAAAAGCCTCCGTTAGAGAAATATGGAGTTAAAGAAGTTGCTGATTGCTAAATGCTATTACTCTTTTAGTGACTTTGACAATGACAGATATATCTCAGATTTGCCCTTCTAAATTGTTTGGTTACTTATTGTTATTGTATTTTTATGTCTTAGTTGCCCATGTTTTTATTTGATATTTATATTTATATGTATGTATATACTGGTGACTTGTTTTACATTGTTTATGAACTAATAATAGTTATTTATGTACCAAGTTAGTAAAGTGATTCTTTATCGAACGAGTCTATTTATGAGCCAAGCGAGCGAGGCGAGCAATAGACGAGTTCGATAAAGGCACTTTACTGACGTGGTGCATACAACATTTTATCGCCAACCGGAAAAATTTGTAATTTAAAAAATAAAATGTAATGACTGATGACATGACATGACAGCGACAAAGGATTTCTGTTTAAAGTCATCAGTCATGGCTACGTTGACAGATATTAGCGGCAGGTAAAGTACTTAATTTCACAGTACGATAAAGTGTTTGTTTACCTCCGTAAAACGCTATGGTAATGCATCGCGTTACTGACGATTGGCGATAAATATTATTAGTATTTTCAAAAGAACTGGTAGCCTCAGTATTCCAAAACAAATGATAATTGAAAGTCGATTTTCATGCAAAATTGTGTACCTACGTAATTGGGTTTAACAAATAAAATCGATCTGTGCAAAGATTTTTTTCAAGGACATTTTATTTGGCTCTTACTGAATTTATTCCAAGGTGTACGCAGAAACTGGACATTTAAATGTATAAATTTTTTGAAATAGGATTTTTCCCATCAATTTGCGCATTTATGATTATGTAACGCCTAATAGTAAAATATGAACAAAAATAACATTCATAAATATGATTAGCTATTTAGATTGTATACAGTTTAATTAGTAAAGTTAATAAATGTGAAAACAAGATTAAAAATGTTTAACATCATCATCATTATTATCCTTAATGTTGATTAATAAATGTTGTTAGTTCTAACATTAAATTAAATATGATATTTTAATTCAATAAACGAAGCAATTAATCATTTAAAATACATTTATATTTATATGATAATGTTTAGATGATTAATGATAAATTTCTTTTTCTGTAAAAACGAAAAAACGGGAGATAAACTTTTGACATCGCCTGTATAATTACGTTACATTACGTAATATTTACAAACAGACATGGTTTCTATTTTAAAGTATGATACTATATTTAATCGCCGGTTTTAGAATTTACATTGCTCCTATAAAAACGACACCGTTTATAACTCCAAAGGATATTGTTACAAGATAGTAAAATTTACCTAGGGGTAAAAGTTTAGGGTCACCCGTCAAACAATTCTCTCCGGCTGAACACTTGAAAGGTTTACCCTGACCGGGTAGTTCCATAGATAGAATAGCGATATCTTCATTTTGTTCTTTCGCTCTTCTTATCCTATCTTCACCTACGGTTTTAGTCTGTAGTTTAAGTCCGCTCATTTGATCACTTAGAACACTTGCCATTGCGGCATTCACTTTAGTTACAGTTTAAAAATTAAAATAAAACGTGCATATGTTAGAGAAACGTCCGTGTTAAAGAAGAATCACCGATAATTGTTCCGCATTTGTTTTTTCGCGTCAGCGCTGGACACGGTACGATTAATTAATATTGTTGTTATTATTAAATTATATCAGACGCACACATGAAGAATGTTTGACTCATCACGACGAAGTCTTTAAAAGAACTGTAGACTCGTACCAGGCCGCTATCGAAATCGTCAAACAACATTTATGCCTTGCAAGGTTACACCGTGTAATGCTGCTACCTACTACTTAGAGCACACGCACCTCAGAGAAATAGTATCTCTGGTGTTTTAAATTTTAAAGAATTCGACCAAAGGGTTACGATTCGTCTCCCTCAAAGTTTCTATTTCACGAGAACTTTTAGATTGAATGAAAACATGTAAACATAATGTGTTAAAGTTCAAGGTTCGGAGCTTAAATTATTTTGTATAATGATAATGCATTTGATACAATTCTATTTTGGAAAGATCGATTTATTTTCCATATAATATATTTAAAGTATCTGGTAATTTCTCAGATCTTTTATGGAGTTGGTATTAAACGAAACAACAACATATTTTTTTGTTAAGTTGATTTAAATGTGGCACACCTTTAAATATTTAATAAATAATTATTTATGATCGTCTTTATTATTTTGTACTAATATACAGGGTGTCATTTTGAAAACGTACCACCCTCTATATTTCGGCCCCTATAGAAATTCCAAAAATATGCAAAAACACGTCAAACTTATTTTTAAGGGGGACATTTTGTAGGCTGGTTTTCAATTAAATTACATGAACCCTCTAGCGGGGGTGGACATAACCTCTAAAAATTTAAATGGAAATGGGGGTTGAGTGATACCTCATTTTAAAGGTCGTTTAACCCGCTTTTCAAAAATGCTAATTTCTTGTCCTTTATTTTTAATACTTTTGAAGAAATCAAGTCAAACCATGAACATACAAGTATCAAGTGTTTTGCAATAAAACATTAAAAAACTAATAAAAAGTAACTTATTTTATAAAATTTTAAATGCTAAATTCTTGCCTTTTCTTTTTAGCAGTTCGCGAGATATTTGGTGAAAACTGTAAAGAAGTTTAGATATCAAAAACACTTTGTGATATTGCTTTAATGAATTAAAATAAATGAAATTGAGGTATTACATAACGGTAAATTTTTAAACTATTTTTACTTCTAATATCCAACGAAATAATAAAGACGCATACTATTCAGTTAAACATTATTATTGGAAAGAATGTGATTTACCTGAACTAGTACTTGTGATAGTCGTACAGGTAGTTTAACGTAAAAAAAAAAAGCCCTGGTTTAAGCATTCTTGACATTCTTGTCAAATTTTTCTTTACTTGTCACTCCATTTATTTTAGCCAAAATTACTTTATTGTAAAATTAGTTTTGCGAGGTAAAAGTTGCGATTTTATTACATTATTTTTAAAAATGGTGTTTACTCTTCAACAAAGAATTGAAATTATTCTTATTTATGGGGAATGTGGAAGATGCGCAAGAAGAACGTCAAGAATGTTTAATGAAAGGTATCCGAATAGTAATTTAAATCATAAGTATGTTCTACAATTAGTCGCTAAGTTTAGTGAAACTGGTTCCGTTGCTAACAAAAAAAGAAATATTAGCCGTGTCTTGGATGAAGCAGCACAAATAGAAGGATTAGGCACCTTTACTGCAAATCCCTCCACATCACTTCGCATTGTGGCACGACAAGTAGGAATGTCTCACGAAACAGTAAGGAAAGCACTAAAGTTAAATAAGTTTCACCCCTATAAAATGCAAATTCTACAACAGCTTTTTGACGACGATTTCGACAGAAGGATTGAATTTTGTGAAACAATGACGGATTTTATAAATGAAAACCAAAATATCTTGCACAATATTTGCTTTACTGATGAATGTACTTTTTTTTTAATGGGCATGTTAACAAGCAAAATTGTCGCTACTGGAGCGATGAAAATCCGCGACTTTTTAGGGAAGGTCACACACAGTATCCAGAAAAAGTTAACGTTTGGGCTGGTATCCTTGGGAATACTATTATTGGACCTGCCTTCATTGAAGGAAATCTAACTGGTGAGCTCTACTTAAATTTGCTTGCAGAAATAATAGACCCCTTAATAACAACTACTTTGGAAAATCAAATTGACGCGGCTGGTAACATGGTTTTGCAAGAAGATCTTCTACACTTCCAACAAGATGGAGCTCCACCACACTACTATCTTCCAGTTAGACAGTGGCTAAATGATAGATTTCCTGGCAGATGGATTGGTCGAAGAGGAGCAATAGAATGGCCACCACGATCACCCGACTTATCGCCCTTAGATTTCTTCCTATGGGGGCATCTAAAATCGATTGTTTATAAAACACCGCCTCGAGATTTGCAAGATTTAAAGAGAAGAATAACAGCTACATGTAGAGAACTTCAGGCAGAAGTGTTTCGAAATGTTAGAGAGGAGTTTGAGAGTAGACTTTATCACTGTTTAGAAAATTTTTTCGAAAATTTTATAAAATAAGTTACTTTTTATTAGTTTTTTAATGTTTTATTGCAAAACACTTGATACTTGTATGTTCATGGTTTGACTTGATTTCTTCAAAAGTATTAAAAATAAAGTACAAGAAATTAGCATTTTTGAAAAGCGGGTTAAACGACCTTTAAAATGAGGTATCACTCAACCCCCATTTCGATTTAAATTTTTAGAGGTTATGTCCACCCCCGCTAGAGGGTTGATGTAATTTAATTGAAAACCAGCCTACAAAATGTCCCCCTTAAAAATAAGTTTGACGTGTTTTTGCATATTTTTGGAATTTCTATAGGGGCCGAAATATAGAGGGTGGTACGTTTTTAAAATGACACCCTGTAGAACATTTTTAAGGAAAAAAAGTAGCTTAGAAAAATGCTTACTGGATATATTATATTATTGTCTTTCTAGCTAAGCTCAGTCAGTAGAAATTATAATCGAGTATGAAAAATAAATAATAATCTCAGGTTTGAATTCTTTTGTAAATGTTATTTTAATATTTATTTCAAAAGAATATTTTTTAAACACAATATTATATGTATGTTGACAAATAAGTTAAGTAATGATGGAAAAACTCGTTTTAACACATAAACAATAAATTCAATTTCAAAATTAAATTCTCCTTCTTCATGAAAATTATTAATTCAATAATATAAATATGACTATTCAGATGATGTTATTATAAAATATAATCATTTTTTACAATAAATGAAAGATCAATTCTATTATTCTCTTTATCCTATAAATGGTTTACTTCAATGTTTGATATTAACGATTATGAAATGATTTTCTTTTAAATGTTTATAATTTTTCTTTACGATTTTCTGTTTCCGTCTAGGACTGGTCCTCTTCATAAAATACATCTATCCTGGATTGCAGGTACAGTTTCTTAAGGTCCGGATAATATGTCATATAAGGTCAAAGTTAAATTCATCCAATAGGTTTTTTTCGTATTTGTATGCACGTTATGAACTTCTTCTATTTCGGTAAAACGTTTCCTATATTTTTCTGTTTATAAATTCAAATTCATTTATTTTTATAAGTAACGTCACGGTAATTCCGGTTCAGTAATCACTTTGGTCTAAGATATAAGTTCCACAAGTTTACGACTTATCAAACATGTAGATGATGATAATTAACTTATAAGATCAGGTATTTATTACTTTTATACCAAATTTTCTATATAAATTCTTCTTTACTCCAAAAATCTCGTTCTATTCCATAATTTTTTACTTTTCATGTCAAAATTCACAAATCATCTATTTGTTTATCAGTAACCAGGATATTTTTACTTAGTTTCCATATACGTATTTGATTTTTCGTGATAATGACATTTTCTTGTATTGTAATTTAAGTTGCCTATCTTATGTCTTGACAATATTACTAATATTGTGACTTTTTAAAATCTTTCAATAAGAATGAGATTACAATAAATTCAGTTCCTATCTAACATTTTATACATTTTAGTACTATTCTAATAACATTTTTCTAGTTTATATACGAATGAACTTTTATTTGTATAACATAAATTAATTTTCTTGAGAAGTTAATTTTGATTTTATACTTATTTATAAAATTCTATTAATTGAGTTAGCAGACGGTTCTTGGTGGAACATTTTATTAATAACTATTAAAAATAAAAATAAAATAAAACTCTTGAAAACTTTCCACAATTTTTATTTAGTCTTTGCGACATATGTTTCGGTATTGTTCATACCATTATCGAGCACCGAGCGGAAACTAACAGGTCAGTTTGTGTAAGGTTGTTATATATGTCGTTATTGTCTCTTTTTACATAAGTGTCTATTATGGGGGTATGTGTGTTTGCAAAGTCTTTGTGTGTGTTCGTTACTTTCTCTTTTCCTTGAATTGATTTTTTGATTTCTAATATTTCTAACAGATTTAATTTCGGTCCCTTGTTTACATTATGTATAAGTTTACAACTATCTATATCGGGAAAATGGAGATTATCTATACAATGTTCGGCAAGGCCTGTATTTCTAATATTATGCAATATTGATCTTTTGTGTTCTTTTAATCTAGTTTCGATCTTTCTGCCACTTTGTCCGATATAGATAGCTTTACAGTCTGTGCAATTAATTTTGTATACACCTGATTTATCGGTAAGTTTAGTTCTTTCCTTGTTATTGACTAACATAGCACCTAAATTGTTTTTATTTATGTTGACTGTTTTGATACCTATTTTCTTAAATATTCTATTAATTTTATAATTGATATGTGGAATGTATTGTATAATGTGCCATTTGGTGTTGTCTTTTTCTATTATTTTAGGATAAAAGTGTATTTTGAGTTTTTCTCTTTGTTTGTGTTTAATAATATCATCTACTATTTTCTCTTTAAATCCATTATTTCTAGCTATGGTTTTAATTATGCGTAATTCTGTGTTGAAATCTTCTTTACTTAGCGGTAAGTTAATTAGTCTGTAAGCGAAACTATGTAGAGCTGCTGTTTTTGTGCGCCAAGATTGTTTTGAATTAGCTGGTATGATTGTATCGGTGTATGTAGGTTTTCTGTATATGTTGAATTTTAACTTTTTGTCGTCTTTTTTGATAGTTAAATCTAGAAAGTTTAATTTTGTTTCTTTTTCTATTTCTATAGTGAATTGGATCTTTTTATGAATAGTGTTGAGATAAGTTAGGAAGTCGCGTGCCTGTCTTTCAGTACCTGACCATATACAGAAAATGTCATCTACATACCTGACCCAATGTTTTATTTGTTTAATGTATTTAGTATTACTCTTAAACAGCTTTTCTTCATAGTCTGCCATAAATATTTCAGCTAGAAGCGGGCTTAGTGGACTCCCCATCGGTAAACCATTTATTTGTGTATAGACTTGGTCATTGAATTTAAAGTAATTTTGTTCTATGCATAAATTAAGAATTTCCAGAGTGTGTGTTTTTTCTTTATCTTCTAAATGGCTGTTATTAATGAGGTTTTCTAAGATTTCTTTTATTTCATTTGTTGGAATTGATGTGAATAGGTTTTTTATGTCAAAAGAAATTAGTTTTGTACTGCTATTGATTTCAATATTTTCTAATTGTTTGACCAATTCTATACTATTTTTAATGGCTTTCTCAGATTTAAAATTAATTAATTGTGGTAGTTCTTTGCTGAAATATTTACAAAGTTTGTATGTGGGTGCATTAATGTATGAAACTATAGGTCTATTTAGAAGATAAAGAAAAAACACACACTCTGGAAATTCTTAATTTATGCATAGAACAAAATTACTTTAAATTCAATGACCAAGTCTATACACAAATAAATGGTTTACCGATGGGGAGTCCACTAAGCCCGCTTCTAGCTGAAATATTTATGGCAGACTATGAAGAAAAGCTGTTTAAGAGTAATACTAAATACATTAAACAAATAAAACATTGGGTCAGGTATGTAGATGACATTTTCTGTATATGGTCAGGTACTGAAAGACAGGCACGCGACTTCCTAACTTATCTCAACACTATTCATAAAAAGATCCAATTCACTATAGAAATAGAAAAAGAAACAAAATTAAACTTTCTAGATTTAACTATCAAAAAAGACGACAAAAAGTTAAAATTCAACATATACAGAAAACCTACATACACCGATACAATCATACCAGCTAATTCAAAACAATCTTGGCGCACAAAAACAGCAGCTCTACATAGTTTCGCTTACAGACTAATTAACTTACCGCTAAGTAAAGAAGATTTCAACACAGAATTACGCATAATTAAAACCATAGCTAGAAATAATGGATTTAAAGAGAAAATAGTAGATGATATTATTAAACACAAACAAAGAGAAAAACTCAAAATACACTTTTATCCTAAAATAATAGAAAAAGACAACACCAAATGGCACATTATACAATACATTCCACATATCAATTATAAAATTAATAGAATATTTAAGAAAATAGGTATCAAAACAGTCAACATAAATAAAAACAATTTAGGTGCTATGTTAGTCAATAACAAGGAAAGAACTAAACTTACCGATAAATCAGGTGTATACAAAATTAATTGCACAGACTGTAAAGCTATCTATATCGGACAAAGTGGCAGAAAGATCGAAACTAGATTAAAAGAACACAAAAGATCAATATTGCATAATATTAGAAATACAGGCCTTGCCGAACATTGTATAGATAATCTCCATTTTCCCGATATAGATAGTTGTAAACTTATACATAATGTAAACAAGGGACCGAAATTAAATCTGTTAGAAATATTAGAAATCAAAAAATCAATTCAAGGAAAAGAGAAAGTAACGAACACACACAAAGACTTTGCAAACACACATACCCCCATAATAGACACTTATGTAAAAAGAGACAATAACGACATATATAACAACCTTACACAAACTGACCTGTTAGTTTCCGCTCGGTGCTCGATAATGGTATGAACAATACCGAAACATATGTCGCAAAGACTAAATAAAAATTGTGGAAAGTTTTCAAGAGTTTTATTTTATTTTTATTTTTAATAGTTACTTATTTATAAATATTGAAAATTTAAATCATTATAATATACATACATATGTATTTACTTTAAAATCTTTTATAGTTTATTTTACTATTTTCATTGTGTCCAAGAAGTCTGAAAATACCCAAATAAGAAGGAAAAGTATGATTTTTGAAAACAGAAATAAAATATTTTCAAGAACTTCCTGTTGATAGTAACTTTTTGATTTTTAGTTTCTTATACGTAGTATAAGGAAGTATTATTATGACGAAAATATTCGACCTTGAGATTTTTGCAATGTCCACGTTTTGAAATCTCCTGATGCTGAAAAATGTCTGATCACGATAGCAGTCAAACGGCTAAAGCTGTCAATACCAAACTTTATTATTAGGAGTATGATCATCCTCTTGAGCTCTGATTACTCTGATTCTTCAGTGAAATGAGTGTAGTTTACTTCAGTAAAAGATCAAATGTTATTATTATTTCGTCAACTACTAATTTTAAAAAAATTTCTAAAAAATACAAGTGTACTCAAAAGTAAATCTGAGAAACGTTTTATAAAAATTTTTTTTCGGAATTCCTTTTATTCTTATCGAAAAACAGTTTTTTGCGAAAATTTCAAATTATGCTTTCTAAACAGATCATTAAGAGTACGAAAGTATATGTGTCATTTTGAATTATTTTTGTATCACAAAAATGTCAAAATTCGGACCGGAAGTAGCACTTTCACTCTCATCTAATAATAGTGTTTTGAAAATATCTAGCAAATTATGCTTTCTATATAGATGTATCAAAAACACAAAAGTATTTAGAATTTAATTTTGAATAATTTTTGTATAGAAAAAAGGTCAAAATTCCTACCCGAAGTAACATTTCTACTCGTATCGGTTAGCACTTTTTGAAAATACCTCGCAAATTATGCGTTTTATACAGATTTATTACTATAAAAGTATTTAGAGTTGAATTTGGAGAAATTTTTATGTAAAAAAAATTCAAAATTGGGACTGGAAGTAACATTTTTACTCTTATCGGTTACCACTTTTTGAAAATACCTCGCGAATTATGCGCTTTATACAGATTTATTACTTTAAAAGTATTCAGAGTTGAATTTTGAGAAATTTTTATATAAAAAAAATTCAAAATTCTGACCGGAAGTAACATTTTTACTCTTACGGTTAGCACTTTTTGAAAATACCTCGCAAATTATGCGTTTTATACAGATTTATTACTATAAAAGTATTTAGAGTTGAATTTGGAGAAATTTTTATGTAAAAACATTCAAAATTGGGAACAGAAGTAACACTTTTACTCTTATCGGTTAGCACTTTTTGAAAATACCTCGTGAATTATGCGTTTTATACAGATTTATTGCTATAAAAGTATTTAGAGTCGAATTTGGAGAAATTTTTATATAAAAAAAATTCAAAATTGGGAACAGAAGTAACATTTTTACTCTTATCGGTTAGCACTTTTTGAAAATACCTCGCGAATTATGCGTTTTATACAGATTTATTACTTTAAAAGTATTTAGAGTTGAATTTGGAGAAATTTTTATGAAAAAAAAATCAGAATTGGGAACAGAAGTAACATTTTTACTCTTATCGGTTAGCACTTTTTGAAAATACCTCGCAAATTATGCGTTTTATACAGATTTATTGCTATAAAAGTATTTAGAGTTGGATTTTGAAACATTTTCATATAAAAAAAAAAATCAAAATTCGGACAAAAGGTAGTAAACATTTTTACTCACAGGTTTATTAAGGATATAAAAGTATTCGAAACTTAATTTGGAACAACTGTTACATACAAAAATTCAGAACGCATAGAAAAGTCGTGTGGTGTCCACACTTAATTCTTTTTCGATGACTATGAAAAAAGTTATGATACCATACTTTTTTTTTAAAATAGCAACTTCATTAAAGTTTTTAACAGAAATCTCCAATTTAGGTAAGAAGTTCTCTGAAATAAATAGAATTTATTATTATAAAACTTTAAATCGAGAGGCAACTTTACAAAATGTTTAGTTTTAAATACTACACCATTAGTTTTTACTTTATCGACAAGCAAGCTGTTTTTAGTAAATCATTAATCACACTTTTTGTTCAGGTATCTGATAATTGTTCAAAAGTCTTAGATCTCACTATAAGGTTTGTATCATATATTTGAATTAAAACACCAATGGTCCAAGTATATTGCACTGTGGTATCCCAGTTTGTCTAATATATAATTAGTTGTCAAGATATACCTACACAAATCTTTTAAAATAAAATATATACATACATATAGGTATACATCGGTTGGTGAATTTTGGTGATAATTATTTGTAAATATATTTATTATGAAAGTTTTATAGATCAAAGATGTAGATGTATGTGTCGCATAATTTGTCAAAGAATTGGTATATTTTAGATTCTACTCGGTGGTAACAAAAAACAATAGCCACATACTAGCAATAAAACACCTATTACTAGTACAAACATCTAATAATTTCTAGTGAGTGATAAAAAATGTGCTAGCCGCTATAATTGGTTAACCGTATTTGGTAAAGTTATTGAAACCGACAGACGCTAAGTTTATAAGGTGCAAGAAAATATGAATCATTTCTCTTTAATAAATAACATAACCATCTGGTCAAGGTATGTATATGTGTGCCTATACGTATACATAATTAAATTTGTTCTTGGCTACTCCAACACAAGCGCGATGACAAGTACTGGAAATTTATTTTGAAGTATTTTTTACACCAAAAATGGTAAATATCACAAGTAATTTACGCGCCAGGTTGTTTTACATTCTTTAAAGATATTGCGAGTTAATTGTTTTAGTAAAATTATGAAGATAATTGCAAGAAGATTCAATTCTTTTCAACTCAAGTGTAGTGATATTATAAAATTCCCTAAATTATTGCCTTTTCTTAACATTTTTTCGAACAGTTACATTGTATAACATTGTATGTAAAAGAATGTTGTAATAATAATAAACATTGACAATCTTATTTATTTCATATCTTTAATTGGTAAAATGCAACAAATAAAATCTGTCAAAGTCATGTGATTGATTACAAAAATATACATTATATTAATACTAACTAGTCGATGTGAGTAATGTGACCAAGAGAAGTGAGACATCACGAATTTCACCTCATGGTGTTATTGGTATAGCATTGACCTTTCAGTGTTACGATATCACAAAATATAAACTAAAGGTGATATAATAGCCACTTAATGGTTTTAGCAAAATTTTGATGTTATTCGTAAGAAGCTACAGATAAATATGTAGCTATGTATATACATATATTCTAAAATCTTTTATCATTTTAATAAAATATTTTCGATCATTTTTCATACACTTTCATCTCAGACAATTCTTGGCATAACATTGACCTTACACCTGTTTTCTTTCACATAGAAGGTTCAGAATGAATCACTAAGCGCAAAGTCTAATATATACATAGAGAAAGGATAATCTAATAATTTTAAACATAACACTTCATTACATTCACGCGTCATCTGATGTCACCATATTATAAGACGCATATCTTGGTTACTGAACATTTTGTATACTTTGCCTCGGAATAAGAAGGAGTGCTTTAATATCACGTCAAAATGGTACATAATTTTCAGGGATTTCATTAGTTTTTGCGTAGGCAAATTTAATATGGAAAAATGTACGTGCATTCTTTTATATTTTTGCTTTGGTTTATTATACATTAGGCAGGCAGTTAGATGATGAGCAGTTTCTTCGAAATTATAAAAATAGTTGATTGCCATGATGGAATGAATTTCAATTTAATTATTTTTGAAGAACGGTTTGAACAAGTGTTACACAAACTGTGTAAATAATGCTGTAATAGCAAGGGACAATACATCATATCATTCACGTTGAGTGGAGAGGCTACCTACTTAGAAAAAGCAATGTGGGAAGGTTTAATGGATGATATCGTAGAACAATTTGCAATTTGAATTGTAAGCAGTGATAGTGAAAGTGATTGTGCTACAGTAACATACTAATTTCTGCAGCTAATTTTTGTATAATTTAACTCAGCTATGAGATTTTATTTTTGAGGTACTTTCATAAAAAGATTTAAAAGTAGTTTACATTTTAAAAACCTGATTTAAATTTCAATAATGTAGAATGCTCATATTACTTTCATATTTAAAAGAAAATTTCATGAAATATCTATATGCTCGAGTATAGTGTTTACCGGAATAGCTTATGTCAAACATCGCATTTAATCCCCATTTTGAGTAGATTTTACAATTAATCCAAAAAGTCACTTTTGTACAATAATTTTATTAACCTAAATTCTTTTCACTTATTAGATAAAATAATAAAATTTAAAATTGTTGAGAAATAACTAGATTCTCAACTGTATAGATATCATATCACTCTGTTTACTACATTTTAAGCTCTGGGTTTTCGCAGGATATTTGAATCACTCCCTCTTATTTTGAAACAGGGTATAAGGAGCACATATTTACTTTATAGGAGACAATACATTAATTACTGTTGTTAATTGCTATATAATATTTAATTATAATGGTAAATAATATTTAATACTTCCACCATTGCCTTCTTAATAATGTTCATTATTTTTGGTGTTTCTTATAAGAGTATTTCTTAAATTATGGAATTTATTTTCACATTCATACTTGGTATTCAATAGGCAATTATTAAAGTTCTTGAAGATGTGCGGTTTTACAAATAGACCAATACAAAATTCGTGAAAATTGATTATGATTTTTCTAGTGCGAATTGCAAAGCTCTTGTAGATGTGTTATTGTTGTTATAATGCAATGAATTCCAGAAATAAATGCAAATACGTTTTGAACTAAAAGAACAGAATAACGCTTAATGGTTAGGAAAAATCATGTTTACGATGTGTGCTTTATTACATTTACAATTAAATGGAGTAATTAACGTAAAATTGCAGAATATGCGCCGAAACCAATTGAAACAGAATTGTTTATTAGCGTTGCATTACATCAAGTTCATCACGCGCAAGCGCCTGTAACATGGCCAATCGACTACCGAAAGAACCGAGATCGACTGCTATACGAGCCTTGCGAAACACGGCAGCAGCTTATATAAATTTCTATAAATAAAAATTTCCAAATGATGTGTAATTGTAATAAACACTACTAATATATAATGTTCTTTGATACAATGTAACAGTAATTCTTGAAGAGTAAGCGGTCTCACACTATTAAATCACGCAGTATAAATTTTTTTCATATATGAATAAATGTATGAATGCACATCTACCCTAAGCCGGCATTGCGAACAAACAACGTGCAGACAGCTGTTTCGACCTTACATTGGTCTCATCAGTGCACGAACGTGTTTATTCACAACGCTTCAAAAGCTTAGAAAACCTGATATTGTCAACTTAAGTACCAAACGCCATGAGAGATTCTCAGCGGCATCTGTTACCCAAGTGCGACAACGCAAGGTAATGTTGCCCTCCGTAGTACAACTACTAATCAGGCAACTGTAGATATACATGCATTCAATAAACACGCCATAGGTGGCGTACCTATTACAATACAATGTAACAGTAATTCTTGGAGAGTAAGCGCTTTCACACTATTAAATCACGCAGTATACATATACGAAAAAAATGTTTTCATATATGAATAAATGTATGAATGCCCATCTACCCTAAGCCGGCATTGCGAACAAACAACGTGCAGACAGCTGTTTCGACCTTACATTGGTCTCATCAGTGCACGAACGTGTTTAATCACAATGCTTCAAAAGCTTAGAAAACCTGATATTGTCAACTTACGTACCAAACGCTCTAAGCTTTTGAAGCATTGTGAATAAACACGTTTGTGCACTGATGAGACAATTTAAGGTCGAAAGAGCTGTCTGCACCTTGTTTGTTTGCAATGCCGGCTTAGGGTAGATGTGCATTCATACATTTATTCATATGTGAAAAAAAAATTTCGTATATGTATACTGCGTAATGTTCTTTTTTTGACAGTCTTCAATGACGAAGGTAAGGTGTAATACAAAATATAAAATATTAGTAGGTATCCTGTAAAAGTAAGTGCAAAAGAAATGTCTAAGCTTAGACTTTGGACCAATATTTATTTTAACAACTAAAATAGAATTCTCAAATTAAAATCAGTAAATTTCCAAATAGCCTTTGCTTTGGTTAATGGTCTTGTTTCAATCACCAGAAGTCTTTATATGCATTTTCTCTTACACATGTACAATCGTTAACAAACGAAATTCCTTACCGCTGTGTAACAATCACAACAAATGTTGACTCGAACGATATGTAAATGGTAGTGTAGTCAACATGTGCAAGATTTATTGTAATCTTTATTTTTTTGTATAAAAAAAAACGATATAACTAAATAAAATAAAATTCCATATCCGTAATCCGTACGTCTAGGATTTAGAAATGCAGTCTTATATCCTGTTTGACCATAAATAATTAACATTTCCAGCAATCTTTGGTCAAAAAATTGTTCAACTGTGAAAACGTTCTTGCCATAAAAAAATTCGAAGGATATGCATGTGCGAGCATTGACTGACTACATTGTATATTCGAACTACACGTGTTGTACTTCTACATTTCAAAGTCAAATATAGTAAACAAAATAATATATTCTGCATGAAATTAAGATGACCTATTCTATATTTACAGAGTGATGAATGGTGTCTATTACAGCAAACTTGGTGATTGTGATTAATAGCAGAGAAAGATATCGCTTCAGTTATTATTGCGCATATTTATTGGAGCATTAAAACCAATGTTACTGTAAGCAAGGGCATGTCGGAACAAAAATTTATACGAAAAGAAAATAGAAAGAACATTCGTTTGTTACGTAATACAATTTCGTGAAAATTTATTTAAAATTCACGGATTTAATAATCGCAAGATGAATTAGTTTCGAAAACTAATTTGAATAAATTGCTATCACAACATAACGATAGACATGATTAAAAGCTTGAACTGAATAGATAATCTAAGCAATAAATCTTCAGATATTGTATAATTATTAAGTATATTAATAATTATATATTTAAGCTAACGTAAGCTTTAAAACTGACATGAATTGCATGTTATATCATTCATATTGTGCAGTATCAACATTCATTACTTCTGATTAATTTCTTTAGTTATTAGTTTTCTTTGATAATTATCAGTTTGTATATACTGACTTACTTTAACTTTAATTTATCAAAATCTTACGAAATTTGAAGATAATGATTCATGCATCAATAAATAGTTAACCTTTAAACATATATTTAATAACATTTAAGCAGCATTATAATTAACAATATTTAATGCGAAATGGTTTCCAATAATTTCAAAATTGATAACTGAATTAAGACCAAATTAATAAATACCAAAAATAATTAGGTATAATTAAAATAAAATATGATAATTTTATGATTCTATGAACCATTTCGATAGTTTATTAAGAAAAAATAAGTTACTGTTAATAATAACAGCTTTATAATAAATGTGGACCATATTTTCTAACTTATTTATATCCTTGAACATTTGTCAACTTTTGTCTTAACTCTACTAGTCAAACTGTTCAGTTAATTTTGTACTGCTCCTCTATTGTTGTCGAACATTTTTGTGGATGTTTGTTCAGGTGATAAGTAAGGCGCGGATGTTCCAGGTTTAAACTGCGACGGAGTTACAACGGAGCAAAGAAATGATGTAAACAACACACATTTACTGAATAGCATTATTCATATGGTGAACTGCAACATCTGTTGTTTACTTGAAAAGTTATTGAAAACGACAACAAAAAATACCAATCAAAAAAGGAATTTATGACTAAAATCCTTTCTTCATCGGCGTAGTTAGAAGCGCGAGGGGTTTCTAACATTTATTATACTTACCTTATCTTTCCCAAGAGAAATAAAGTTACATATATGTATAACCTATTCATTCTTACGTTAGTTTCGTTTTTTTCATAGTTTTGACTGTTAATTACGTACTTCGCAATTTATGTAATAGTTCCTGTTTAATCCCGTTTCATTGTATCGACTTCTCCCAATTATCTAGACGTAAGTGTGCACTGGATTTCGTTTAGTTTCAATAACATACGCATACATTTTTAATTATCATTTATTTAGATTGTTAATGTTACTTTTTGAGATATGATATAGAAGAACGTCGAGAAATACATTGTGAAACAATGGCGAGTTCGATTGAGGGTCATACTGATTGTATGTCCATTGTCAGTGATTCCGATATTTATTGCAAAGTCTGTAAAATATCGTTACGGAATGCCCAAAAAGGGCACGTATAACGTCACTTAGCATCGTTAAAACATACACAGAAATTGGACCCGTTGAAAGCTGACAATTTTAACGAAGAACTTTGTGAAGCTTTAATGGCGGCTAGTATCCCATTAAAGAAACTTGACAATCCCACTTTCAAAACATTTCTTCAAATATACTGGTCGAAATATTCCTGATGAATCCACCTTACGCAAATATCATGTTTCTAAGTGCTTCACGAAAACAGCAGAATGCATTAGAAGACATCTTTCAAATCAGTACCTATGGATAAGTGCCGACGAAACTGTTAGGACGCTGTGTGGTAAATGTTGTAACTGGTGTAGTACATTGAACTATTCCATATAACAGTCGATGCGGAAACAGTTGCTAAAACCATTGACGAGAATTTGCACAAAATGCTTCATTCGGACGACAGGTACAGGGAAATAATACTTTTATTTGTTAGTGACAGTGCCGCATTTATGTTAAAAACAAGCCGACTATTAAAGGAAACATATCCTTATATGCTGCATATTACTTGTGCAGCACATACTCTCTACAGAATCTTCCTTCTTCCATATCATATCTGTGAATATATCAAAGACATCTATCTGGAAATTGATAGACTTGTATCCGCTTTAAAAGAAGTTTTCAGAAAAGCACCACTGAGAGTAGCTCTTTACAAGGAAAAACGTCCATCTTTTTCACTGCCTCCCTCGCCAGTAACAACTAGATGAGGAACATGGTTGGAAACTACTAGTTTTTATGCAGAGAATTTCGGTACATGTTTAAATGACGATGCTCGAAGTATTTCTGAGTGCAAGGAACTAAATCAAATCCCAAATTAAAAAAATCAGTTGTTATTCCTTCAGGAACACTTTGGAAATTTTCCTAAACTAATCACATACTTTGAAAATAGAAATTTCAAATTGAAAGACGGATTAACCACATTAGATGTGGCTAGTAATAATTTCAAAAGTATTGCAAGTGACTTCGGATGTGGCTCTTGGCAAAAGTTAAACGCAGTTTTTAATAGAAATCCAAATTTAACAACATTGCGGCAATTGTGTTTGGGGACAATGACACAAAATCTAACGCTAAATACGCTGAAATAAAAGAATATTTCCAGTACGCACATATAACCAGCTGCGATGTAGAAAGGACGTTTTCTATCTATAAGTATGTACTTCATTCAAGGAGAACAAACCTTACAGAAGAGAACCTTGAGAAAGTATTGCTAGTAAAAATTAGTACTCCTTTACTCGACTTGAACTACAAAATGAACCAATAATAAGGTATTACTACTTTGTTTAATTTTCGTGCTCCTTAGTGGAGGTTAGAATAACTAAGCCGAAAGCCCTTCGGCTAAATGAAAATTTAAGAATATTTATAAAGTTGAAGGACAGCGTTCTTCCGCATTTCAAAAATATCAGTTCTGCTCATAACTAGAACAGACATAAAGGACTCCGGAATTTTACACTTGATATGGTTAGACTTGGAAAAAATAAATATTTGGATAATGCATACAATTCGCCAAACTGAAGATTATTATTGCTTATTATAATTCTACGTATCATAATCCGGAAGAACACAGCAAATCACATATTGTGCTAATATTTCGAATAGTTTCGTTAATTTATCTGGAGTTCCACAAGATTATATTCTTGGCCCGCTACATTTTGTTACATATATTATTGAACGGTCTTATTTCCCTACTATCTGGAAGTCTCTCTTGGACATCTACTATTTATGTGATAAGAAGGATTAGCATATTTCCTGTTCTAATTATCAAGCCGGTTTTTGGAAAGGCTTCAGTACAGCTATTGTGTTGAAGTGAGAAGTTCTCTGTCCCCAACTTTTACATCAAAGCCTTAATATTAAGAAAATATTTAAACACAGTTTGCCCAACTTAATACTAATACTCCCCTACAATTACATATTGAGGTGGCATGCAAGTAACTGTAAGCAGTGATATCTGTATATTTAGCAGACTATCCTTAAAACGAAAATGAATAGTGTAAACACATGGATGTTAAAACTAACATCAAGCAGTAAATAAATACTGTGACTTACATATATACATTTATACGTAAATATATGCATATACGTTTTACGTATAAATGGATATATGTAAGTCAATAAGACTATCCTTAAATATTAAAAAAAAAAACTAAATTACAAGTAACGACTGAGAACCATACTGATATCTAAAGAGAAACTGCATAATTTTACGTCTATCTAAAGCCCCTGCTCCAAGGATTTGTAATAAATCGAAATAATATTGTATAATTGATACTGTTGTACGTAAAGGATCTCTCGAAAATTGCCAGTCTATGTTCTGGGGCTCTTATCAAGTGTGCATTACGAAGATTTATATTATGCAGATCTGACCCAAAATGTATTTTTGCTGTTAGATATGACGGAGTTTGAGAAACAAGAATTTTATAGTATAAGCATAGGACGTGAAATCTTCTCCTGTTAGCCATGTTCAATCATTAAACTTGATAAGTTTGTTGAGTAATATGATCGATTTTACGTATGCCGAAAATGTACAGCATTAAACGCATTCTGTACCTTTTGGATACGTGACCGATCAGCGCTATTTAAGCAGGGACCGTAGACCGTGGAAGCATAATTAAAGTACGATAAAACGAGATTTTCGCATAATATAGTTTTAGTACGGATGTCGAAAATTAATCGGTAAGGATACAGTGTTTTTAAGTTGGCGTGTGATAACTGTGTAATTTTTATAAATATGTACCCTAAATCTGAAGCTGTTATCAATCATTAAACCAAATGTTCTGAATTGAAGAAGGATTTCCGAATATAACAGCAGTGGTTTTTCCAGAATTAATTTTTAGTGCATGATGCTGCGAAAATAAATGTATGCGCTGCAAGTCTTGATTAATAATATCTACAGCCATCTGCACATAGTGTTTTGAGAAATCCACGTAGAGATGAGTATCATCGGCATACAACTGCAACTGTCAGTGTTGTTCACATTTATGTAAATGACTAGTGTTTGTTTATAGAGTCTGGTTGAGTATGAATTGATTTCGTCAGGCTTCATTATCGTGATTTACTTTTTTGAACTGAAGTTGTCCATCGCTAACTAATTGGGTATTTCTTTTGCTTATCCAAACAAGCTTGATCAATGGTCTCTATTACTGTTGATGAGGGCGATCTCATCTGCATGCATTAGGTAACATCTGTTTCAAATGCCCATGTAGATATCATTTGTAAAAATTATAAACAAAAGTGGTTGCAGTATCGAACCTTGCGGTAGGCAAATAATTTTCTGTTACTTATGTGTACCTATTATGCAAGTAAGATAATAACCAATTTTTGAAAGTCCCATAATTTCATACCGCAAGATTAACAAATATAATATGGGTAATAAGAATACAAAATTTGCTGCAGATCAGTGCTGTGGAAAGAATGACAGAAGCAACTACTAGTATCATCTAAAATAAGAAGTTTGTCAAAAGCAAGATGAAGAAGAAGATATGAAACTGATGAATAATACTATTTGGCAAGAGAACGCGAACAATAGGACGTGTCTCTTGAACCATCATCAAGTTCATTTATAGTCCTCACATATATGGTTTATGAAACTTTTGCTAGTTCACCTGTGTACGAAACCTTAATAAAACGCTCATCTTAAATCTTGGTAAAATAATCAAAATAATTAAACGAATAAAACACTTGGTTATATTGTTTCACTTAAGGACAGATTTATTGTTCTCTGACACGTGTTTCGACCTCTCGGTCATTAACGAAGAGTTTACAGACTTAAACTAAACTAAGAAAGTTACCAATACCTATTTATATGTATGGGCTAGTGTCTTAAGTACAGTGTCAATAATGGAGGTGTTTATGAAGTCCAGTTGTGTGTTGGTGACATGTTTATTTGCTGTTGTAGCTTTTTTAATTTCTAGAATTTCTAATAAATCTAATTTCCTTCCTTTATAACTATTATGTAATAATGTATAATTATTGGACAGACTTAAACTAAACTAAGAAAGTTACCAATACCTATTTATATGTATGGGCTAGTGTCTTAAGTACAGTGTCAATAATGGGGGTGTTTATGAAGTCCAGTTGTGTGTTTGTGACATGTTTATTTGCTGTTGTAGCTTTTTTAATTTCTAGAATTTCTAATAAATCTAATTTCCTTCCTTTATAACTATTATGTAATAATGTATAATTATTGGACTTCATAAACACCCCCATTATTGACACTGTACTTAAGACACTAGCCCATACATATAAATAGGTATTGGTAACTTTCTTAGTTTAGTTTAAGTCTGTAAACTCTTCCTTAATGACCGAGAGGTCGAAACACGTGTCAGAGAACAATAAATCTGTCCTTAAGTGAAACAATATAACCAAGTGTTTTATTCGTTTAATATTCATAATGTTTCACCAAGAACCAACCGTAGATTCTATTAATTTTATCAAAATAATTATTAAACAAAATATAATTAGTTTAACGAATATTTTGAAATAAAGTGTCTTTCGTTTAAATCAAATAAGAACGCCTGTAATATAAAATGTTATTTATATGAAACGTCTTAAATCATGTACTACATGTCCTTTGTTTACTGTATAATTATCAGATATTTACAATTTTGTAATACATACTTGTATATTTAATTATATATTCTTATCCTTATATGTGTGTACATATTATATATTACTGAAATGTCATTCCTGCATAATATTTAAAATAATGATGTCATTTGCGTTTAAAGCAAAATGTGTATATATGTATATATATTTAATAGGAACACCATCTGGGTGTGGCAAATTATTATCCTAGATTTGTCGTTGTACATTCATTGTGTACACATAATTATAGAGTTTTTCTAGAAATAGTCTTTTTGAAAATTAGGCTTTGCCTACATACTATTAAAATCAGTATAATTATACAACGTTACCATTTTTCTGAACTCCTTAAATTAACCCAGAAAACTTAATGGATAAATTTAACGCAAAATTGCGCAAATAACGCCGCTTACGAAATAATTATATATTTGGCAAATCGACGTTATTAGAGGTGACTCACATTTTTTCGTTGGTCACGCTCCCACATCTCCACCAATTAATGCCGAACTTTTGGTGAAACACATGCAAATTATACTTCTGAAATAATTTAATGTAATAATTAGAGTTTTGTTTTGGTATTTCCATGAAGATATACACAAAATATTAAATGCGAATCTATTCTAATAGAAGATTAGCTCATACATTTTAATTTAATGATTGGGTGTTATTTAATGAAGTCTAAGACATATGCGATTTCTAAATTAGTATTGCGGATTTTCCTAATTAGCTCATAAACAAATTATAATCCATATAAATTTTAAGCACATCCATAATTTACTAAATATTAGCTAATCTTTACGTAATTTAATACTTATATTCTTATACAATATAAAGACATAACCAAATTAACGGCCCATGCGGACATATAATTAATAAAAGATATATATACCGGGTGTTTCGTAATTGCACGGCACTATTGTAGGTAATTGTTCTCAAGCATAAAATAAACAAAAAAGTCCATATGAACATATGTCTCAAATTAATTTATAAGTAAGATATTGGAGCATAAAGATATTTATTTAACAATACAACATCCAAAAGAACTGTTTAAAGTGGCCACCGTTTTGTTAAATGCAGCATTCAGCACGACAAATTCATGCTTCTTTAGCACATCGTATAGCATCAGGTCGATTCTTGATAGTTGCTGCGGCTTCCGCGATGCGATTACTAAACTCTGATGAATCCCGATCTTCCAGTCTAACGCCGTTAGATCGGTAGTTTAGAAATCGCATCGTGGAAGCCTCAGCAACTATCAAGAATCGTCCTGATGCTATACGATGTGCTAAAGAAGCATGAATTTGTCGTGCTGAATGCTGCATTCAACAAAACGGTGGCCACTTTAAACAGTTCTTTTGGATGTTGTATTGTTAAATAAATATCTTTATGCTCCAATATCTTAGTAATAAATTAATTTGAGACATATGTTTATATGGACTTTTTTGTTTATTTTATGCTGGAGAATAAGTACCTACAATAGTGCCGTGCAATTTCGAAACACCCGATATAATCATATACAGTACTGTTCATTTATAGCCAACAGGGGTAATGTGCACCAATTTAAAAAGCACGAACAATGGTGCCATATGAACTGTATTAGCTTTTCTATACGATAAAACTTGCCTGTGCTCAAACATCTTACTTAGGACAGCTAATGCCGTTGCACTAATTAAAGGATATAACAGACAGTGATCAGGCTGTGAAACTAAATAGTAATGTATCTAGTGCTTTTCTATTTTCGCGAGGGGTTCCACAGGGGTCGGTTCTTGGACATATTTGATTTACACTCTATACTTCCAAATTGCGCTCATGTGTTAAGTATTGCAAAGCTCACATATTTGCAAGCCAGAACACAATTATATTTTTCTTTTGAACCTTCAAATTGGCAATCCGGTGAATAACATTAACTCCAAACTTAGGCATTTATAGTGTAGCTAATTAAATTATTTCTTGCACACGAATCCTTCACACTTCAAAGCAATCTTGTTTGGTTCCAAGAAATGTAATAAATTAAGTAAGATCATAAACATTACTGTAAGTAGTAGGCTTTTACCAATTGTGCGCAAGGCAAAAAGCCTGGTTTATTTTTTGATTATGCGCTTAGGCACAAAGATCAAATTTCCAAATTTATTAAAAACGCGTATCTTAATTTAAAGAAACTTTACTTTTTCAGAAAAATATGAAATCAATAATCTATGTCACAATTACATGCTTATAAATGAAGGAATTATGATCATATTTCTCAAAAAATTGTTGGCTGGAAACGTGCGATCGCAGACAATATTCACTGTGGAGTCTTTTTACAAAATTATGATATATAAAAATATAATCGAATAGGATTTACAATTGATGTTCATAACATAACAACCATATTCCAAGGGCTTGTATCACCTCCTTAGGTAGAATGGTATGATAGCAGAAAAAGAAGATGAACTACAAAGATTAAATATATCATCCTAACACATGTAAAACATATAACATGAAGATTTACACACAGAAAACGAAAACAATGACAGTCGCAAAGGAACCAATTAGGTGCAAGATAGTGGTGTGGATAACGAAATAATATAACAGGTTATGGAAGTAAAATACCTAGGCGCGCTAATGACACGCTACGGTCACATATAGAACATAACGAACAGATTGCGAAGACAAACAGATTAATAGGAAGCATGAACGACGTGAGTTGGAATATTGAGTTTCTAAGGAAAATAGCAAATAGACAAGATGGGATGGTCAGAAATGAAAACACACGGGAGACATGCCAAGTTGATGACATCGCTAAATGGGCAAGAGAGAGACGACAGAGATGAATGAAATGAACACATATCGAGAATGGATCAGGAAAGATTCCCTAGAGTAGTGAGAGACACCTGTCCAAGAGGAAGAAGAGCGACCGGAAGAAGAAAGAAGAAGAAGAAGGAAAAGAAGAAGAAGAAGGAGTAGTAGAACAACAAGAAGAAGAACAAGAAAAAGAAGAAGGAGATGAAGGAAGAGGAAAAGCAGAAAAAGAAGACGGTTATATACAAGAGTCATTGGCTTGAGTGATTTACCAGAATTATAAGAGAATTCCTTCGATATTGAAGTTGCTTGCACTGCCGGAATCAAACGTCAACTTAGGGTTTACTAGGTGTCAGAGTATATCGCTTTGCATGCCATATGCATTGTCTTATTTTTTCATTGCTCAAATTTGTATAATATTCTGATTCATTTTTTCTTGGCCTCTTGCGTAATCATCGGAATTAGTTTATGTTTTAGTTTAGGCATTGGCTTATTGATTAATTTGTGTATATATCATAATGATAACAAGGTTAAATAAGCAGTTTTACTGGGATTAGCCTTGAGCTCAGGCTCTTTGATGTCGATAAACAATGTGTACGTTATAACATTGTATTTAATTATTACTGTCTAGCTTATTATTATTATGCCAAACAGATGCACAATAAAATACAGTCGAACACAAAATGAATCTAAGTAAATCGACTGTTGCAACAATTTGGCAGGAAATAGACAATATGTGTAAAACGTTGAACATCTAAATTTCACTGTTCAGAAAGTAAAAAAAAGCTAATAACTTGAAAGATATTATTATATACTAGTTAATATATATGCTGACGACACTACTGTATTAGTATCACACACTGACTCTGACCCTGGCGGCATCTAGGAACTTACGAAACAACCTAAATAAAGTTAACACTAACTAAAGTTATCATCCACCAAGCCTGATGAAACGAAGTCTACCTACGTAACTTTTACACTGTGCGAAAGAATTGACCCTTTGTGGAGACGAACAACTATCAACTTCCTCAAGCAGGCCTGCATATTTTCACCGGACGCAAACTGCTGGCTTAAAATTAAGCCAAATCTACTGGCCCATCGGCGCTAGATCCTTAAATAGCAAGGTCTTGTTATACGAGACCTTGTTGTTTAAGAATCTACTAAACCGTTCTAAAACCCGTATGGACCTACGATAGCCAGCTATGGGGCACAGCTACTAATGTTAATATTAGCTTAATACAAAGAGTCATTCAACACGAAATCCTTTGAGAGTCCATCAAAAAGAGGTGATTCACGAGTTCAGTGTTCAGTATACGAAAGAGTAAAAGTGCACCCTAAAGCTTTAGCCGTTCAGTTAAATATACATATGTTGCCAACCAACCTAACTAACGGGACCAGATAAGATTAGCTTCTAAGACATTAATATTTATCTACATAACTACACAATGCAAGAAACTTAAAACAGATCATTAACTGGAGTGAGTGTTAAACGTTTATTAACCGCTGGCGAGACTTTAGATATATATTTAGGAGATATAATGATGTATACCATGTGCTTGCAGGCGGACCTGCGTATAGGGCTTACTGTAAGATAAAACGACGACACCGAGAGTTTGTATGAGTTAGTACGAGAAAGCAATATACAAACTGCAGTACAGCTGCTATCTATCCTTGTTGCCCTGATTAAACGGAGAGGCAGTCTAGCCCGTTCTAGCCTCAGCGTAAATCTACTCGAATCCCCTCTTTTCCAACACTACACTCGGCCAAAAAGCAGTTTGTATATTGCTTTTTCGTACTAACTCATACAAACTCTCGGTGTCGTCGTTTTATCTCACAGTAAGCCCTATACGCAGGTCGCCGGCAAGCACACTGTATATCTATATACATATTATTTTTAAAGAATACTCTAGTTTCAAATGTGATTTGAGCATGGGAAGCGCGTTATTCTATAAAATAAAGCAATCTTTCTCAGTGCAAAAGAATTATTGAGAATGATTTTAACATATATCAAGAATACTACTCAAACGCGATAACGCTAGCTTTAAAATATTATTTATAATGTAAAAAGTGCGGAGGTTAATTAGTTATTATTAGAATTTAGCTTAATATACATTTTTCTTTGTTTTAACAGTCAGATACAAAGGGCAGTGTATACTATGTTAACCTCCTGGTCTCTAACGTTCTCCTTAAGTGATGATTTTGTGGAGGTGTCCCTCAATCCATGGCGAATGCGGTGATGCTAAACTCATTTCGCACCTCAGGCACATAATAACTATGAATGATGACGCTTCCAACGATTATTAAAGGATAGTCAGCTTTAGGTTATTATCATTTATTACTATTATATCTATCACTTATATGTATATATTTCACACCACTAGCAAACAAATATTCATTAGCGAAATGTTTATAATAAACTGCTATTAACCATACGCATAAATAATATTTTGATGTTTTTAACATTTATTTTATTAATATTGTAACGAAACAAGTGCACAAAGAAAGGCAGACTTCCGAGCGACAATAAAAAGAGGTTGTAAATCATCTCGACGCGACTGGTAAACATCATAAAGCAATAAATCATCCATTTGCGTTGTACTGCGAAGAGACAGAATGTCTATCGAATGTTCTACAAACATCGAGAGGAAGATGGAGTTTACGCGAATGCTTCCAGATGTTTCGTATGTGTATATAAGGCGGCTGGGTCACCGATGGATGAGTAATTCCGGAATAAGAAAGTCCTTAACTAGTCTCGTGCGGAACAGTAAGATAAATAGAAATAAATAAATAGTTCTTTGAGTGGTAGTCGAAGGATAAACATAAATATAGTGTAATAAAGACATAAATATTACCGTGTCATATAAACAGTAGTAGTAAATAAATATCTGTGTTAATTTAAATCGTAGTAGTTTAAGTGTGATACATTAGTTTTATATTTTTATATTGTAATTAATTTTACGTGTGTAAATATACAGAATATTTTAAATAAATAAATTGCACGAGTTGTTTATTGCGAACCCGAAAACGTTACAATATTTATTCACTGTACTATTTTTTATGATAATGCGTACGTTTATAAACAATTAAGAAAGGGGAACAGGAGATGACAAACTAAGCGTAAGATCATTGACATTAAAATGTGTTATTCTAAATATTCTTTGTTAATACATTTCATATTCAAAGTTATTAAAGCTAAAATGATTTATGGTATCTATATGAGACAATTATCGCCCCACGCGGTTTTATCGGGAAGTTTTCGGAATTTCGTCTGGACGAAAGTAAACAAACATGAAAAGTATGATAATTTTTAACACGAAAACAATATACACGTTTTCCCGATACTAAAACATAATAAAATTAAATGTTCATGGAAGTTAACGACTATGTCAGTAATTTAGGTTATATTTAAAGAAGACAAGCGAGCAAAGACGTGATTTAATCATGTCACACGGGCGTACGAACTACGTAAATACCATTTAATGAAAGTGTAGTAAGTACGAGATACGATACAAATATTGACTCACTAATTCATGAAGTATTTCGCCCCGAGCTTGAGGCCATCGCCGCACATGCAATCGACGTGACAAGGTTACATACAGTCTTAAGGGAACAAATATTTTCTTGAAAGATTCATAATAATTAAGCGGGAATGCACAAATTAGTATCATGATCGACCTTTTGGAATGTAAGTAGGCATTTTTTCACGTTTCAAGAAAGCGTCATTGAAAATACACCTGTAGATATGTGTTTAAATGAAGTATAAGTGAATGTATCCTAAATATGTCTATATATGTATGGTGTAACACTAGTGTGACATTCTTCGATATGTCCATTGCAAATAAAAAATATTTTATGAGAAAAGTTTTCTGTAGTTTTGGTTGCATTTTCATTATACCCCTATTTCCGTCATTCTTTTCACAAAAAAAAAAAAGATAGTGCACAATAAGCTTGGAATGCAACATTATTTATTATGAGATACACAATAAATTAAACAATTATTAAGGAAGAAGAGTTTTTAGGTAATGAAACATAAAACTAAAAGTAAAATGCAACAAAATAAATATATAATATATCTTCAATGTAGCCACCATTTTGAGAATTCGTATTAAAGAAATGGCAATTTGTCATATATCTATTTAAAGAGTATGTACAACATAAGAATCTTAGGAAATCAATTTTCGGTATTTGGCATAAACATTTTTTCAAAATTGACAATAAAAGAGGTCTCATTCGTTTTCTGCTAGCTCCATGACTAATGGAGATATAAGCAATGAAAGTTAATGTCATAATTCATCACTCGTCTCTCCATCCCTTCCACTAGTTATTTCGTCTCTCTTCTCGCTCATTAGAAGTTTCGTTGTGTATATCTCAATCACTCTTGGAGATGAAGAAAATGTTAAGGACCTTTTTTACTGTCAATTTAAAGAAACATCTTTTAATAGTACTTATTGTTTCTGCAATAGGTTCTTGGTGAAACATTGTAAATACTCAAAAGCTTTAGTTAACTGGTCAAACTGTGAAATCTAATTCTAATGTAATAGTTTTGAATTTAATTTAATTATTTCTGAAGAATGGGTTGAGTAAGTATTACATAAATTGTTAGATAATACTGTAATGGTCATGGGAAATATATGGGCATCAAATCATTTACGTTCAGTGGAAAGGCTGTCTACTTAGAAAAAAAAAAGGTACAAGATGAATGATATCGTAGAACCATTTGTTAATTGTGTTAGAAATCGTGATACTGGAAGTGACTTATTATGGCCAAGTGAATCATACTAATTTCTGCAGCTAATGCTTGTATATTTATAACTTTGAAATTGTATTTCTGAGAAACTTTATTAATAAATTTTTAAAGTGCTTTACATTTTACTTTAAATTTTATAATCAAACCCCATATAAATATCAATAAATTACGATATATGCACATACTACTTTCATATTTAAAAGAAAAGTTCATGCAATATTTATATTTTCTAGTTTAGAGTTTACCAGAATTCTATGGTTCGGAAAAATGCATTCGTTACACTTATAAATATTGTAATGAAATAAGCCCACAAAAAAGAAGCAGACCTCCGGACGACAACAAAAACGTACCGGTAAACAAGTCGTAAATCAACTGCACTCATATACTGCGTCAGCGACAGAAGGTCTGGAATATGGTAGAAGAGAGCCAGAATTTGCAAGACCTTTTGTCTGCACATATAAATGCCGCCGGTGGGATAAGGGATTCATTCAATAGTAGTCGCGCGCGGTATTTACTGAACAGTTAAAATAAACATAAATATAGGTGGTGTAGTTTTTATTATAGTTCACAAAATACAAAAATATTGCTGACATAAATAGTAGTGATTGAAATAAATACGTGTGTTAATTTATATTGTGATTAGTTTTGAGTGTGAAAATATACAGACAGTTTTAAAACATTTGCACGAGTTGTTTATTTCGACCCCGAAAACGCAACAATATCAATATTTACGATGTAAGACATAACTTTCATATTGAAAAGAAAATTTTATGAAATATTTGTATGCTCGGTTTTACCAGAATAGGTTTTGTGAAACATCGTATTCAACCCCAATTATGAATAGATTTTACATTTGGTACAATCATTATTTTTATATAAATATTTTACACTTACTTAGGACAGCCATCTTTAAAACTAAGCACTGTCTTATTGGGTGACTTTGAATAATGGATAATGTCATAGGGCTTTAAAGATCTAATGTATTTTACTTCTTATAAATATTAGCAATAATTTAACTTTTTACTTTCTCGTAAGTAGTATAAGGAAAGTGTTGTGATGATGAAAATATTCGACCTCGAGATTTTTGCAGATGTCCAGGTCATGAAGTCCCCTGATTCCGAAAAAGTGCTTATTGAAAACATCTCCCCCCCTCTCTCTCACTGTTCATGTGACCAAGATAGCGGCAAACGGCTATAGGTAAATTATCAAATCTTGTATTTACGAGTATAATCTTGCTCTTTCAATCAAATCGGTAACCGGAATTAGTGGTTTCCTTAAGAAAAAAATTTAAAATTTACCAATATCTCGTTATCACTGTTAAGTTTAGATATACAGGGTGCCGCTTCTTCGATTGCTCTTTTGTGTTTTAAATAAAAGAAAAAGCAATTAGTGAAAGATCCATGGTTGCTTGTGGCGCATATTGTGAAAATACTTTAAGCTCTGGCGCATTTCCGGTTTCACAAAAAAATCATTTTCACATTGTTTTTAAAAGCAAAAACATTAAATTTGGTGGTGCTTGTAGCTAAGAAAATTCTGTATCATTTGGTAAAGTTGCACTCGACAATACCTCAAAAAACTTTGTTTTTTCAAAGCCTACTTCCTGAAATTTTCACATACCAAAAACTTATTTTTTTTAAATGGAACACCCAATATTTTATTGAGTCATTTGTTCCATTTTTTATCCTCTTTCATTTTTGTTAACAATGTACTATACCTATTAGCGGTCAATTAAAGAACTACGAGCGCTGTTGTTCTATGCACCAAAATATTCGTTCAACCAATGGAAGGCAGGGATGGCGCCCGACTTCCTTAGTCAACTGTCAAACAAAGGAAATGTTATATCCAACTATCCCAAAAGTAATAATTTTATAGAATGAAGAGCATCGCATTTAATTTCTTTAATTCCGGTAATGTCCAGTTGCAAAATTTCATTTTTGACACTGTTGGTTAACATCGAAATAAAATAAAGGTTATGTTTACTGACATATTTGAAGATGTCTTCAAAAAGTTTTGAAAATCTGTCCGTAGATAGCGAAGATACTCTTCTCCATTAACATTTTCATCAAAGAAATAAAGTCCAAATATGTAACTACCCATTATTCCTCCCCACTGTTTTAATGACCAATGATTTTGAAAGTTTACAGGTGTGATAAAGTGGGGGATTTTATGTGTTATAATAACGGAAATTGTGACGATGCACGTATTCACTTTAATAGAAGGTGGCTTTGTTGGTAAACAACAAAAAATTGAGAAAGCCCGGATAATTTATCTGCTGTCAATTGACAAAAATGTAAGCGATTCTGAACCCTGTGTATAAATATGCTAGGGGTGAATTTCATATTTCCTAATTATTCTGGATTCTCAAATTTGACTTACATCTAACTGACGGCTAATTTTCTTAGTACTAGTATGGGGGGTGTTCGACTACACTCGCAAGTAGCATAATTATTACCATTATTGCTTTTTCCGCTCTTTCTTTCATGTTCAATGCCTTCAGTTCACTCAAACAGTCCACTTTATATTTTCGAAGGTTTCTGGCTTCGGTTGACTTCTACCAGGGATCGCTGTGCATAAAGTCTGGATGCTAACAAAGAGTTTCTTTCAGATTCACCCAAAACGTCAATCATATCTATTAACTCTTCATAAGAATAATTCATTTGGATGATAACTAATAGCGATGCTTTTATAAGTTTGAAATAAATGTATACCGACTTTCTTCAACAGTTGACTCAGGCAGTTAGTCGCATTCCAGCCATTATTGGACGAATATTTGGGTGCATAGAACAGCGCCCGTAGTTCTGTAATTGACCGCTAATTGCTCCTATAGTGATTATCTCAAAAATTACAAAAGATAGGACATTGTTAACAAAAATGAAAGAGAATAAAAAAAGGAACAAAATGACTCAATAAAATACTGGGTGTTCCATTTAAAAAAAGTAAGTTTTTGGTATGTGAAAATTTCAGGAAGTAGGCTTTGAAAAAACAAAGCTTTTTGAGGTATTGTCGAGTGCAACTTTACCAAATGATGCAGAATTTTCTTTGCAACAAGCACCACCAAAGTTAATGTTTTTGCTTTTAAAAACAATGTGAAAATGATTTTTTTCTGAACCCGTGTTTTGGTCAAATATTTTCAAAAAAAATTAATAATCCAAAAACTATTGGCTCAATTTTGAAAAAGAAAAAACAGTCGAACAGACAATTTAAAGCAGTACAAGAAAATCCAAAAATATATAGGGTGAGTCATTTAAAAAAATTAAGTTCCGTGCATTTCCGGTGAAACCGGACGTGCGCCAGAGCTTAAAGTATTTTTACAAAATGCGCCACAAGCAACCATGGATCTTCCACTAATTGTTTTTTCTTTTATTTAAAACACAAAAGAGCAATCGAAGAAGCGGCTACTAGTGACTCACCCTGTACATCTAAAAAATAAAAAAAGTACAAACAAATGAATTCTAGAAAGAATTTATAGAAAAAGTTTTTTTAACGGAAATATGCCTTTCTGTCTTATCCTAAAACGGTTTTTTGCAAAATATCTCGCAAATTATGCATTTTATACAGATTTACCTGAAATACAAAAATATTTACAGCTCGATTTGGGACAGTTTTTGTATGTAAAAAATTTCAAAATTCGTAGCAGCAGTAATACTTTTACTCTTATCGAATAGCAGCTTTATGCAAACATCTTGCAAATTATGAATTTTATACAGATTTGTCTGAAATACAAGTATTTAGAGCGAGATTTGGAAAAAAAAATTATAAAAGAAATTTTAAAATTCGTACCGGAACAAAATACGGATCGAAACTCATAGATTTATTTTATTAAGAAAATACAGAATTTAAAACTTAATTTGTAACAACTTCTGTATACACAATTCAGAACGTACATATATGAAAGTCGTGTGGTGCCCACTCGACTCTGTAGCATCTGTAATAATCATGTAATTACACAATGTAAATTATTATGCTTACCACTTTTCGAGCGGTAACTAATCTACGTATATACAACTTGTACATATTACACTTGTATTATACATATCTATACAGGTATCATATCAATTTCATAAAGAACAATCATAACGTTGAAATCGCAAAAAACATGTATGTATATAAATCATCTAACTACCTTTTTAATATTCACTCTTTTGCATTTAATAAATAATAAACGATCATAGAAAGGATTTATTAATAATCTACAAGCTTGAATCCGGTATTATAGCCTATATTAAAACCAACATCTGGAAAACTATGATCCAACAACTACAGCAAAATACTCCTACTTTATTTTGTAGAGATAGCACACGGAATATTAAAATTTGTGACAGCATCCACCGAAATAGGCATGATGTAAGGCAACACCTTTAGTTAGCACTTCCTATTTGTAGATACAAATATGTGTGCACAAACTATCTTTGTTTGCTTATCGCATAAACGTGCAGTTTCTGGTGCGTTTTTATATTGTTTAATGTTAAGGTTAGCTTTCATTTTATTAACATTAAGCAATAACTTAAGAAATTGCCCGAATGTGATTGGATCATACAACACCGAACAGTTATTATTGCATTAAAAAAAATAGTAGACTTCCATTATGTTTATAATAACAATTCAATAACTCTGTCATGTAAATAATGAGACTATTTATAATATCTAATTTATATATCGATACATATAAATTAGATATTACAAAAGAACATATTTTATAGGTGATTAATTACAAAATATAGTATAAATATGGTTTTTACTAAATATTAACAAACAAAATAATTCATTTTCATTAAGAAATTAAATTAAATCTAATATTTACATCATTAATAGTTTCCATCTAAACGTTTCTAATAAATTATTGTCTATCATTTTTGTTACTAATCCCTATACTAAATACTAAAATTTCGGGCACATTTCAATAGACCTGAATACGATCTTTTGCAAAACTATTTCACACTAACAGTCATAGAATAATTAACATCTTAGGAAAAGTAGTCATAGTAATTATAAATAGTAATTTTAAAATAATAATTATTACTTTGTTATAGAGTGAAGAGCATTGCGCTTTGGAAAGTGTAAGAGTGACAATCTGCTTTTATAATGGAGTCTAGCATTTCTGGAAATGTATTTTTCATGTTATATACCTTGTATCAGAGTAAGTAGGAGTGATTCAAATATCATGCCAAAATGGCACATATTTTTAACAGAATTTATTGGTTCTTGTGTAGGCATATTTTGTTACGTAACCGAGCTTTAATCTGTGAATATTCTCTTACATTATTGCTTTGGTTTATTATATTTTACTGTGTTATATTAAATACAATTTGTACGTCACGAGCATTAGTGATCAGGCAGGTCCAAGCAACTAACCCTTAATTCGCCACCCAAACAGCGTCAAAGGTTGGTACAATGAAGACGACGAGAAACTGCTTTAAATATGTACAAAAAAATATATATACATATAATTTTTATTATACAAATATTAAATTTCAAATTTTTTCGAAGTTGGTTAATCATTTTATAATAATATTCAGTTAAGATTATTAATAAAGTAGATAATAATATCACTTGTAGCAATCTCTACAATAAATACGATATCATATACTTTATTTATTAATATACAAACATACTCAATTTACATGTTTATGTTTATAATGAGAAAAAAATTTTATGCGCAAATTACTGGTCATAATGTTACAAAATTGAGCTGAAAGTAAATACAAAAAGATTGAAGCACAAAAGATGTTTACAATATTACAAAAACGTTTAATTTATATTTTTTGAATAACATCCAACGAATACATATTGCGCCAAGTAAGTAAAAGTATTGCAAAAAGCCCACCCGTTTTGCATTCCTTACTCGCTAGTCTACCGCACTATCTGTATCTTGCTCCCACCTTGCTTGTCTGTTTCTGGAGTACTGTTATTTTGCGATGAATAACCCGGTATGTATATCTCACATGTGTATATCTTACTGGCAATTATTATTGTAAACACGAATGCTATTTTAACTATTAAACAGTGCAATAAATACCATCAAACCCAAGAAACACATTTGATCTCTTAATAACTGTTTAAAGAATATTGACAGAAATATAAATGTTCTTTTAAGTATGTGTTGTATACAATATATAATACCTTAATTTTTATAGTAATAGACTTTCGTCACTCATGATTAAAATCTGTACGATACTAAAACAAACTTTTTAACATTGAATGTAAAATTTATTGGAGCATGTTACTGAAATTTAATTCGCAGCTATTGTAGTTCTATTCAAGAAAAATGATCTACATAATGATTATGAGACATTGTATGATTCGAATCAATACTTCAGTCATGATAAATACTGCAAACTAGAAAACTAATATGAAAGTTATAATGATCTTTTACATTTTCAGGTTACATTGACAGTCGGTCGACCTATTCGTAAGAAAGACGGGCGAAGGATTTAAATTTCTTTGTAAAAAGGAATGCAAACTGCAAAAGCCTATGACTGATACATATAATATAAAAACACAATATTTGAAAAAGTTATAACCTGGCAAAAATTTAAATTAAATAAAGTTGCAGAAGTTAGATGAAAAATACATTCACGAAGTAAGGTCTTCTGAATAATGGATAGCAATATCTTAAATTATTGTGAAAATTATATTAGGAATATATATAACATGTTGCCTTTTGAAAGAATATTTGTTACATGTAATAATAACAGTATTTCTTTGTTAAACACAATATTTTTGTTATGTAATATTTCATTTTTGGAGTTCATGTAGAAGTTATAAACAAACATATCTTTGTTGACCTTCTTGGTCTAATTACTATTTTCAGCTGAGCCCACAATTAGACTGATTTTTTTTAGTCGAACAGGTAAATTTGACAACTTTTTATATAGTTTCTAGGAAATTTCGTTCTATCTTAACCTATCGGATCAGTTACACATTTTAATGAACATACATTAACATAATTATATATTATTTAATTTAATATCTAATAGGCTAGATTTCTATTGTTCATAGAAAAATACAATGGATTTAGTTCTTGTATACTATCATCTGCCAATTTGACACTTCAATGCAATAATTTCAAACATGATTCTTGTATTATTTCTGTAGTATTATGGATCCTAGTAAACAGAACAAGTTCCGATTGTTTAAATATCGTCTATCTCCTTTTACCTACTATACGATATGCAGATTGCATAATTCGTACTCTAAATGACAAACGTTTTCAATTTGTGTATGCTTTTATCCTATTCTGATACAATGAATTTCTACGAGATGGGTTCAGTGACGTTGGAATATTGTTAACGGAAGAATGGCAAAGAAATATTGCACAGACAATATTTATGAAAGGATTTATATATCGACAATTGACAATTCGTCAAAACATTCCCTTTGGCATCAACATCATAATTTCAAATCATGTTAAGATCGTTTTATACATCTATCAATTATAAGTTCAATAAATTGATATATGCAAAACCAATAGTATAGGCTAGTTACGATAACAAACAATGCACGTATTCGGGCCAACAAAAAGGAATTACCAAAATACCTAAAGTGTGCAAAATAATGACCGCTGAAAAACGTTAGAGTGGCTGCAAATTCATTTACAAGTAACGTAATTTTTGGTTTGATTTGGTAACTTTACGAAAATTAAGGGATTTGATAAATAATACAAGAATATACAGAAATTTCGCAACTCCGTTCTAACATCACAGTGACACTGAACATGATGTAACTCATCTGTTATCGTAAATAGTATATATAAAAATTATCCTATGTATTTGCGTCAAACTGAGATTTAATTACCTTAAATTATGTGTATTATCACTTTTATAAGGATTAATTAATTATTTTTTAAAAATCAACTGAACCATATTTGTATTGCTTCTCATAAATTCATTAACTACACTATTTTTCGTTCATGATAAAAAATGTGAAATTACTCATTTAATCACGTACGCAAACACTGTTTTAACAAAGTAAAGTTGATTTTTTCATCAGAATTGTTATTGTACAACATCAGAATAAGTATAGTTATTTCTTTTGTTTTTCTAATGATTCTTTTTAATGATATTCATAGGCTAAATATAATAAATTCGATTTTCCTGCATTTAACTTAATATTATTGCCATTATTATAATAATGAAAATTGTGGCGATTAGCAAACCCATTTTTATGAAATGTGGCTTCGTCTGTAAATAACACGTTCTTAAAGAAATTTGGCTCCTGATAATTCTTGTTTAATGCCCAATTACAGAAATTGCGTCTGTTAATAAGATCTTAATACAATGTGTTCATTTTCATCAGTGACCACCCGTTTTTGACTCTGCAATTTCATTTCCTAATGCTCCTGTTCTTTCAAAACGTTTTTTAGTCTAGCAAATGCATAAATATTAGGATGCCGCTCAGCGTTTGAAAACATTTGCGCGTAAATGCGACTTGCTAGGAAACAATTCTGATCGCTCGATCCTAAGGCGTAAACCATGTTGATAAGTTCTTGTTGTGAAAAATTCATCTTAAAAACATGAGAAAACACACACGTAATTGACTTATAGAGCAAATACTGCATTAAGCAATATGACAATTTAGAATTTTGATGTGTGGTATTTGTTATCCATGGCCGTCTTAGTTTCAACAACTTATTGCCATGGAGTGGACAGCTTTTTGTAAAGTGGTTTTGAAAATGAAAAAATCTCGAAATCTATTGCAGATAGGTATATCATACACCACACTGTATCAAAAAAAATAATTTTAGCAATTTGTAAAAGTTATTGCAAGTATAAACTACTAATATACCAAAAATTTGAATTTTATCTATTGCAGATAGGTATATCATACACCACACTGTATCAAAAAAAATAATTTTAGCAATTTGTAAAAGTTATTGCAAGTATAAACTACTAATATACCAAAAATTTGAATTTTGGCAATTTATTAGAGAAAATGTTAAATATTTCAAAAACTATTACGGTTAAGCATAGACAATAGTATATGACAAGCATGTCGATTTTATAGCAGAATCTAAAAATGGAATAAAATATAGGGTGTTTCTTTTGAAAAAATTATATTAGGATCAGTACTGCTATTCTGAGACAACCTGTATAAACTAAAGTATTTTTAGGTGTTGATTTTTTAAGAATTATACCACATTTCTTTGAAAAGTTTTTTTGTACCTTCAAACGATATAGAGATATCGACCGACACCACATTATTGGGACAGCCGGTATATGTAGATATATATATGTTTCGTTTTCAGCTCTGGTAGAAAGATTTTCCTATTTACATTAATAGTCTAGCTAGGATGTCATGCTTGAAATGACACATTTGTTTGAAAAGTTTTTTTGTACCTTCAAACGGTAGAGAGACATCGACCGACACCACATTATTGGGACAGCCGGTATATGTATATACATATATGTCTTTCGTTTTCAGCTCCGATAGAAAGATTTTCCTATCTACATTAATAGTCTAGCTAGGATGTCATGCTTGAAATGACACATTTGTTTGAAAAGTTTTTTTGTACCTTCAAACGGTATAGAGATATCGACCGACACCACATTATTGGGACAGCCGGTATATGTATATACATATATGATTTCGTTTTCAGCTCTGGTAGAAAGATTTTCCTATCTACATTAATAGTCTAGCTAGGATGTCATGCTTGAAATGACAAACTTTTTTATAAATTGGTATTAATGTATTGGGATTATAAATTCATTATATCTTTATATGTATTATATAATCGTTTGTTATCGTGTAACTTCAGAATAAATTGACCAATTGAGGTCATATTCAGAAAATGTATTTGTTTTATCGAGACCAGAGTGCTTTTATAGTGAGAGTGGTGATACGAGAGAGGAAATCAATGTAAAATAATTCGGCCATTATGTGCGTACCTGTCAAATGCTAAAATAACAAATAATTCAGTATTATTAAATATGAAATTGATATAGTTAACCTACAATTTGCGTATTAAATGGATATGTTTTTAAAAAAACGTGAAAAATAAAGAAAGTAAAATACAGGGTGTATTTGAAATAAGGGGACAGAGTATGATAAATGGAAAGATGCAATTATGTAGAATATAAATCCCAAAAATTGTGAGTCAATTATGACACGAACGCCAAAACTAAAAACCCACGAAAAGTGTTTAATGTGCCGCCTATGGATTTAGCAGGTATGGCGCCAGTTTGGCCAGACAGCCGACGTCATGAGTCGTAATAAATAATATTTTTATGGAACTAAATAAACATATACATACATAGATACACACACCGCAATAACAGTTGTAAACGTTATAAAAACCCCAATAATAGCATTGTTTACTATTTCTAAATAGGTGTTCATGCTAAAACTTCAACAACCTTAATATGAAATATCAGCTGATTTGGGATAAAATTGATGCGTGTACTTTATTCGATTTCTTCTGTTCTCTTTTAAAATAACTTAGTTTTCAACAAGGAGAATTTTAGTTAGACTTGTAAACGACTGTATGAATTTTGTAATTATTTTAATATTTGCGAGGATTATTTAGATATTACATTTTCTTCCGCAATAAATGTATAGTAAGTACTATTACTGTTATTATGATTAAATTCAACGACTTTTTACTTCTTATTTCTCATAAAAACAAATTTGTGTTGTAAAATTTGCCCAACTCTACTTATGAGAAACTTTTATTTTAATTGGACGCAAATGAATTAAAAAAACATAATTTATTTCAGTTCTAGCGTTGTGTAAGCCATAGTCGAAACATCCACACATAACAATCGAACGAGACTGACCTCGCACGCCTTCACACTCCTACTTAGTACCCCACTCTTGCATACCCTATAGTCGTATTAAAGTGCAGTGGCGCGACGAATATTTTAAAAATATCTTTGTAATTTTTAAAATTTGAATTTGCGTAAAATATTTTGGATTTGAGTCTAATAAAATTAAATCGTTCAATTAATCATACTCTGTCCCCTTATTTCAAATACACCCTGTATATTTATAAACAAGACGCCATTATGTGGGTACAAATTGCTTTAACCCCTATCAGTACGAATCACATTCGTGTCACCACTCTGATTATAATATAGGCTCTCCAGTCGAGGCCGTCGAGACGATAGCTCATAGCTACGGTAGGATACGATAGGTGGCGCTGTGGTAGAGTTATTAATAAATTTTATAAAGCGCTACCTACCGGAAATGGCAAACAATGTGTGCCGAGACAGCTAGTTCTATATATTTTGCTTTTAAGAGTACCATTTAATGTTTATCATAATGTACTTTTTAATACATCTTCCAATAAATATTATATTCTTTATATAATTTATTTTTATTTTCCTACTTTTTCAGCTTTTTAAAAAGTATTTAAAAAAAGTCGTTTCTTTTTTTACTACATATATTACGCATATATAATGTGTAAAATTTAATTTCTCAAAGTAATTTGCCCAGCTCTGAGGATAACACATAATTATGACTCCCGTCATTTTTTTAAATAAGTGTTCTGAACAGATAAAAATAATTTTAAGAAATTATTATGTTGTCTTAGACCGGTAATAGTTCAATTAAGTTACCATAGCCTATTTTTAAACGACATTCAATTTAAGCATAATTTTTTTTTTTGTAGGTCATGCATGCCGCTACATTAGAATTAATAATACACATCTCGCCTTAAAACAAGATTTACGATCACAAGTCATCAACGCTAAAACCAACAATCTCTCTCAGTAATTGAAGATTGTGCACTGCAGTTCTATTTTTGGTCGTCGGCCAAGTATCCTTCCCGCACAATCTTTAACATGAAACACACAAATCGAGCTAATTCGGCCGTCTTCAATTTCATTCAATTCTAATTTTGGCTCGAACGGATGGATGATGAGTTAGTTGGATAGACGGACGATTAAAATTTTTAACAAGCGGCATTTTGAACCGGTTCCTGGTCGATTGTGACTGGTGAATAATAAACGTGGAGCTTTACGAGCTTCCCGACTACATTAAACCAATACTCTGGATTTATTTAAAAGCATGCTTGTTACGTCATTGTTGATAGTTAAAGTTCTTGAAATTGAATTAAAAACTAATTTAAGCATATATCCCATAGCATACACACTAAATATTTCAGTAAACGTAGAAAAATTACTTCACATTTTGAGACAGTGCTTTAATTGATTATATTATTGCATGTTAAACTGTAATCAACAAAAAGTTTTTCTTCGTTACACAAATACATTTATGGAAAAGTAATACGAGAAGTTTGAGTTTCTTCAATGATAAATTATTGTACTTGTATCTGCTAGTTTGTAATTTATTTAAGTGCAGGTCTACCTTTGTTTAATAGTTCAAGGTTAACTTAAATTATTTCTGAACGCGAATTATATAAATTTGGTATGTTTTAAGGGCCCGGGGCGTTTCTGAAAATCGTAAATTAAATTGTACATTTTAAATAAAGATTTATATTCTTGCTTGCAATAATGGGATAATTATTCAGCTATTCGAAGATATGAAACAGGTTGCGACGAAAGTATTAGGCAATTCATAATTAATATATCGTACAACAATGATTAACCCATGACATTATAAGCTTTAAATAAAATAAACTGTTTTTAAGTAAATATTAATCGTGTAGAATCTTTGTTTGAAAAGAAAGGAAAGATTTATTATTACAAAGACATAACAACAACAAATGATTTTTATTTAGCAACATTTTTAGTAAGTAAGTAAGTAATAATAATAATAACAATAATGTATATTATTATTAATATACATTTATTAGCAATTTTGCTTAAATTTTTACATATTCTTATTTACATTTTACGTATATCAACAAATTGAACTTAAAAAATAGACGTGCGATTCTAATATTACATATACAATGTCAGCAAGTATGCCAATTGATTTAACCAAGCAATAAATGAGGCACATGTTAATAAAAAATCTAGGTGCTTTGCATTTGTCGTCTAGAGCTGTTTCGAACTGTACCAATACAGAGAACCTATTTCATTGAGCTCAGAAAATTTTTTCTACCCCTCACAACCAGTAAAACGTTTTGTGTAAACAGTAATGGCAAGTCTACCGACTTTTCGGCAGATCTACTAATTTTTAATATAAGTGGATTTTTCGATAAATTAAGAACTGAAATCGGAAGACCTGGCGCCACTGCTATAAAGCATTCTATTTGAGAAAATTAGGTTATGTTTAATGTGCATTCATGTACCGTGATATCATAAAGTTTCTAGGTCGAAGATGATATTGAAATAGAATATATATGTCTGAACTTAATGCAGGTATTATATCTTAAAAGTTTTGAAAATTACTTTGACAGTGACATTATATGATATTATGGGTTAAGTTCAGACATATGTTTTCTATTTCAATGCCATCTTTGTTCCAAGAAACGTTAATATATATAACGGTACATTTCAGTGTGTTACTGATATTCAAAACACGAATGCGAAGAAATTCAACAAGTCTTGTAATTATTACAATGACACATTATAATAATTATAAGAGATTATAGCCCTTCAAATTATGCAAAGTTGTTCTAAATTAAGCTTTAAATACTTTTATCTTCTAATCTTCTAAAAAAAATAAGCCTGTGAGTAAATGTGTTACTTCAGGTCCGAATTCTGAAAATTCTTTCATACAAAAATATTCCAAATCCAGCTCTAAATACTTTTTTTTGTACTCTTGATAAATATATATATAGAATGCATAACTTACGACATATTTGCAAAAAATCGCTATTCGATAAGAGTAAAAGTGTTATTTCCGGTCCGAATTTTGAAACATTTTTTATACAAAAGGTAGTGAAAAATAAGTTCGAAATACTTTTATACTCATAACATAACTGTCTAAAAAGCATGACTTGCGAAATATTCGCAGAAAACTGATTTTCGATAAGAGTAAAAGACCTACTTCCGGTAGGAATTTCGAAAAACTTTTTTAATAAAATTCTTCTCAAACTTAATTTTGAGTACATATGAATTCTTTATAAATTTGTTTAAACTTAGTAGTTGACGAATAATTGGCAAAATTGAAATTGTTTCACTAAAGTAAACTACTACTTCCGGTCTGCCGATATCTATAGCGGTTTGACCGCTATCGTGGTCACAGACAGACACACAGACAGACAGAAATCTTGAGGTCGAAAATTTTCGTCATCACAATACTTCCTTATACTACGTATAAGAAAGTGACAACAGGAAAAATATTTAAAAATTAGATTTTACTTTTGCTACTCCAACAATTCTTATATTCAAGGTACGTATGGTGTTGATTCAGGATATGATAAAATCCTATAGTCCAACCAGTCCGATGTGACCGCTCGAGCAGCACAGTCGTTTTGAAAGGTACACTCCGAGTAAAAAGTCTAGAGTTGTTGAAGTTTGACGTTTGTCATGTAACCAATGTCAATGTATTATTTTAACAAGTTTTACTAACCTTAAACTCGGACATCTTTTCGTCCGAAACACTAAATGTCACAAACTCAAACAAACTTGTCAATTTATCTGACTGTACTAGCACAGCATACGGGACAGGGAGGTGAGGAGCAAGGTGTTTTTGGTAGTAGTTCACATTTTTTCCGCCGGCCAAATTGATTTGGTCGTACTATATGTTATTGACTTTTATAGAAAACTATATTTATAATATTCCCATTTCACAATCAAGTATTACTTTAAAGGTATGTAATAAATAGTATTTTTTATCGAATCATTGTTCGAAAGTAATAATTCATTGATAAGTTAGTACGATATTGAACAGGTAAGGTGGACTTACCAGCACGGAAAATTTCTCCACACCCATCACATCTTGAGGCGAATTTTTCATCATAACAACGGCCGCAGTAGATACGGTCAGCTTTTGAACCAAACTGCTTATCGACCAGGGATTCGTTGCAGATGGTACACAAAAAGCAAGCTTCGTGCCAGTGCTTATCTTTGTATGACAGATCCTGGAAAAAACAATATTTAATGAAAACATTTCCCTAAAATGTTTTTCATTCGGATTACCGATTAAATGAATATACAGAGAAGCATTATGCGTATGTATGTATATAATTATAAACAACAAGCATACATACACAAAACAATGAAGATTAAAATCTTTGTTTTTTGATAGTCATAATTAAGTAGATCTGATTAATACTTGATGCATACAGCATAACTGAACTGGTGTTAACTTCTTTTTATATACTGTTATAAAATCTAAGCTAAAGATGAATTTTCCTAATCAGACAAAATTCATAATAAACGCGATGTCATTTTTAGAATGAAATACGATGTACACCATCGATTATTCGAACGTCGATTAACCGTATGTCGGTTATCCGAACGTCATAGATTTTCGCACTCAACACACTGCAGGGTGGAATAATCTATGCGCGCGCTGAGTATATTGTATTTATAGTTTACTTAGTATCGAGTATTGGCGAGACTTGTTATGTATTTATGTTCACTGGATAAGTACCCTGCAACTGAACATTTTTACTGCAGGGAGAAGGAATGTTTTATCCGTTGATACCAAAGCTAACATAATAAATCGTTTAGAAAAAGATAAAACCATAACACTTCTTGCGAAAGGTTGCTATTCTGGAAAATCCACAGTGTCAGATATTGAATATTAAAAAGCCAAGATTTTGAATTTTGCATCCAGCTTGGTTAGTACAGACGGATCGATAAGAAGGAAGACTATGAAAAAATGTGAAGGAGAAAAATTATAAGATTCTGTTTAAAAGAAAGTCAGGGAGAACTTATTTCTGGTCCTTTATTGTGCGAAAAAGCTTAGGAAGCTTGGTGGTCCAAAAGATTTCAAGGCAAGTACTGGCTGGTCTTTATAAATTGGTATACAACAGAGTTTATTCCGGAAGTAAAGAAATTTAAATAAAAAGAAATACCGCTAGAGTACTTCCTCTTCTAGATAATGTACAGCCGATGGACCAGAGGATTATAGAAAAGCTCAAGAGATTACACAGAAAACAAGTCTTACATCGTTTTCTGTTTGCTGAAGATAAAGAAAGTGTGGTCGCACTTATAATAAAAATAATCTTAAAGACTCTTCCTACATGATCACCGATGCTTGGAACATTTTGACATAAGAACATCTTCAAAATGCTTGAACAAAGTGGAGATACAGGTGTCAATGAAGAAGTGGAAGAAGACGTAAATGAAATTGTGGAAATTTATGCACACAATTCGGGATTGAAAACTACGACAAAGGAGTGGTTAAAATGGAAATGAGCGAGGTATGTTCTTGTTTTTGTAGGCATCGATCTTTTCACTACGAGGGAGCGTTTTTAAGTTCATGGGCGGAATAGAGAGGTTGGATGGTAGTGTGAGAGTTTTGCGTATTGTAACGTGTTCAGTGACTGATTATTATTATGAAATGTAAAGTTTTAACACAATCGCGTCACCTGTCTTTAAGCTTTCATTGACTAAGCAACTTAATCGGGAAAAAAGTGTTGAAATATGAAGAAAATCGAGTATCACGCCGTTATCAAGTTTCTTACAGAACAAGGAAAGTGTGTTCATACCGTCACCTGGGGATTCTTGTCCGAGAAAAACTATAGCTTTTAAGTGGCACAGTCGCTTTAAGCATGGTAAGGAATCACTTGATCATGATTCACGGCCTTGTTACAAAATTCGAAAAACATAATAATAATGGAAAATGCTAGACTAAAGAAGACACATCTCGCCGGAAATCATTTTTAAAATTCTTTATGCTCTTCAGCGGAAAAAGAATAGTACGGGAAATGTTTCCCTGAGTTTTTGAAAAGAAAATTATGAGGGATGATGAAGTAAAGGACGCAGTTTGGACATATTTTTCAGACAAAGATAAAACATTTTTTAAGATGGCATACACAAGCTAACTGAAAGATCTGAAATATGTATTAGTGTTGCAGTTGAATATATTAAAGAAGAAAAATAATTTTGTATTTTTATATTTTCTCCTTTATCCCCACTCCGCGATAAATAAACAAACTGAGGGGTTTGCTAATATCTATTGGTACTGAATGGCTGACAAAGTAACTAGTTTAAACTAAATAATACAGAAGTATTCAGTAGTTATATCTAAAATAACCAAGAAGTGTTTATTAGTACAAGGTTATCCACTTAAAACGTAACATGTGCGTTGTGACAACAGTGCCACCTAGCGACACCAAACTCAACATATAGAATGTACAGTCTGTTTATTAAAAATGGTCGTATACTAACGTACGAAACGAGAACAATATTGTGTTTATCAGTAGGAAAGAGAGTAAATACGCACCATTTGTTTTCATTCTGTAACAGCGAATTATTAGTGTTGAAGCTTATAAGTGAAAAAATCATAACAAGAAGTAAACAATGAATTCACTACAAAATAGCCAACTGATCCGCCGCAGAATAAAATAATAATATATCGCATATAAGAACACTTAAAGCATGGATAGAGGTGGCCAAATTGATTTCAATTTGGCAGAATCTTCGACAACTCTATTTAACTCCCATGAACTTTTTTTTACTTATATCAAAGATCCAGCCTAAAAGACTAATCCGCAAACGACAGCTGACTTTAAAGCTTCGATACTTAAGAAAGTATTCCATAATTTGATTCGTCGATTAAACGTCTCGATGCCCAACGCAACCGCTTAAAACACTTATTGTAATGTAGGCATTATTTTTTGTTTTTTTTTTTATAAACACTAAAGATATTTTCGTCCATTTTCGTTCGTTTTTCTTTTCTATCGATTTTTGGGTTGCGTTTTCAATGGATAACACTGTATAATAAATGCTACTGTTTTAGGGGATTTCACATTGATCAACTGCAAACGAATTAACTTTGTTAAATTGACTTGTGTGCGCCCATTTTATTATATTGACGACTATGTACTAATTATCAAAAAACCAAACATATTTCGCATGCTATCCACAATAGCTCTTCATCTCTAGTTTGTCACTCGAGCTGTCACTGAGATACAATCTAAGAAAAGAAAATGACGATACGAACCTTAGAATCGATGCCGATGATTTTGCTACACTTTTCACATGCATTCGCGAAAACTGATTCGTAACAGGCGACGCAGTACGGGTGATCGTCCCTCAAGACGTAACGCTGACCAGTCAAGCTTTCGTCACATTGCCAACAACAGAAATGTTGACCATGCCAGTCCTTGTTCATGGCCTTCGTATATTCGCCACTGAAAATGAGCTGAAACAAAAGTCAAAGTCAGTATCATGAAAAAAAAAAAAGTTTGGAATTCGATGATATTTATTTATAAAACTGTATAGCTCTAAATTTAATATCAAATATTTATTTTTGTGTAGCCAACACTTCATTCATATGAATGTATTTTACACACATTCATACGAGGTTAATCCAAAGGACATGTTAAATTGTATTATTATATAAAATTAAACATCATGCTCATGCACATGGTTATAGTTATAATAGCGCTGTAATATACAGGGTATATCACGACAAGATTTCGTTAGAACAATATAGAAAACTAATAAGAGTTGAGTTTTGAAATTTCGCAAATATTAGTTTCGCCTTAAGCTCTTTCGATTTAAAATAGTTTTGAATTTTTTTTTCTTCTTCCGGTTACACCGGAAATTGATATCAACTTCCTTACTTTAAATGGAATACCCCATTTTTTATGATTGATTCGTATTTCCAACTCAATTTTATGGATAGTTTGTCTGATAAACTTTGCCTCTAAAGTTAGCCATTTTAGAAGTATTCCAATTTTTGTAAAAAAAAAATGACAGCTACAGACTATAACTCATAGCAATATTACCAATATATTTCAGGGATTACTGATATATACATAAATTGCCAGATAATAATGTAATAATCATGGACAATGCATCGTCAGAAAAAAGTGTGGGAGATGGATTAACGGATGATATAGAATTATTTGTTATTTGTGTCTTGGAAATAGTGATAGTGGAAGTGACTTATCATTGTTCTGTGTAGTTTTCATTTTACTTCAAATCAGTGGCGGCTGCTGCAGGGAGGGTAACGGGGCACTGCCTCCCCCCCCCCCCCGTGACAAATTTCTTTTAACAGATAAATTAATTATAAATACCTAATTTGTATGTAATTTTTCTGATTTGTTTGATAACAAATAATATCCCTAGCAGCAAAATCACTATATGCACACTTGTCCTACATCCTACATTAGCAAATATATATTTTTATCCTTCTCTAAAATTGTGATTTTGCTGCTTGGGATTTTTTCGGAAGTTACAGTCCGTCTTTTCAGCGTGTTTAAAAATCACAGTCTGACGTAGGCTCCGGGGCATCTCACGCGAGTGCACCGTTTGTATTGGAAATCGAGTGGATAAAAAGTGGCGCGGGGCGAGAGCGGAATATGTCAGCAAGCGGGAACTACACTGTGATGCCGGATGGCATCCAGTATGTAATATCACAGAGTAACAGAAGTGACAAAAGCCTCACTTGCATAATTCCGATATTTCTGCGCAAAATCAAACAAAATGGCGTGTTTTGTTTTTATTGTGTAGTTGTATAAATATAACATGTCTTAATTTTATAACTTATAATTTACGAAAAAATAATAAGTAAAGGTGCCAGTTAAATTGTTGTTGATATAAATAATGGAAACTGTACGAAAGAAGAAATCAGGCGTACATAGATGTTGTATTTTTACTTGTAAAAATGTTCCGCAACAAACTATATTCTACAATTTCTTTTCGTTTCCTAAAGAAGAAAATCGGTAAATTTTAGCTATTGAGTAACAAATAATTTATAATAATTCATCTTTGTAGTAAACACTTTGATTGAAACTTTTTATATAGTGAAGGAACCTCCTTCGAAAATAAGAATTTTAGGGAACATCGTTATCTCTCACAGCCATAACCATAATGAAAAGAAACCAATTCAAACCTCACTGGTTAAGAAACTATCAAAAGGTAAATGTTTATTATAAAATATTATTTTATAAGAACTAAGTGTTATTTGAAATTTTAAAAGCATACTAATTTCAAAATGTATTTTAGAATGTGTGGAAACTATGAATGTTTCTAGCACAAGTGATATTGGATCCCAAAATTTAGCAGAAAGTGAACCACCTATAGGTATGACAATTAATATTTACAATACAAAATTATTTTATGCGCAAAACATAAAATAAGTTTAGTTGTTAACTGACGAATTCGAATTCATTTTTGAACAAAAATTCAACACATATGTATTTAATATATGTAGTATAAAGTAGAATAATTTATAACTTTTCAGTTACAAACATACAATTAATTTGTTTAACGAAATGTATAATTTTTTAATTGTATTTTAGCAGTTATGGAAATTCCTACCCTATGTTGGGGTCCAAACAGAAAAAAATCTCTCTGCCCATACACACAGAAAGGAAAGACTGAGAAAATCTCTAAAACAGCATCGAGTTATAGCTACTAAATCTAAAATGAAATCTTATCCTAAACAGAAGAATTTACAATATTTTCTAGGGCTTTGTGACAGATATTTATCAAATGAACTGGCAACTGTTGTTAAATGCAGTAAATAAAAATAAGAATATTGCAAGATGCAGCATACAGTACAAATAATTTGCTTTAAATAAATACTTCAATTGGTAAGCGTAAGAACATTACAAAGATTAACACAGAATTGGAATATAACTCCACGAGTGTTGATTTTGTGTATTCTGCAATTGAAATGAAAACTGCTTATGCACCAGAAGCACGTGAATGCATTCTACGCATTGATGAAATGTGAGTAAAAGCTAATTTATTTTATAATATAACTAAAGACGAAATTGTAGGATTTCATAAAATAAAAAACAACATATAAACCAGCAAAATTTGCTATGGTTCTCTCTGCTAAGGGCATTCATATGAATTGGAAACAGCCAGTTGGTTATGTATTAGTCAGCAGCACATGTAGTGGTAAAACTTTAGAGGAGACTGTAGATAATACAATACTAAAGTTATTTGCAGTTGGGCTTTCTGTCCGAGCACTAGTATCTGATGTTGAATCAAATTTTTGTAACTATTCAAAAGAAAAAAGAGTTACTCCAGAATCACCATACTTTTACTTAGAACATAAAATATTTTATTTTTTTGGTGTACCACATCTTGTTAAAGCAACTAGGAGCCCATTTTTGAAATATACAATACAATTTGACAATTTTACAGCAAACAAAACATTTCTAAATGAATTTTATAATAAAGATAAACTCATGAACATCAAACTTCAATGAATTAGTTATTTAATCATTTTGCTAATCGTAAGGAACGGCGAATGGATTTTATTTTCAAACAAATTAATTAAATAACATATTGAGTTTATTTTTTTGTCTGTACTTAATTATGGATATTAAACACTCAGACCCCCCCCCCCCCCCTCGGTATCAAAAAATCACGGGCCGCCACTGCTTCAAATTTTATAATCAAACCTGATATAAATATCAATAATTTTCGATGTATGACATATTAATTTCATATACAAAAGAAAATTTTATGAAATCCAAAAAATCGCTTTTATACAATCATTATATTAATATAAATACTTTACACTTACAAGAAAAATAATAAAATTTAAAATTGTTGACAAATTACTACATTCTCAAATGTTTATGTCATCAAATTGTTTACTACGTATTAGGCTACGTGTTCCGGGTTTTGGCGGGATATTTGAATCACTCCTTCTTATAGTGAGATAGGGAATAGAAGGAGGTGTGCCATTTTTACTTACATGAAAATTAGATTAAAATATCAAATATTAGTAAAACATCAAATCTAACTTGCTTATTAATGCGTATTTAATATGTATTTCATTGATATATTACGAATGTCTACTAGTAACGATCGGGATATTCGATTACTGTTAAAAAATTACAAAACTTCATCATCGTTTTTTAGGCATAATATATTTCACATTGAAACAGCAGATGTTACTACTAGTTACATTTTGCCGGCGCTTTGGATCGATTCCAAATCGGAAACTCTAGAAAAAAACACATCGCAGCCTACGTGCTGCAAAGAGCCTAATTTTAACGTCATTCGAGCCACCGTCTCGTATGCTTGCATAAAATCGCAATGGGGTTATTACAAAAGCGTTATGCGTGTGACCGAAAGTACGTAAATAAAACTAGAGAAGCGACATTAGCATTATTTCTGGAGTGTTAAGTCTTATTTGTCGTGTACCTTAGTGTAATTGGGGGTACGTGTTGTCGGCAAAACTGGCATGGGGCCGTCATGATTGTGAATAAAAAAGAGATCAAAAAGGATTATTTGTAATGTTGCGTATATAGTTTGAAACAAGTGGGAATCTGTATCGTATTAATTCTGTCGTTTGTTTGTGACATGTTGACATATCGGTGTGGATTTTGATGGTAACGCAATGACAAGCTGTATTTCCACCACTGAATTTACACATCAGTATTATCAAGGAAATAATGTAAAGCACGCAATTTTTGACCTCTCTTTTCACGCCTGTTATAAACCACAATCACCATTAATAAAATTGATACATTCTCCACATCGTAATATGATCAACTTTTATATTGCACCATCACGAAAGCCCTCTGCAGCCGTGTATGCTCTGGATGTCCCATCATGACGATCTATATCCAGCCGGCAACACGTACCCCTGATTTCCATTGGTGGTGGTACGGTCAATCTCTGTGATGGTAATTGCTCCCTCGTCGTTACTCTCGCGTCTCTTTGTAGTTTTTTTCACTTTTTTGGTTTTTTTCTCGGTGAGGGTGAAATTGGAATGGACCTCGACGTCTCCCATTTTATTCGAGAAACAGACAGACAAAAGCCAGACAGACAAACAAAAGGACGGACGCACAGACAAACCGCTCGCTGAGAACTAAGAGTAAATTGTGTGAAGACGGGTAAAGACGCCGGGCGACGCGTACCGTCGGTATTTTTAGAAAATGATATGGAACGTGAATGTGAAGTGGTGCCGGGTGCAAAGAGTTAGTGAGTGCTTCTCACCCGTGCAAATGGAATACGCATGCATGCAGCTAAAATACACCGAATTCTTGTTGGCGCTCTAAAAACGTTCGCCGTTGACCAACTCGAACAGATGCTGGATCGACAATCACTCCCAGAATGAAGCTGACATTTAAAGAGTTTTATTTGACAACATTTAAAAAATGAATCATATCTGTTTTACGAAATCTTTTAATTTAAATTGGTTAAAAATATACAAGATACGAGTGCAACGTTGTGGAAGATTTCTTATGTTAAAGATAGGTATTTGCTTGTTTTCCTGTAACTGTAATGGATAAAATATTAAATATAATCATATGTATTATGAAACTTTTTGAATCTAGTGTATATTAATACGATGATTAATATTATTGGGAATAAATATTATACAAGTGAATTAAACCACTGTTTATTTGCGAGAAGAATGTTTATCCACGAGGGCGTTTAGCGCGAGTGGATTAATTCTTCGAGCAAAGAATAGGTTTAATTCACGTGTTTTATACATTTTTTTATTCATTTTTAACAAAATTTATCAAAAAAAAAAACAAAAAAAATCAAATTACATTGATCGGTTTAGACAAATCATGTAGGTTGCGAAGCAAATTTCCGTGACAACGAGTTGTTAATTTTTTGCGTTAATTGTCACGTTGAAGCAGTTAAAGCAAAATATATAAAAAAAATTGACAGAATTTGCGATAATGAAGAGAAAAACCAGGTTTTCGTGCCTGAGTTGGTTCGTATGGAAGCTTTAGAAGCTGTGAATAAAGTGGTTCCTGCTAAATCAAAAAAAAATTTATGAAAAAGAGTATGAGAATTTTTGTGAGCGGAGGAAGCGTAAGGATGCAAAGGGAGTAGACGAAACAATAATTTTCGCTTATATTTCTGAACGATCCAAAATTGCGAAATCTTCGTCATTGTGGGCGTATTACTCCCAACTGAAGAAAATGTTATCTGTGAAAGAAAATATTGACATAAGCAGGTATTTGAGGTTGACATTATTTATTAGTTTTGAACAATTAGATAATTGTTGCAGGTTGCATCAAGTATCTGCTTTCTTAAAACAACAATCTGTAGGGCACAGACCAAAGAAATCTATGGTGTTCACATTGAAAGACATGGAAAGGTTTTTGGATACTGCTTTAGATGATGAATATGTGCTTCATAAAGTGGTTCTAATTGTGTGAGTGTTTGGAGGTTGTGGAGTTAGTGAATTGGTTGCCATGTCAGTTGATGATGTTGATGACAGAGAAAACGTAATTGTGGTCAATATTTCTGACACGAATACTTATAAGCCCAGAACATTTACTATCATTAACGGAAGTAACTATGTTTATGTTATTGATGTTTTTCGGAAGTATAGAAAATTACGACATGACAGTATTTTACACAAACGGTTGTTCATTAATTACCGAAACAATAAATGTACAGTACAACCTGTAGGAATAAATACTATTTCAAAATTTCCGGAAAAAATTGCACGCTTTATTGGTCTCCGAAATCCTGAAGAATATACGGGTCACAGCTTTAGACGTTCGAGTGCAACTTTACTGGCAGACTCTGGAGTAGAATTAGCAGTTGTAAAGAGACTTAATAATAAAATTGATATTTCAAGGAAAATCATAAACCATTCTCCAACAAACATTCAGGAGGCATTGATTTCAAATTCGGAAGCATGTATTTCCGCATCAAAATCAGTGTCAAATCAAAATATGAATTTGCCTATTAATGGTACATATGGTGTCCAATTTAATGGTCTCAATAATTGTAAAATTTAGATAGATAATAGACTACTTATAAGGGTTACTATGGAGTTAATAAAGTCACTTTATAATGTCAAAATTGAATAATAGTATATTACATACCAAGGTTGAGAAGATGACTATTATTGCCCGAGTGGCGATGATGCTGAACTTACGGAAGGATATTTCCAGCAAGATAATGCACCAGCGCACAATTTTTACAAGACTTATTAATTTTCTTCCAAGGTCTCCAGATTTCACATTTTAGACTTTCTTATTTTTCTATATTTAAAGAATACCATTTGTGAATTCTTGTGCCGACATAACCCAAGAAATCCTAAAAAATGGCTTTGAAAGCATGAAGCGTAGAGTTCAAGTTTCTCTTCAAACTAATGGTCAACATTTCCAACATCTACTTTAGTATTATCTTCTTTTAATTATGACTATTGTAATAAACATTTTTTCAATAACTAAATTACTAATTACACACATTTACATGACATAACCCAAACTATCAAAATTATGCGTTCGTGTCTGATTACGTGCACTGTCGGCAACCATTAAAAAAAAAATTGCCGTCTCTAACGAGAAAAGTATTTGAAGGAACGGTATGAAAATACTCTACTGCGGACCTGTCAAATTTGACATGTGCAGTTTTCAAACACACTACTAAAAAATGTTTAAAGTCCGAGTAAAGAGGCTTCAAAACAAAATTTTTATAACCTCCCAATGTTTTTTTCTCAGCTACGGTCTTGGTTATTATTCCCTTTGAAAATCTGTGTCAGAAAAAATTTAAACAAAATTGCTTTGTGGATCGCACAGCTAAATTCCACCAGCTTATTTATGGAATGTAAAAAGTATATGGAAATATAACAACTATTTCGTTCAAATAACTTTTATTTATCGCTAACCGTTAATAAAGCGATGCATTACCATAGCGATTTACGGAACTAGACAAACACTTTATCGTACTGTAAAATAAAACACTTCACCTGCCGCTAATATCTGTCAACACAGCCATGATTGTATGACATTAAACATAAATCTTTGTCGCTGTCATAAAATGTGATAAGTCATTATATCTTAATTTTTTAAATTACAAATTTTTGCAGTTGGCGATAAAATTTTGTATGCACTACGTCAGTAAAGTGCCTTTATCGAACTCGCATGTTGCTCGATTTGCTCGCATAAATAACTATTGTGTAACAAAGAAGTAAAGTTACATTTTTCATCATGAATGTGGATATTAGTAAATAACCTCTACGAGTGATACCTTTAATTACTTTTGAATGTTAATTGGAATGGTACAGTTATTACCACTGTCAGATGTCAACTAGCAACATCTTATCCAACCCAACATACAGCAAATCATACAATAATGATTTTCTTTACTACTGATTTCAGATAAATATTAATTTTCCTAAGTTTTTAATTGAGGTGCTTCTGGCAAAAATAGTCATACTCCCATTAATGCAAAAATTCCATGGTCAACTGGATCTCGCTATCGCTGCGCGATATTAAGGCCATCACGTAACTTCGATTTACATGTTAGAAATTGAGTCCGCTAACCTCAAAATATCGGGCCTTCAATAAGGCCATCTAGTAATAGAATAATAAACCCGATAAGAATGATTTCTCAATTTTTATTGCAATAAACTTTAAAATAACACTTACTGAGACAGAGCGAAATAAAATTAACAAAGTGTTACTGAAAATTACGTTGTTGGGTAGTTTCAAGAATAACGATTTTACTTACACAAACAAACAAAATATTCCCAAATAACACTGGTTCAAAATGTAATATTCAGTAAACTATTGTAATGCTATAAACATGCTACATTCTTTGAAATAGGAAATAATTATTTTTTCAAATTTATCTATATACCTATCTTAAAAAATGTTGTTATGTATGGATATCAAAATATCAACTTTAACGCTGTTAACCCACATAATGCATGGTATTTTTTTAATCAAAGATTATGTTTATCGGTGAATGTACAATAACCATATTTTTGATCGTCACCAGTTACCTAATATTGGTGAGGTTCCTAGCTGAGTTCGAATCAGTACATTTAAAAGGTCTCTACTATTGCTAATCCAATCTATCGGATTAATTCTTAGAATAGATACTTGAACTTTCATGTACATAAAATGTTTTAATTATATTGAAATATGAATGGTATTAGTATATAGAATTATACATTTCTGACTGAATAATTTTAAATATGTTCGCAAACGAAATATATAACTAGTACAAGTGCAAAACGTTGAATTCATACGCAAAACGTACGTCATCATTCAAAACATTCACCGACCTGACACCAATGCCCACTAAAAACCGCCCACAACAAAACTGATCGTATAATGTAGGTGTCATAATTTGGCGTAATTATATTATCTCATTTTGTATGTTATTTCCGACAATTAACTAATAAATCCGAAAAACTTAAGGTAAATTTTGATCGTTTCGTATAGAAATTACCAAATGTTTCTTGGAAATACCTATAATAGCACATTTTTATAACCAACGTAATTGATTTCCTACAAAGCTAGTTTTGTTTTTCTGAAAGGGAATTGTATATTATTTATAGAATTTCCAGAATAGTGTAGGCAAACTACTCTATTTTTGAGCTTCAGTGCCTAAAATGTAAATTTTAAGTTGATTTTTTTACTAAACACGTGTTTTATAGAATTGTGTCGTGCGGAAAATGATTTGTACATTCGTATGTATTTCTCTCAACTTTGTATCTTTCTACATGCCATGTTTACATTGAATGCCACAGTTGAATGAAAAATTTCATCTAGAATGAATGTTTTGTCAACAAGAAGAGACAATTAATTACGATGGTTAACATTTCACATAATATTAGTTTTTTTTAGTGTAATGTGAATATTTAGTGTTTTATAATAATAATAATCAAGGAAGAGGCGAAATATATAATACTTTTATTTTCAAAAAGTAAACATACAAAATCTACAGCACAGAATTAATATTATTTATTATACAGTGACAAGAGAAAAATAAAAAAAATACACGGTATTATAATACTAATTATATATACGTCATAAAAAAAGAGGTGTGAGAACCACACGTCTTTCTTAGACGTATGTGGTCTCAATTTTTTATACAAAACTTGTCCTACATTAAATTTTAAATATTATATTATCCACTTAATAAATCTATACGGATTAGATCATTTGCAAATAACAGCTTCTAGTAAAAGTGAGTGCTACAAAGATGTTGGTATACAAAGGTATAATAAACGTCAAATGGTAACTATTACAAATGTCAAAACGTGTATGAATATTATTATTTATGACAATCCAGAAATGGCATTTGTAGGTAATACTCCTATATACAACATTACTATAGAGAGTCTCAACTTCTCAACCTTAGTATTCAGTAGGTATGTGTCTTATGCAGATAGACAACATAGTTGTCAGTTCGACAATGAGAGGTGTTTAGTCTGCCTGTTATATACAACTTTATTTACAATTAAATAAAATAACAATGCAAACAAATGTCGGTTTCTTGCATTGGGCAAGTTGAACCGTACATGATAGCTAACTGCTAACAGGTTGAGTTTCGTTGGTAAACTGATTTCAATTTTCTGTTACAAACAAATTTAGTATTTAGAGTGGGGTAGTAAGTTTACAAAACTGTACCTCCTCTATTGTTGTCTGGAAAAACCGAACATTAATAGGTTGTAAGTTTCATTAAAGGTTCTCGGAAGGAGCAAATAGCAATGCAATTATTTAATATAAATATATGAGCCCTGCTGTGGCGTTTACGGGTTTCTGCAATTACAGAATATCTATAATTCTGAAATCCGTCTAATGTTTATGACTTTTTAAGTACTACAACGGCATGATGTTAATAAAAGCAAGAAAATAAATGGTAATTTAGACAAAGCATTTACCGATTTTCTAGAACGGACAATAGAGAGGTTTCTAAGAAAGAGATTACATTAGGAGACTGATGGCCTTCTTGGTCTTTCCAGATTTAATTTTAAATATACATTATTTTACGATTATGAAGTAATAAAATGACTGTAAGCACTTATACAGAGAAATATGCATGTTCTAATTAATTGTACCTTTGTAAAATAAAGCAAATTGAGATTAAAACAAAACATATACACGTTTAACATAGAATATTACTTTATAAAAACGAATAAAAGGAAAATAATAATGATAAACGTCCTTAACAACAGGTTAGGTTTGGTAACTCATTATAATGAAACGACATTTTAACTATTTGTGGGTTAGGATATTATTCTAATACATATATTATTATATAATATAATAATAATAAAAAAAATGCTTTATTTCAGTTCTCCCTACAACGCATAATATCACAAACATAAGATATAACTGTAGAACTAAAAATCACAGGGTGATAGTTCAAGGTTAGATATTAACCCGTGATCTTCCACTATCACCCTGAAACACAAAGAATATCTACCAATAAAAAAAAAAGAATAATGTTTTTGCCCAATTCTAACTTAAACTAACTTAACCTAATGTGATGCGCAATAAGAAAACCAAAATCAAAATAAAACATACATATCGTATCCATAACCTATATATTTGTAAAATCCGATCAATATCCATCCAGAATAGAAAGAGAAAGAAGAAGAAAAATAAATGAGAAAAAAAAATAAATGAAAAATAAAAAAATGAAGAATAATTGAAAAATAAATGATCGGGAGATTACTTATCGCACATCAAATAGGTATGCGCGATATCGAGCGGCAAATGTACTAAATGAGCTATCCCTGATGTCCACTGGTATTGAATTGTACACCCTGGCAACATGACACGAAAAGCCACGTTCACACAATGCTGTCCTACGCGGGGGCGATACAATGGCACCTCGAGAAAATCTCAAATTTAAGTGGTGCACATCTGTGCGAAATGAAATTAGTTCGTAAAGATATGCAGGTTGCTTGGTAATAACTATTGCATAATACAACTTGGAAGATTGCAAGAGTCGGCGGTTATGCATATTGAGCCATTTCAATTCAGACAGTTTGTGCGAGACTCTGTCAAATTTGCGTATACCAAATATTAATCTTAGACAAGATTTCTGGACCCGCTGTATACGGTTACTCAAGTCTTGTGTTAAGCATGGACCATACACTGGAGCACAGTAGGAAAATTGTGAAAGGACAAGTGCCTCACATAACAGAGACTTCATATATGTAGACAAGTAGTGTCTGTGAGGATAAATGAGCTTTATGTTAGCTTAAGCTTTCTGTATATAGTGTTTTGTTTGTGTATTACATCTAAACGAGTTGTCCAAAAACAATCCCAAACTTTTAGCTTCGTTATTGACTGGTATAATGTCTTTGAATATCTGCAGTCTAACATCCGTCTTCAATTTATCAATCTGATTTTTACTACCGAAGATCAATGTAACAAACTTAGCAGGATTTATCAATAATAATGAGTGCTGGCGAGCAAATCTAGAAATGCTATCTAGATCCTTATTGATGTCCCGTATAGCTTCTCTGCATTCACCAAAGTCAAAGGAATGGTATATTTGGGTATCATCCGCGTACATATGCATATGTTATATTATTAATTTGACACTTGACGGGCAGGTTATGTTGTGATACTTACACATAGAAATAGAGTGGGGAGAACGCGCTTCGACGACTACGCATCCTCTTTTAGCGGGGTTCAGTAGTGGCAGCCATTTTTATGGTTGTATTGTGAAACGTGGTAACCTGGTGGAAGTATCATTTTATTTCGACGAGTGTTTCGTGTTTTGTTATCGATTTGTGTTGTTTTTAAAGACTTTAAAGCATGTGTTGTTCAGTCCCAGACTGCTCTAATGCCCGAAGGTTTAAACCTGAAGGTGTTTCATTTCATACGTAAGTAACATGATAAAACAATGCATTATTCGTTTTAGCAAGTTTACAATATTATTTAACGAAAATGCGCTTGTAGTTTTCCCCGGAGTGAACTACTGCAAAAATGGTTAGATGCATTGGGTAAACCTTCCAGTGATTTTACTTGGTCGAAGAGCAAGGTGGTTTGTTCTAAACATTTCAAGGAAGATTTATTGTTAGAGGTGGCAAAAGAACATTAAGCATAAATGCAGTCCCTTTCGTTGGACAACCACTTGAAATTAGGAAAATGGTCGTCTTGAATAATAACAACCTACCGGAAGACACAGGATTCATAACTGTATTTACAATAGCTGTAGCACAAAAATATTACGGAAAAATATATATATAATGTTCACTGAACTGTAAGAACATTTGAGAGAGACTCCTATTCGTGAGGAACATCATGGATGTACTCTAATACAAGCAATTGTTAGAGCCTATACAAAACTTCGCTTTTTCAATTTGGCAAGAAAATATACCACTTCAATCCAAGGAACGAAACTTCGCCATGAATTAACGAAATTGGTTCTATTTAATCACCAGTAGTAAATTGCTCCAAATTTCTACTTAGAATTCCACCAGTTATGTATTTCAGTGTAAATAAAATACTACAATAGTAACTTTGTTCCACTATTTTAGCCTAGTATGAATTGCACGATATGAACAAATTTGTTAGATCAAATTCCCGCAATTTCCAACCATCAAAATGGCGGCTTTCAATTCTAAAAGCAACGCGCATACTTGAAACGCGTTCTCCCTACTCTATTTCTATGTACTTACACCACACCGACAATACTAACCATAAACATAATAAATCGAACTGACAACATTGCCTTAAAATAAAAAAAAGACAGTTTATTACAAATTGCTTACGTTAGTAAAAGATGTATATAATAGTATATATCCCATAAGAACTGAACTGAGTACTAAGGTTGAGACGCTCTATAGGTTGCCTGCGATGTATCATAGTGTATAATTTTTCTACCCTAGTAAAAGAAATGAACAACGTGACCTACCTAGTCTGTTCTACGCATGCGTAAATCAAAATATATTTCTTTATAAGATATGAAATTACGGATAAATACAAAACACTTATATAACCTCTGCTTTAAATTGACAACTATAACTGCCGAAAGCATATCCAAAGCTCTTTTTTATTGAATTCAGCACTTGTGTAAATTTAGATATCTCGAGAATGAAGTGTGGGCACAACACGACTTTCCTATATCTATGTGCGTTCCGAAATGTGTATACAGCAGTTGTTTCAAATTAAACTTTAAATTCTGTATTCCTTAATAAAATAAACCTCTGAGTAAAAGTATTACTTCCGGCCCGCGTTTTGAACATTTTTTTAAACAGAAATTTTTACCAAATCCAGCCCAAAGTACTTTAATTCTCTTAATAAATCCCTACAGAAACATAATTTGAGAAATATTAACTGCTATATACAGAGGAATTAGCGTGACTAGCTTATTGGGACGGTTGTATGGTAGCATATTGAAAAAAAGAATAGAGGAGGAGTATAAAAAGATTGAAGAACAAAGTGGATTCAGGGCAGGCAGATCATGCACGGACAACACATTCACTCTTCAACAAATAATCGAAAAACGAGCAGCTCGGAACCTCGCTACGCATCTAATATTCATAGACCTGGAGAAGGCCTACGATACAGTCCCCTTGAAACTGTTGTTCAATGTTCTGACGAAGACAAACCTTAGCAAAACATATATAAGAGCACTGCTTAATATCTATAAAAGTCTTCAAAGCACTGTTAAAATAGGTAATACTCTTTCGGAGACCTTCACAGTAACGAAGGGTTTGAAACAAGGATGTTGTCTTTCTCCTACCTTGTTCAAAATATATATCCAAGAAGTACTATACAAATGGAGACAGAAGTGCGCAGGAATGGGACTGAAGATTAACGACCATGATTTGACAACGCTGTTCTTCGCGGATGATCAGGTGATAACTGCAAGCTGTGAAGAAGATGCAGATTATATGCTCAGGAAACTCAGAGATGACTACGAAAAATGGGGAATGAGCATGAACATGGCAAAAACGGAATATATGCATATAGGTAACGCAGACGAAGACCCAGGTTTGGAATTAAGACAAATGAAAAAATGCTACGAATACAAATATTTGGGAAGTATCATCTCTAGTAAAGGAACAACAGAACGCGATATCGAATATAGAGTACAACAAGGTCGGAAGAGTGTTCAAATTCTGAACGCAATACTGTGGTCTAGAAGAGCAACACTGAAAAACAAAATGACAATCTACAAAGTAATTGTAGAGCCTATCCTTACATACGGAGCCGAATGCTGGCAAATGACTGAGAAAGGAAAGAAAAAAGTGGACACTGTTGAGATGGACTACCTGAGAAGAGCCTGTCGCATATCAAGAACTGAACATATACCTAATACGGAAATCAGACAAAGAACCAACAGAATACATAGAACGTCAGAAAGAATAGAAACGAGGAAACTGATATGGTACGGACATGTAAGACGGATGGAGGAAAACAGATGGCCAACAAGAGCTCTAGAATATAACCCAAGAGCTCTGGAAACAATGAAAGACAAAGCAATAGATGAAGACATCTGGAGAGACAGGAAGAGATGGAGATCGAAATGCGGGAAACGGCTGAGGTGAGAGTGAGGTGAGAGTAAGTGTTTCTTGCGGTCCGAATTTTGATTTTTTTTTTGTATACGAAAATTGTTCCAATTCTAACTCTAAATACTTTTGTATATCTGATAAATCTCTACAGAATGCATAATTTGCGAGATATTTGCAAAAAATCGTTTTTCGAGAAGATAAAAAAAAACCTACTTCCGGTAGGAATTTCTAAAATTCACTTTTTAATACATTTGTATTCTTTGGAAATTCGTCTAAATTTTGTAGTTGACGAGGTATTAGTAAATTTTGTCATTTTACTGAAGTAAACTACTATTTCCGTTGTACCGACTTTATTGAAAATCTTATCAGATCTCAATAGGAGGATTATATACATATATTGTGGTCATTGTGGTTTTTGCAAAAACCACTTTTTCTGTATTAGGTAGGGGACTTCAAAGTTCCTGCATGTTAATTAAATTAATTTTCGTCAAGTCAGAGTCGAACCATTAACATGTATTAAACAAAACCTGACACAATAGCAGTCTTTGAGTAGATAATTTAACGAACAAATACAAAACTATTTTTAATTTACTTATTGGTAGTAATAACAATCACTACAGAACAAGTATATTTTCTTCTAGCAACACATGCTTATTATTCAACGTACTTTCTTAGAGAATTTATACATAGTTAAGTAGTTAAGTATTGTTAACAACATTGATCTTAAGACTGGTAAAATAAATAAACTATGGAAAACATTCAACCGTAAGAGTTCTGGATCGTATAGCTATAATTCTGAGGATTCTATTTTAAAATCTGTAAACGGTGTATTTTCAAAGAAAACTAGGTCAAAGAACAATTAAAGAACATTAATAGTGGAGGCAGGCATATCCAATTCACAAGCGTGGAATCAGTTGCTTATAAATAAGTTCAAAACTAAAAATAATGTGCTTAAAAGACATCTGCAAAACATTTTCTTGTTATGTTAAACGAGATGATGTCAAACTATTTTCGAAAATGAATACTACTTTAAAAAACTAATAAGCAATGATATACGATAGATATATAAAGTTGTCATAATTTCACAACTTTCTGTGTTTCACATGAATTTATATTTTAAATATAGATATCATGCTTAATGTCCTGGATATAAGCTGCCGTGAATAATTTGTTGAGTGATGCAGGTTGAAATATACAGTGCGTATCTAAAATCTCCCTCCCACCGTTATCTTTTAAACAAAGTGGAATAAAACGTTGAAACAAAAACAAAACAAATCCAGTATAAAAATACTAACTTGATGACCACGTCTCATTTAAAAAACTTTAACAGATAGCGCTACGGGATATATCAACAAGCTGTAACTGGCAAGACCCCCCTTGCCAGTCAAAGCTTTTTAAATAGTGACGCCTCATTTGAAAGGTATTTGGTAGGTTTATTCAATTTTTTTTCAAATTTACACGATTCGGTTTTAAGCTATGATTCAAAATATGAGAATTTACAAAATTAAATTAAATTTAAAAGGTCTAGGTATACAGAATTTATATTTTTTTAATTTCCTTTATTTGTTAAAAAAATACCGAATTTCATGGGCAGGATAATTACATCATTTTAACGGTATTTGTACAGAAATTGAAAAAAAAAAGATATAATCCTGAACTCATCATCACTGTGATTTTAAGTTAAATGTTCAAAATGAGTACCCTCAAACCTCTTGGCAAGACAACAACCAATTGCAAAACAATGATTTAAATAGTTCTTCCAAGTACCTTTCAAATGAGGGGGAATCTTGCAGCGCCATCTATCAGAATTTGAAAATAAGATATGGCCTTCAAGTTAGTATTTTTATAGTGGTTTGGTTTCTTATACTACGTATAAGAAAGTAAAAGTAAGGAATAAAATTCTGTCCGTTGATTTTTTGCAAACAATCCTCGAGCATAATTCTTTGCATTTATTTTTTGTGCGTTAACTGACGAGCAATATTTACAAACGCAAATCCGATAACATACATTAGGATCACGAATTATTATAGGTGAAATATTACCCGCCATGTCCAATTAATTTAAATGCTTATGTCAGGTTAATGGTAATTTAAAATATATTTTATATGTGAAGCGCCAGATGAACTATATCTTTTACATAAGGTAAATATTTACCTTAATAACACCAATTCCTTTTAAAAATATTATTTTTTGGTTATATTAATTACTGGAATAATGGGCGCATGCCGCTCCAATGAATTATAGGTACGTATAATATGAAAATAGAGAATGTATAAAATATCGGTACAATGATACTCGTAAGCATACCCAAAACAAAGAATAAAGTTGTGCGTTCATTTACAATAACCGGAATGTACTATGATATCGTAAAAAAAGTATGAAATTAAACCGAATAAGCACATAATATGTAAGAAAGAAAAAATACTGCATGCGATAACAAAATACTTCAATTTGTATATTTATGATGGTGGAGTGCATAACTCACTTTTTAAAAACACATTATGCTTAATGCATAATTTTACGTATATTACGATATTATTGAAGCACTTATTCAAATCTTAAAAAAGAAATTTAAATAAAAAAATCATTATAGATTGGAGTTCTAGAAAAAAAGAAAATGGGTGTGCTTAAAACCACACAGCAGAAGTGTAAACTTCATCAAGGCGAGGTTAGTAATACGAAATACACGCGTATAATATTCAGTAACGTATTAAATAAAACGTATTCGCACATTTACTACAGTTACACATGTACACACGCGTATAATATTCAGTAACGTATTATACGACTGATGCGTCATGCTGTCCCATGTAACGGTCGGTTGGACGTATGTATATATATATATATATATAAATAGACGATATGAATACTCGCTTACGATCCCCGCGCTTGGTCTAATGGTTAAGTGCCGGCCTCTCACCCAGGCGGCTCCGGTTCACATCTGTTCTGGGACATGAATTTATTTATTCCTTTAAATTTCAATTTAATCGAAATTAAATACCTCTATATGATATATTTATCATCTTATTCCCTTAGTCGACTCGAGCCGACATTACCCGAACGAGCGTTACATATCCGAGCGTGACGGGTCAGTCTTGTTCAGTGTCTACAATCAGCGCAACGCGCCCAAAGAAGTTTACACTTCAAAAAAATACATCGGTCTTCGTCCATCCCACATAAAAATAAATTCGTTTTTCATAAATTATCAAAAATCTAAATGCACAACTCAACGGATAGGAAAAAACAAATTCGCCGTATGCAGTAAACAAATTGCAAAATATTTAAAGTTATTAAAAACTACACTCGGCACTGTTATCGTAGATCATCCGCTACGCTATATATTGATGGAGCAGGCAACATGAGAGGTTTGAAACGTCACAGCGGTTGGAAATCTAATCAAGTTGCAGAAGGCTATATTGATCAATCTCTGAGAAATAAACAGGCAACAGCCAAAACTATCATTAATGAAATAAATGCCAATGTTTCGGCGTCAGCCTCAGTAGCAAACGAAGAAGTGAACAATATAAATTACAATACTAAACACGTCAAAGGTTCTAATTCTAACCCAATAAATATTACTAATTGTAGCCATTTTAATATTTATGTAAATAAAAACTAGTTTCTAATATAACATCGTTAAATTATTCTATTTCTTTTTGTAAACTGTCAAACATTCAAACGCCATATCGATATAGTAATCTATTAATTCATATTTTCGTTTAATTGATTTGTTTTTTTTTTTTTGTAATCTTCAGTTAGTCGTAGATAAAGTAGTGTATACTAACTCGCAATAATGACTATTATTCCCTCGAGCCGAGTTACTCCCTCGCCGCTTACGCGGCTCGGTTCGTAAATTCAGCTCTCCGGAATAATAACTGTCATTATTGACTCTTATAAATTACTATTAAAGTTGTGCATGTAATGTTATTTTAGCTTATTCCAAATTATGTGATTTTCATGTGTTCATATGAACTTTTGTTATTGACTTGTATTTTGAATAGTTATATTTATTTGTAGTTAATAAACCATTTTTATTGGTACTTGTTTCGACTTTTAAATTGTTTAAAACACGTTCTTCTGGGAAACGTGTTTTAAATAGCTGTTTTTAGTTTAGGATTTAGATATTAAAAACATGACTTAAACTATGACCAACAAAAAAAAATATTTTCAGTGAAATTGAACAAAACATTGACGTATAAAACACCTTAATTGATTGTAACATTTAATTGTACTAAATTAGTAAATTTATATAAAATCTAATTTAATTTTAATCCTATAAAAAACGAAACGAAAATGATTTAGATTTGGAATTGTAAAATTTTTTATTTGTCTGCAATAATATCTCAAGCTCAAAAACATTATGCTGACCACTTGTTGCTTCTTGAACTGGAAGTGTAACCTATTGCACACAAAACTATATCTATAAAACTACAAAAACACAACTTGCAATACTACTGCTTTGTTAATTTACTAAACACCAATTAAAAAGCTAACATTCCAAAAATAAAACCCAACGGATGTTGCTATAATAAAACTACATGAAAACATTGAAGTAGATCACTTAAAATGTGTCAAAATCTAAAAGTAATATGTGGCTTAAAGCCAGCCGATTAAGACACTATTTATATACATGTAAGAACTTCATTAACACTTCAATACAGTTTCAATTTACCCAAAATGGATCGGGTTTCTTATCTTCTTTGCTAGGACCTGCTTTTGATGTTTCATAAAAAGTGTCCTTGTTCTGCAACACATTATTTGAAGGTAAGTTCGTTTCGATTGCCTTATACATATCACTATTTCCACTTTCATTTTCTTTAGTAGACAAAAATTGTTCACAAACAACGTTCTGATTTGATAACAAGTTCGAGGATATGGCTGCCTTCGCTGGCATATCAGTATCTAATGCTGCTTCCTTTGAACTTGAACTGGCAACGTCATCATCGCGACATTCATCACAGGAATTCTGACTCATTCTATTTCTACTGTTGCGTTTTCGTTTAAATTCTCGTTTTCGTTCTTCATTCGGATTTTTCGATTTCACGCCGTCCAATGAATTTTTAAAATCGTCACTCAAAATTTCCTGTACGACAACTACGCTTGCCGATGAACTATCGTCGATAGCATCAGCGAACACTTCCTCAGGTGAAGGCGATTTACTAAAGAGATCTCTCACTATATCATCTGGTATTTCTTCAAGAACAGAAGAATATTTTGAATGTTTTTGGTTTTCGTCGACTAATGGCGTGTCCTTTTCAAGTAAGTCTTTGCTGGGTGATAAAGATCTCTGTCTGCATCCAGCAGAAACTGCTAAATCGCATGGCATCTCAGGCGATAAAGATCTTCGTAATTCTATAGATGATATATCTGGTGGTAGAGAACGTGATCTGGCTTCAGCTGAAAATGGTGTTGGAATTTTCTCGTATAAACTATAGTCTTCTTCTATTTCGCTCACGCTAATTATAGGATCTATTATCAGCTCAGAACATATACTACCTCTGGGTGCCAACGTTTCATAAGTTGGAAACGGAGATAAAGATCGTTCATGAAAAAGTTTTGCTATTGATTCTTCTTGTAAATATATTTTTTTAATACTTGAAGCAGCTGTATCATTAGAGCTCGCGCCTTCTTGTAAAAACAAATCTTCTTGCCCTAGTAAATTCACACCAGATGTAAAGTTACAATTCACATCTTTATAACAAGTATCTTCGTCTATAGATTTTAGGGTATCCATTGGTTCTATAGAAATTTGCGGTTGTTCTAGCATATCTGTGCTATTTTCTTCTTTTAATTCTTTTATACAATTAAATGTTACTTCAGTCGATGTAGACTCAAATGTACATTTTGGATCTCTCTGAGGTAAGTGCGTCTCATAAAGTACTGTAACATAATTTCTAAGATCCTTATTTAGCCTTTCCATGGGAGATTCGAATTGCATCGAAGCATTTTCTAAACTTACATTCGAAATTTCGCCAACAGATGGCGTTGTAATACTGGACATTTCTGTAGTTGAAATTTGTGTTGGTGTCTGGTTATCTACGTTAGTATATGTACATTCTTCAAGTGGTGATTTCAGTGTGAATCTTTGATTTATATCCTTATGACATACTATTTGCTTGATGGGTACACTGTTTAATTTGTTTATAGAAGTCTGTGACGCTCCATCTGTGTTATTAATTTCCGAAATGTTATTTGTTCCTTTCATATTCTCTATTACTACACTCGATTCTTGGATAATATTATCTATCTGTGGTTCGGACCTGTTAACTGGCACAGTTGTGTTGTATTCATGCTTATGATTACGCATTTCTACAATATTCATAGATGTATTGCTATCATTTTTGCTAACTTCAGAATTGAAAATTGCTTTAGGCGAAGTGCTGAGTGTAAAGTTAGTTTTGGTTTTTGGTTGAACATCTTTACCGTTGACTTCGGCAAAAATATGTCTGTATTCCTTGTTCAGCATTTTCTTGTAATTCCCTGTAATAGTCTCGATGTCACTATCGTCTGCCCTTGAGATTCTCAGACTTCTGTGTATATGCGAATAGAATGCTATCAATTCCACAACACCTGCGCAAGAAACCAAAATAGATAACAACAAACCCATGGTGACGTATCACCGGATAGGTCGGTAAAAAGAAACACTCGCGATTTTGTATGTTGGCACAGAAATTTTGGCGCGGTACGCACGCACAGATGGAGGATCACAAGTCTCCGCGAAAAATTGAGCACGTTTATTTCTATAATTCGACAATAGACTAATACGATATACGGCATGAATTGTTAGAGATGAACTGAAGAAAAACGCGTCTGCCAATAAGTTGCTATTGCCGGGGCTCCAAAGCCCTAAATAAGTTGTTACTTAATCTCTCTGATAGTGCGATTTCTCACATGGTTTTTTGACTACGTCTACGCTACATTTAAGCGCCAGCAAATTACATATGAAATATGCCTGTGTATACAAATCAATAACAAATGGTGGACATTACCTTAATAAATACTAGCAATATAAAAGAATAATAATAGTTTCTTGGCAATGGTGGACTGTGCATAGACCAGTAGGCTGTGAAATAAGAAAAGACGACGTGTTACAAAGCTATGCTATCTTTCATTGCGAAGTGTTGTTTGCCAAATAATTATGTAGGTAATGTTTATATTGTTAGCACGTGTAAAATTTGCATCCTATGTTTTTTTTATAATTACCAGAGACGGCCACGAAATTAATTCCACTGGTATATAGAGTATATTTTCATCAAACGGCCAATTAACTTCTAAAAATAGCTAAAGTAGACTTTGATATAATAATATATTCTACTAAATTTATCTGTACTACCTAATTTCTCTGACATAATTAATATTCATTATAAAAATAAACTAAAGTTTCAACATTATTGTTTTTAAACATATACTGTACTATGCTATAAATATAAATAAAGAAGTTTTTTCTCAACACTTTTCAACCAAATTGTCGACGGAATTACACAAAGCGAAAAATTTAAAACAGGTAATTATATATTTACCGGATGTCTCACCGAAGCGACAAAGACCATTATTGGTATCTAATAATATACCTATATAGGGTAAACTTTTCAATACAAAAACTGTACGTAACTATGAGCTGTACAGGGTTACCCAACTTTTACCGCTACCGCCAAAATGGAGCTTATTTCAAATTTTGTGTAAGGTTATATTGAAACGTACCTACATTACATACGTAATGAAAAAAATTCTGCCAAATGTTTAAAATGTATCAGTGGCAGCCAAAAAACAAACATTAACAAAAACTTTCATTTTTGGAATCGACTTTTACTTTCTTAGAAGTAGTAGCTATGATAAAAATGTTCGACCTCGAGATTTTTGCAGATATCGACGTTTTGAAGTCCCCTGATTCCGAAAAAGTGGTTTTAAAAAGTCTCTCTCTCCAAATTTTGTATTTACGAATATAATCTCGCTCTTGGGATCTGATTAGCTTTTTAGTGAAATCGGCAGACCGGAAGTAGTAGTTTACTTCAGTGAAAAAATCGAATTTTGCCAATTATTCGTCAACACAACAAATTTATAAAGAATTCATATATACTCAAAACTAAATTTGAGAAGAATTTTATTAAAATTTTTCGAAATTCCTACCGAAAGTAGGTCTTTTACTCTTATCGAAAATCAGTTTTTTGCAAATATTTCGCAAGTCATGCTTTTTAGACAGGTAGGTTACGAGTCTAAAAGTATTTAGAACTTAATTTTCAATACCTTTAGTATAAAAATAATTTTCAAAATTCGGTCAAGAAGTAACACTTTTACTCTTATCGAAAATCAGTTTTTTTCAAATATTTCGCAAGTCATGCTTTTTAGATAGGTAGGTACGTTGCGAGTATAAAAGTATTTAGAACTTAATTTTCAATACCTTTAGTATAAAAAGAATTTCAAAATTGGGACCGGAAGTAACACTTTTTCTCTTATCGAAAATCAGTTTTTTGCAAATATATCGCAAGTCATGCTTTTTAGATAGGTACGATGCGAGTATAAAAATATTCAGAACTTAATTCTCAATACCTTTAGTATAAAAGAATTTTCAAAATTCGGACCGGAAGTAACACCTCTACTCTTATCGAATAGCAATTTTCTGCAAATATTTCGTAAATTATACATTCTATACATATACCTATATATTTATCAAGAGAATAATAGTATTTAGAGCTGGATTTGGAATATTTTTGTATAAATGAAATTTCAAAATTCGGATCGGAAGTAATACTTTTACGCTTAGCGAATAGCATTTTCTTTTCAGCATTGTAATATTTCGATTAATGGTATCGAAATACAACACCCTTCTTTAGTGACATTTCTGGGATTGGAGATGGATGAATCACTTAATTGGAAGCAAGCTTGCAATAATATATCTGTGCATATAAATAAGAAATGCTTTTTAATAAGAAGCATTATCTCTTTATTAAATGTGGATGTTATTAAGAATGTCCATGACAGTGAGGTAGAATCCAGGCTACGTTACGGTATACTGTTTTGGGAAGCTTCCCCGCACGCTGAGAGAATATTACTTGTTCAGAAGCGTATCATTAGAGTTATGGCCAAGAAACGTATCATTAGAGTTATGGCCAAGAAGCGTATCATTAGAGTTATGGCCAATGCAAATTATAGAGACTGCTGCAAACCATTATTTATTAACTTAAAAATATTGACCGTTATCAATATCTATAACTGGAAATGCTGCTCTATATACTCATAGAATGAAAAATGTTCTACCCCAGAATGAACATGTTTATAATACCCGAAATAATAATATCACCCTCCCCAGGCATAATCCACATCTATCAAGTCTAAGCCCTCAAATTATGGAAATTAAAATGTACAATCACCTCCCTCATGTATACAAATCACTAACAGCACCGATACTCAAAACAAGACCTAAAAATGTACTCCTAGGGTGTCCACTTTATAAAATAAGTGATTTTTTTCAATTACAACTAGATTAGATCCGGTGATTGTCCAAGTCTCACCACCTTAAGGGTGCGTTTCAATCCTGCCAAATCCATTTCGGTTCGTATCTAAGATTTTAGCGTTTCTTAAGTACTACTAGTAATAATTGGATGGCGCCACAATGTTAATTCTAACAAACTAAACTAATTCTGAAGAAAAGATCTAAAAACACTTCAAGGTCATTTTACCTGCTTATTGAATTTCTACCTACAAACATAGATTTAGTCTGGCAGACTTTCTTTGCAATTTGATTTTATACATATGAATCTAATCGATACTTGTCAACTTTCATGCTGAGGGGAGAAAGTCGCGCGAACTTTAAGCATTCATTTGAATTTATTTGTAAAAATTTAAATTAAATTACGTTTCTTTTATTTATAAATTAAGTTATTCTTTAATATATTCGCTAAAGGTAGGTGATACTCATCCATTCGACTTTCTTATTTTCTTATTTCGTATATATTTATATTTTGTAATTTATATTAATACAATGCTGTTCTCTTATTTTGGAAATAAACTAATATTATTATTATATAAAACTACACAATAAATAAACAGCAGTGTGTTTGTGTTATGCAAAATAAAACATTTTCTGTTACTTGATGCATTTAGTACGTAGCCTGCATCTTTGTTGATCATGTCTAATAATAATAATAATATGCAAAACTGAAATATAGTCATATTATTGTCTTCATAACGTACCTATTAGTTCAACATTCTAATAAATATGTTTCACCTGCTAAAAATACATGTAAAGTTAGTATTTGCAAATCCCAAGTGCCAGTTTGACAGTTGATCAGTTTTTTTCATGTTTTTATTTTATTTCTATTTTGTAATTTGGCTCCTGGACAGTTTTCAGAATGGATTTTTTTTTGTGAGATTACTAAGTTCGAATAAGAGAAATTCTATATACATATTTTAAGGCAAATTTGGTCATAGGTACGTTATTACTTTATATTATAACTTTTCAATTCAAATATCGCGCCAAAACGGTACCATTTTTAACTGAATGTATTGGTTCCTATGTAAGTAAATTTAACAAGGAATTATAAGTATGCGATATCTTTATGTTTTATAACATAACCTAGCCATAATTTGTGAAGCTGTGAACATTCTCTTATTATATTTTACTGTGTTATTATACACTATCTGTACGTTTAAGTACGTCACGAACATATTACATAAGGCACTTTCTAACCAAACCGTGAAAATCGCCACCCAAACAGCTTCAAGTATTTTTACAATAAAGATGATAAAAACAGTTTTGAATATGTACAAAGATTTAACTCTACAAACACCAAAAAATGAAAAGAACAGTAACTGTAATAAAAATCTTCAAAACTAAGTAAGGTAAAGGTATTATTTTAATGTTAATATATTATAAATAATGAGGCTATTATAAAGATTATTGTTATTAATCGAAACTAGAAAATCGGCGAACTGACCTCCGGAAGAAAGAGTGGGCAGGCATATGTGATTTGAACTAGGGATGCGCACGATATATTGTTTTGTAAATAAGTATCAATGTTTTCTTTTCGATAATCGTGATTGAAATCGATATTTTTTTATTTAATAATATTGTCTGTTATCGATTTTTTTATTCGATAATATCGTTTAATCAAAATGCCATTTTACTTATATCCTGGTAAACAATCTTTGAAATTTCACACATTTATTTCACATTAATATACAAAAGAAACTGTTCATATTATACAGAATACAATAGAATATATTTTTAAGAAAGAAGTTGGAAATTTGAAAAATGCCTACTGGGATGTTTGCTGTTTCGTAGAAATTATAATCGGAAAGCGGCAGCGGAATAATGCATTTCATAGACTTGACATCTCGTATAGTTCGCCGAATCGCCTTCATGGGGTGTTATCTTTATCACAATTACTATTTCCTCAAAATTGTAAAGAAGATATGTTTTAAGATGTTTATTTTGTATTTGTATTTATGTATGTGTTTTATACCACTAGAATTATATATTTGAGTTTTGGATTATCTCATACGTTATAGATACAAATTTATATTTTGTTTGTCTTTTTATTGGGTTTTTTTTATTTTTTGAGTAAATATATATTTTGAGTTAAAGATTTTATTATTTGTTAATAAATGGCTTGAAAAGCCACAGCAAAGAACTTTTAATATAAACATGATAAAAATGTCGATATCAAGGTATATCGATATTCTTCATTCAATATTTGTTTAAAATCGATTTTGAATTTTTGATACATTATTCGATTCTAATATCGATATTTTTGAAACGTTGCGCATTGGAATTTTTTTATTTGCTAATTTCTATATAGTTTGAACTATAAAATTTGAAGAATATGTCAAAAATACTATAGACATGGTGTGCAGTTTCTATTTAAAAAATAAACGATTTCAAAGTTCTGAAAACTGCTAACAAATAAAATGTACATACCTATATTTACATTTTAAGTAATTAGCAACAACCTTAACAAATTTTGAAGAAAAATGTAAAACGTTCTTAGCCGACAATTTCTTTGCTAACTTCGTAAATATAAAACAGTTATTAGGCTTTTGTCGGCGTAAACAGTCCCAGTTTAATTGATTTACATAATTTATCTCATTAGTAAAAGCATAGGCATCTTTCAATTAAGGATAACAGAAAACTCCATATTTTAAAATATTGCAATTTCATTAAACTCGCAAATTAAACTATGTAGTTACTTTTTGGTTTTGTGGTGCCAACCAGTGATGCCAACTGTTGATTGTCTATTACGTACTTTCAAATAACTCCTAACATACTAAATTTTATAATTAGTAACCGCAAAAATTGTTGTTAATTATAATTTTAAATTATAATGAATAATTAAAGTATCGCATACCACACAACTAGCTTCTAAATAATTGCAAGATAAAATTGCCATCTATATTATATGTGGTACACTGTTAGGCGACGTAAATGTAACAGATATCTGTAATGTATGTAAAGATCCACCAAAAATGTAAACAAATTTTATTTCATGGATCACTTAAAAAATTACACATGTATTTAGCTACTGTTACTATTTTTACCTTCCAAATATAAATACCGAGTGTACTTGCTATATTACATATAAATTTACCGTGTCATTTTTAAATGTAGCCATTTTTTCTAGTACTTGCAAAACCACTAACTTCCCATTTTATTTACGGCTTATGTATTAACTTAATTTAAAAAAAAATACGAGCGTTCACTTCGTTTAACCTTTATCTTCATGCTTAATGCAGAAAATTTACATGTTTTGATATTTTACGCCCGTAAAAATGGAAATAAAAATGGTATTTTTTGGGTACATTTCTCTCCCGCCAAAACCTTATCAAACGCAGCCTTAAGGGGATATTAAAGCGGTCGAGAAAGCAAGATATCGAATTTATCAGTTTTTTTTACTATTGTTCAAGATAGAAATGTGAAATTTTCTGTACCACTCCAATATAGATATGAGTACACGGAAAGGTTGTCAGATTATGTAATTTTTTGTCACAACCATCTATTTTTTTTATTCCAAATTAGAGTAAAATGTACGTGTGTTTCTCGGTCAAAATCTGAAATAATTAAATTAAATTGATCAAAACGGATGTAATTCCCGTGTAGACCAATGTTTTCTTGTAAGAAATAGCTTTTTGAATTGCGAAAAAAAGTTTAATTTGAGTAATTAAATTAAGAAATTTCGGAATGGTGCCGTACTGAATTATTTGTATTTTAGCAGCGCCTTCAGCTGTATTTTTTCTCTGTATTCGGGTGACGGAAAACAACACATTCATTTCAAATATATGAGAATGAGATAGCTTGCATTTGGCTCCTCCTACGGCCCAACACCTCCAAAAGCAATTATAGTCAATTCCCAAATACAAATCGACTTTAATATCCCCTTAAGTAAACAGTTATTACATTCATCTATAGTTTAAAGAATTATCTTGTTTTCTTCAATATTTCAACAACCTATTTTTATTTTATTTATTTTTGTATAGATGTGGTAAAACCAGACTTTTTTTATGACCTGCCATCAAGAATATGAATATGCATATATGAATATTTATTGAGAGACTAGCAGTACTTAGAATAAGATTTTAAATAATTTTTCTAGAAAGAGTTTTCAAACTATTTTCAAAATTTACAAAATTCACATGCTTATTTTTTTAAGAGGATAGAAGAAGTATTTAAAGCTTAATTTAGAACAACTTTGCATAATTTGAAAGGCACATATGTATGTATACGAAAGTCATCACACCTCATTTTTTTATTGAAAATCATTATTAGTAGAGTTTTCTTTCTTTTAATATCCACTGATAATCACCAAAAAATATAAGAAATGTCTGTAAAATATTTCTATGAAGCTAATACGTACAATATTACATCACCAAGATTATTTTCAGTTTAATATGTTCGTTTATGAGACTTAAAGTGCAATAAATAATAATTCTATGACCAGTGTTTTATGATTCTGGAGAAAAGTTGAAGAAAAAGTGCGAAGAGTGCAATGAGGTTATGCTTACGATTTAGCAACTTTTTTTTTCTTGGTCATAGGCTTCCACTACATTGCAAGCAAGCTATCTAAAAATAACAATGTTCATATAAATAAATGCTATTTATTATATAGGTCGATGTTGAATGGTGCCAAAAAGTCATGCAAATAATGATATTACATACTACAAACATGCGAGGAATACGCGACAGAAAAGAAATTCGTGCTGTACTTCTAGGCCCAATAAATCTTTACTGCACATCTCTTTACCACATATTTGACATCTAATTGCATGTATGTGAATAGTTTCAAAATCCTGAAATAAATTCAGGCTTTCAAGGCCTATATTTCAATAGTTTTAACTGGGAACGAAAATACCAGATGTTAAGAATTTACGTTGAGTTATGTAAATATTTAACAAATGCTTTTATTAGAAGAAAAATCTCATCTAATGCTGTTCTTTGTTCTTTACCCATGTGGATAAATTTTGTTTCTATGGATTAAATCAGGACTATTTGACGAAATTGCTCACAAGAGAAGGCATAAATACAATAAATTTAATTTTAGATAAATTGTAAGCATAACAGTCAAATATTAGAGGACATAATATGTCTATTAAAAATAACCGATAATAGCAAATATGTTGCAATTTTAAAAATTTGAACAGAATTAAAGAATAATCTAACGCTAATCATTTCAATTAGCAATCGTAATAGATAACTACATTAGAATAATTTAAAATACTAACACATTTAATTATTAATTAAATATAATATCAATTCCTATATGAATAAACTAGGGTTGAGGAGAGAGATAATTAATTAATGTCCAATATAAAAAGATTCTACAAGTATAATGAATTTAGAAAAATATATCAAAATGAACCTAAAATATGTTTACCAACAAAAGAACAGAAGTAAATTGTATGCGTTTACTATAGAAAAATGTCTAGGTGACAATTTATCAGTATAGTATTCTATAATACAACTGCATCTACCTGACGTCATAGTGTTAAATTAACACATTAGTAATAACTAATTAATATAAGTATTATTTCTGCACACTTTTGCTGTTTTCAAATAAACAGTTATTTTTAAGTAACCTTTAATAATCTATCATTCGCAGGACATGGGAACAACTTATTTTGTCTCGAGAAAATATATTCGTCCTTGTTCTTTTCTATATCCTTTCCAATCAAGTTGTTTTGTTTTTGAATCGAAAAATACGGTTAAAGAATCTTCTCAAACTTGGTTAATTATATTACTACATGTTATGTGAACGCAAGTCTTGATTAATAAAACATGCTTAAAATCTTATTAATTTAATTAGATTTAAAAATACAAAACGTATATGTTTGAATTGTTTAAAAAAATTGTTTTAAAAAATTTAAAATAAAGTAAATACGAAAAATATTAACACAAAAGCAAAAAACTCCTTTTTTTTTATATGTATGTGCGGTCTGAATTTCGAAAAAGATTTTTTTATGTAGAAGTTGTTTTAAATTAATTTTCACATTATTTTGTCTTCTTAATAAGTCTGTGCGGAATGCATAATTTGCAAGATATTTGCAAAAGTGTAAAAGCGTTATTTCTAGTCCGAATTTTGAAAAAAATTCTAAATTAAGTTCTAAATATCGGGGGAGGGAGGCGGGAGAGGGGGGGAGAGAGAGAGAGAGAGAGAGAGAGAGGAAATAGAAAAGGTTCAAGCACTATTTCGTTTTAAAACGTGAGAATCTGCAAATATCCCAAAGTCCCAAAACTTTCATCATCACAATACTAAGAAATTAAAAATAAATAACGATATAAGCGTTTTATCCACTGAAGAATTCACGTTTCAGCACAATCGATTCTGAAGTGTTAATGACATTGACGGTGCTCGTAAATATAGAATATTTCCATATAACACAGGCCAAAAATTGTTATATTTCCTAATCTTTTATTTGATGTATATACTCTTTTTGCACTCTGACACTTTTTTTACCATATTTGCCTCAATTAATGTAAAGAGGGGTTCACATTGATGCGATTTCTTGCAGCGATTTATCGCATGTGAAAAGTTGCATGAATGTTGCAATTTTTAAGTGTTACATGGCTGGTTCACACTGATAAGGAAGTACAAGCAATTTTTCATAAATGCAATTTTTTTTGTGATACTACCAACATCAAATAATTATATGTCATCATTACTATTACTACATTATATGTCATCATTACTTTCAAAATGCAGTGATACATGTGGTACATTTCATTAGACAGGTTGGCAGCGTAGAAGTTACTAAAAAATCGCATGCAATTTCTTCAGGAAATAGAACACGCTCTAATACGAGTACGTGCAACTTTTCACATGCGGCAAATTGCTGCAACAAATTGCATAGGGTGAACGCGAATTTTCGTGCAACTTTTCATAAAGCTGGAATTGCTGTAAGAAATTGCATCAGTGTGAACTCCTCTAAGGCTGGAATTATCCAACAGCTTTATCTTAATTCGTATTTCATAGTCATAATTTCTATATATTTTTTAATCTGTAAATAAATCAATTTTCTACTTCGTAATTTTTATTTCTTAAATAATGACAATTTTATCAGCTCTTGTTGATAGTTGCACTTTGTAGTTTTCGCCCTACAAACATTCTTTTTAGGCATTCCTACAACTCTCCAGCTTCTTTAACTTAGTAAGTATTGCACATCATTTTTCCATTTTTCTTGCAATGGGAGACCACCATGCATTTTCTGTCGCAATTTTGTGTTTAAATTTTGGCTTCTTTTGTCCCAGAGAAAACTATATTTTTCTACCAGATCAATGAAAATACTTAATGTTTTCAATGTTGGAAGTGGAACTCATTTTTCAATGTCAATACAAACAAGCAACCGCACAACTCAAATATATTTCAGGTTAGTAAAATGTAAACAAATAAAAATGACATTTCACAGCACGACACAACCAATTCAATTTTGTCTTAATTTCTAGTTCTTAACAGTTAAAAATTTGCAACTTTAGGTCAGAAATTATAAACTGTTACAACCATCATATTCAAAAATACACATTTGATATCTTTAAGAATATGCACTGAAATTATGAATACGACTAAGAATTAATATTCTGCTATCCTCTTTAAAATTGTATTATGACCAACTGCAAATGCTACTTCACTTGAGCCAGGTAATTTTCCCATTAGAATTAAAAAAAAATTCTCTTTACAAAGTTGCAAATATTAAAATCTGTCCTCTCTTGTTTTTACCAAGAATTTTTCTTATACAGTATTTCGGATAATCACTTCTCGAAGTGTCTTGAGAATTGCTTGCGTTTAGACCCAGACTATTTTGGTAAAATATACAAAATAAATGTCAAATAAAAAATTCAAATTAAAAGTTGAAAATTGGCATCTTTCAAGGTCGGGAATTAAGCAAAAATTGACAGTGTTAAAATATTCATAGTAAACCAACTTATTTTCTGCTATCCTCTCTAAAATTGTATTAAGCCAGCCCTTAAAAGGCCTTAGAGTTCACATATTCAGACTTATCGTTAAAGTTAGTGAGTTAGTGATCAACTGCAAATGTTCCTTCACTTCAGCTAGGGGTTTATTGCATAAGAATTTAAAAAAAATTCTCTTTGCACAGTAAAAGATATTAAAATCTTCTCCTCCCTTCTTTTTACCAAGAATTTTCCTTATAAAGCATTTCGAATAATCACTTCTCATTTTCTGAAGTGTCTTGAGAATTGCTTGCGCACATACTATTTTGGTAGTAAAATGTCAATAATTGAGTAATAAAGTAAGTGTTAACTTGGCTCTGTATTATCCATTAATATTGATTATTTTTAGCACGTGTTCCCCTATTACCAAATAGTTTATAATGCTTTGGACAGATAGCGCCAGATAGAGGACAGAATTTTTAGGTTAGCGGTAGCGAGATCCAGTTGGCAACGATTATATGAAAAAAGGTCGTCTATGTAGTATTTCAAGTGATTTTCACCCATAATGTGAATCTCGTAAAGTTAAACAATAATACATACTGACGTTCATGCTTTATTTCTATATTTATCGATGGTATTCGTGTCCTATTATTGTTATTTAATTACTAGTGATAACAGCAGTAATGTAGAATATGATTACGAAATTTTTCCTTACGGTATTTCTGGATTCTTGGGAAAAATTATTTCTTCATAAGATAATTGAACCTTGTATTTAGTCGCGAAGAGTCGAAGAGCCAAACCATACGTAGCAATTTCTTGAATTTGAAGAAAAGGGATTTAACAAACACAATACCGATACGCAAAATTCTCATGAAAAAGCTAATTTTAGAATGAACAGAAAATACATGTTATAAATATTTTTGTCAATTTCGCGTTGCAGCCTTGGAATATCGCATATTCTTCCTGACTTGATTAGCTATGAATAAACGGGTGTGCAAAATCCTTGTGCCACGTCACCTTTAGTAAATTTAAAATTCTACACTTTGAAACACTATTTTTGTTCAATTATATTTTCATAAGGATATGGGCCAGTATACGTATTATGAACTTCAAGATATGTTTGAATTTAGTTTTGAATACCTCAGTACTTCTTATATGCACGTAGTTACATTAAAATAAGTAAATAAGCATTCATCAAATATTAACTTGAAATGTCTTGTGTGACAATGCAATATAATACTTGCAAAAATACAAGAATTTCATTTTTGTTTAAATAGGTGCAATGAAATGAAATTTATATCATAGTTCAACAACAGTAGCTTAAAAACTTTCTACGCTAGTCAGTGACTTAAAAAAATAAATAATAAAAAAGATATGAATTTAATCCCAGTTAGTTGGACGCCCTACCGCCACTTTGTTGATATGTCATGGTCATGGTACTAGATCGACGAGAATATTAATGATTTTAAGTAGTTTTAATTTCTTGTTCATTATTTTACATAAAGTATATGAAACTTAATCGAACTAATGAAATTTGTTCGGAACTTCTATACTACATTTTATAGCATTCATTTCATGTTTGGGTTATCTTTTTTACCTCAGTCTTAAAATATCAGAGAATACGATAATATTTTCAGCTAACTGTATCACATAATATTAATTTATTAATAAAGGTAATAAGGTGTTATTTATTATTGTAAAAGTTTAAATGTTTAATAATATAGATTATAAAGAGTATATTTACAATGCGGTTTTCCATAAACAAACAAACATATTATCAACGTTTTAAAATTCCTAATATTCTTATTATTTCTGTATGATTGCCAATAAGATTTTTAAGTAGGATGCGGTCGTTGAAGATTTCCTTGACAATGCTCTTCAAGTACCTAATGTAATTTTATTTGAAAGTCGATCATTTAACTACGAATGCCACACATCTATCGTCACTTTGGTAACTAATGATGTTTGTGTCTAAATATAGAACAATGAAAATTCCAAAATAATTTTTATAATAACATACCAACTAAATATAGAAGGTGTACAATTTTTGTTTGTCTTTTTATGTCTCCGGGCATTGCCTGGTTGCATTATTAATTGTTAAGTTTATCTATTACATCAGAAGATAATCGGAAATTAGTTCCTAGTCTAATTAATAAATAGATGTCAACTAACAAGTTAACTATTAACACGAACGAAAGCAAATTTGTGTATTTCAGTAATAATTTAAAGACATTTCCAATGCTTTCTAGCAAATTTTGTAATTGATTGATGAGGGAGATATAAGAAACTCCATTCTATTATAAAGAACATTAATAGTTGTACACTATAATACTGTTGCGTCTTCACCTGATGAAGCCATTGTACGGCGAAGCAATATTGTAGTGCATAATAAAAATATTTGAAACTTTTAATTAGTGTTCTTTCCAAATTTTGTATTTACGACTATAATCTCCCTCTTGATTAGATTTTCAGTAAAATCGGTAGACCGAAAGTATATAGTAGTTTACTTCAGTAATTAAATCGAATTTTGCTAATACTTCATTAACTACTAAGTTTAGACAAATTGATAAAGAATTCAGATGTACTCAAAATTAAATTTGAGAAGAATTTTATTAAAAAGGTTTTTCGAAATTCCTACCGAAGAAAGGTCTTTTAGTCTTACAGAAAATCAGTCTTTTCCGAATATCTCGCAAGTCTTGCTTTCTAGGCAGGTACATTACGAGTATAAAAGTATTTAAAACTTAATTTTCCTTTTTGCTTCTTTTTCTTTTCGAATAGCGATCTTTTGCAAATATATAGTAAATTCTTCTTTTTATATACATTCATCAAGAGTACAAAGTATTTAGAGCTGGATTTAGTATATTTTTTTACATCTGAAATTCCAAAATTCGGACCGAAAGTAACATTTTTATTTTTAGCGAATACTACTTTTTTCGGGAATATCTTGCACAGTATGCATTCTATAAAGATTTATTAAGAGAACCGAATTACTTAGAATAGGATTTTGAATAATTTTTGTTATATTTTTTTTTATATTACGGCAGAAGATAAAGAAGATAAAAGTATTTAAAACAATTTAGAACAACTTGCGTATAATTTGAAACGCTCATAAGTATAAGAAAGTCGTGTGGTGGCCACCTTACTATTTATATACTGGAGATACTTTTTTTTGTATACAAGTATAAATTCGGATTTTCGAAGTAATTCTAGCTATAATACATATATGATACAGGTAGGTATTGATAATTATTTGTTACCTAGTCCACACAAACAAAAATATCTTTCAGAAGGGCCTTTGTCTTATTGGTTGTCAACCTTATAATATCGTAGTATATAAAAAATATCAGAATTTTGTTTCAATTTAAATGAGAATTACAATAATACTTATTAACTATTTCTGGATATACTGGATGTTTTGTATTAGCTATTTGAAATAAATATTATTGAATATTATTAATAATAATAATAATAATAAGTATATCTCGTAGCAATATCGAAGGAAAAAATCAAACTCGTTGTGTGTCTTGTAAGTTTTGTCGTATAAATAAATGCGTCTAAGAATAATTGATTTTCGGAATTTGTAATCTTGCAAACAAGAATTATATACCTACACTAGAATTATACACTTCACTGATTCTCAGATAGGTGTCGGCGCTGGAAATACATGCAACAAACAGAAATCGTTATTCTACCACCTGCCTTATAATATAAATTCATATATTGTCGAGAACGCAAGAGAGACATATTTTTGATATTTTTTGTTTCCACATTTCAAAACATTTTCTTTAAAGTAATAAACCAAAATATTCCTAATTAATTAAAAAATTAAATGGAAGAGATGGTAGTGAAAAGTACTAAAAATTTACGATTTAAAAAAACCTAATTTTTTCCGCCTGTGGGCAATATGGCAAAACTATAGCATAGTATATACCAATAAACCCGATTATGAGTTGCCATGACTTGCATTGTCGAAAAAAGTTGTTCATAATATTTCCTTTTACTTTCTTATATGTAGTATAAGGAAGTATTGTGATGATGAAAATTTTCGACCTCGAGATTTTTGCAATGTCCACGTTTTGAGGTCCCCTGATACCAAAAAAGAGGTTTTTAAAAAATGTCTCGGTGTCTGTCTGTCTGTGTGCCTGTCTGTGACCACGATACCGGACCGGAAGTAGTAGTTTACTTCAGTGAAAAAATCGAATTTTGCCAATATTTCGTCAACTACTAAGTTTAGACGAATTTATAAAGAATTCATAAGTATTTAGAACTTAATTTCCAATATCTTTTGTATAAACAAAATTTAAAATTCGGGCCGGAAGTGTCACTTTTACTCTTACCGAATAACGATTTTTTGCAAATATGTCGTAAATTATGCATTCTATATATATTTATGAACAGTACAAAAGTATTTAGAGTTAGATTTGGAATATTTTTTGTATAAATGAAATTTCAAAATTCGGACCGGAATAACACTTTCATACGTATAAGAAAGTCGTGTGGTGGCCACACCTCATTTTTTACATATACATATATACAGGGTCGGGCAAAAAGAGCGGAACACCGAATTTATGGCTTAACTAGCACTTTTTCGAAAATTTAACCTAAATTAAAGTTTTTGTATACTTTATGTATTATTTATTGGTGTTTGCAGATTTTCCGTTTTTGTCACATTTTTGGAGATATGATGTCACCGGATAGTATTTTAAATGAATCACCCTGTATTTATATTTTTTTGAGTAGATATTTTTTTCCTGAATTCACTAATACCACGTTTAGTGGGTCTCTGACTTATGGTTTCATAAGAAAAAAATAAAATGTAATGGCACCTAAATATTTATTTAATAAAAAACGAACGACAATAACTAAAGATTCTATTCATTAAAGGGTCCATTAACTTTAACAAATGATTATGAAATTCATTTCTCGCTTAAAGGTGACATGAACTTTTAATGCAGCATTAACTTTTATTATGATATCGGCCCTAAGTAATTATCGCAGTAGGTATACCAAAAACTTTTTATCTACAATATTTTTTTCTGAGTTCTGTCAAAGTAAAAACGTACATTCGAATAACACTATTAGGTACAAAAACTCCAGCTTGTTTAAGTTCTTTTATCACATTTGATTTTACAAATTATTTGACATTAATACATTATTTGTCATGTCTCAACTAAGTGAATAGAATCTTTAGTTATTGTCGTTCGTTTTTTATTATTATATAAATATTTAGGTGCCATTACATTTTATTTTTTTCTTATGAAACCATAAGTCAGAGACCCACTAAACCTGGTATTAGTGAATTCAGGAAAAAAATATCTACTCAAAAAAAATATAAATACAGGATGATTCATTTAAAATACTATCCGGTGACATCATATCTCCAAAAATGTGACAAAAACGGAAAATCTGCAAACACCAATAAATAATACATAAAGTATACAAAAACTTTAATTTAGGTTAAATTTTCGAAAAAGTGCTAGTTAAGCCATAAATTCGGTGTTCCGCTCTTTTTGCCCGACCCTGTATATATAACATTCACCAACATTTTAAAATGCATTAAGTGACAAGCTTGACAATTCATGAATTAGAAGTAACACATTGATAATATCGCAGTTACTGTGTGAAAAACTGATGAAACTACAAATTTACATTTATTTAAAAAATAAACTCGTCTATAGAAGTACAAGAATTTACTTTCCTAAGCAAAATTAATATCCAACTGTTACTTGATATGATGTAGTACAATATAAAAGGCTCGAACTTGCACACCCGTGGTAGTGCGAAGGTAAGCGCACCTCATTAGAGAGGGGAATTCTCGGGTTCGAAGCTCACCCAAAATTAAATTTACCTAATTAAATAATTATCAGTGCAACAGCAGAAAATTATAATTAAAATTTTCAATACTGTTTCTTGAAAGAATTCGGCAATCAATGAGAAGCAGATTAAATATATCATCCTGGCCAGAGGTAGTTATTTTTAGCATTTCTGTAGATTAAGAATTTGCACATGTAATAAAGTATTAATTTCGTTTAGGAAAGATTTTATCTGAAGAAAAAAAACTCCAAAGAATGTGGAATGAAACCTGAATGTTTCTCGGATATTTACTAAATACCCTGTATATTAATATTTTGCAGATGTCGATAGTAATTCAAGATAATGAATGTTGACCTTTAAAAATGTTTGCCATTTAATTTCAATTTGCTCCGGATAACACTGCAACGATTCAGACATGTTTCGTTGCGAACACCTGCAAACGATAAGTATAGTCTTTGCTGGAGACAAGCGGTCTGCGGGTTAATCGATGTCCGTAATAACTATTACACAATTCGTTATGCACTTAATAAGTAAATCGGAGTGTCCGATTGTGTCACTAAAGAAGGTCAGGGTTATCCTTAAGGCATTTAGCTTTCGGGTATATCGAAAGGCTGTCCAAAAAGAATAGAAAACTCGCTAAAATTGCGTACCTGCCCGTTGTATATACAGTCGGTCGTTTTACGACTAAGCGTGTGTATGACATGTTCATACAAACACGCAGATATGTATGTATTTACATATGTGGGTCAGGTAAACTGTGATGGCTCAATTCATTTTCGATAAGGTAAAGTGAAAGCCTCTCAATAACTTTATGAAATTTAAACAGCAATTCACAGATACAAATGAGGTGGACATAATAATAACAAGGACGAATAATAAATACATAAAATGTGTATATAATTATGTATCTCACCACGATTACGCCTAAGTACTTCGTGTTTTATCTTTTCGTTCGATTGTTGCAAAATATTTTGCTTTACGATGCATACAGGTAGGCAGTAATAAACAGACTTTTTGAATTATCATATTATTTACATTGCATTATTTTGCAAGTAAGCATTACCATTCCTTTTAGTGCACATAAATGATTTATACTAAAATTAGTCAACAGTATTGAAATAAAAATTCCATTTCCTAATTTTCCTCATAATGTTGGTCAAATTATATGACATTGTGAGAGGGACTGACTCTTATTTAATAATTTAACCATATACCCCATGTAAAAAAGGTACTGCAGGTACTACGCATTTTACCAACAATTACAACAAATAATAATAGCTTTATCTACTAAATTTACGGGCCCAGAATCAGACTACCACTCATTTCCAAGCTCATTCTCATACAGGGTCCGGCAGAAAAAATGCATGGATTTCCAAGGAGTGTAAATGAAAAATGGTGTAATTAATAGAAAAGAAATATTTTGCAAAATGTTTATACAATTTTAAAGTTCATTTATGAAAAATTATGTCATCTATATGGCGTCCGTCGTTGGCGATACAGCTGGTTAGGCGATATCTAAAGTTTTGCATAACGCGCTCTGTCATTTCAGGCGTTATGTTTGCCATTCCCGCACGAATTGCTTCTTTCAAGGTATTTATGGTTCGAGGATGGTGACTATACACTTTTTCTTTGAGGTAGCCCCAGAGAAAGAAATCAGCTGGCGCGAGATCGGGTGAACGCGGCAGCCATAGTAAGTCCGATGGGAAATAATGCGACCGGGGAACATCTGATTTAAAACTTGCATGGAGGCACGTGATGTATGCGCAGTGGCCCCGTCCTGTTGAAACCATATTTCGCCATCGAGCTGTTGCAATTTCGGTTGCACAAAGGTTTGTAACATGTGGATATAACGAGCGGATGTCACTGTAACAGCTGCTCCATTCTCTTCAAAAAAATAAGGCTCCCACACTCCAAATGCAGACACCATCGCCCAAACTGTCACTCGCTGACTGTGCAAAGGGGTTTCATCACGTTCACGAGGGTTTTCTGCTACACAATAACGATAATTTTGTTTATTAACAAAGCCAGTTAAATGGAAGTGCACTTCATCACTGGTCAGTAAAACTGCATTTCTCGGTACGTTTTGAAGGATAGCCTGACACGCATCCACACGCTTTTGAAAGTCACCTTCGTGTATCGCATGAACAAGAGCCATTTTGTACGGATGGAATTTAAGATCCAGATGTAACATTCGCCTCACACTTCGCTCTGACAACTGAAAAGGAGCCGCTTGTTTCACTAGAGAACCACGCGGTGTTCGCTGAACGACCTGCCTCCTTTCAACATTTTCAGGTGTACGAACGGTTCTTGGCCTACCAGGAGGTTTTTTCTTTAGTGTTGAACCTGTTGTGCGAAAAGAAGCTACCCAACGAATAATCGCATTGCGATCTTGCACTAAATCCAATGGGCGTAGATTGAAACGCAATCTGAAAGCTCGTTGTATCAAAATGACAGACCCGTTATTATTGAAATAAGTTTCAACAACGAACGCACGCTGTTCAACTGACCAAGGCATCGTGGTATACTGAAACATTTTGAGATAGCGTACCTACACAGCCCCACCACACTCTTGTATCCCCACCCATACGAGAACAACCGCCATGCGAAATCCATGCATTTTTTCTGCCGGACCCTGTATGAGGATGAGTTGCAGGAATTTAATAGCAGCTTTCTCCAGGCAGTATGAGCACAGCAGGTGATGAAAAGTTGCCTAGTTCCTTCTCCGTGGTTGCAGATACGTCTTTGCTTCTCCCATAACAACGATTTTCAATTCATCTATATATTTGAACTTTTTTCCTGAACAACAGAAAATCACAAGAATTGCCCCAGGTCATACAAGGGAGATCATATATTATTAAGTAATTATAGGCCTCTCTCTATTATTTCCAACTTTGCAAATTATATGAGTAGGTGTTATGCCACAGTCTTCTTCACAATACTCGTTCCTTGAGATCGCTAAACCAGCACAGATTTATCGTTAGTCAATTTACTCTCATCAATCCAGCTACGGTGTCTCAATAGGCGTAGATGAGTGAATGTAATTTACACCGCCTTGTCAAAAGCCTTCGACTCAATTGATCATGAAATATTATGACATAAGCTTGGTTTATTTGGCATTGTACCTACTTCGATTAGTGTGCAGATCTTATCCCTTTGAAACGAAATGCTATGTTGCATATAACGGACACTGTTCTAGTAACTTTATTCCTTCGTCTGGCATCCCTCAGGATCAAACTTGGGTCCGTTGTTGTTGGTCCTATTTACTAATGATTTCCTCCTCCAAAGCAACTGTCCTGTTGTTGTTCTTGAGGACGCAGATGACATTAAAATATATTTTCAGATTACATCAGCCAGCGATATGCGGAATCTTCAGACGGGATTCTACATATTGGCTATATGGTGCGAAACATTTAAGCTTAAATTAAACATTTACAAATGTTGCCTGGTTACTTATACACGATCCTCTACACCCTGCTACCATGTAAAAGATACTGCTTTGTAAGAAAATTCGAAGTCATTGACCTTTATGTAATTTTTGATTGGTACTTTACCTTTAGATCACATATTGGGACAATATGTTATGCAGCTTTTAGATCACTTGTTTTTTTAATGCATATCTCCAAATATTTCACGAGTATCGCCTTGCTGAAGTCTTTGTACTTGGCCTATTTATTAAGTAAGTATCCAACGTAAGTTTCTCAAGTTTCTATCATTCAAAATCGATGGTGTTTATCCGATTACGTCACAACTTATCATCTTTACAAACAAGAAGAGATGCTTTTTGCGAGAAATTCTTGCATAACTCATCAGAAGCAGTATTTACTGTCCCTCAGACTGGAAAGAATATTGTTTGTTGTCCCACGAGTTACCTCGAGAAACAACTCAACTTTTATTATTCCATTTGGTAGGACTAACGCTATGAAGCTGACCCTAGCATATATTCTTTCCAAGGTTGGTAATAGGATGGATTTAAATGTATTCATATAATGGTGTGGTATTTTAGAATATTACAAGGGACACTATTTATGTATTGAAAATTGGCAACACTGGTATTGCCAGGTGAAATTTGAAATTGTCATCGTAAAGTTTGACATTTTTGACGTTATAGGTAGTCAGAAAGTTTTGACGTGCGAGCAATATTTGTGTTTTTTGCAGTGTTTAAAATTTCATCTCAGCCAAAATATGGAATTAACTCGCGAAAATTTTCGAGCTATGATTTATTATGACTTTCGACGTGGTCTAACTCAAGAACAATGCATCAATCAACTGAATTCAACTTTTGGTGATGAAGCGCCATCCACACCCACTGTATATCGCTGGTACATTGAATTCAAACGTGGACGTAGTTCGCTCACGGACGAAGCTAAAGAAGGTCGTGCAAAATCGGTTGTTGTGCCGGAAAATATCGATGCTGTGCGAAAACTAATTGAAGAAGGTCGTCATGTGACATATCAAGAAATCGAGAGATATTTAAGCATTAGTATGACCAGCATATATAAGATTTTGCACGAACATTTGTGTGTTCGGAAGCTGTGTGCGCGTTGGATTCCACATTTGTTGAAAGATGCTCAAAAAAATGCTCGTGTCGATAGATTTCAAAATACAACTGTGGTGCATCCAAAGAGGTATACAACATCGTCACAGGTGACGAGTCGTGGATTTATTCTTATGAGCCAGAAAGAAAAGGCCAGTCGGCAGTTTGGGTGTTTCAATGTGAAGCAAAGCCAACAAAAGTTGTTCGTTCTCGCAGCGTTAGGAAGCAAATGGTGGCGTTTTTCTTCACGAAAACTGGTCCTGTGGCAACTGTGGCTCTCGAAAATCAAAAAACCGTTAATTCTGCGTGGTATACGACCATTTGTTTGCCTGAAGTTTTCGGTAAATTGAGAGAAACCAACCCAAAACGACGAATCATTTTGCATCATGACAATGCGAGCTCACACACATCACATGCAACAAACGAGTATTTGGACACACAAAAGATCGAATTGATGGGTCATCAGCCTTACAGCCCCGACTTGGCACCCAATGACTTCTTCTTGTTTCCAGTAATTAAAGATAAACTGCGTGGACAACGATTTTCATCGCCCGAAGAAGCGGTTGAGGCCTTCAAAACGCATGTTTTAGAGCTACCATCTTCTGACTGGACAAAGTGCTTTGAAGGGTGGTTCAATCGCATGCAAAAATGTATAGATCTTAAAGGCGATTATTTTAAAAAGCAATAAAGGTATCTTTCATCAAATTCATTTGTTATTCTTTCTATTCTCAATACATAAATAGTGTCCCTCGTAATAATCGTATATGTATAATTATCTATTTATATATGTATGTACGTATTCACTGAAGAACATAATTTCTCTGTTACTCGGCATTAGCCTGTTTGGAAATAAAGACATATTAATAATATTACCATTATTATTAATTCTAGATATTGTTTTCCATTTGTATATAAATTTTTATCGTTGCTATGTTTCTTCTTCATTTTTATCGAAACGAATATTAGAAGTTGCTCGACACTTGACAGTTGAGTTACTGTCACACCAGTGCGTCATCACAAAAGCAAATACAAGAAGTGTCTAGTCGAAATTGGTATATATTTTATCGATATATGTATAACATACATTGACACTTGCTGATACTAAAAATATCATTTTCCTATGCTCGTTGCATAGATATATGAAATTTTACTGATAGTTAAAGTTAAACCATTATTAAATATTGCGCCAAACATATTGGATGTTTTCTTGGCACTAACTTCAAAATAAAATATAAACAGTAATTTAAAGAAAGGCAAATAAAAAGAATCAATTTGCATCGCAATATTAAACAGCGACTTAACTTTTACTGACAGTTAAGTGCCAGTTAAACATAAGTCGTTGTTAAATAATACAGTGCAAACGATTCTTGTTGATTTACCCAGAAGATTTGAAATTTCAGAGCATTCAACGTTCTACAATTTGTGCCATTGGCTTGAGTTCAATCATAACTATTAAATTTGATTAAATAATATGTCAAATAGGTATACTTGAATCACAAGCTAGAGGATCAAATTGTATAACACAAAATTCGCTAAAATGTCAAATTTTCGGCAAATCAATAATGTACATTAGTTGCTTCAGGTATTAGTGGAGAATGGTTAACTAATAGCATTATAAAAGTCGGGTGATTTCACAATTTTATTTTTAGAATCCGCGAGAACCTTTGAAATATTTTAAAAGATCTGTAATGGATCAATTAATCAACTTTCGTACACAGAAAGTCTGCAATATTTTCTAACAACAATTTCAATTCGTATACACACATAGCTGTAACATAACTAATTAGAATAATAAACCACATAAACGATGATTAATGTGTAGAAAGAGTTGGGTAAATGGTGAAAAATTTCAGAAATTTGTAAAATTCAAATAGGAAAATTGGAATGTTAAAAACATGCTGCCAATCGCATTTGTTAATACACTCGTGGTTATTAATAGTATAGGCAGAATAGAAAACATGTAATTTATAGCTACTTTCTTTCATATATATCTGTAGCCAGGTCGCAAATAAAATAAACATTTTCTATACAGGATGTCCAGAAACTCTCCTGACAAACGACGAGCGGAGATTCCTCAGATAATTTTAAGACAATTTAACCCAATTCACCCTAGTCCGAAAATGCTTCCTAAGGGAGCTAGAACTCTTTGAAGATGGCGCCTTGTAATTAGTTTTCCCGAACGCTTCTATTTAGAAAAACAAAAACTGGTATGCTTATTTATCCTCCAGAGATGAATCGATTCCATCAATTGCGAATTTCTAGTACCGGTCATAGGCGTCCGTTTTGGGTAGGTTAACGGTTATTTTAACGCATAACTTTTTTGTCTTTAACTTTTAAGCATTTGTGACACTAGATTATTAAATTTTCAGGTATTCTAGTACTAAAAGGTACTCTTACTTTAAGTCGGTAGGATACACCGTTTTCTAGAAAAATCGATTTGAAAATTTTTCGTTTTTTCGTCATTAAAATTCAATTTATTATTTTTTGCACTAGTTCGCTCTGAACTGCCAACAGAAATAAAACCTACGTTTTTAATTGTCAAATTGTTGTCAGTTCGCGAAGTTTATCTTTTAATTTTTTACTTTGTAGCATTCAAACACAACGATTTCAATTTTAAAAAAAATGGTTTTTACTAATGAAGAATACGCCGATATTCATTTAGTTTATGGCGAAATGAGGTGTAACGCTCGAGCAGCGCAACGTAGATACGCTGAAAAATTTCCCAATCGTCAGCATCCCACTCACTCAACATTTACAGCTCTTTATCAACGATTAAGAGAAACAGGTTCAGTGGTCCCAAAAAAAATGAAACAGGGAGACATAATGATGTAACAGCAGAATATGAATGTTATTTTAATGGAAGTTGAGGAAAATCCAGAAATTAGCGTTCGAAGACTATCTGCCATGTACCCCACAATTTCAAAATCTTCCGTAAGAAATATCTTACACAAAGAAAATTTATATCGTTTTCATTTTACAAAGGTGCAAGCACTGCTAGAAGGAGATTTTCCTGCTCGTGTAGAATTCGCTAGATGGTTACAAAATCAGATAAATCATGATGAAGATTTTTTCAGGTACATTTTGTTTGGTGACGAAGCTTCATTCTCAAAAAATGGAATTTTTAATGTACATAATGCACACTATTATTCGTACGTTGGTGACAATCCCCACGTTGTTCAAGAATTTAAACATCAGCATAGGTTTAGCATAAACGTCTGGATTGGAGTAGTTGACGATTATCTACTTGGACCTGTGGAATTACCTGCTCGTTTAAATGGTGTTGATTACTTACATTTCCTGCAAAATATTTTACCTGATTTGTTAGATGAGGTGCGTTTAATTATTCGGCAAAACTTACGGTATCTACAGGACGGCTGTCCGGCCCACTTTAGCAGGAATGTACGAGACTTTCTACATAATAACTACGAAGACCATTGGATTGGAAGAGGCGGTCCAGTTGTTTGGCCAGCAAGGTCGCCGGATTTGAATCCTTGCGATTATTGTGATTGGGGATACATAAAAGCATTTGTTTATTCCGTTCCGATACAAAATCGTGCACAACTCTGGCTAAGCACATCGAGCATCTTTTGTAACTATCTACCTTTGATACTTGTTCTTTTTTTGTTAGTTTCGTTCCATTGTAATAAATACTTTGTTTTTAAAAACCTTCAGCTAAAATTTTGTTTCAAATTGATTTTTGCTTCTTTTCCCAAACTTCTTTTACGAATTGTGTGCTGCATTTATTGAAACAAAAGATGATTTATTAAATTAATTTTCATCCATGCCTTGATAGTCCTAGCCAACTTCGTCGCTAAAAATAAGTAGGTACATAATAAATTGAATTTTAATGACGAAAAAACGAAAAATTTTCAAATCGATTTTTCTAGAAAACGGTGTATCCTACCGACTTAAAGTAATAGTACCTTTTAGTACTAGAATACCTGAAAATTTAATAATCTAGTGTCACAAATGCTTAAAAGTTAAAGACAAAAAAGTTTTGCGTTAAAATAACCGGTAACCTACCCAAAACGGACGCCTAGGACCGGTACTAGAAATTCGCAATTGATGGAATCGATTCATCTCTGGAGGATAAATAAGCATACCAGTTTTTGTTTTTATAAATAGAAGCGTTCGGGAGATATTAAAAAAAAATAATTACAAGGCGCCATCTTCAAAGAGCTCTAGCTCCCTTAGGAAGCATTTTCGGACTAGGGTGAATTGGGTTAAATTGTTTGAAAATTATCTGAGGAATCTCCGGTCTTCGTTTGTCAGGAGAGTTTCTGGACAGCCTGTATATCTATCTGGACAAAATTAAGTCGACACTGGTGGTAAGAAAGTTTAGAGCAATTATGCCGTTAATACTGTAGTAAAATATCAATTTTCAAAAACTGTAGTTTAAAAATATGGTAGATATTTATAGAAGTTGATAAACAGGAGATACTCAGAGAGAAGATGTCCTAATTATACGCCATGCGCCATGTAAATAATAATGGTAAAGTTTTTTGTCTAGAAATTAAGAATATATGCAGTTAAACATACATTAGCGTCATTAATAAAAATAAAGACTAAATTTTGCTATTTTTTTTTTTATAAATATGTAAACTTGTTGTTTTGGAAAAGACTTGTATGTCAAAGGAATTATGAAATAATTAATATAAATTTAGATGGATGGTGTATTTTCAAATTTAACATTTATTGTCAACTTTTGAAGATATTTTTTATAAAATTGAAAATTGCCGAAATGTTCAATTATACATATATCTTCGTTTCATTGATATAAGGTTTGGTATGGTAATTTTTTTTAAATTTTTATTATAGGGAGAGTAATTCAATTACTGTTAGTTGTTGAGAAAATAATGTACAAGTAAGCTTTGAAAAACTATTTTTTTTATGCGAGTTGGTATTAAAATAGTTTTTTAATGATTGCGTTGCAATATAGTGAACAACAGTAAACCCCTAAATACTTGGTTTTCATAACACTGATTGTATGTAAAAACATTGATATCTTATTTCATCGGCAAATCTCGACACAGAAAAACGTTAAGATGTCAAACAAACAAAAAAAGGTATGCAATAAAAAAGAAAAAAGTGATGACTTTGATGTGCGTTCAAGTTTGAAACATTCAGGAAAAATAAAGTCTTTAAAAGCATCTACATATCCGAGAATGGAGAAAGCCTTGTATAAATATTTTCTGACCTTGGGGGAAAGAAATATACTTGTTAGTGGGTTCATGAAAAGGCTAAGATTATGCAGAAAAATTTCGATTTTTCTGCTGCATCATTTACTCCTACCAATGGTTGGCTAAACAGATTTAAAAGACATTATGATGTAAGATTTCTATAGGTCGGTGAAGAAAAGTTGTCTTTTCAAACAAAATTAGTTGATCCTGTTAAAGAAAAGCCGAGGCAAATGATTCTCGACCTTAATCTGACAGACCATCAAATTTACAACGCAGACGAATCGGGACTATTGTAACCTGTTACCTAGCAAAACCAAAAAATTACACCAGCCAACTTCTAAACAAAGAATTACGTGTTTACAAATGGCAAACCTTGATATGTTAAATTTTCTTTTATTATAGAAAAATATACACTGTGTTTTTCGATATTCACGACGATCATATTATTAAACTTGACCCACTTATAACATCGTCAACATTGTTCGCTGAAACCACCAAATTTATGTCATCGGCATATTGCATCACCTTAGCAGTACCAATTAGGCAGTTAGGGAAGTCATTGATAAAAATTAAAAATAACGTTGGCCCCAGGACAGAGCTCTATGGAACACCCATACGTACATCAGTGCTACCAGAAAAATTCCCGTCGATGCTCGGTCTCTCTATCCTTCCCGACAAATATGAATCGATCCATTTCAAACAAACACCATTTACACCATATCTACTAAGCTTGTGCAGTAATATTAAATGGTCAAAAGAATCAAACTAGACAAGTTTTATTAGCACACTTAGATATGGAAGACTGTGGCCAACCGAAGTGTAAACACTATTGAAGAAATTGAACATAGCAGTATCTGTCGATTTACCTGGGGAAAAGCCATGTTGATTTTCGGACATGAGTTTAAAATGAAGAAAGAAAATTCATTAGTCTTTTATTTACAATAAATTCATACACTTTGGAGAAAACGGATAGTATACTTATGCGACGGTAATTGTTAATATTATTTGGATCACCCATCTTGAACATTTCTAGTTAAAACTAGTCTATTCCACCCTGGAATCAAAGTATTGCTCTAATGGAGATCGCACGCGACGTTCCATCGTTTCAATGTTGGGTAGGTATTAGGTAAATTTCATATGACTAGGTTGGTATTACGTAAATTTCATAACGATAGTAATGGCGGTAATGGCTGATTGTCACACTGACATTAGTGGTTATGTTCAAATATTCTTCATATTTTTATATTACGTCAAGCGACTTGAGAACGTTCATGTACCGAATAAGGATAGTTATATACGAATCATTATAAAATTACAAAGGAGGGCTATACTCCATAAGAGTACGTACTATCGATAACATAAAAAACTAGGACAAACATTATTTCAAATAGCCATGAATTTTGCTAATTGTGCTAATGTCATTGAGGTTTTTGGCACTTCTGTCAGACAAAATAGTATGAGGTTATGTAATTTAATTTTTAATATCAGAAAATACACTTAACAAAAGCAAAGAATAATAAAATCAATATTTAGTCATTCCACCGTGTTTGTCGATAACAGACTGTAAACGACGAGGCATGGAAGATATAAAAGGCCCTATTAAATTTTGGACTTGTTTTAGTGAATTCCATGTGCCCTCAAATTGCTGCCAAAGTGCTTCTGCGGTTTTCGGCTGACGATTTCGTTCCTGGAGTTTTTTTTATCATACAACCCCAAATATTTTCGATGGGGTTGAGATCAGGACTATGTGCAGACCATGGCATTAGTTCAATATTCTGATTTCGGAACCACGCGGTTACATTCTGTGCAGTGTGTACAGGACAGTTGTCTTGCTGGAACACAAAATTGTTGTCGGGGTATAATTCTCGTACAGTAGGCAACATGGTGATCTCTAAAATATGTAAGTAGTTCTCAGTATTAAACCTCCCAACAATTCTGCACTCATACCCCGAAAACTAATCCATCCCCACACATTGACAGAGAACCGTCGTCCAGATCTATTGCACTTTTGCGAATATGCTTCATCGAATTTCGAATTTGTTGGACGATCTAACAGATCTGTTGTGAGTAGACTGGAATACTTTTTCATCGGTGAATACGACGTTTTCCCAAAACTGTGGTTCACGATAAATGTTATTAAGAGCAAATAATAAACGGATTTGTTTCCCAAGATTCGGCAAATGAATTTACTTAGCAGCTACACTGCTCCGTAAATTCTTTTCGCGAATTCTGCGACTAATCGTCATCATGCATGCACGAAAATGTGTTTCATTTGCAGCCTTACAGGCCGTAGCAAAAGGATTTTGGCGCAAATAATCAGTTAAGGCATTATCATGGGCTGCAGTTGTTACCCTCTTCGCCTTCCCGAACCAGCTTTTCTGGTGAAATCGCCTTGTTCTTCCCATCGTCGTATTATGGTAGTAACAGTGTTTTTGTTAATGCCAAAGTCATTAGCAATTTGTCTTATTGTGATACCATTTTCTCTACAAGTAGTTATTCTTGCCTTATCAATCAAACTGACATCCGGCATCATTAATGACAGCTTCAAATAATCTTGAATTAACTGACGTTAGCTGTTTATTTCCGTCGGTTTTACACAGCTAAAACAAGGCTGTCCTAGTTTTTTGTGTTAGCGATAGTACTTCGATTCCTAGGTGGAATAACCTATAGTAGAGAGCATCCCACGACGTTTGCATGCTATAATAACACCAAAATGAAGCCATACGAAATATTATAAAACCTTGTTTTTGTTGAAGCTTTCTGTTTTATTTCTAGAAGTTATTACTTTTTTTTAATGTTCTTCCTCTAATATTTCAGTGTGCTTTTGGTATTTTTATATTTAACTATTTATTCTAATAGAATAACATTTGATTTTGTAATTTGTTAAATAAATATAAATAAAATTTAGAGTTTAATCATAAATCGCCTACTACAATTTTGTCGCTGACTGTACGTAATATTTCTAAATTGTTCATCATTAAACAAAATTGATCTATGTATTATACTTCTTTATAAATAAAACCGTGAAAACATAGGTTCTACCACAAAATTAATCGGTGAGCTGAAAGAGATGTCTAACTAGACGAGTCCCGACGCCTTCTCACAGCCGCTACGTTCAGATCATGGATCGAGTTATAAAATGCACACGGCACAGTACTTATACGAGTGAATGTTGTTTATGTATCGTGTGAAAGAGGCCGACTCAACGAACGAACGTACACCAGTCGGTCCAAATGTAATAGAGAGTGGCCAAAGAAGGCTCGGATCTCGAATTGCACTCACTCATTCTGACGCCGACGGTCGCCTCAACTGCAAGCAGGGATGAGGATTTTCCACAATACTTTAAAGATTTTTTTTAAACAACTTCTACATTCTTGCAGACAGATTGTATAAATCGAAGTAATGATCGAAATAAATTTGTGAGTCGTTCAGTTTACAAGTAGACCGTGCCAAAAATGAAAGATCTATGGGGAATCATATTAAAAATAAGTACGTATTATTAACAATACTTTTCATTGTGATAGTTTGCCTGTCAAGAAATTAATTTTGTTATAAAATAAAAAAAAGTGCTTCAAATAAAATATGTGGGCGAATATCTAAGATGAATGTTCTGTATTTAATATTCTCTGTTACAAAAGCAATAGAAACAGCAGTGAACTTGAAATGTATTTATAACCTAATGTTTTGTTTATTTATTATGTAGAGAAATTTGCTAAAATTAGATTGTAAGGTATTTAAAAAATCCAAATATTATTAAGAATATTAGCAGGTAAACATTAAGCATTGTAATAATGAACTTATATATGGACGGTACAATAAATTCTAGAGTTCTAACATGTAACTGAATTTATAATAAATACTATATTATGAAGATGCTGACGATATTCTATTTGGCTTTTACATACACCATTCATTGGCGAAGGCGGAGTTGTCTCCTAAATGCATATTATTATTACCCGCTGATGGAAAAGGTCATAACTTTTATACAGGCTGTGCCAAGTAGTTCACTTTTTAAGAGATCTCATTTAAAAATTTTGAGTTCAACATACTGACGAATTAAAAGGAACTTCTTCCAGGTCATAATTTTCAAAAAAAACTTCTAATTATTATTGAAAATATTTAAAAAAAAGACTTTTGAAATACATATACGTATGAATTTGTACGATTTCAAAATGTTCTCTAATGACGTTATGGCCTACCACAGTGTCCTCTAAATAACATATATGCTTGTATTATATCTCCATAACGGTATTAATTAGCATAAATTTAATACGAGGGCGTATTTTTATGTTATCTACCTAGCCATGAAACAAAAGAGTGACGATGTCAAACAAATTATTGAAAAATTGCTGTCACTGTTAGAAGTACATGTGCTAAGTTGTGTTTAGTTTATGCTGTGTATAGAGATTTGAGATGGTCCATTTCTCGATAAAATGAGTGAAACTAAAGTTGAACATCGAAGAGTAATAAAGTTCCTGACAAAGGAAGGCAATGGTCCAAAAGTAATTCATGAAAGAATGGTTGCTGTATATGGAGGAGATACACAATCTTATTTCCAAGTAAAATGTTGGTCTAAACTCTTTCGATGGGGACGAGAGTCAATCAATGATGACCCAAAGTCCGGACGACCCGTTGAAGCTCGAACTGAAAACATTGTGCGAAAAGTCGAAAATTTGGTACTGAAAGATCGGCATGTAAAGATCTCTGTCATTGCCAATGAAGTCTGTATATCTGAAACAAGTACTCTCAAAATTTTGCATGACGATTTGGGTATGAAGAAGGTGTCTGCACGGTGGATACCCAGATTGCTTAAACCTGAACAAAAACTGTGCAGAAAAGAAGTTTCTCAAGAAAATTTGTTCAAGTTGGAGGGACAAAACATTTTTATCTCGAATTATTACCGGGGATGAGACTTGGGTATATTACTGGGACCCTCCTAATAAACAAGAATCTATGCAGTGGGTTCATAATGGCTCTCCACCACCAAAAAAGGCCAAGACACTATTTTCTGGAAAAAAACTGATGGCAACTGTTTTCTGGGATGCTGAAGGAGTTTTGCTTATTGAATATATGCCGAGAGGGTCTACAAATGGAGAAGCCTACGGAAACACAATTAAAAATTTAAAAACTGCTCTGGAGGAAAAATGCCCACATTCTTATCCACAAAAAACTTGTTGCTGCACGACAATTGTCGGGTTCATAAGGCAAACAAAGTTCAGCACATAATCAATGACTGTGGGTTTATAGAGTTAAGGCATCCACCTTATAGCTCCGACCTAGCTCCGTCAGACTTCTTCTTATTCAAAAATTTAAAAAAAGAAGCTGTTGAAGAATGTTTTTGGGGGTTACCGAAGCAATTTTTTTCTGAGGGTATGGGGCAACTGGAAAAAAGATAGAATAAGTGTACTATTAGTGTTGAAGGGAGTTATGTAGAAAAATATTTTTTTTTGTTCTCTTATGTGCTTTTTTTCATGACTAGGTAGATAACATAAAAATACGCCCTCGTAGCATCGGGTAATTCTTCGTTATAATATTTGCATATTGTGTTGTTCTTACTGTTCTCTCCATGTTCGTTGTTTCTTTGTTGCAATGTAGTTTATTTTATTAGGATATATTTATTTACTATTTAAGTGAATCTAATAATTATGTTTATACTCCCAACTTAAAACGACATTTATTGTATATGTTTTCATGACGCTAGGTGATCTTTTAATTACACCTTTGACAAGCTGTGGCTTCATGTGCTTTAGTCACGGGCTATAGTTAACTCTAGGATTTTTAGTTGCAAAAATCAATTAAAACTCAATCAAGTGGGTTGACACTTGTTACCACTTGTAACCAATCTGTCAAAATAAAAACTCATTAGTGACACGTTTCACTAAACACTCGCTCCGCTACGCTTCGCTCGTGATAAATAAAACTCGTGATTGAAATGAGGTTTATACAACTTTAGACATAATTTACTATTGTTGCTTCGCTGGGATACTTGTATTTAATAACAATAAGTGTTTTTATTACGTACAAATACATATACAAAGTACAGGTATAAATTAAATAATAATTCAAATTTACGTAGTAAGTTATTAATGGGATACAATGAAGCAGTAAAACGTAATCTCAAGACAAAATTAAGAATATCTGCTTGCTTAACTTTGATAAGAAATGCTAAGTGACTATAAAATATTGCTTAACTAACTTAACCTAGTATTCGATAGTAAGCACCGCTGTACAATCATGTTTACCACCAGGCACAGCAATAAACAACTGCTGCATTACAAGTAAGTGAAAACCTAAAACCACTAGCAGTATGTGTTAACCAGTTATACTGATAATAGATGTGATTTGAGTTTCGATTTAAACCTAGATAAGGTGAGTCGTTTAGCTCAGATAGTAGAGAATTCAATTACAGTGTACATATTTGAAAAGTGAGAGATCGTGCGTGTAATGAAGTCTTGCGAGGCGTGGGTGAGATAAACGCTGGAAATCTTGTGGCTAAATTGTGTATATCAGATCTCAATCTTATTTTATTATAATGATGTGGAGGAGATTCATTTAAAAGTATTCCAGAATAGAGATACAACGCCTGTAAACCCTACGTTCCGTCATGGCCTACCAGTCTATTACGCAATTTGTGAGATATGATCCCTAGGAATCGGCAGTGAGGGGTACATTGCAAGACTGAACTTAATGTAATTCGAAATCGATTAGTATCATCACTATCATTGTATGCAGTCCTGCAATGCAGCTTTGACGGCCGATCCCTTTCATCACTCATAATGAGTGATCCTATCATTCGAAACTGGGCACAGTAATCGTGATACTATCACTATTACTGTACCCAATTCGAAATTACATTATTCATTTAAGACAGTCCTGCAATGTACCCCTGCTGACTACCGATCCATAGTGATTACATTTACGTATATTATAAATGTATCCTAGATAAACATTTTGTATTATTTGAATTCTGGAGATGGTAAAATAATCTACTGCCCCACAGGAAAGCCTCACATAACATTTTTCTACCCTTTCATTAACAGTAAGTCTGTAAGGGTATAGTTCCTTCAAATTAATATAAGCAGTGCTAATATATTTGGATATTTGATCTTTGTATCTGAATGAGTTGTCAATGTAGAGACCATGACTCCTCGCTCTAATCACAACCGGTAAATGTATTTATCAATGATAATATTTAAAGTTGCAGCGAATTTTTTAGATTCGAAATGACGCCCTGCGATTTTTCCGGATTTATATGAAAGCTGTGAATGACAGATGCTTTAAACAGATCTGAAAGATCAGTGTTAATGCTGTTCAGTTTGCCATTCGGAAGGGGAAAAGAGTAATAAAGTTGAGTGCCGTCAGCATATATGTGTGATTTGCAATATTGTATACACATTACTGACATTACACAGTAATCATTTTCAAGTGAATATGGTAAGTAAAATGGCCCAAGAACTGCACCTGGCGGTACACCTTGCACTGAGGCAAAGGGAGCAGAACTGCTATTCAATCTGACCACTTGCGTACGACCATTTACGTTATTATATTATTATTAAAACCAATGCTTTTCAAAACAGAAATGATATTATCATGTTTAATTGTATAGGATGCCTTTCTGTAATCAAGTAGCACCAGACAAGATACAAGGTTTTTATCCGTAGCTGTGATCAGAGCATCAGCATCAGTCATCGATTGTGAACAATGTAGGTCACAGTATATATAAAAACAAAATACAGAAACTAGGCCATAAATTATTCTTAATTTTCATTTAATAAAAATAAATATTGCCAACACACATTTCACTAGATTTAGTTATGGTTTTTACAAATGAGATTTTATCATAAAAATTGTTAAAGAGGATAGATAGCCAAGTTCTATCTAAAATAATCGTCGCTCACATTTTCAGTAACATTTGTTACAAGCCAGCGAGGTATATTTATTAGTTGGCAGAGAATATTTCATCAATTATTGTTTTGGCCGAATGCACCTGTTCAAATACTTGTAATATAACATAATGAAACTATTTTTAAAGTATTGTTATACAGTAAGTAAAAAGAACTACATTCATTTTGAACGTTATTTTGTTTATCGTCTTTTATCATTATCACAAATAATGTTAAATACATTTAGAAGCACTTTCATACGTATGTACAAATATAAATAATCTTCTGAAGCATGCAATATATATATTTGATTTATTGCACAGGCACACAATAATATATGTAAGTAGTTAGATATTTCTCATTTATGAAAACAATCCTTCAAATGTCGAAACATTACATAGCTTTCATCACACAAGTATATACTTGGACCTGAGCAACCAAAAGTTGTTTCTACGGTAATTTTAGGAACTGAATCCCAATCTTCAATTCCTTTTTAAGATTGGTTCTAGTTTTCGAGATATTCAATAAACTATTTTTTTATGATTTTTGACAATTAATGGCCATTTTATTCAATTAAAAGTATAAATAAGGAATGAAGAGCGGTGGAACTGAGTCGTTTGTATTGGTTCTGATCAGTTTCACGCATTAGAGTCCATCTGTAGTCTCTAATCGTGCCATAAATCCCAAAATCCTTGGCATCGTCTTTCGATTTTCGCCACATATTGGTGTAGTTGCCCCTCCTCGCTCGTTTTCAGGTAAAAAATCAAGATGAGAATGCAGGATTGGTATTGGTTGTAATCCGATTCTCGCCATGCCTTAGTTGTAGTTGCCCCCTAGCTCATTTTCATGGAAAAAATCAAGATGAGAATGCAAGAAATGAATCTTGAGAGATATTTAAGCTTCTTGCGGTAACTTTGCAATAAATTGTCGATTATTTGCTTGAAATCCGGGAATTTGCTGTTACCGAGAAAGCTGTGATCAACACTTTGAAATGATGCCTATGCTGCCGCTTCAACAAGCATTAAACATTTCGTAAAGTTTCCGTCGGACATTAATTTTCAAATATCAGATCCGGCAAATATTTTTTCTTTGATTTTTTCGTTTGACAATTTGGGAAACAACTTGGTTAAGTACTGAAAAGGCGGTCCTTCAAGGATAAGTGTTTGTCAAGGCTAAGTTTGATGTGAAAAGGTGACAGGAAAATGATGTTTTGTTTTCCTGGCCCAAAATTAGTACGACCTGGCCAATCTTTTCTCATATAATGATAGCCAGTTGCAGGGCTATCCACAAACACAAGACCAACAAAATTTGCATCCCAATCAGGAGACAAATTACCTGTTGGAATAACATGTAAATTCAATAATGCTCATTGTATTTGATTTTGGTCAAGACATCACGCAGCCTGTCTTAATATTCCTTCGTTTGTACTGCATGAACAATAAGAATTGATAGTTTTTCATTTCCAATGTGTAGCAGATCAGCTTTCAGAGTGTATTTTGAATCATCGATGAACAAACACTTTTCATTTCGATCGTACATCAAATAAACCGTTGATTTTATCGCACCAACACATATTTTTTGAAAAACTATAGAAGCGTCTAATTTCTGTTTCTGTATATGCAGTGACTTGTGTTCGAGTGTGAAGATGTTTCCACTGCTGGAACCGTGATGCAAAGAACTCTGGTGTTTAATTCGATAAATTCTGATCACTAATCAAATCACTTTGCGAAATTTCCTTCCATGACGAAATCGCTTTTATGGCGGAGCTGAAGTCGAAGTTCCCAGGGCATTTGCCCTCAAAATGTATTTTGAAACATCGATGAACAAACGCTCCTCCATTCGATAGTACAGCAAATAAACCGTTGATGTCATCGCAGAAACACATGTTCACTTCTCTTTTGAAGAACTGTAGCAGCGCCTGTCAAGTGTCAAGTTGTTTCCACTGCTGCAACCGTCATGCAAGTAACTCTGGTTTTTGTTTTGATAAATTCAGATCACTTAATCAAATCACTGCAGAATTTTCGTCTACGACGAAATCGCTTCCACGGCAGTGATGATGTCGAAGTTCCCAGGGGCCCGATTCTCGAGTCGAGAGAACAGAGATTTCGAGAGAACAATGGAGGGGATTCTCTTGATATGTTAAAAATCGTATTCTTGAACTTGAGAGAACGATCCCTTCTCTCAAGAGTTGGGAGAATATACATCTATCGGTTCAAGTCAAGCGAGCATATTAAAAGTTAAGAGAAGCATGCGCATATCGACTTAAATTATTTGAAATTATTTTGTATATGTGACAGCGATATATAAAAGAGTAGTATAGTATAGGTTATGGTATAGATTAGATTATAGATAGTTATAAGCAGTACGGTAGAATAGTGCATTTTCACAGTATTATACATGTTTGGAGTAACATCGATGAAGAAGAGATTTTTATAATGAATCAAGTACTAATCGATGTTGCGAAAGCAGAGGAACTCTATCAACGTCCTCGGCGTCGTTTTTATATGCGGGGAAAATGCGTTTAAATTATCTGATATACAATTTAGAAAATTATTTCGTTTAAACAAAGAAACAACAAAGGCGTATTACACTTATCAATTTCTTGACCAAGTTATTGATCAAGAAATTGTCGTCAAGTTATTGTTGACCTTCCCTGTTTTACACTTATCAATTTCTTCACAAAGTTTTTAGGTGAATTAGTAGTTCCAATAGTGCAAAGAAGGAAATAAAAAAATTAATAAATTTACCGAAGATTTGTGTTTGATATTGAATATAAAAATAACTGCACAAGAGATGCAAAAGAAAATAAATAATTTACGCACACAATTCTTTCAAGAAGTTTCAAATTAGCATGTCATTTTTAACGACATGTATGATATGTAGAAAAATTAATAATAAATTGATAAGTGTAATACAACCTCATAATATTTCATTGATATGATTTCTGAATATGCTGAACAATCATCCCGAACGTCGGCTGTTAACAAAAAATGACGAATATAGAAACATATTCGCTGTACTGAAACGTTTTAACATTATTATAATACTTCAAATTTACTAACACAAAATTGTCTAGTTTTCCAACCGCTCACAGGGTGCAAATGCAAACTTAAACCAGTATTCCACAATGCGTTGATACTTTAATGTGAATATATATAGCATATGTTATTGCATTATATTGAAATAATATTAAACATGTATGATATGTAGAAAAATTAATAATAGTTTACATTTCTATAAGCTATTTAAAAGATATTGTTTTCGTATTACATATTACCTTATATACACAGTTCTATACAACAATTGTCCTAATCTGCTTTCATTTTCAACTTGGCAACATTGCACTGCTATTGCCTACACGATCGACACACATCCCTACCTAAAAACAGCTATACTTGAAGTTAGGAGAACGAGGGATGGGAATGTGATCTATCACTTCTCTCAATGGAACGTTCACTTCTCTTAAGCTCGAGAATCGGGCCCCAGGGCATTTGCATTTATATATGGATAAATTGGTAATGAGTCATTGCTCGTATGTGCTAGTTTTTGCATTTATACCGACGACATTTACCAAGAAAAAGCAGCAATCATTAATATGATTTTCCGGTTCTGTGCATAGTGTTGTCAATGAAAGTGAAAAATACAAATTTTCATCGTTTGTAGAGCTTTGTTCTGCACGCGTTACAAAACAATTTCGGCACCCACGGTTTTTGAGTGTTGTGAAATTTTTATTTATACAAATTTCACAAATTTACATAATGCAAAGTTATATTCACATACCTATATGATATAAAGCAAAGGCCCAAGGACCGATCCTACCCTGAGGCATGCCTCGCTTTTCTCTGAAATAATCTAATTTATTACCATCAACATCAGTATAATATTCTATAAATAAATGAACTTTGTTAATTAAAAAATATATACATTTGGATCTCAAAGAAGACAGATTAGATGGAGTGTATCTGAAATTTTAAATGCATTTGATATGGTAACATTTTTTATAGTCTTAAAAATCATAATATTTTAGATGGTCAAGTTTACCCCTTACCAGATATTGTGTTTAAAAATCATTGCTATTTACGTACTTAGTTTCTGAATTATTCCATACATTATAAGTATATTCGTTTTCAATGCAACTCATATTTCACCAGTGATTACATAAAACGAAAAAAATGTGGAAATTAGAAATAGCGTTTCAGCGGAGATGAAATAAAAGTTTGCACACGGCTACAATAAAACTCTAAATTGGTTAACCTACATATGATACACACAAATATTTTGGGACACTTTAGTTATCCATCGGAGATACGTCTTTGCTTCTTAAATTTTATTTGCGATTCAAAATTTGAAAACGCAAACAGAAGTAATAATTTAAGTATATTGACCTGTTCCAAAAATAGCAGGCAGACATGTCTTTAACATGATTTAAGTATCGCTAACAAAGTTGCTTTACCCTAACGTTAAACTGATGTTTTATTTTTATTTTTTAATACGTGAAATATTGCCTGCATTAGATACTACACACGAGGGCTTGCCCGTGTAATGTAAAGAAAACAAACATTCAATAAATGTAAAGCAGAAAAACAGAACTTGGAAGTATACACAGAAAATAAAACTAAATATTAGGAACAGGATTAGTTTTTGGGACGATGGACGTATCTAAAATAAACAAAATTAGAACTACTTGATTTTACGGATGCCTTTATTATTTTTATGTAACAGGTGTTAACTAGCGATTTGAAAAGCCTTTATATATAGAAGATATGATGTCACTTTTTGTTCCGAAATAGATGGTACGTCGTTAGTAGAACCCACGGTAAAATATGTATGTTAACCGCATGCGAACCAGAAAGCGTTCGTTCATTCGAAGTTGTAAGAATAAAAGTTTCAAATGCACAGTTGTCACATTTTTCACTTTTGTTTAACATTAGAAGAGAAGGGAATCTTTCGTTTGTTTTTCTATTTATTTTTTTACTAAGACCGTCTAAGCTTTGGCAATATTCTAATCTTGATGTACGAGTTTAGGCAAGCGTTTGAAATATACTTTCCTTTGAATTTCATTATCCGTGTTATTTTCTAAGTAAATACTAAGAAATTTCGTGGATGACTACAACGCAAAAGAAACAAAGCAGATATTACAGTTTGTACTTCTTATTATCTCAATTGTTTATTAATAGATTTAGTAAAACTCAGTATCGCGCTGTTATCAAGTTCATTACAAAATAAGAAAAGTCTGTTTATACCATACTGGAAGAGATGTCATCGGTTTACAGGAATTCTTGCCCTGGAAAAACTATGGATTTTAAGTGGCACAGTCGCTTTAAGCAAGGTAGGGAATCACTTGAAGAAGACTCAAGGCCAGGGCGACCCCAGAACTTTAAAAACGTCGAAAAATTCATAATGGAAAGTACTCGGCTAAAGAAGATGCAACCATTTTTAAAATTCTTCATTGATGGTCTTGGAATTATTAAGGTCAGTGCAAGATGGGTGCCGAGAATACTTACGCCGCCGCAAAAACAACAGCGGGTGTGTTTTTGAACCCCTGTAGTATTAAAGGCGGGGATGGCGTACTGAGTTGAATTGTTACTGGGGATGCAACTTGGATTCATCATTATGAATCTGAGAGTAAGCAAGACTCCACGCAGTAGCATAAAAAAGGCATACCACCGCCCCAAAAAGTTTAAGATGTCATCGTCGGCCTAAAAACTCATGGCAACTGCTTTCTATTTAATTAATTAATTGATTGCAAATATAAAGGCGTTATCAATCATGGAGAATACTACGCTGCAATCCTGGAGCGGCTAAAAGAAGTCATTAAAGAAAAACAAGGGAAAAATTGACGAAAGGTACCCTGCTTCTGCAAGACAATGCTCCCGTTGGGCTGGCTCCCCTGCAAAAAGTGGGCTTCGATATTTTGAACCACCCAGCCTACAGTCCAGATTTGGCTCCCAACGAATTTTACTTGTTCCCTAAAATGACAAAAGAGCTGCGTCGGTCCGAAGGAATAATAGTCATTATTGCGAGTTAGTATACACACTTTATCTACGACTAACTGACGATTACTAAAAAAAATCAAAATAATTAAACAAAATGTCAGATTACTATAATGACTATATCAATATGACGTTTGACGGTTAGTAAAATAGCCGGACTTGTCTATCGTTACTACGATAACGTTGAGAACGTTATGTTCTTATTAGTGAAATGCAGGGAATAATGGTAACGTTATGGCTCATTATTCCGCGGTCGGATTTCATTATTCCCTCCGGGTATTATTGGTGTTATTATTAACCAATAGTGATTAATATAATACCTACTTTATTGTTTAGTCGTCGATAAAGATGATTATTATTATTATTATATTGGCGTAATTAGATTTTGCAAGTCAATCTAGACATAGACTGTTGCAATTTTGTCTATATAAACGTATTAAAAACCAACACCCACGTGAATTGGCTTTGAAATTGTGTAATCTATATATATTTTCGTGAATAACCCATACACAATTCTGTAATGTAAACAGTATTTTCGGCCAAAATTAATGATGAAGCTTATGTGAAGGCGTGCGACACTAAGCGGTGTAAGTGTTACTCGTATGCAATAGAAAATAATTTATTGAATTAATACTGAAAATTAGATAGAAGTAGGGCGGTGCGCACCACATTTTTCATCAAGGGGAACAATCTATTTTAAATTTTACATAACAGTAAAATGCTCCTATTGCAAATAATTTTATTTTTAATGTTGGTTTTAATAACGTGAGGAGATTATTCAATAAGCCAGAATCTTTGACAAAAATATAGAATGTCAACAATATTTATGTTTAAATACAGTTGTTTTATTTAAATATAGGTCATTATGTCAATAACATTATCAAATAATATTTATGTTTAAATACAGTTGTTTTATTTAAATATAGGTCATTATGTCAATAACATTATCAAATAATATTCTTCTGGGTTTTTGCAAAAAAAAAAAGGTTCCCAGTAGTCGAAATCAATTTATTTTTACAGAAAACCAATTAAAGGTTAATAAAACAAGCATTAACCTATACCAAACATCTGTCAATATAGATACTTATGTAAAATTATGGGATTTATTTGATGACACTTTGACATGGTTCAGTTATACGAAGCTTTGTGTACTGATCTGAGTAGGGCTATGCCATATATAAGATTTGTTCCAACACAAATAACATACTGTTAAGGAGCAATCTGACTGCTTAAGAGAAATCACAAACTTGTTTCTGATTGATTTTACAACATTTGATTGGTTCTGACTTGTTTGTGATTTTATCTAGGAACAAACTTATATTCTGCGAAAATCGTGCAGTATGCTAATCTTGAAAACGTATTACTATAGTTGAGTCGCTCTCGCAAGCAATATGCGCCACTAAATTAAAATGGCGTCAAATTTGAGAGGTTGCAAAATTTTACCTGTCAAGTAATATAACCTGCAAAAGCAATTTCAGGACTGTCATAAATAATAATATTCAAAGGTAATATAACGAGAGCTTGACAAATAGTCGACTATTTCATTGTGATCAATTTTTCGAGTGTGCGCTACGGTCAATTTGACGAGACCAAAATTGGCATTAATAATTTGACTAGAGCACGAGAGCTTTAGCTCGAGGGCTTTAGTCTTTAATTATTAATGCCAATTTTGGTTAAGTCAAATTGGGAGGCACACGAGAAAAATTGAAACAATGTAATAGTCGACTACTTATCAAGCTCGAGCTATATTTGTTAAGATTATTTCCTAAACCAAGTTTCATAATAAAAAATGAGTTGTCAAATCGATGTGATTATCAATAATTTCATCCGAAACATCGCTAAATCTCTTTTTGTCGGACATTTTCATCTATTTGACACGTTTGCCACTTAATGAAAAAATACATACCTGATTTGTTACCTACATTTGAATAGTCGATTTGTAATAGTCGCTGATATCAAGAACCGGTACCTTTCATTGGTTAATTTCAACTTCAGTTTTGATTGTGATTGGACAAAATTTAAATTTGACAGGTGAAGGAAATAATCATACAACTTTTGACATTTGTCAACAATGCTTGCCTCCTAAACAGTATAGCCAAATGTTACATAAAATATAGGTGTAGAAAAAATAATATTTAATAGGTTTATTTCAAATTTTTAATATGTAACTGGCTTTCATATATGTAATAGTATTTTACTATGGGAAGGTATATATCCTGAAATATTAATTAATTAGTTCAATTTTATTGTTTTGAAATTGTTCCGGCCGATCGAAATTTGTAGTGGTATTAAATCGTCGTCTTTAGTTCGTAATTTGGCCGTGTCGGTTGCCAAAACAAATCGACTATATTCGTATATATTTGCGAGGATCGGATACTGTATATATTGGGGCCATTGTAGAAATGCCGAAAGAGTGTTCTTGATACCAAACGTTATATGTACGTGCATTTGAAATTTGTTATACAAAAGTTGTTTTAAATTAAGCTTTATATAATTTTATCCTCTTTATAAACGTGGGAGTGAAAGTGTTATTTCTGGTTCGAAATTTGAATTTCTCTTATGCAAAAACTATTCCAAATCCAAATCTAAATACTCTTATACTCTTAATAAATCTGTATAGAATGTACGACTTGTCAGATTTTTTCAAAAAGCTGCTATTCGGTAATAATAAAACTCTTACTTCATGTCCGAATTTTGTAATTTTTTTAAACCAAAATTGTTTCAAATCCGTTTCTAAATGCTTATGCACTTTGTTATACACCAATGCATAATTTGCGAAATATTAGTATAAAAATGTGTTTGTATAAGAGTCAAAGAGCTTGAAGAAGGAATTACGAAAAACATTTATTATAAAAACTTAGTAGTTGACATGGATATTGGTAAAATCTCATTTTTTTTCACTGACGTAACCTACTACTGAACTGAAAAGCAAATCAGCCATTAAGATGATCTTACATATAAGTTTTGTTATTGTTAGCTTTTACCGTTTGGCTGCTGTCGTGGTCGCAGACACAGAGGCTGGATGCACACCAATTTTCAAAACAATTCATTTGTCAAACAAAATGTTTGAAGTACGTCAATGTCCATAAAAATAGATAGGAATGTTTGAAGGCGATGGCATTGCAAATTCTTAATTAATAATGTGTTAATAAATTTATTTCTTATTAATTATAAATGTCAGATTAATACATAATTCAGTTTTGCAGACATTTCGTTAAATTTGTGTACAAAAACCTAATAATTTTTCTTATTTGTGTCAAACAAATTATTTGTCAAATATGTTGTGTAGGTAATTGGTGTGCAGCCAGCCAGGTTGACACACACAGAGAAAAGGCATTTTGTAAAAAAACCTTTTTCGGTATCAGGATCTTTAAAACGTAGACATCTGCAAAATCTCAAGGTCGAAAACTTTCGTCATCACAATACTTAGAAGGTGCATGAATAACCTAAAATGGCCAGATTCTAGCAGACCTGCCTTTACCAATGACAAGGTGAAATGACCTCTTTTAATATAATATATACGAGGGTGAAAAATTAAATCCGCAATTTTTTGAATTTCCAGCGTTCTAAATTGAAAAGCAACGCTGTTTCTGTCAACTACCATATGCCATTAGACTACTATCAAAGTTTGTGAAAGCTGTGTCATGTAGTTAAAGTTTGGCAGCTATTGTAAGCAGACAACCTCGTGCACTTTGGCGAAAATGGAAAAAGTCATTATCATTGTTATTTTTTGCAGGAAAAAACTATCACTCAAAACAAAGGTAAGCTTGAAAAATGCTATAGGAAAATAAGTGGTAAAGAAGTGCTTTATTGAATTTCGTTGTGATCGAACAAACACGTTTCTGTACGACTAATTAAGGTCACTACCCTGAAACAATTGAGAAAATCTACAATAACACGTTGGGCGACCAGACATTGAAAGTGAACGAGATTGTAGAAGTCATACACATGGCATATGGGCTTCGATATTGATTCATCCTTCAAGAAGGAAAAATCAATGGCTAATATTACAGCAACTTAATAGACAGGTTCAACGGCGGTTTGAAGAAGAAACGACCGGATTATGTTGAGAAATAAAACGGTTCTTTGTCGAAATGACTATCTTTTCAAAATGTTATGGAGATAACACATTTAACAATATAACATTTTTAATATAAATTTTATTTGCTGCCGTTTCAACATAAAGGCTTACACTTATCAATTTCTTGACCAAATTTTTAGGTAAAATAGCAATAACTATAGTGCAAAAGTATGAAATAAAAAAATTAAGAAATTTACCGAAGATTTGTATTTGATATTGAATGTAAAAATAACTGCACAAGAGATACAAAAGAAAATAAATAATTCACGCACACAATTCTTTCAAGAAGTATTAAATTACATGTCATTTTTAACAATATTCCAAAATGGAATTTGTGTTTACATTTTACACAGTTGGCAAAAAACTTTATTACATGAATATTACTAGAAATCACTAAAAACTTGATCAAGTTGAGAAGAAAAATAGAACATGTTCTAATTCAACAAGTTCTTGGTCAAGAAATGTTTATACACGCATAAAACAAATTTGTTTCAAAAAAATCTGCTATGCATGAGATGCAAATACTATATAATAATAATCTTCCCTCTGAAATAAAAAACGACGGTTTAAAAAAGTTTAAGTATAGAAGAAATTATTATTAATAATAAATTGCTACTCTTGTGAGGATTTGGTCAAATATAATGTAAGTGGACTATAATGCACAACTGTTACAATTCATGTCATGTTTGTGAAATAAATAAATTATTTTATTATTGTTATGTTTATCTAATTCGTACCAGGGAATGATGTCCCCGTCCGCTACTTAAAAGGTTTAAGGTGGCCGTTTAATAGAAAGAGAATCGTCACATTGCTCTATCCTTTTCTAACCATTAGGCGTGTATTATGTGTTGCATACGTGACTGCATTTATATTAGCCATCTAGTTGAAAGTAGCAGCGATATAATTTGTAAAATAAATTTATTAAATAAAAGATGATGCTACTAACGCGCAACGTATGTCTTACATTGAACCAAATTATATAGAGACTGATAGACCAGACCGTTTTTTTTTGTATGAGAGAAAAAAGAGAGTTTTTGTCTCATACATACACGATTTAATAGAATATGTGTCTATTTTGAAATCCTTGATATTTACCCTAAATTGTAAAAATGCAAATAACGTCCTTACAAGAATAATAGGAACATACTGTTACATATAATGTTTGTTTTGTAAATACCTATGTAGTTCTATGTCCTTTACCTATTTGATTTAGATAATAAACAGGTACTTTTAGTGATTATTGCATTTCTGAAACAGGAATATATAGGCTGATTCAATTTTGACGGTCACCATGTATTTATTCAAATTCGTTTTTGACCATTAATAATAAAAAGAACAGAACTCTTTGCTCAAGAAAACCCGTAAGTAGTGAACCTGTCAGTGTAAGAAACACAAGGCCTATAATGTGTGTAAAAGTAAGAAAAAGAGAAACAATCAATATATATCACATACCTACAACAGTCTAATTAAATAAGTTAAATATACATGTGTGCTCAGACAGTTGTCTTGGATATTATAAAATGCCTTCCTTGTCATCAAGTGTTTTATTAAGTTCTGATACCGTATCAACTATTAGAATGACCAATTCAATTGGAAAAAAATTTCAAAGACCGCCATGAAATTTATCCGACAGTGTGCATTTCGCACGTTAATAATAAATTACTAAATATAATTAAAAACAAGATCTGAAGAATATTAAAAAAATTAAATTTCTTACATGCCTATGTAAGTAATTTTTATTACAGAATTAAAGAAAATAGTTTAAAAATTTTGTATAAGTACCTAAATAACTTGCCTAATAATTAATACCAGTGGCCGAAATTCGACTTTAATTCATTAAATTTTTAAGTTTGAGTTATTCAGGTTCTTTTCTCAAAAAGTATACTTCTATAACCGTTGCATATAATTTTTTTCAATTTTCTATTACGTTAGCTGCGAACGTGTAGAAATACGTCGTTATCCATTAATTTTCGAGTTAATTAATTGATGTATTTATTTGTAACACATATTATACATAAATTTTATCTTTCTGCACTCCTTATTCATATGAACTTTAACTATCTATGCCAGAGTACAAAGCTTTTTCGTCATGTATTAATATATACCTAGACAGTTGTATTATTTATTCATTTCAATTTTATTAGGGTTTCACAAAAATGAAATAGTATGCTAGTTTTCATATACAAACTAAAGAATATATTTTGTCATATTAAGATGGCTACCTCACCAATCTCAATTACATTGCAAACATTCTGCTAACATATCGCACCACAATCCGGCTTAATCCGCAAACTTATCTCCAACTGAAGTTTGTCCGAATAATATGGGAAAAATTGTTAAAAAACAGGAAGTTTTTGTACTAAAAATGTGCTTACTTCGAATATATAAATACTTGTAAGATATTAGTAGCTTAGCCTATAGAAAAATAAATTCTCTTTCTTTTGATGCTTGATCCAAAGCAATTAAGGGTATTCCTTAGCTGCCTTTTACATCTAAGTGTCTCCACCCAGCATTCTGATTTAACAAGGAATGGTTTTAGCAGAAAATTAGATTCTGCCCCTCACATTCTGGATAATTCCGCTAGTGTACGATATAATATAAAAAATAACTCCTGTGATCTCACTATTTCCTCTAATTTAATTCTATAGGAAAAGGTAATCAAAGAATTTCCAAATTTTTCGAATTTTTATTAAGGAAACGCTAAGAAAAAAATAATGAAAAATTATCATTACACCTCTGTCAGAACATTCTGTAAACCACAACAATATACAGATCAGGGCATAAATTTACAAAATACATATATACATGCACAACAAATATTAAAAAAAAATTATAAATGAGATACACTTTAACATGTATTCGCAAATTTAACCCAAAATTGTCTAGACTTATTTTAGGTAATTTTTATTTCATAAATAAAATTCCTTTTTGACTTTCTTATACCTACGTAGTAAAAGGAAGTATTTTGATGACAAAAATTCTTGACCTCGAGATTTTTGCAGATGTCCACGTTTTGAAGTCCCTTGATACCGAAAAAGTGGTTTTTAAAAAATATCTGTGTGTGTCAGTGTGTGACCACGATAGCGGTCAAACCGCTACAGCGATCAATTCCAAATTTTGTATTTACGTGTATAATCTACCTCTTGAGATCTGATTAGATTTTCAGTAAAATCGGCAGACCGAAAGTAGTAGTTTACTTCAGTAAAAAGATTTAGTCAATTTAGGCAATATTTCGTCAACTACTAAGTTTAAACAATTTTAAAAAGAATTCATATGTACTCAAAATAAAATTTGAAAAGAATTTTATTAAAAAAGTTTTTCGAAATTCCTACCGGAAGTAGGTCTTTTACTCTTATCGAAAACTAGCTTTTTGCGAATATCTCGCAAGTCGTGCTTTCTAGACAGGTACAATACGAGTATAAAAGTATTTGAAACATAATTTTAAATATCTTTTGTATAAAAACAATTTCAAAATTCGGATCGGAAGTAGCATTTTTACTTTTATCAAATAGCGATTTTTTGCAAATATATCGTTATTTATGTATTCTATATATATTTATCAAGAGTACAAAAGTATTTAGAGCTGGATTTGCAATGCCTTTTGGACACATGAAATTTCAAAATTCGGACCGGAAGTAACACGTGTACTCTTATCGAGTAGGACTTTTTTTCGAATATCTTGCAAAGTATGCATTCTGTAGAGATTTATTAAAAAAATAAAAGTATTTATAATAGGATTTTGAATAATTTTTGTATAAAAAAATTCTATAATTAGAAACGCTCATACGTATAAGAAGGTCGTGTGGTGCCCAAACCTCTTTTTTTTATTCTTGGTATGATCGGCATCAAACTTCAGGTACAGGTACACGCTCCAGACTATGCTAGAGTTTTTCTGAAAATTTGCGCTGAGTTGTACGTGCTTATTGGAATATGTGGAATTATATTATTTAATATAAATACCAATCACTTCATTTTAACCTACAGGAAATATATAAATAGATAAACACATCGAATATAAAGTTCAAGTCAGATTGATTGAATTATACTTCGACATATAATTTTTGTATGCATTTTTAAACTCAGAAATACAGTTATATATTGTATTTAATATTTGGCCAGTATATAAGAATAACACAGAATGTTTTATATATATATATATATATATACAGGGTGAGTCATTAGTAGCCGCTTCTTCGATTGCTCTTTTGTGTTTTAAGTAAAAGAAAAAACAATTAGTGGCATGGTTGCTCGTGGCGCATATTGTAAAAATACTTTAAGCTCTGACGCACTTCCAGTTCCATCGGAAATGCATGAAACTTAATTTTTTAAATAACTGATCCTATATATTTTTGGATTCTCTAGTACTGCTTTAAATTATCTGTTCAACTGTTTTTTCTTTTTCAAAATTGAGCTAATAGTTTTTGAGTTATTTATTTTTTTTTATTTTTTTTGAAAATATTTGACCAAAACACGTGTTTAGAAGTAGAACTAGTACAGTATGCGAATCTGGAAATACTTTCTCATTTAATTTCCATAGATTTGCATTTAATTTGAAATATAAGTCGAATATGTTGCAATATGTGTACATTAGGGTGACCATTATGTGTTAAGAAAAATTATTTTTTCAACATTCTCTTTGGCTACTAATGTTTTGTCGAAAGACGAATGACAACAGCAATATATTCTACAAGTAGTTAGTCAATACCGTAAAGAATTTCCGGACGCATACAAATCGACTGTTGTTAGCACAACTACTGAGCCATAGCTAAACCTAAGGCTGGGAATTTGTCAAACGTTTTACTCATTAGCTATTGCTATTCTAGAAAAAAATCGAGGTATGTACATAGTTTTTTACATTGAATTTCAAATCTATCTATTCATGTATAATAAGTTGCACTTTAATTCAACAGAAGAAAAAGCGAAAAAGTTGATTTTTTCCAAAATGGGGGAGGGAACATTAACCCCTCTGCGGTACCCCTTAATATGAATCAAATAAGTAGACATTTTATGTGGTATATTTTTACATTTAACGAAAAAAAAATAGGGGGGTACCCGAAAGAAATCTCAAATTTGAAAAATAACGACCACCCTAATGTAGACTATGTTGCAAATTATTTGCCAATTAAATGAGAACATATTTTCAGATTTGCATTTAATTTGAAACATAGTGTTACGCTGGGTTTCAAAGTAAATGCGAATCTGAAAATGTTTTCTCATTTCATTTTTATTTAATTTACACATAATTTGCAACATAGTGTAGATATGTTACAAATTAAATGGAAATTAAATCCAAAAGTATTTTCAGATTCGCTTTAATTTGTAAGACTCTGTGTATGATCACTTTGATCACCAAAACATAAATACTTTTTGTAAAATACTCTGTGGGCTAGATATTTTCGGTAGATATATTACTAAATAAGAATACGAGATGCATCAGTTCTATTTTCGGCTTTTTGTACGAATAGTATTATATCAGTTCAATTTAATGTTATTTGTATATATGCGATTGCGATTTCTTTCTTTAATCGTTACTCTTTTGGTGTCTGACAGAAAGACATATATAACGTCATTGTATGATTGAGTAAGATATACAATAAGTTTGTCTGATCTTCGTGCGGACACTATATTTGCAGAATAATTTTAAAAACTAATATTATTGTTGGCAGCGCCCTCTGTTTAAGAATTACTGCACCCATCACCTTGATTATGATATATGGAATCTACTTTTCTTAATAAAGAATGTCCAAATATGTCCGAATCAATCCGAATGCCGTGTAATAACAATTAAAAGCACAAGACAGCTATAAAATACGCTTAATTGCTTTGTATCAAGCATCAAAAGAAAGAGAATTTATTTCTCTAGGGGGTAAGCTACCTAATATCTGGCAATTATCTATATATTCCAAGTAATTAAGAAATAAATTAGCAGATTTTTGGTATAAAAACTTCCTGTTTTTTAACATTTTTTTCCACATTAATCGAACAAACTTCCATTATTAAAATTACCCAGTCCCCTGGAGATAAGTTTGTAGATTATGCTCGTATTTTTTAATTTTTAATTTATTGCGTACTAACGGTTTCTGGTGCGATATGTTCGCAACATGTTTGCAATGTAATTGAGATGGGCGAGATAGCTACCTTAATATATTCTAGAACTAAGGAAATTTGATGTTAATTAATTTTTTCACAAATCTACCACACTTGCTATATATGCATGTTAAATATAAACTGTTGCGTTTTCCTCATTTTTTCACTTCATTTTGTTGGTTTTATGTAGACGGATCTGTACACCGTTAAAATTTCTAATTGGAAAATTAAACGTTAGGCTGTCACGTTTGGCAAGAAAAATGTTTCAAATTTTAAGCAAAAAACAACGTACACCTACATACATATTCGAAAACACTTGTTTTTCGCACGACACCACAACCGTCTGCAAAATGAAATGAAAATTCGTAGGCTCATCCGGTCAAAGTGTACAACGATACAACTATACTTAGAATGCACGTAAAATATATATACATACATATAAGAAATTGTTTAAGTTAGGTTATTCTTGAAATACCCTACTGAAATTAACAAGGTGTGAATTCCATTCAATATTTTTTCGTCTGTACATATTCATTCAAAACTGTGCATATGTAGTAACAATTTAGTCTTACCTAAACATCTTTCTCAATAAAATTTGAAAAAAATATGCATAAATTCAAGTACTTTTATAATTAAATTCTTAGTAAGACAAATTTGTTCAAACTGTGCGTTGTCCGACATCTATCGGAGAATTTCAGTACTTCAAGAGTATATAATTAGACAACCAAACGTACAGTATTTCAGCTTTCACTACACCTACTCCGTAGAGATGACGCTGGCTACCTAATTTGATGTTTCAACAATTTATATGACAAAATCGGACAAAATTTATAATTACATACTTAATAATATAAAATGTTATTTTATAGCATATGTGGGAATTATTAAATCTAAATAAATGATGAAGTACAATTTGTCTTCAGTAATTCTACGTCTGTTTTGTGTGTATTTATATATAAATATATAAATATGATTTTACTTTCTTATACGTAGTATAAGGAAGTATTGTGATGTTGAAAATTTTCGACCTCGAGATTTTTGCAGATGTCCACGTTTTGAGGTCCCCTGATACCAAAAAAGTGGTTTTTAAAAAATGTCTGTGTGTGTGTGTGTGTCTCTCTGTGTGTGTGACCACGATAGCGGTCAAACCGCTGGAGATATCAATTCCAAATTTTGTATTTACGTGTATAATCTCCCTCTTGAGATCTGATTAGTTTTTCAGTAAAATCGGTAGACCGGAAGTAGCAGTTTACTTCAGTGAAAAAATCGAATTTTGCCAATATTTCGCCAAATACTAAGTTTATACAAATTTATAAAGAATTCATATGTACTTAAAATTAAAATTGAGAACAATTTTATTTAAAAAGTTTTTCGAAATTCCTACCGGAAGTAGGTCTTTTACTCTTATCGAAAATCGGTTTTTTGCGAATATTTCGCAAATCATGCTCTTTAGACAGGTACGTTACCGGTATTAAAGTATTTAGAACATAATTTCCAATATCTTTTGTATAAAAAAAATTTCAAAATTCGGACCGGAAGTATCACTCTTACTCTTACCGAATAACGACTTTTTGCAAATATGTCGTAAATTATGCATTCTATATATATTTATTAAGAGTACAAAAGTATTTAGAATTGGATTTGCAATATTTTTTGTATATATGAAATTTCAAAATTCGGACCGGAAGTAGCACTTTTATTCTTAGCGAGTAGTACTTTTTTTCGAATATCTTGCAAAGCATGCATTCTATAGCGATTTATTAAGAGAATGAAAGTACTTAGAATAGGATTTTGAATAAGTTTTGTATACAAAAATTCTTAAAATTGTATAGTTTGAAACGCTCACACGTATAAGAAAGTCGTGTGGTGGCCACACCTCATTTTTTTATTCTAAATTATGAATTATGGTGTCGCACAGTATAAGAGTAAATCTGGCAAAACCGTCATTTATAAATGTATATATATTTCTCCTTTTGCTTACCTTTTAAATTTGTTGATTGTAAATATAAATAATATGATATTCTAACAACTTCTTTTTCTTTTTGGCTTTTAAGTCAGGCCTTAGGCCTTTTACTTTTAATCTTATCTGTATTAATCTTCATATGGCTTGGTGGAAATGAACTTGAGTTTCTTACATACCAGGGGGCTTTCAGGACCATCCTGAAGAAAATATTTTCAAATATTGGGATTGATTTTATATGAGTCGGGGCTGCGTGTTGCCATATCTGTGATCCATAGGTTAACGTGGGTCTTAGGATTTGTTTGTAAATTCTTAATTTTAGTTTCGGATCGAGGGTACTGGCGGAGCCCAGGGGCCCGATTCTCGAGTCGAGAGAACAGAGATTTCGAGAGAACAATGGAGGGGATTCTCTTGATATGTTAAAAATCGTATTCTTGAACTTGAGAGAACGATCCCTTCTCTCAAGAGTTGGGAGAATATACATCTATCGGTTCAAGTCAAGCGAACATATTAAAAGTTAAGAGAAGCATGCGCATATCGACTTAAATTTTGTACATGTGACAGCGATCAATGTTGATATGATACAGAAGAGTAATATAGGTTATATGGTATAACTAGTTGGCAGTACAGTAGAATAGGTATACTATACGTGCATTAAATTATCACACATTTTTGGAGTACCATCATATTGATACAGGTCACAACTTCAGCCTAGAAAATGTTAGTTTAGTTAAACAAAGCAACAATAGAAACTTAGATATGTGGGAAGCCATATACATGAAAAAACATAAAAATTATCTCCTGAATAATGATATTTCTCCCCTTAATAACAAACTGTTATCTTGTATACCGACATCGGTTAACACTTAAGACACTCTTGAAATATGTATTAAACTTTTGAGTAATATCTTATTTAGAATTGTTAATCCATAATCCTGTCACTGTTAAATTAACCCGTTGTCTTTCTCAGAAATATTTTGTATTTTCCATTGAACTAATTGACAGAATGATATATTGCTAATATTCGTTGTAATTTTGCTTTCATCGTTTTTCAACTACCTTTAAAATTGTTGTGTATAACATGTATTTTTATTATAAAATGTCTCGTAGATAATAGGTTTAAATAATTATATATTAAACTTTTCATTAATATCCTATTTCGAATTGTAATCCGTAATTCTGTCACCGTTAGTTTTACCCGTTTTTTCTCATTAATATTTTGTTTTTCCCATTGAACTAATTCTCAGAATTTTATACTGTTAATATTCGTTGTAATTTTGCATTAGGTAATCGTTTTTTCACCCTACCTTTAAAATTTGTCTGTATAAATGTATTTTTCTTATTATAAAATGTCTCGTAGGTAATATGTTTAAATAGTTATTAAACAAATTTTGTGAAAAAGGTGTTTTATTTTATTTTATTATTTTTATTACTTATGTTATATATTATATTATTTCTACATGTATGATATGTAGAAAACAATGTTCACTTTTCGATGTTTAGCCTAACACTTTCCGCAAATCCAACTGATATAACCGATAAACCCTTTCAACATTACACGGGCTATTTAAAAGAAATTGTTTTCGTATTACATATTACCTAATATACACTGTTCTATGCAACAATTGTCCTAATCCGCCTTCATTTGCAACCTGGCAACTTTGCATTGCTATTTCCTACACGATCGACACACATCCCTACCTAAAAACAGCTATTCTTGAAGTTAGGAGAACGAGGGATGGGAGTGTGATCTATCACTTCTCTCAATAGAACGTTCACTTCTCTTAAGTTCGAGAATCGGGCCCCAGGAGTGGCCAGAGACTGCCCCTGCCCATTTCTGCCTTCTTTAAGGTGGTTTTAAGGTGATATGAGTACGTGAGTCTTCTGTCCAGGTTGATCCCTAAGTACTTGACGCGTGGTAGCCAAGGTATTTCAATATGGTTGATGTAGATATTTCCTCGAAACGGCTTTATTTTCCTACGGATGATCATGGCTTGGGTCTTATCTTCGTTTATTCCTATTCGCCAGGTATGGCACCAGGTTATGAGTTTATCGATGGCAGTTTGTAGGGTTGAGAGAGCAGCGGTAGTTAATTAACGTTGCTAACGTAGCTGTGTCATCAGTTTATGTCGCCAAGAGGGTTTTTGGGGTCTTGGGAATGTCTGATGTAAAAATTGCATACAGATGCGGTGAAAGGACTGAACCTTGGGGAACTGCGGCGGTGAGGATTCTGAGTGAACAAGGTGTTGTTAAATGCAATTACAAGAACATGAGATAAATTTCCAGAATTGTAGAGGAATGAAAAACTTCCATCTTCTATTGTCCTCATCAGAAAAGATAATGTAAATTGATTACACTTCTAAAGGAGCCAAAGATAACACGCACTTTTTTATGACAAATAAATATTACGTTATTTAAAAAAATTGTTGTACGTTACTCAGTGGTAATCCATATTAAATAATGACAAAAATAAAACACGTTTTTACTATGTTTTTAACACTTTTATTTTGCAATACCCGTGACAAGGTCTACCCCTTGGGGAGTCATTTTCAATGAAACACCGTTTGGAAATGACTCACCAGATTTCAAATTAGCCACGGAAACATTGTAAAAAACATAGTATAAAGTGTTTTAATTGTACCATTTTCATACTAAGGTTATAAACAGAGGTATCAAATATAGATCTGTCGCATATCAGTGGGGCTTTCGAATGCGGCCAGACTGGCATACTGATATGCTATGAGAAACTGGATTAGTTTCATTAACTTATCATGTTTGACCGACAGATCACAGTTTTGTAGATCCAGTTAGGTTTACATCATTCTAATAATTATCACTCTAATAATAATTATTATAATAAGTAACTATAGTATATATTTTTTTTTAGATTTTTAATTAGTTAGACAGTCTGTAGACATGCGTAATAAATCTTTATTTATACGAGAGATAAGAATTTTAAATAAAATTTCACTCTAATACGAAATTATTATTATGAAACGAAATATTAGTGTAAAACAAACGATAAATAAGCTGTCATTATTTATTGACATGTAAAAGTGCAGTGGTGGGAGATTTCGAACTTTGTGTAGTAATTATTGATAAGTAATTACCGTTAAAGGTCCTATATCGGGCTCTTTTTTTATCATTACACATAGCATTTTCCCTATGTGTAATGATAAAAAAAAAATTGTCAATGCATTAGCGATATAGTCACTGTATAGTAGACAACCAGTTATACACTCGTATTTTGACAAGCAGGAACAGTGAGCTGTCGTAAGATTTTTATCAGTCAATTTTCGTTAAACTTTTTATTAAAATTTTAAAATAAAAATTGAGTTTGTAGCAGAAACACTGTACGACGACACACGTGTTAAAATGTTATTTTATTTTGCTTATTTTAAATTGCTCCAGTTCCTAATCACCCTCGTGTCGCAAATCTTACTCGCAAAATAAAATAGCACTTTTAACAATTATATCGTAAATAACTAATTTTGTACAATTTTTCTTACAATTTTAAAATTCGAAATATATCACGTAGTCAACATCATAATTGCTACATTAAGGATTTCCCGCCATTTCCCACTGGCCGATACAAATAAAATAATATTCTGGAGATCCGTTTCTCTTACTTCTACCATAAATTATTTGTACGGAAAAATTAAACTTTGCAGCGTACATAAAACCTTTTACATTTATTACGAAACTGTTAAAATTTAGCGCGAAAGTATTTGATTCGGCAATAATACTTGTACTGGTAACACTGGGCGATACAGAGTACAGAGCAAAATAAAGCTTAGAAGAATTAGGTTATGTTTTTAATAAAGAAAATGCAGAATATCACTTGGAACAAAATAATTAGTTTATTATAACAATTAAACGAACTTAAATGTGAAGTCTAATATCATAACAAGTTCTCGAAATGTCCACCTTGTCTTTCAAGGCAATAAGCAAGGCGATCTTGAAAGCAACGAAGTGTATTTCTAATAAATTCTGGCCTTATTCCATTACATGCAGTACGTATACGCTCTTTTAGTTCATTCAAGTTGCGTATTCGTACATTGTTGTAAATTTTACTTTTTAGGTAACCCCAAAGAAAATAGTCATTTGGAGATAAATCAGCGGATCTTGGAGGCCATAGTATGGGACCAAATCTACCAATCCACCGTCTTTGAAATAAGTTATTTAAAAAATTCCTGATAGCGTTAGTAGAATGTGGCGGGGCCCCATCAATTTGGAACCAGGGTTCATCAACATTCATCATCTCAATTGATGGAATGATATGGTCTCTCAACAAATTCAAATATTTCACTGCAGTGAGGTTACCGTCAATAAAAAATGGGCCAATAAGTCTATCGCTTATTATTCCAATCCAGACATTAACTTTTTGAGGGTACTGTGTTCGGGTCAGGTCTTGAGCGTGAGGATTTGTACGGGACCAGTACCTAATGGATTAATGGATAGGAAATTTAATAATTTTTCATGAATAAATGTAGGGTACAAACCGAAAGTTCTGAGAGTTGACTTCACCGTTTACGGTAAATGTAGCCTCATCAGTAAAAATTATTTTATTTAAAATTTCTTGGTTTTCATTTAACATGTTAAACATTATTTCACAAAACTCACTTCGTTTTATATTATCCTCTTCGAAAAGCTCTTGATGATTTGATATTTTGTATGGCCTATATTTAAATTCTTTCAGAGTTTTGTATACCGAACTGTACGATACTTCAAAATGTTTAGCTACATCTAAAAGAGATCCTACAGACCGTTCCTCTACGTAACACAGGATATTTAATTTCATGTCTTCTGTTCGAACATGATTGGTTCTATTTCTTTTTTTGTGAGAATTTAGAACACAACCATCTTCTTGAAATTTTTTAAAAAAGTTCAGAATTGTTTTTGCACAAGGTATAGGCCTGTCTGGATAATTGACGGAAAACATGTCTCTAACTTGCCTTAAACTATTATTTTTCTGGTACCACATTACTATTGCCACCTTTTCATTTGTGTTGTATTTATCCATGATTTATAAATAAATTATCTATTTTTTTAATAAAATGTATTTAATTTATGACTTATGTTTGAATAAAAATTCAGAAATATTAGACATAAAAAATGTTTTTCCCGTCATGGCAACCTGATTTAAATATTAAGGTATGCTATACGTAAATTCTTCATTGGTGTATAACTGGTTGTCTACTATACAGTGACTAAATCGCTAATGCATTGACAACTTTTTTTTATCATTACACATATGGAAAATGCTATATGTAATGATAAAAAAAGAGCCCGGTATAGTGGATCGGAAATGTAATATTGGTTGCATAGCACATAATTTAATAAGCCAAAGATGCCCGAGTATTTATTACACATAGGGAATATATAATAAATATTTGAAATAATAACTCAATATCTAAGTGAATAAAAATTCATTTATGACCAAATATTTACACATTTGTAACCGCGGGAAAGATTTTTACTAGAATAACAATTCATAGTAATGTGGGTTGCCTAATTTTAATTTATTTTATATTCATTTAAAACAAAGTAAAGAATAGTTGAACGAAAAATAAGTGCAGAACGGGGTAGCTTTTTATTCAATTTATAACGTGAACCCAGCAAACAAATCTCCTCCGAAGGATTTTTAAAAAAAACTTGTTTTTAATATTTTGACATATTAATTAATTTTCTTTAATCCGATAATTTTTTTCTAAATTTGATTCTTCAGCGGGGTAGATTACTAAATTCTTCATAAGTTGACGTTGAAAGGTTTTCTCCAAATTTAAAATCAACAAAAATATCTTGCACCTAAAATCTGCTATTTTTCCATTGTTGACAGATCCACTATATAGGGCCCTTAAGCATTGAGTTTAATAAAAATTGATATTGGCACATACATTTTCAAATCAAATAAAGGTTGATATGTTGGAAGTTTATTTCAAAGTAAATAGAATCTCTGAAAATGTTTGCACAATAATGCTCTGCGTTTTCCCGAAAGACCACAATCGCATCGGACAATTTTTAACAGAATAATCATAAATTTAGTGAACTATGGAAACTTCGATCAAAAAAGGTCCTATATATTATTCCATTTTTGTATTCCCCGTATAATTCTTAGTCAAAAAGTTATAAAATAGTATATGCCTGGAATTTAAGATTTTCAATTTATTATTTTACTAAAAAATGCAATGATTTTATAACATTATATTTCTCGAAAACAACATACTAGATGGGCATAATTTTTGGTAGAGTTGTTTGTAATAAGAGGTCATAATACAAACATATTTTATTTTTTTGCAATTACTAATTGAATTTGCAGAAAACTGGATTAAAGTTACATGACATATTTTTGTCTAAAACTGATTTTTTTATAATGAATTTTTCTAAAAATGAGCTTAGAGATATGATAATTGTATATATTGGGGTAATGATAAAAAATTGAATATAACTTATTTACAAAACAGCAATATATAATTCAAAGAATATGTGGAATATGGCACAATGAACAAATTTTAAAACCAAACAAAAAAAATTAATCACTTGATTTTAGTATGGGTAGAAAGAAGAACTATTACGTGAATGGATGAGTAATTAGTAGAACAGAAATTATAAAATAGCAGTAAATATGATCACTTAAATAGGTAAAAATTAAAAGTATTCAAATCCACTTTTAAAAGCTCCTGAACATGGTTCCGAAATGATAAATCGACATTAATAAGGCGTTGAGTACTTATATTTCTAAATATTTGTCGAATATGATCTCTCATAACTTCTTTTGTGGTTACAAGTATATATTTGCTCTTTTACGGATCCCTATATAGAAAAAAAAAACTAATTTTGTGATGGCGGAAGACCCAGCAGGCTAGTAATAGGGCCTCCAGGGGCGAGCCACTTTGCTAGAAACATTTCGTGCCTGTTGCATAAAATGTAGGGATTCGCCATCATGTTGCATCTACATCACTTCGTAAATTTAGCGTAAAATCTTTCAGTAATTCCATTAAATTCTTGACAGAAATTACTCACAAGCTTATCCGTTAATACCGCATTCAAATAAATCATCAAATCATCCAATCATCCAATCACCAATAATTCCTCCCCATACATTTATGCTCCACCTATGTTGATGATCTATTTGTTAGTGAAGTAAGGATTTTCATTTGAATAGTAATGAACATTTTTTTGCTAACTGTTCCATTTATATGGAAATTAGATTCATCGGCAAATAACACACTATCAAAAAGAATTATCCGGGCATTCATTTTAATTACCGCCCATTGGCAGATCACTCTTCTAGCTTTAAAACGATGGGTGCGTAACTTAATATTTAAATGTATTCATTACAGATGAAATTTATTTCATTTTAAGGTCCTAGCAACGATGGTTTGGCTAATATCCAGCAAACGACTTCCTTCATGGGTACTGAACTGACGTATGGATTATCTATACTTGCCATAAGAATTCTTAAATGATTTTGATTATTAACCACATATTTGGTTTTCAATTAGCAATACTACTAGTAGTAATGAAAGCGGCCATTACTCTTCTAAGGGTATCTGTTTTGAGATATCTTCTCTCAGGGTAGCGCTGCTGGTAAACTCGTTGGGCTGATAAATAATATTTTTGAAATTCCTTCAGTACAAAAAGGCCGTATTAAAAAAAACAAAACTGGCAAAATTATATAAAAAAACGACAATACTAATGGTCACAAAATAATAACGTCTTGCATGTTTTTGATGAGAAATTTAGAACGCAATTTAAAAATGAACCTATGTACGGCTGTTCCGTTAGAAAAAATTCACTTTTAGACAAAAATATGTCATGTAACTTTATGCCAGTTTTCAGCAAATTCAATTAGGAATTGCCAAAAAATAAAAGATGTTTATATTATAACCTTTTATTATGAACAAGTATGAATAATATATAAGGTGTTCCATTCAGAAAACTATAACTATGGTCAGCTACCAAGTTCTGGAACACTCTGTGTAATACAAAATAATTTTAAAACGTGCTCCTAATAAGTTGCTACCATACGAAAAAAACCGCCACGAGATATCTTTGCTCATAAAGTCACAATCTGCCTTCCCCGCAGAGATAACTCACCGTGTATATGTAATTTTGTTTTGGGATAATAATTTAAAGTGAAACTAAACATCATGCATCTGTATAGAATTTAAATAAGATTAGCGTCTCCCATTTAAAACTCACGAGCCGCTACTGGCGAATACATTTATTGCTTAATGCCAAGAAGTCGATAAAATACATGAACAAATGCTGCTGTTTTCTCAAATTTATTTGTTTATATTTCTACATACAAAATAAATAAGTCATTAACATATCGTTATTCCCCTCATTTGGAATTTGCCTACTTGAATTCGTAAAGTATACATTCTAAAAAGAAATTAGCAAAAGCCTACACAAAATGCAGACCATCATAAATTAATATAATTTATAATGTATAATATTAGTTTATACGTTTTAGTGACGATAATTATTGAGTTAGCCAATAAATAAAATAACACAGAAAGTCAAAACAAACCGTTACGCCGTTAGTGACAGTTTTAGTTGAAATCCCAAAATGTAAATTAAGAAATTCACTTCTATTATATACACCAACCAGTACCCATCGCACACGTTTTACGCATAAATACAAAAATTTGGAAATAAATCTTAGGAAGAGAAAATAAATATTTCTGGTATTTGTAAATGCATCAAAGTTTTTGATATCTACCAGATCCGAGTTATACGACGTGCCGAAACTATTTGTTATCTATGGTAGTCGAAATCTTTAAACCAGAACAGAATAAATTTTTCGATATAAACGCAACCATCTAAATTATATGATGAGACGAAGTTAATATTCGATTTCTGTATATAAGAGTAAAGAAACATTTTGGTGTATAAATATCTTGTACTCACAAGGATTAAGTGAGAATGTTGTATCCACTTATAAACGTCTCCTGGTCGCGGACTAATAATAAAACTATGCGTAACGTCTCTACTTTGGAACAAATCTTCTACGGTAACTTTTGATAACGCGCAACCCTAATACTGAGTCTTCGGAGTCTGCATAAGCAGAATTTATATAGAAACAGGACTAAGCTTTTCGTATAGACTTTAAAATTAGACATCGCTCCAGTGGAACACCGTAATAGTAGTGAATATTAATTATCTAAGACGAACTCCATAATTTTGTTGGTCCGACCGAAGATGAAATAGTTTTTGTTGTATACCATCATTAAAACGAATCATAATTTATGACACGGAGGCAGATCAAAATCTATTTTGTGTCACTAGGAAATACAAAGTGACATAAGAGACAGTCAACATTAGTTATTGCTTTAATAATTTGTCTATACATATATGCCATGTTAAAAGAGAAAAAAAGCACGACGCCGCTTTACGTGTGTTGGTGAATGCCAAGAGTCCTACAAAACATCCAATAAACAAATTTGTGTGACCATTCAAAACATAAACACATTACTCAGAAAATTGATACAATCCTGAATGGATAATAAATCACATGATTTTAAAATGTTTACATTGGGTAAATGAAAAGTTGCCTTTTTAAATTGCTTCAAAAGTACTAATCGCCTAACGACAGATTTTATAATTTCCAATCTGGTGCTTTTGTGATTTCTACATATTATATTTATACAGCGAGATCAAAAATTATATTGATAAAGGTTTGCCATGGAATGTAAAACGTCTGTCTTAAGTTATATCATTAAGTGTCATAATGACAATTTGTTAGTATGACAAATCACACTGTCATTAATATTTGTAAGTGACAAATATTAATGACAGTATGACACTTAATGATATAACTTAAGACAGACGTTTTACATTCCATGGCAAACCTTTATCAATATAATTTTTGATCTTGTGGTACAATCTGTTCATTAATGATTGAAAGGCGTTTGAATCGCCCGCGCTTCTTTTTATGTCGGAAAGTTGGTGCTTCTAGACGATATAGCGGCAATGATCAGTGGCGTCTTGCTATCCCATTGTTTTTATTTTGGTTTTCGTTTTCATCTACTTACTTTATTATTGTACTTACAATAGATCGGTACAAATATAATCAATATTCGTTTTTAGGTTATGATGGGTTTCACAAATCTGCACAACAAATTTATAGTTGAGGCATGTTTTCATTCAGGATTACGCAATCATCAAGGAATATGGTATTATTCTTTTCAAAATTACTACCAGCAATTTTAAGAAGAATTTCCCAACGTTGAATTTACAAATGATTGTTTTGTACAGCATATGTTCGTCGTGTAACAGACAGATTTCGCAGAACAGGGAATGCTGCGAAAGGAAAACCTAAAGGTCGTTCTACTGTCCTATCTGAACAAATTGTTGCAGATATTAGTCAAAGAATGGATACGAGTGTAAAAAATCAGCCCAAACAAATTTATCACTTAGTACTTGTCAAAAGGCTTGCAAGAAAGTTATTCATTTATATCCATACAAAATAACTGTAACTCACGAGTTGTTACCTCTGGGTTTGCCTCGTCGTACCCAGTACTGTGAATGATTCAAATGAAGTTTTAAATAATGACGATATCTTGAATATTACTTTCTTCAGTGATGAAGCATGGTTCCACCTCAGTGGATGTGTAATTCATAGAACAATAGAATTTGGTCTGGAGAAAATTCTCATATTTTCATAGAGACTCCATTACATCCTCAAAAGATCGGTGTATGGTTAGCGATGTCAAGAAGAGAAATCATCGGTCCTATCTTCTTTCATCAAAATGTTGATGCAAATACCTATCAAAATCTAATTCTAAATCCTTTTATCAAACAACTTCACAATAATGAGTTGCATCGTGGTTATTTCTAACAGGATGGTGCTACAGCCTACACTGCGCAGAGAACATTACATTATCTGCAACAGTTTTTCGGAGATTGATAAGTAGAGACTACTGGCCTCCTCGGTCACCAGATTTGATCCCTTTGGATTAATTCATGTTTGGTTATTTAAAGAATAAAGTTCATTCTAACCGTATCCATACATTGGAGGAATTACAACATACAATTTCAGAAGTGTAAATGACATTAGACCAGAAATATTACAGAATGTGTTCGACAATATGAAAAGAAATTAATGGTGGAATTCTGTAACTTCTCGGAAGCTCCGGCTATCGTAGGCCCTGGCAACGAAGTGACGTTGCGATGACGATTTCAGAATTTTTAGAGTTAGTGACGTAGAAGTGTCAATTTACGATTTTTTGCACATAACCTTTATGTTTAACATGTAAACAAACATCATCTCGTAAACATATACCAAAATCTTTCAATTTAAAATTTTAACTAATAAGAAGATTGTTTGAAATATAATATAGCGATTGCTTTTTTGCATTGCATTTTTTTTTAAAGAAAATGCACGGAACATTTTGTAATGCCAAGGCATAGTATAACCATATGTTTATACTGCTAGCAAGATAGCACGAAACACTTTGGAAAATTTCAACAAGAACTGCTATCATTAGGAGAGTTTCAAAGGACGTAGTATCGCACTAGTGTATAGTGAATTTGCAGATAAATGTCTTTTCAGGCACATTTATGGATGATGAAATGTGATTTTTTTATAAAGCCAACAAGAACAGATATCCCTATCAAGTGGACATTGTTTTTCTTACAAGAGTACCTAAACACAAAAAAATACATAAACCTAGCAGACAATATCCACAGAACATAAAGCATGTGAAATGTGCACAAACTAATTGTTTGAAAAAGTCTATTATGGTATCGTGTTCACAATAACTTCACAATTTAAAGTTGACTTTTTCATAAGATTTTCTAATAATAAAACTACATCAAATTGAGAGGATGTTTAACTTTATATTATGTTGAAGAAGATAAGAGGAAATTTACCTGTTTAGTCAATGAATTTCTTTATTTGTAAGTCAAACCGCAAAGATTTTATCAATATGTAACTATATTGAACGATTAATGTTTTAGGCTCCAAAAAGGTAACATTAAGTTTTAATAGCATAGGCCAAAGTACATAAATGGTTGAAGGATATAGATGATTTTGTATTTAGAAAATCGACCAATCCTGTGCTGTATTGTTGTACTTGGTACACCAAATCATTCGATATTATTGCAGGATTTTGTTGTCGAGCCTCTGAAATTATAGTAATTGAAAGTTCTCTTTATTTGCAGTTTTTACAGAAGAGTAATATTCATTAGGCTGAAATTTGCACTTTGTCAACTCAAAAGAATGTAAAAAATTATTGTTTAATAAATTTACCAGCAAGTATTATAAAACAATAGAAGACATTTGACTCATATAATTATACTAATATTGGATATGAATTATATGTTTACTATAAAATCTTAACAATAAAGATCAAAAAGAAAAATAATAATACTGAACTAGAAATGTGAACTTTGAATAATAGGTACTCAAATAGAAATTGTTTGTATAAATATTGAAAAATAAAACACATTTTATTGTCAAATATATTTTTTTTAATTAACCTTACCATAATAGTGCTGAAATTTAAAAAAATTACAGTATGTGAATATAAAAAATATATATACAAAAGGAGGGTGTTCTTCATCGGCTAAAGGTGGAGCAAGTATATCAACATGTGTGCCATCAATTACACCTACATCTCGTGCACCCCATTTTTCATAAAAACTAAACAGAACAATAATTTTTAGAACGTTTAGAAAAGATATGATTGCCCTTGGTAAATATATGAACTGGGTGCTATCAATTAAACAAAATACATCTCCGGTCTCCCATTTTTTATCATAAAAACAAAATAAGGAATTATTTTTAGAATATTTTGATACAACATAATTACCCTTACTTAACACGATTCTTCGATTCACAATCACTGGGAAATTTTATCCATTCAGGGAATAAATTGTTTGATATTACAAGACAGGCCTGATGAACTATTCGACTTACTGAATTCTGACTGAGAGAAACAAGGCTATTAATACCAACACTATTCTGATAGCTGCCTGATGCTATGAAATTTAATGTTGTTAAGACCTGTAACAAATATATAATGTGCACTATAAAGTTAATATGCATTTCAAGTGATGTTTATGATAATAACCTTCAAATGTAATGGTATATTTGTTTGTTATATGTCCATCCAATAACTGGATCAGGTTTTGAACAGTGCCTTTATTCAGTCTAAACATTTGTTTAAAATGCCTGTTTGGTATTTCAAAAGGATATCCGTGATTTCTTAAACGTTTTCGGAATATACGCATATAATTTCTAAAATAAAGAAAATAGAGAATATTATGTATACTCTATATATTTTATATTATCGATTACCTACCTGTTGTGATCTTCATCTAATAATAATGCTATAAAGCCATTCATATTTGCAAATATAAAACAATAATAAATATAACGAATAAACAAACAGGAACAATAATAGATATAACAAATAAACAAACAGGAACAATAATAATTATAACAAATAAAGTAACAGAAACTATAAATATAACAACAGGAATAGTATATTAACAATAATTATATAATAATAATATAACCACAATATAACCAACAAAATCTTTACTCACGAACGTTTTGACATTTCTACGTCACTAACTGTAAAAATTCTGAAATCGTCATCGCAACGTCACTTCGTTGCCAGGGCCTACGATAATCGGAGCTTCCGAGAAAGTTACAGAATTCCACCATAAGATAGAGTACAATTTAAAATATCATCATTAGAAAACAATTTTATTGTAATTATCTTTTAATAAATTAACTAAAATTTTTCCCTTTCTCATTTTTTTATGTTACGCTTATGATATACAATATTTACAGCCTCGGAGATTTGACTAGCACCAACTTAAAGGAAAAAAATAGAAAGCGGGAAATTCAACCGCCTTCCAATCATTTATGTACACTCTGTACATATTGAATTTATGTTAATCGCATCTGACAATTTTTTGCAAAATGATTTTGTATTTATTCGTTCAAATACAATAGAAATTCTTCATTCGCATGCTGTTATTTTCTAGTGAGGTTATCATTGTTAGAGATTCATCTAAATGGGTATATTAAAATAATAAAATTAATTGTATTTTAAATATGAAGATGCGTATATACAATTTCAGGAAGTGCGTTTTTTACTGTACTGATAATAAGAAATTAGAAGACCTGCATTCTGATTGCCTTAATTTGAGTTACTTCATCGAGCTTACTGATTTGAAATTTAGAATATTTTGGTGACACTACGTGTAGGGCATTTAGTACGGGATTGGACAATTTATGCGGCGGTTTTAAAAATCACGCTATTCACTTGTACAAATAGAAATCAGTATAATTTTTGTTCTGTATACTAGCGGACCCACAGCGGTTGCCTAATAAGTGTGTAAAAATGGGCAATATCAGTTTTCAAGATGGCGTCGTATCCAACGGAAGCGCGTGTGGAATAAATCGTATTTTATTATAAAAATGGGGAATCAGCTACGGCAACACACTTGCGTACTCTAATTTGGAAAACACCTTAAGAAGATGAAGAAAAAATGAGGTGTGGCCATCACACGACTTTCTTATACGGATGAGCGTTTCAAATTATAGAATTTTTTTATACAAAAATTATTCAAAATCCTATTATAAATACTATTCTTCTCTTAATAAATCCTATAGAATGCATACTTTGCAAGTTATTCGGAAAAAAGGGCTACTAGGTACGAGTAAAAGTGTTATTTCCAGTCCGAATTTTGAAATTTCATGTATATAAAAGACCTTGCAAATGTAGCTCTAAATACTTTTGTACTCTTGATAAATCGTATAGAAGAAATAATGTACGAGATATTTGCATATTTGATAAAAGTAAAAGTGTTACTTCCGGTCCGAATTTTGAATTTTTTTTTACACAAAAGATATTTAAAATTATGTTTTAAATACTCTTATACTCGTAATGTACCTGCCTACAAAGCATGACTTGCCAGATATTCGCAAAAAACTGATTTTCAATAATAGTAGGAATTTTGAAAATCTTTTTTAATAAAATTCTTCTCAAATTTAATTTTGAGTAGATATGAATTCTTTATAAATTTGTATAAACTTAGTAGATGACGAATAATTGGCAAAAGTTGATTTTTTCACTGAAGTAAACTACTACTTCCGGTCGTCCGATTTTACTGAAAATCTCATGAGATCTCAAGAGGGAAATTATATTCGTAAATACAAAATTTGGAATTGATATCTATAGCGGTTTGACCGCCATCGTGGTCACACACATACACATACACACACGCGCGCGCTTAGGAGCTATTTGAATTCATATATTTGTTGACAAATTCAAATAGCTCCTAAGTTTAGTTAGTGCTATATACTTGATAAAGCCACAGTGTGTGCGAAACTAGTCGTATTTTTGTTAATACAATTTTTGGAAATTGAAACACCTTGTTTTATTTCAAGTGTTTTTGCTCATTTTATTAAAATGGAATTCCAATAAGTTACAACCAACTTATCACAACATAATGAATAAATAAAAAAGACAATTTAGAATTACCACACGAGCCAATAAAATTTCAATGATTACAGATGTGTACTTTGAAAATGAATCAAATAACATAATAAATAATGTTTCACAATTATAAGGCAAATTTTTTGGAGCTGTCATAGATGAACGTTCAGAAGGATAGAAAAAATAAAAGTGAATATCTGTAATGAAGAAAATTTCTTTGTAGTAACAGATATTACTATTATGTAAAAGGATACCGGTGGTTCTGAGAAAAGGAATTATTACTATTGAATTGGAAATTTACCAAACCTATGACACCACACTCGTAAATTAAGTATTTTTTTAAGAGTATGCATTTTGTCAATTCGTAACACTGAATATTAAAAATAGGTAAATATTAAAAGTTTATAGCTGGTACAGTTTCACACTTTGATTGACTTCCTACGCAATTACCTAAATGCTATCGAATGGCAAACATCACAGCATATTAAAATTGAAAGTAATAAAAGCGTTCTCTAATATTAACATCCCACCGCGTCCTTTACACTGCATACAATCTCATGCGATACTAATTTGCTATGTTTATGAAATTATCATACTAAACTCATTTAAGAGTTTGTTAATTAATTAGACAGATATAGTGGAATAATTTAACATGTCCTTGAATGCATTTTATTGACATAATTTTTCTTGCGACTAACTTAATAGATGTATATTTGAATCTGTAATTAAATGTTCTTAGAATGACGTACCTCATCACAGCCTGCGCATCTGGGCTTTAATTGTTCAGAGTAATGCCTTTCACAGTACAGTTTCTCGTCGTGTACGCAATATGCAAGGTCGACCAGCAATTCCTTGCAGGTGGTACACTTGAAACAGCTCGGATGCCAGAGCAGCGTTCCCATCCTCGGCGCCGAAACACACGGAAGAACTTGCAGGGGTTTGCTGCATTCGGCGCATATTGCGTTGGGCGGCGCTGGGCGGGCCACCCCTATATCCAATGCTATCTCATTACGGGCGGATATAAAATCCTGAAAGGACAAGCATATAATAAAACATCAGAGGATTGACGCATCGTTAACCTATATTATAAAGGTGACACGAACATTTGCCATGATTGAATGTAAAAGAAACAGTGACATTTAAATGTTATCCAAATTGTTATTCGGTGTATTATTACACGTATTCTGATTATAATATATAATTTATTTTAAAATGTGAGAGAAAAAGATAATAATAATAATAATAAAAGAAAATATAATGAAACGAATAAAACTAAATAATGAATTCATTTGGCTGTGAACTCCGTAATCATAAAATAAAACTTAAAAAAATGGCGTAGTTCACCCTAATTTATTGTAAACCTACCTACTCCACTTGTTTCACTACACATACTATGGCTTCTTCAAGTGGAAAAATATATACCTGAGTGCGAAATAATAGCAGTGCATATAGAAATACCAAATCCAAGTATTTAATTGATGACTAGAGCTAGGACATAGCTAGGATAATTAGGCAAATTGCCTTATTATGCCTTTCATAGGTCTTTTTTAAGACTCTGCCTTTTTTTTAGGAATCTCCTGTTTTCTTGCCTTTTTGTGCCTTTTATTGTATACTAAATTAAAATTTTAAGAAAATTAGTTCTTAAATTTTCAATTTAAAAAAAAACCTACTAGCAATTTTCCTAAAAAAAATGCACATTTTAAATTTCTGAAATAAATTGTAAAAAACCGTATACATCGATCTAGTTGTTTTTATGTGATGCGCAAAAAAGAATTCTGAGATTTACAGTTTTATACATTTGTGAGATTATTCCCAAATGTAGAGGTTTAGTGGGTTTTACCCAGGTTATTTTAATAAGGGGACAGACCAGATTGTCAGGAGATAGTTTTCTACTGAAACAGCCAGTTTATCACAATCTTCGAATGTGTTAACATTCTTATTTCTGAAGTGCATCGACTCTATTTCAATTCATTTTGATTTTTAAAAATGCCAGCAGAGAAGCAATCAAGAAGTACCAACTATAGTCAGTGGGCAAAGTTGGATTCTAATATAACAACTGATGGCAACTGACTTGTTTATCAAGTTTGTGAGAAAAACGTAAGTGTGCCAATTATTATGTTTTTATTAATTACTAGCCGGCAAACGTTGTTTTGCCATATAAATTATTTCTAGTGAATATTTTGGTAGTTTAATAAAAAATAAGTAACTTATTGTAAGTGTGTGGGGATGTGGTATAATACTGAAAGAGGATGGAGCACTGTGAACGATGACCGCCTATAAAAATAACAAAACACCAAACATTCATTTTTTGAATTCATTGTACTTTTATTATCTTAACTAATAAATATCTAATTACATCTCTATCACAAATAATGACAATTAGAAAAAAACTTTATCACTCTCTTAGTGCAATGGAGTGTACGATATTTTTAGTGAGTCCATCTTTAGCCAACACAAACAAACTGCATGGTTTACTCACGCGAGAACATGCCACGTATAATTGTCCATGTGAAAAACACGGTGTGCCCAAATCTAAGCCAAAAACAGACATCGTTTGGTCTTGATGAGAATATACTTAATATGAGAGTTGCACTGAGAAAGTAAAATGATAAGTATAAGCGTCACTGCTACGATAGACGCACGATCAATAATAATGGCCGAAAACGCTTTAGGGCCTAAATTTTAGTGAGTGAGAAAAAGCTTATTGTGTGAGAAAGACAGGAGACCGGCTTCATTCTCATCCCTACTCTGTGCTGTTAACGGGGTGAGAAGTGACACCGGTAGACGCCAGGCGGGAATAACTGATCGAGTGGTAACTGATCAATTATCGACCGCCAAGAGTAGAACTAGTTGGTGGTGGAAGGGTGAAAATTTAGGGTTGTATGTATTTTTTAATGCCAAATCATAAAAAAAATAAAATACAAAATTTTGTCCAAAAAACAAACAAAAAAGTTTTGGGGTGGACCACCTTTATCACTAGGTATGAACAGTATGAACAATAGTTTACGTCCTATTCTCAGACCTGCTGAATATACACACAAAATTTCATAAGAATCGGTCAAGCCGTGTCGGAGGAGTTTTGTGACAAACACTGTGACACGAGAATTTTATATATTAGATTTTATTTTCATTCATTCATAGTCCTGCTCCCTTTTACCTTAATGAAAACAGCCATTCTTTATATCACCATTAAAAGTTGATACTGGGGTCATTTTAATTGTTCTTTTTGATTTTAGATTAATGCGACAAAAAGGTTTCATGTTACGCAACATTTGCAGACAACGATGCACGTAGCTAATGCAAAGCGTAAATCTGCAAAACTACAATTAATATCAAATGCGTTTGGACCCATGGATCCAAAAAGCGGATCCACTAAATCTGGCTTCTCATTGGAACTCTGCGAAGCTCTTATTTAGCAAACGTTCAGTTCAATAAATTAAAAAATAGAACATTTAAGTTGTTTTTAGAAAAACATACAAACCAAGCAATTCCGGATGATTCGACGTTGATGAAGAATTATTTGCATTTCTGTTAGCAATCGGTATGAATACATAATTTTAATTATTAAATCATATTAATTGAAAACTGACGTTTTTCCTTTAGAGCATTGCAGCGATACGCGCTGAAATTGGAGACAATTTTATATGGACGTGCGTTGGTAAAACAACAGGCTGCCAGGGTCGCTATATAGCTAATATAATTGTTGGTAAATTACTAACAGATCAAGCAAGGACACCCTATTTGTTGCCTCAAAGCAATTGGAAAAAACAAACCACCAAACAGTTGCAAAAATTTTTAACGACAGTATGCGTAAGTGTAGTTATCTTTGTTGTAGACAGGTTTATGCATATTTCTTTTATTTTAGGCAGACTGTATCCCAATGAAGTATGTGACGAAAAATGTTACTTTTACTTAGTGAGACTGCACCTTACATGGTAAAAGCAGCAAAAGCGCTAGAAATATTTTACCCTAAATTAATGCATGTAACTTGCCTCGCCTCGAACAATTTACGACAGTTAATAAATTAATTTCGTCAACAAAAAAAAATTCCGTTTATATTATTTTTTTCTGATTATATAAATATATTTCCTGTTTTTTAAAGCGCCGTTACGGGTAGCGGTTTACAAGGAAAAGGCCCAGGGAATTCCACTACCACATGAACCAATCATCACTAGATGGGGAACGAGGATATCTGGATGCGACTTTTATGCAACTAATTTTACAGCAATTAAACAGGTTATAGACGTATTAACATTTTGTTATATAAAGTTATATATTGAATCACGATATGATACGTATAAAGAAAGACAGCAAACATGCATAAATTTATTGGTTTATTTACTTGCCAACTAATACATATTCTTTTACAGGTTATAATCTCATTTGATGCTTCAAATTCCTATGCCATCTCAAAATCACAAGAAGCCTTTAATGACAGTGAGGTATTACATGCCTTAACGTATATATTCAAACAAATTTCTCTTGGTTGCCCCATGAAATAAAGAAATTAGAAAGAGTTGGAATGACTCTTGTGGGATCCCTAGATATTATACAAAAGGCAGTGGATCTCACATTGAGCGCCCCAAGACCAGCAGGAATAAAAATAAAGGATAAATTTAAAGCTGTTTTGCAAAAAAAATCCTTCTATAGAAAAGTTAAAAATAATCTACGAAATGCACCAGGGGATTTCCATTCGTAATTCTATGTTTGATATACTGTCACCATAACAAATCAATACCTCTGAAATACGCACCGATAACATCATATGACGTAGAAAGATCCTTTTCAAGCGACAAACAAATTGTCAGCAACAAGAGAACTCGTTTGACTTCGGAGAACACAGAGAAATTACTGGTGACTAGTTGTCAGTGTAATAAAACCAATGTTTAAAGAATCATGTGCCTACCTGCATTAAATAAATAGTTAATACTATATAAACGTATTATACTTATGCTATTTTTTTTTAAACAAACAGTTTTAGTTTTACGTTTTTGCCTTTTTGCCTGCGTTTTTCGAGACTTTATTTTGCCTAACTATCCTAGCTCTACTGATGACGAATTGACATAAAGAAAGAACAGTTCTTTACCAAGTTTTTTCTACAATCCGGTAAAGTATCTGTTTTTTAGACCACTCGATTTTGTTACCATACAAAATAATAGCAGTGCTGTGTAGAATATCGAACATATTACGCTTTGCTAGAGAACATTTAAGTTGGCAGACTGCTTGGTAGATGGCGAAATATCTTGCGATCAGATAAGGGTAAGACCTATATTATGGTATGAGCATGTTCTCATACTATGGTCTTGATCCACTCTTTTGGAAACTGAAGACTATGGATCAGTTTGTATATCTAAATAAATGTACTTCAAACAGTCATGCTACCCTACGCCGAGGAAAAGATGCCCCTCCGTTGGGTGTACATGCATGATAATGGTCCGAAACATGCATGTCGAAGGGTTAAGGACATGTTATGGAACGCTTCGGTTGAGACCAGACCCTGACCCTATAGAAAATCAGTGCTTGCAGCAGCACCAACATCGTGAAAAGAATTATGGGTAACAGTCAAAAGAACATTCCATTCCAAATGTGCTATGTCAAGCATGGATTCCATGCCACGAAGATGCAAACCAGTCATCGCAAACAAAGGCTATACGACTGAATATTAAGAAATCAATGATATTATTACATTCTTTACATATTACATTTTCTTTTTAATAAATTAATTTTTTCGCAACTACATATATAGAGTTTATAACGTGGTTTACTTTTCAACTTTTTCAGTGTACTGTTATATTTTCCCACAGAGCTGTAAATAAATGCATGGAAAATATCAACTTATAACAGTGTGACAAATTTGTCAAGAGGGTATAATTAACCATTATATAAAGTGAAACTTAAAACGGGGGAACTGTCTGCTTCTATCTGATCAATTAGGAATATCCCTAATTTGGGTGATATCAAATGTAAGTTCACAATTTTCTTCAAGTTTGCAGATTCTATTTGTATACATTTTTACTTTTATTTCGTATGTTTGTAAAGGTTACTATTTTGAACCTCTAGCACTGCATGTCTTAGAATGAGAAGTTATTAAAATATCCCGCCAAAACCCGGAACACAAGTCTTCCTAAACACTCACTCCGCTACACTTCGCTCGTGATTAATAAAACTTGTGACTAAAATTAGGTTTATAAAACTTGATACATAATATACTATTAAATATGCGATATACAATTAATTTTGCCAGGACTATAATACATATTCTTATAATATATTCACATTGAAATAATACCTAGAGTTTTGGGGATGATGACAATGATGATTATTTATTGTTTTTAGTCGTCTCGAGTGCACCAATCGTTTACGCTGTTGCAGACCTTTGGGCGGTGAATGCAACGGTTCGCTTGGATCTGGCTGATCATATATTCGTGTCGTATTTAAAAAAGCACAGATTGTATTCAATAACACAGTAAAACATAATATCGCGGACTTGTTTTTCCGTATTAAATTTGCCCACGCAAGAACCAATGAAATCTCTTAAAAGTAATAACAGTTTTGGCACAATATTTGAATCATTCCTTCTTATTCTGAGACAATATATATTCACAGGGTATTCACTATACCGGGGTCGACATATTTTAATTTCTGATACGAAAGTAGAAAGAGGAAAAGAGCGCGACGAAATAAACTAAAGATAAACATAAGCGAGGCTGCCAAAAAAGTACACTCGGCAAACGTTGTGTGAGGATCCCCCGACATCGACACTGCGTTGCTCTCCCACCACTGTTAGCAAGCAGGCATCGCTGCATATCATAAGGTCATCTTTTGCATATGATAGAAGTGCAAACCGAAATTAAACTTTGACGACTATGGTATATTCTAACAAGTCACAAATATATAGATACGTATATAAATATCATTACCTCATATCCATTCTTATGATCAGGTTCTATAAATTTGCAAGCCGTCAGTGCTAAATCTTGTCTGGGTAATTGTTTTACAAGACGTTCACATCGTAATTGTTCACCTTTCGTCCCTAATCTTGGCACTTCTTGTTGTGGCAACGTTGAATAAAATTGATCTACCTGAAAGTAGAACAATAAGCTAATTATATCTACATCAACATCCACATTTAATAATAATATTATTATTACATAATAAATATAGGGTTGAATTAAGTTGTAAGAACATATATGAGTCTATAATAATATACAGTAAAGCTTCGCTAATCCGCACTCCAATAATCCGGATTTCATATGATTCCGTATTCCGGATCATCCATTGCGTAATTTGCCATGTACGTCGCAGCGCAACCCGTGTAAGACGGTAATTCTCCGGACAGTTAAAAAGCATCATGGTGGAGACCGCGCAAAACATTAACTCTAACGGAAAAACATGAGCCATTACAAAAATTACGACGTGGTGTTAGTGGAAAAGTATTGGCAGGTAATTATGGAGTTGGTACGTCGACCATTTCGGATATTAAAAAGAAATCTGAGCAAATAACGAGGTATGTATGTTTGCATGAATATCTGTATAATTTATGAACGTTGTGGTCGTTATGTAGCTACATCGGAAACTGTTTTTCTGCACCGGGACGTAAGAAAACTTTGAGAAAAGGAGAAAACCAGAGAATGGAAACTGATGGAAAATGGAAAATATTACGGCCATAACAAGTTCAACGCAAGCCGAGGTTGGCTAAATAAATTTAAGAAGAGACCTGGTATTCGTTATCTCAAAGTTAGTGGGGAGAAATTATCTAGGGATTCAGATGTTGTCAAACGGTTTCTTCAAAAATTTGCGAAGAAAATTAGGGAGATGCATTTGCAGCTGAATCAGATTTACAACGCAGACGAATCTGCATTATCTGGAAATTATTGCCAGATCGTTCATGCAAAAGAAAGAACGGCACTGGGACGTAAAATGTCTAAGGAAAGGATAACCTTCGTTCCCTGTGCAAATGGTGATGGCTCACACAAACTAAAAATGATGGTTATAGGCAAATCAACAAATCCCAGAGCATTTATAAATTGTACCATTCCAGTTGAATATCACGCTACCTATAATGCGTGGATGACATCAGCTGTATTCGTCAAATGGTTTTGTGAGTCTTTTGTCGAACAAGAGAGAACATTTCAGAAAGGCAATAATATGAGTGGCAAAGCAGTTTGATGATGCAACAGAAACGCAATTGATCAGTGATGATGAAAACATCGTAACTATGTTCCTGCCGCCTAATTGCACTCCCCTCATCCAACCGATGGATCTAAATGCCATTCGACTTACTAAAAATATATTACCGCAAGAGGCTCATTTTAATACATTTAATACATTTTATTAATTTAAAGGATGCCGTGTTTTTGCTAGCTAGTTCTTGGGACAAAGTGACTCCTGACGCAATTCAGAAATGTTGCCACAAAATATTTCTTATTGCGCCAGACTCTGATTGGGATTCTGAAAATCTGGTTCCATTGTCTCTACTTAATCAAAGACGTGAATCAGTCAGTGATGAGCATAGTGAAATTGCCGAAATTAACAATATGTTGCAGAAAGTTACCACTGAAAATAACCAACCGACGGAATCAGAGATCTGTGAATGTATAGATGGCGATGAAGAGCATTTACCGTTGCATAGTGATGAGAGCTAGCCGGAAGAAGAAGTTGTAAGGATTGATCCAAAAGGAAAACATGATAAGCAACTCATTGTTTCAGTACATGCATATAGTGGGCTGAGGAGAATGGTACTGAATAAGTTAAATACCTTGTCCATACTACGAATGATGCGAGAACGCGCAATGCATGCCAAGCAGTACAGTATTAAACAAACAAAGCATAGAGAATTTTTAAAATCTTCTATAAATATTGGTTTTTGCCCTATATTCTCCTTACTTTTTATGTACGACAAAACTTAGATTATTAAATTCTACGTAAAATTACTACAAGTTGCCGTTTTTAATTGTGTTCTCTCTTCGATGGTTACGAAAATATTGCATGATTAAAAACTTTGGTTATTTTCAATTTTTTCAATATCTTCAACAAATGTTAAATCTGAAAATACTATCAAATACTACTCAAATTTCTTAACAATTTGGCTAATTTAACAGATGCTATATCTACAATATTAACAAGTTACCCATATCTGATACACCAAATAAAATGGATGAAAATAGACTATAAAACAAAAAAATAATAAATAAAATATAATAAAATATGCAGCATTATCGACAGATTGCTTCTCCATTGTCGATTGGCCCTAGGACCTTAATAAGCGTGAGTGTTATCAATAATTTTATCAGTTCATTTTATATTTTATAGCCCATTTAATTTGTCCTTCAAATTATTAAAATCGTATTTTTTATTATAAGACACCTATATATACAGGGTGAGTTTTTTTGAATGTTTAGCATTGGGATCTCAGAAACTACTGGAGATAGAAAAACGCTTAAATGGACAAAGATGCGCAGTTTTACGAGTTTGATTTAAAACTGCTTTTGTTTCTCCGATAACTTTCATGGCTTATTAGATATTCAAAGAAAACAAAATTTTACGGTTTTCTTTAAACATGCTTAGCATCGTTAATAGTAATTTTAGAGAAAAAGTGTTCAGACAAAAGTTTTAGATAATTTTACGCCAAATAAAACTATGTAGCTAATATTTTTTTTTCGTTCACCATTATCGAGTTATGACACAAACGTGTGTTTTTTAAATGGAAACCATAGTTGGTTTTGACATCATTAAAAAGCTTATTTTTTGCTGATTACAATGATATAATGTTTGATATGGTTATTTTAAAAAATAAAAAAATGTCTATGATTGTTCACTTTATAAGATATAAACTTAAAAAAAAAAGTTTGGTGTTTTGTAATTCAAAAAACGAAAAATCTGAGTTACCATAGTGTTCGTTGGAGCAGTCGAGATAAATATACTAACATTGCTTTCACGTTGAGTCACAGAAGTGAGAGCTGTTAATTTTGCTTTTAAGTCAAGTTAATTGTCAAACATTGACAATTAACTATTAATTAATTTAATTGTAACTTAACTATAAGCGGTGCAAACGGCCGTTAATCATAAGTTTGCATTGGCTATGGAATTTTCTAACGTAGAAAAGCGTGATATGGTTGAATGTTACATTCAGTGCCAGAAAAATTCTGCTAGAGCTGCAAGTTTATTTTGAAAATTATTTTGATCGACGTCAGCCGTCGCTACCTACTTTTAAGAGATTATGGGATAATTTAGCAGGTTATGGTTCGTTCGTTAAACCAAAATCAAAAAAAAGGATGGATGAAGATGAAGAAATAAACATATTAGCATGTGTCGCTCAGAATCCATCTACATCGACCCGACAAATTTCAACAGAAATGGGCTCCTCTCAACGCACTATTCTCAGAGTGTTTGAAGAAGCATAAATTTCGTCCCTACAAATTATCAGTATCACAAACTTTACATGAAGGTGATAACATCAGACGAATATTTTTGTAGATGGTTTAAAGATCAGTGTCAAAACGATCCACGCTTTTCAATGAAAATATTATGGACTGATGAATCTCGTTTCACAAATTGTGGAATGTTTAATAGGCACAACGAGCACATATGGTCTCAAACAAATCCACTTCATGTTGAACATAGGAGACCACAAATTAAATTTGGGTTTAATGTTTGGTGTGGCGTTATAGGATCAACTGTTCTTCCTCCTTTTATTTTTGATGGATCACTAACTGGCAATCGTTATCTTAATTTTTTACAACTAGATTTCGAGGAAATGTTAGATAATTTAAATTTAAGAACCCGAGCAATGCTGCAATGGTTTCAACGTGACGGAGCGCCTCCGCACAATCAACTGAATGTTAGAAATTATTTAAATTTGAACTTCCCTAATCAATGGATAGGACGAAATGCACCCATTGAATGGCCGGCTAGATCCCCTGATTTATCAGTTTTGGATTTTTTCTTGTGGGGTGTACTAAAGGACACAGTATACAAAAGAACATATGAAACAATCGACGATTTAAGAGAATCTGTCTTAGTTGCATTTAATAATAGATAGGCGTAAAGTACGCAATGCTACAAATTCTGTTGTGGAGAGATGTAATTTGTGTATTAATAATAATGGAGGTATCTTTGAACATTAATAATGTTGTGTGCCCTTAATAAAAGTTCTTATAGTTTTCATTTTATTACTACATAAGATTTCAAAATAAGTTTTCGTTTGGTTTGTATTTTATCAGTTCGAAATTCAATTGTTTTCCATAAAAACCATAAAAATGTCTATACCCTCTTTATTTTTTAAAATAACCATATCAAATCTTATTGTAATCAGCAAAAAATAAGCTTTTTAATGATGTCAAAACCAACTATGGTTTCCATTTAAAAAAAACACAAGTTTGTGTCATAACTCGATAAGGGTGAACGAAAAAAAAATATTAGCTACATAGTTTTATTTGGCGTAAAATTATCTAAAACTTTTGTCTGAACACTTTTTCTCTAAAATTACTATAGCATGTTTAAAGAAAATCGCAAAATTTAGTTTTCTTTGAATATCTAATAAGCCATGAAAGTTATCGGAGAAACAAAAGCAGTTTTAAATCAAACTCGTAAAACTGCGCATCTTTCCCCATTTAAGCGTTTTTCTATCTCGAGTAGTTTCTGAGATCCCAATGCTAAACATTCAAAAAAACTCACCCTGTATATTTTTGCTGTTTTAGTTGTCACTCATAAGCCCATATTAGTAGTTAAAACAGTTTCATTTTGTTCAGGAGATTTGCATTCAAAACACATATGGGGTTTAATTTAACTCATTTTTATTAATATTTTTTACAGAAAGAGAATAGTTATTTGTAATCGTATTGTAAAGAAAAAAACCAACAACACGTTGTAGGAAATTATATGGTAAATAATACAGTTAAACCTATTTATTTATAAAAATACCTATATCAACTAGCACATCATGTGAATCGTTGAGAAAACACGTTTTTTTATAATCATGGCCTATTATGGTTTGCATTAGAAACAACAAGAAATAGGTTAAAGTGTATTATTTACCATATAATTTCCTGCAACTTTTTCGTTTACACATTTCTTCTAAATCGAACGAAATAACAAAAAAATTTCTGCAAAATCTCTACTAAGCCATACACTTTTTCCAACAAACAAAACTCTAATTAAATAGAGCTATTCAAACTGCAATTATTTTATAAAAATACCTATATCAACTAGCACATCATGTGAATCGTTGAGAAAACACGTTTTTTTATAATCATGGCCTATTATGGTTTGGGCGTGTGTCAACTCGACCACGGCTAAGAATATTTCAGGTAATTCGAAAATTTAGGGATTAGTATTACCGGTCAGCTCGACCAGAGATTTAATCCGCTTTTACTCTAAATTCTATAATACTATATCGGCATAATTATAGGATTTTTTGTACAGGACTACCAACAGCTGCGAATCTTTTCATTCACACTTTATTTCTGGTTTTTATCACAGCCACCTAAACATATATCAATTTACTAATGTATTATTGAATTTTCAAACAGAAATATATGTGAAAATTACAAGCGCGAAGACCTGCAATAAAAAAATTAGAAAATGTATTTTAAAGAAAATAGATTTTATTGATGACAACTTGTTGAAAAAACAACAAAAAATTATTATCAATATATACTTTTGTAAGAAATGTATCATTTACATGTTTACCATTCTAAAATGTTGTATTATATAAAATTTATGTAAAATAAAATTTGAAAATAAAAATGAAATAAATGGGAAAGTACAACAAACACTAATATCAATATATACTTTTGTAAGAAATGTATCATTTATACGTTTACCATTCTAAAATGTTGTATTATATAAAATATATGTAAAATAACATTTGGTTTAGTATCTATTTTATTTATTTTATAAGAATATATTTTTTATTTTTGCATGGATGTTTTGTTAGTTTCTACTAGAAATATTAAGTATTGTAAATATCAGAAATATAATTTATGTATGGATATTTCTGTAAAATAAAATTTGAAAATAAAAATGAAATAAATCTGAAAGTATTTTGATTTATTATTATCTGTTATTACATTATTATTTACGTTTATTGGGATAAGGCATTTTAATCTCTTAAGCTCTAGAGCTTAAATTTGGTGGTCGAGTTGCACGGTCTTTTTTCTGATTACCTGTAATCGTGGTCGAGCTGACAAGCGCCGTATGGTTTGCATTAGAAACAACAAGAAATAGGTTAAAGTGTATTATTTACCATATAATTTCCTGCAACTTTTTCGTTTAGACATTTCTTCTAAATCGAACGAAATAACAAAAAAATTTCTGCAAAATCTCTACTAAGCCATACATTTTTTCCAACAAACAAAACTCTAATTAAATAGAGCTATTCAAACTGCAATTCTTTTCCCATTTTACCGAATCTCTATCTGTTGTAGTCTCCGAGATAGTGGTACTAAACATCGGAAAAAACTGACCTTGTTTACATATATAAAAATTAATACTGGAAGCCTTTACTTGGTGATATTCTCAACTCAGCTTTTCCAGGTGAATTAAAATAGTATGTATATCCTAAATTTCTTTTATACATTTCATACTTGGTATTGGAGCACACAGATTGTTTGTTCTTTATGTATTTGATGTAGTTTAACAAGCAGGCTATTGTGTGCGTTTGTAACGTGCCTTACATGCGGTTTTCGTAATATCGTTTGAGTTATCAATTTATGAATGAATGATGCCTACGCGTTCAAGTTATGTCCGTCCTAAATGTGCTCGGCTTGTGTAGATTGGCAACCTTTTTGTTGAGAGAACTGTACATACAGAATACGCTAATGTAACGCCAGTGTTTGAAATCGTGTAAAATATATGAAGTTTTGTTAACCATTACTTAATAATTAGTAAAGTACATACTTGTCTAGCAGTTGTCAGTCCTGGTGGTACAAACGAATAACCTAACGATCTCGGATCTGGCATTCCACTGTCTTGGTTAACGTTTAAACCCAACCGAATCTTCGCACCTTGCTCTGCAATAATTTCATGATTGTCCCGGGCACACTTGCACGTCTTGCAATCTTTTCTGTAACAAAAAAAAAAAATAATAAAGAAAATGACATTAATCCGCATAATATATCTCAATTTTGGACGGACATAAGTGCAAGTTAAAACAGCGAAGGTCACGTGGACGATCGTCGGTTGTGGAGGTATAATAAACATCTTATTTATTGGAGCTGAAATATGCGACAAGTACGGAAAGTCGCGTTAAGAACGCGCCACCATAAATCTCTGGATGGCCCTTGTTAAATATAATTGGAAGCTGGCTGTCGAGTCTCATTGGATTTCATTAGTTTCTGTCCTCGGATACTTTTTACGTCCGTAAGACGAGAAAACACATTTTTCAAGACTAATTTCTTTCTTTATATGACAAAGACAGTGTGGTTTTCGTTGCATGATTCATCCTAAATTATGTTGTATATTATCAGGCGGACAGTAAAATGAATGTCATATAAAAGCGAATGATATAAAAATCTGAAAGAACAAGCTTACTCTAGTAGTAATGATTCCTATATTTCTCGACTTAAATGTATGGAAACGTATGGGTAGTAGGTAATACTTATAATAACTAATATTTCATCAACTATAAACATTGCGTCAGTTCGAAAAAGATCATAACAAGTCAACATTATAATATGGAGGCTTCATACGATTTTAAAGAAAGGTCATTATTTAAAACCTTATAAAATACTATTCAGTCAAGAATTAAAACCAAACGATCACGTGTCACCTCGTACCTTGCGTAAATGGGTCTTAGACAGAAGGCAAGAAAATTACAATTTCTTTCAAAAAATAATATTTGTTGAAAAAGCTTATTTCAAAATTGGTGAATTCACAGAAGTGCAGAATATGGGGTGAGGAAAATCGAAAAGAAATACTGGAGAAACTGTGAGTTTTTTGGCGGAAGGTCTTATTAATCTTTATGTCTTCCAAAATCAAGCTGATGATGCGGTTATTGTGAATGAAGCTAAATACAGGAATGAATTGGATAGTGTGAATGTTCAGAACATGTAGTTTCAACAGGATGGTGCCACTTGTCATACAGAGGATGAAACACTGAATCTTTTAAGGGAGAGATTTGGCGACTTACAACGTGGCTCGGTAATTAATTATCATAATTAACCGGGCCTATTGTTATAAGACTGATATTAACTAATTCTCATTTTAAGTAAAACTATTACTTCAACATCTGCGTGTGTCTTGGGCTGCCTCGAAAAGATATACGTTAACTCGTTTCAAAATAATATTTATTCTTTGCGACAAACAAATTCAAAGATACACATTTATATATACATATTCACACATACATAATCTAGGTAATTAAAATCATCTCTATTAGCATATTGTAACGTAACAAAGTTAAAGTAAATAAAAGAATTTAAGTTTTAAAGCCTGAAAGAACGGTCTGTCACTTAGACACATAACCTAGAAAAACAAACAAATTTGATACATTGCGGGCTGTAAATAAAAGACGTATTTTTCTAAAATTTGAACTTTTACATACGATTTAAGCAATAATTGACTTAAATTAGTTTCTATCTTGCGGTACGGTCATAGAAAGTTATTGAGAAAACACAAGTTACAGAAGTAAGTATTTGCAGAGGATAAAATAATTATTGCGGAAATTTACTTCAGATATCTACGTCAAGGGAAGACTTTATTTAAATACGTGGCCTGAGGCTCGTACGGTGTTTTTGGGTAATTATAAATATGTGGTGATTAGCGTTTGTTGCGTTACCCTGAAATAAAACGGAAAGATTAAGCGGAAATTAACCCCTCCACGACGTTTTAATCGCCTAAATGGGATTGAGTGGATTAGTTTTAACCTCCCCACGACGTTTTATGTCTGAGTGAGGTTAAGCGGAATATTTTTAACCTCCCCACGACGTTTAATGTCTGAGTGAGGTTAAGCGGTAGAAAAGGAAGTTCCACGGTGCAAACGACTGCAACTCTTTTCAGTGCTGGAAGTCGGCCTTTTATATCATCCGTAGCGCGTACGTATACAAACAAAAACGGGTTCAATACATTGAGTTTGCACACGAGACTCGAAACTAAAAAATCGCGCGAAAAATGATCATGACGTAGACAGCTGGTATTTTTCCGCATACAAAAAATAATCTGCTAAGAAATAATTATATGAATTACTAAGAATAATACGGCAATATATACAGGAGAGTTCATTCTTCATTATGAAACATTAACGTTTGAATAAAATATCATTCATATATAGTTTAATATTTACAGATAAATTAGATATGAATTTAAAAATGGTATTTTATTACAATGAACGAAGGGACTTCGTTACAGACTTAATAATTTCTCGTAGAGCTGATGTTAATTGACCGCCTAGGTCGTGCTTCCTCACATCACTGGATTGTTTTCTATTGTTTTTTTAAAGGAATATTTTAGGCTAACATTCCTCAAACAACTGAACAGTTTCGAATGAATATTACTCAGGCAATTGGAGATCTTGGGTGGAACTTCTGCGAAAATTTTGGGAAAAGAATGTTAGCACGCCAAAAAAGCAGAAGAGGTCACATACAATATATCATTTTTCATTTCTAACTGCAACATTTGTACTTCAAAATAAAATAATAACATTTAAATTGTGTTGTGTGTTTTATTATTAAACTAAATTAGAAGATCAAATTTGGACACCTTTAAAACATATTGTGGGATGAGAGAAGGGACAGTTGAAAATGCATCTAGCATGCGAACTGCACCATTGGATTCTTCAAAAATTTTTGACCAAATATAATCAAAGGTTTCCACCTTCCACTATATAAAACATAGAGACGTATTTCCGAATGCTTCTGTCACTACTCTTATTCTCGCTCTCATCATTTATCACAGCTCCATCGCAAACGCACCCTTGGTAGCTGACGATCGAATACATAATTCATTTTATCTACACCGGCTAGTGCAGATAAACTGCATGAAAGTGAAATTTTTGTTACGCTAAAAATAGATTAGTCTTTCCTAAGTATCACATGTTTCGTTAGGTGCTGTGTGGAAATTAAAATCATTGCTGTGAACCCGATATGATTAAGAAGAATTAAGTGTGCTACATTGCAATAAAATTGTAACATTAAGGCACGTGATAACCATGCGACATGATAAATACGTGCAGCGATGGTTTTTACGTGCCATGTCGAGTGAATGCTGATTTTTCCAGACCGGACATAGACGTTTTTGTCAAAAAAATGGATATGTAAGCCCGGTAGATTGGACAGAAGATTACACATTTTTGTGGTGCAAAACCATTAAAAGATCTCATTACAGACTTTTACAAGCACATTAATAGTTTCTCTCGAGAATTATTAACACTTTAAGGTAATAATGATCGAATGTTAGATGTTTTTGGTTGTGTTTATTGGCACAATTTTTTTTATTAATCAGAAGCGCCTTAAATGAATCAAACAAACTGATTCACATTTAATTAATTAACTGACGTGCAGAGGCGAAGGAATATATTTTCTATTATCGAGAAAATATATAATTAATGAACTATGGTAATATCACCACGAATTTTGAATGTGCTTCTAGCACGTAATTTTTTATCAACTGAATTCGCTATAAACGAATCAAAGGACAGATTCATAGAATGAGGACCTGATTAATTAATAGCCGTGAAATGGCGAAAAAATATATTGTCTCGCTTAGACAAACTAAATCTACGTTGCTATTTTTTGGCTGTTACTTTGTATGTCTTTAATAATAAATACTGATTACCAACCTACAATTATCATGATTATTGGCAATAGAATCTTCTGTGGATCTTGGAGTCGTCTAGGATACGCCATTATTACTTTTTAGTTTGCAAATTTATTGTGTTGTAGCAAGGATTACAATATCTTGATCAGATACATGAAGTTGGTGTATTCTTGTCATGGTTATCTCAAATTCCTATTATGTATTAATCGCCGAATGGATGTTTCTTCTTATTTCTGACGTTATTTATTATGATGTAGGCCACGCATGAGGTATCTTTCATGCTTGCCATGTATCTTGTGTGTGTAAAGTGTTAAATGGGTTTGTTACGTGGATAGATGAGAATAACTGTTGAATTGTATTTCCAGCAGCTAACGGGAGTAGAAGAGGTATCGATATCCGCGCGAACCGATTCCTTATGCTTGTTGGATACTCACTGCAACGTCTGGGTCTATTACTACTAAGACACCTTACCCATTGGCACTGTTAGCTGAAGAGACTAAGGACCCTGAATTAGTTAATTCTTCTACAATATGATTTTATATGTACAGAATTCAAAAGTATTATACAAGTTAAAGAATGCTGGGTATCAGGAAAAATATGCAACTACTAATCTTACGTCGGATATAATAATGATATATTTAAAATAATTATTTTAATTACATAGAATAAACTAATAGGAGCATACCTTATAATTCCACGTCAAATGGAAAATTATATAATAAATTAAGTAAAACAGATACTTCAGTATAATTATTTATATTACGAGTAATGTATGAAACCTTTCCTATCAAAATTTTACGAGGGACAGTTATTTTTCCATACCTATTACATTGTGGAATAGTTATTCACTTTAAACAATCATTTTAATTCAGTTAAATTCTTTCTATTGCGCATACATTGTTCCATATTCCATTAAAATATAGAAACAAACCATAAAATATCTTCTTTATGAATCGCTGCATATACACATAAACGCAAGCAGTAAATTTAAAAATCCTGTATATTTTTTCTAATAGAGTTAACACGTAAACTGATTAATAATAACCTGACTCTAATAATAGTTATTAAGTAAATGCAAATTTTTCAATTTTTCCAGGCAATTAATAAGTCGTAATAACTAAAATGGTACACATATGATAACACATTAACCATTTATTGTGTAAAATACGCACCTGCATACAGAAAAACAATGCTCACAATATATTCTGGACAGAGAGAGCTGGATTTTTTAAATGAAATAAAAGTCGACGTGGCCCCAGTATCTATACCGAGACAAATTGTAGGTTATTAGTATTTGCGATGTTCATTCCATCCTGGGCCCACTGTTGTTTATAATATTTGTGAATGATATGCTAGATTACTTACACAATGTAAAGACATGTTTATATGCAGATGATACCACCAGATTAACTAATTTTTCTTAAGAAAAAGACGTCCAGAATATCTCATTAAAGGCAATCGCTGAAGTGGTCAACAAAGTAAAACTGAACACTGACAAGACAAAGCGCAAAATGCTAGCCACAAGACCAAGTGTTGGTTTAAGATTCCTGAGCAGGTATATAGACGGTAGACTTAGATGGAACGACCACATAGAACACTTGCGAAAAAATTAACAAGTGCGATTTTCGCAATGAGGTGAATGAAATCTATTGCGACACACGAGGCCGAAAAAATCTGTTACCATTCTCTTTTCCATTCCAATTTGGCTACGGTGTGCTATTCTGGGGGACATCAGCCGGAGCGAGCAGAATCTTTATCTTGCAGAAGAGAGCATTAAGAGTCTTGTGTAGCTTGCAATATCGCGATTCTTGCAGGGGCTACTTTAGAAAAGAATATATACTCACCCTGGTGTCGCAGTATCTCTTGCTTCTGCTTACTCATATGCACGAACAAAAAGCGAGCTTTGCAACAAACGGAAGCAATCATTAGTAACACACAAGATCGAGAGAACAACTTAGAACCCCCAGTCATCGCATGACAATAACATAAAGAAGTGCGGACTATTGCGGGACAAAAGCATATAACCTTTTACCTGCAGATTTAAAACACCTTCCTGTGCCAAAATTCAAGAAAGTGGTAGAGGGAGTATTAATGGAAAAAGAATATTACCTTCTTCAAGAGGACTCTTTCAAAATTAATATTATTGATTAAATTATTGAATTTTCTTTATAATTTAGTGAAATGTACGTACTATGAATTGCGCTGTATTTATACAAATGTATGTCTGTGTATGTTTATACATGAATAAAGTCTATCTACCTATCTATCTATCTATCACTTCAAATCAGAATGCACGTATTAAATGGCTTCTGGATTTGTCATTGAATAATGTTTCATAATAGCCCCCAAGTGATATGCTCAGTTTTATTTAATATTTAAATATCTCCTATATGGCATTTATATCAGTTATATTATCATAATCTGTTCAACACAGAACAATAAGTAATTTGGGTGAAATGGATAGATGGACATTTAAAACAATGGTTATACTCGTCAGTATCCTTAAAAGTCTCGTAAACTAAAGTATGGATACATTTGAAAACGCACCAAGCTCTCTTTGGACACAGTCACTGGACTAACTCAAACGTTTAATTGTCGTTGAGACTTCTCACTAACCGTGTTTTATTCAGGAGATAGATTAGCTTTTACATTCACGTGTTGTGGAAATCTTTGAATCATTAGAATTTGGCATTATGTATTGATTTATTATTTATTTACATTTTGGACTCACCTCATCTTCGGATTATTTGATCTATTCTCCTTATTTACATATGATAAATTCCTATGTTATATTTCTCTATCTGCTATAAGTTATATAATTTTAGTTGTCGTAAGTTACTGTCGTCGAAAACATCGATTGCCGTTAACCATTATCACATAGTTAATTTATGCTATATGTCAATATCATTTGATATGGATTTGACGCTGAAGTTAGATAATTGTTGTGCTGGATTTGATTTTGTTGGAAGAATTCAATTTTTAAATAATTTCATTATAAAATTCATATAGTATACAGGGTGATCTTAATCATAAGTTATTCATAAATTATTTTTCAAATTCAAGTTCTCCATGTAAAGCGAAATTGGTGGTGGTGATAAACATCCGTCGATTGTGTTTGTATGAAATTTGAACTGAATTACTCGTAGTTTGGAGAATGTCAATTTTAAAAGATGTTTAGTGCAATTTAGAAATACAATGAACCACTCTCCCATAACTGAAACGAATTTAACAAGAACCAAGTGTCTAGATCTTTCTAATTTCCTAACTTAATTAGAACAAAGAAAATATATATATGGACAAAAGATACCAGTACCAAATGTTAAGAGGCAATCGTAAAATTGCAAAAAAAAATATTTAATAAAATCAGTACTGAAATGTTATTAATGTGCATCGAACTTTTCAATAATATTTATAGTTCATTAAATATCACAAAATATCTTTTTTTGTGGAAGCTCTTTTTTTCTAATTTTATATATATTTTTTGTACTGATATATCCATTATTAACTGTTTTGCATAGATATGTAATATTAGTGACTGCATTACCACCCCAATAATTTACTATTTATGTGTTACTATTATGTTTGTTCCCTGTGCATATCATCTCAGTTAGTCTTTACTCCTTATATTTGTGTCGTCTAGGCAACCAACTTTCCTTGACTGCGTTCCCCGAGCATAAATTTGATGTGAAAAACATACTGCAAAGTTGCGTGTTTCACAGTTACTTTGTTCCTATATAAATAAATAATATCCTTATAATTACCATCATTTGGTTGATTAATTTATTATAGAGTTAAAAGAAATATTGTACTCTTATCATAACATTTTATATATTTATGAATTAATGAATGAATTATTAATGGATTCAGAATATAATGTACGGTAATTTACAAACTTTACGCGTTCCTGTTTTTCCATTTTTCATTAGAAAATGAAAGTACATGAATTTGGCTATAATACTGGAACTAAATTAATAATTAAATTCCTTCAATTAATCATTTACATTTTCGTTTCAGTTACCATAGAAATTTAGAAATATATATGCCCAGGTAAAATAACTTCTTGTCATATAGAGTTGCCTGAAAATGTATTTGTACACCGGTAAAACGTAGATAATCTGCTTGATAAATTATGCAAAGAAATAATGTAATATCAGTATAGACGAATGAGAATAATGCACTAATCAGTATATTTATTTTACAATTTGTGAGATTTGATTTATTTCTAGATATATCTAAAACTAATTAACAAAAAATATTCAATAGTACACATTGTCACACACACATTTCACACAGTGTTTTTCAAAGCTATTGCGTCGTCCATCCCCACTTTACGGTATCTCTACCGGTCCTAGCGGAGACGCAAATCTATCGGAATCGGTCGGCTATTCTAGTCATTAAAAAGAAATGTCATATATACCTATAATATTCGAGTGTATAATAATATAGCAGTTATGGGCAAGCGAAAATTGGCTTATTATAAAACATCAACAACATCAACAGTTCCGTAAGTACTCATTCTTTATACGTTATGTTTCCCATCTATAGTATTTCTTTATCTATGACAGAATCTGTGAATAAAACTGAAGCTCTGTGATCGAAACCGAATATCGTCTACCTGCACCTACTCACACCCCCCTGCGTCAACCCGTCCAGCGAGTAATATAAGTTGCACAAGTTTCTATTTGTTAGTAAACGCCCCTCATAATTTACGAAAAAAGATAATTCATGTTCTGATATAATCTAGTAATGTATTACATTCAGTACTTTACATCAAAAGCAATGTTGTTGACGTGGTAAGCATGTGCATACATACTTACATAAAACGCTCTCCAGTAATAAAAAAAAACAGTATGTAATATTTTGGGTCATCGATTTCAATAAGTTCATAGTCACTGAGAGAAGAATTACATAACAGCAACTCGCCTACAGCCTTTGCACCAGCTCGAAAAAATCCAGAAATTTTGTAATTGGCGTTCTTAATTCCTCAAGTGACAGTTCATCATTTTCCTCTCATCTGTTATCACGATTTTATTCTTCTTCTTTCTCTTTCTGCACCTACTCCTTTGTTGAAGTACCTTTCAGTTCGTGCCAAGCTTTTCTTGATGTGATTGCTTTCACCAAACTCCACGCTTCGACCACCATATAAAATCAATCTTTTAACTTTATTTTCTTGTGATGAAGGACAGTGCATTCCTCATTTTCTATCAACAGTTCCCATAAAAATTGTTTTCTGTATTGGCATTTCATACTTTCGACAACGGATTAGTCCATAGGCTGCAACAAACTCGTCACATTTGGTAGCAGGAAGACTATTATGAAAAGTCCATTCAAGAAGTTGATCTGTGAGTTGGTTGGGTGCATTGTCAAAAATTAATAACACCTCACTGCCTCTTTCCCCTAAAGCTTTTTCATGTTTTTACTTCAGGTATGAAAATTTTATCAAATCATTTGGTAAAGAGAGTAGCTGTCAACCAGGCCTCTTTCTTATTAAAAATGAGAAGTGTTTTCAGATTTTTGAAAGCTCTGAGAATTTTTGATGTGCCTATCATTAGAAGGGGTATTTTGTGGTTTCCCGTAGTTTTAGCACAATTTAGAATGATAATGAGGTCTTTAATGATATTATGACCAGGAGCAGTTAGTTTATTACATTCTAGAAGCGAAAGTTGATTTAAGCCAACCCTTAACATTAAGGTCATTCTTATCTGCGATCTACAAAAAATCAGGGTTGTACGATTCTGTCAAAAATTTAAATTTTCAATACTTTTCTGCTGCTTTAGGGTCTGCTGATAGCTTCTCGACACTTAAATCTAACCCACCAATACTGTGTCTTTTAAAATTTCGTAACCAGCCACTATTCGCCTTAAACGAAGGCAAACTGTCTTATCTTCTCTGAAGCTAAAAGTTTTGCATTCCCGCAAATAATCGTAGAGGAAAGAAGGTTCCCCAAAACTGGTTGGTTAAGGAACCATTTAAACACCGCTTCTTCAAATTCTTTGTTTTCTGCAGTTTTCATTGATTTTGTTGTCAATCTCCTATCTTATTGTCCAACATCGAAACACATTTTAAAATTTAGGCCTTATAATTGGTAGCATCTATTAAATATATAATTGACTGACAAAGGAGGGACGTGTTGAAAAAACTCCAGAATTTACAAACGAAGTAAAATAAAATTTTCACAATGAATTCAAAAGATACATATTTAAAAACACTAGGAATAGTTTCGGTGATGAAATTATTATATTTATATATAATAATTTCATCAGCTGCTAGAGCGAAACGATTCTTAGTGTTTTTAAATATGCATGTTTGGAAGTCATTGTGAACATTACATCTTTAAATGGTTATACGCTTTTTTCTAATATTTATTGTAGAATTATATTTGTCATTCGTCTTATCTACTTATAAATATAAATGTTCGCAAATACTAAAGGTTCAAAAATGAAACACCTACAACAGAATACATTTTCGTGCATTTTTCTAAACATGGTTATGTGTTGGATAACTGGTTGTAAGCACTACAATAACAGATAAATACAGGTGTGATCTCACTTTGCATTCAAATATTTCTGGCACTTTTTCCTGGAAGTCATTTCGGAAATGGCAACTGTAGACAAATGCACCGGGACCAAGGTCATTGTCACGCCTAAACATGATAGCTCCTCCGTGTATTTTCTTTTAAATGAAACCCATAAAATAGCTATGAGTTTTAATCACCTTCCATACAGTACAATATATTTAATAGCAGAAATCTGGGAAAAGTATAATATATACTTGTTCTTGTCGTAACAAATTTTTGTCGTTACATATTTTATGTAAATTTAATATAAATATAACAAGATTTCCTTCAAATAAAAATATACAATTATCAGTGTATACCTATATCTGAAAATATTTGTTTTCTTTATTATGATTACTATTCACAATACCACATTTTATATATAATATATTATTATGTATAGTACTACGTGTTTAACAATTCATAATTTTATTATCTCACTATGATTGTTTCCAGTATTATCTTAAAGATTATAAAACCAAATATTTTGAATATCAAAATGTGAAATATGGGTTTTTGTAATAAAAAGCGTCTGTTAATTAAAATACGTTATAGATTTTACTACCGTCTGTATAAACAGAAGGACAGTTGTTTATTTACAACTGTTACTTAATAAGCTTTCGTGAAGAAAAAAAAAGTTATCACGTTTCTTCATAAAAACACGAAATTAACATTTTGCATTCTTAAAAAATACGTGGGTCGTTCGGAAAGTTTTGTAGTACATCAAAATAGATGAATTCTAAGAATTATCCCATTAAACAATTTTTCAATTTCGCCCGTGTTTTAAGGTCATACTGGAAGTAGTAAAGTTACAATTTAATTCATCAAATGTGATTACCGCCTTACCAATATATAGTTCTAACAAAGAATATTGTCTCCATCAAAGAAGATATAGTATCTACTTGTATAACAAGGATAGCATAACGAATGCATGTTGTTTCTAGTGCGCTCCTGGCACGAACATACGATTCATAGAATTTACTTGATCCAGGCAAAGTCATTTTGACCCTGTATGAACGAATTATTTATTTTCCATATGCTATAAGTATTATATTTGTTTAACAATATCTTAAACTCTGTTTCTTAAATTAAAATGTCAGGACGTGGTAGAACATTGCGTCCACAATCGCAAGTACATGTTCTAGATTTGTTGCAATATTTCCAACAAGAGAAAGATAATGCTGGTTCCTTCGTATCCATTACATCTATACAAACAGGTAAAGAATGAATGATTTCACGATGATTTTTTTTTAAAAAGTAGAAGAATGTAGAGGGTAGCTACCGTAAAACGTATCAAAATCCGGGCAATAAATAATGCTGGTCTATCTAGTCCAGGGAAGAAAAGCCTCTGTAGATCACCAAAAATTGAAAATTTGGCAGAATGAGTATCACAATGTATTTACAGAGTAAGACATAAAAATGTTTATTACAAAAATGATAATAAAAATATTCTCAATTTTAGAAAAGCATGATCAACATGGCAGAGATCATATTAATATTCCTTAAGAATTACTTTAAAATTTTGAATTATTCTTTTCAGAGAATATTTCTATGAGATCTGGATATTCTCTAAGGGAAATTAATGGTGGAATTCTGTAACTTTCTCGGAAGCTCCGGCTATCGTAGGCCCTGGCAACGAAGTGACGTTGCGATGACGATTTCAGAATTTTTACAGTTAGTGACGTAGAAGTGTCAATTTACGATTTTTTGTACATAACCTTTATGTTTAACATGTAAACAGACATATCATCTCGTAAACATATACCAAAATATTTCAATTTAAAATTTTAACTAATAAGAAAATTGTTTGAAATATAATATAGCGATTGCTAACATTTTTTTTTAAGAAAATGTACGGAACATTTTGTAATGCCAAGACATAGTATAAACATATGTTTATACTGCTGCCAAGATAGCACGAAACACTTTGGAAAATTTCAACAAGAACTGTTATCATTAGGAGAGTTTCAAAGGACGTAGTATCGCACTAGTGTATAGTGAATTTGCAGATAAATGTCTTTTCAGGCACATTTATGGATGATGAAATGTGATTTTTTTATAAAGCCAACAAGGACAGGTATCCCTATAAAGTGGACATTGTTTTTCTTACAAGAGTACCTAAACACAAAAAAAATACATAAACCTAGCAGACAATATCCACACAACATAAAGCTTATGAAATGTGCACAAACTAAATGTTCGAAAAAGTCTATTATGGTATCGTGTTCACAATAACTTCACAATTTAAAGTTGACTTTTTCATAAGATTTTCTAATAATAAAACTACATCAAATTGAGAGGATGTTTAACTTTATATTATGTTGAAGAAAATAAGAGGAAATTTACCAGCTGTTTAGTCAATGACTTTCTTTATTTGTAAGTCAAACCGCAAAGATTTTATCAATGTGTAACTATATTCAACGATTAATGTTTTAGGATCCAAAAAGGTAACATTAAGTTTTAATAGCATAGGCCAAAGTATATAAATGGTTGAAGGATATAGATGATTTTGTATTTAGAAAATCGACCAATCCTGTGATGTATTGTTGTACTTGGTACACCAAATCATTCGATATTATTGCAGGATTTTGTTGTCGAGCCTCTGAAATTATAGTAATTGAAAGTTCTCTTTATTTGCAGTTTTTACAGGAGAGTAACTTTCATTAGGCTGGAATTTGCACTTTTTCAACTCAAAAGAATGTAAAAAATTATTGTTTAATAAATTTACCAGCAAGTATTATAAAACAATAGATGACATTTGACTCGGATAATTATACTAATATTGGATATGAATTATATGTTTACTATTAAATCTTAACAATAAAGATCAAAAAGAAAAATAATAATACTGAACTAGAAATGTGAACTTTGAATAATAGGTACTCAAATAGAGATTGTTTGTATAAATATTCAAAAATAAAACACATTTTATTGTCAAATATATTTTCTTTTCTTAACCTTACCATAAAAGTAGTGCTGAAATTTAGAAAAAAAATTACAGTATGTGAATAGAAAATATATATATATACAAAAGGAGAGTGTTCTTCATCGGCTAAAGGTGGAGCAAGTATATCAACATGTGTGCCATCAATTACACCTACATCTCGTGCACCCCATTTTTCATAAAAACTATACAGAAGAATAATTTTTAGAACGTTTAGAAAAGATACCCTTAATTACCCTTGGTAAATATATGAACTGGGTGCAATCGATTAAACAAAATACATCTCTGGTCTCCCATTTTTTATCATAAAAACAAAATAAAGAATTATTTTTAGAATATTTTGATACAACATAATTACCCTTGCTTGACACGATTCTTCGATTCACAATCACTGGGAAATTTTATCCATTCAGGGAATAAATTGTTTGATATTACAAGACAGACCTGATGAACTATTCGACTTACTGAACTCTGACTGAGAGAAACAAAGTTACTAATACCATCACTATTCTGATAGCTGTCTGATGCTACGAAATTTAATGTTGTTAAGACCTGTAACAAATATATAATGTGCACTATAAAGTTAATATGCATTTCAAGTGATGTTTATGATAATAACCTTCAAATGTAATGGTATATTTGTTTGTTCAATATGTCCATCCAATAACTGGATCAGGTTTTGAACAGTGTCCTTATTCAGTCTAAACATTTGTTTAAAATGCCTGTTTGGTATTTCAAAAGGATTTCCGTGATCTCTTAAACGTTTGCGGAATATACGCATATAATTTCTAAAATAAAGAAAATAGAGAATATTATGTATACTCTATATATTTTATATTATCGATTACCTACCTGTTGTGATCTTCATCTAATAATAATGTTATAAAGCCATTCATATTTGCAAATATAAAACAATAATAATTATAACAAATAAACTAACAGAAACTATAAATATAACAACAGGAACAGTATATTAACAATAGTTATATAATAATAATATAACCACAATATAACCAACAAAATCTTTACTCACGAACGTTTTGACAGTTCTACGTCACTAACTCTCAATATTCTGAAATCGTCATCGCAACGTCACTTCGTTGCCAGGGCCTACGATAGCCGGAGCTTCCGAGAAAGTTACAGAATTCCACCATTAAGCCTGTCTTGCCAAGATAATGATGCGCAGAGTGTTTATAAGCGTAAGGGTTTTTATGGCAATCATAAGTAACACTTTTACTCTTATCGAATACTAGTTGTTTGCAAATATTTCGCAAATTATTTAGTCAATGCATATTCTGGAAGCAAGTCAAATCAATCAATAAAATTTTACGAATATCTTGCAGACCACTAAGTTAAAAAAAATTCTAACTACAAAAGTATTCAAAAGTCAATTAGAATAATTTTTCATGGAAAAAGGTTTTCGAAATTGCTTATATTATCGAAGAAGAGTGTTTTGCAAATATCTGGCACGTCATGCTTTCTATACACATATATTAAGTACAAAAGTATTTAGAACCTGATTTTGTAAAATTTTGTATAAAGAACATTTAAAAATTTGGATCGGAACCAACACATTTACTTTTATCCAATAGCAGCTTTTTTAAAACTTAATTTGCAACAAGTTTCGTATAAACAAAATGCGGAACGCAAGTACGTTTAAGAAAGTGCCCACAACTCATTTTTGCTCTTTGTATTTGTACATAATATAAAATGTACATAAACCAGCAATTTTAGAATGTAATTAAAAATGTTTCGTATTGTACATTTAGATACTTGAAATAGAAGTTAAATCTTATTAAATACATAATTCCGAATAATTTTAAAGCTGTTGAAATTGCTTTATTATCACATGTTCAACATGAGAGATAACATCTCTCCGATAATTTTATTCGTTGCAAAATGTTTAGTAGGATTATAGCTCGATCATAAATTAAGGCTCATTGACAGTGGAACTCTGAACAGTTGAAAAATAGCAGATTCTTGATGCAAGGTGCTCATCGCTTGCTCAACAAATGACATCTACCGCATTCTTTTTCGCTAAAATAAAGTCAATGAAACATTTTAAATTTCAATTACAAATTATCGCTTTATTTATTAAGTTAGCGTTTTGGCGCAAGGATATCAAATAATCCTTCAATTTTAAGACACGTCAACTGATGTAAAATATCCACATTGGAAACACATAGGCGATGCGCATAGTCCTTTTCATGAATAATGAAAAAGCAAATTTAATGGTTTTTATTGATAAAGATCACATGTATATAATTTGATACGATATCCAATTGTAAATTACTTGGCTTAAAAATTTACAATAATTTACATTACAAAATAAATGAAGAAACCATAGATTCAAAAGTTAATAGATTCCTAAACCCTTTAGAGTAGGAAGTTTAAATAGATTATTTGAAATCATTTGATCGGAGTTATTTCTTTACTCGGATGTAAACACCATTATCAAGAAATATCAAATCTATTAAATTTAATTGTCGAGAATAACACACTTGGCAATATTTCACAAAGTTTTATTAGAATTTTCTAATTCATTATCAAAGACTAAAGAGTTATTATCTAAAACTAACCTGAAGTAAGTAAGGGTACAACTTATTATATACCTAGCTCTCTTAATGATATCGATTGGTGGTTAATGGATATTTATAATTGTGTCTATGAAGGGAGTATTTAAGAAATCTAACTGCGTGTTAGTAACTACCAAATTTTGTTTCTGAGCTTTTTTAATTTCAAATATTTCTAGCAAATCTAATCTTTTACTTTTTGTTACATTATGTATTAAGTTGTTAAGTGTTCTGAGAACCCTGAGAACACAAGGTTCTCAGAACTTTGTGAAATATAGCCAAGCGTGTTATTCTCGACAATTAAATTTATTAAAATGTTTCACCAAGAAGTGTCTGCAACATCAACTAAGGAAAATCAAGTCTGTGGGCTCCAACATATTTTACTTTCTTATACGTAGTATAAGGAAGTATTGTGATGATGAAAATTTTCGACCTCGAGATTTTTGCAGATGTCCACGTTTTGAGGTCCCCTGATACCAAAAAAGTGGTTTTTAAAAAATGTCTGTGTGTCTGTCTGTCTGTCTGTCTGCCTGTCTGTCTGTCTGTCTGTCTGTGACCACGATAGCGGTCAAACCGCTGGAGATATCAATTCCAAATTTTGTATTTACGTGTATAATCTCCCTCTTGAGATCTGATTAGTTTTTCAGTAAAATCGGTAGACCGGAAGTAGCAGTTTACTTCAGTGAAAAAATCGAATTTTGCCAATATTTCGTCAAATACTAAGTTTATACAAATTTATAAAGAATTCATATGTACTTAAAATTAAAATTGAGAACAATTTTAATTAAAAAGTTTTTCGAAATTCCTACCGGAAGTAGATCTTTTACTCTTATCGAAAATCGGTTTTTTGCGAATATTTCACAAGTCAAGCTTTTTAGACAGGTACGTTACGTGTATAAAAGTATTTAAAACACAGTTTTCAATATCTTTTGTATAAAAAAGATTTCAAAATTCGGACCGGAAGTAACACTTTTACTCTTACCGAATAGCGATTTTTGGCAAATATGTCGTAAATTATGCATTCTATATATATTTATTAAGAGTACAAAAGTATTTAGAGTTATATTTGCAATATTTTTTGTATACATGAAATTTCAAAATTCGAACCGGAAGTAGCACTTTTAGTCTTAGCGAGTAGCACTTTTTTTCGAATATCTTGCAAAGTATGCATTCTATAGCGATTTATTAAGAGAATAAAAGTACTTAGAATAGGATTTTGAATAAGTTTTGTATAAAAAAATTCTTAAGATTGTATAGTTTGAAACGCTCATACGTATAAGAAAGTCGTCTGGTGGCCACACCTCATTTTTCAAAAATCTGGCAAAGTATGCATTCTATAGAGATTTATTAAGAGAATAAAAGTATTTAGTATAGGATTTTGAATATTTTTTGTTTAAAAAAAATTCTTAATATTTGAACATGAAGTAACACACTTACAGGTTTATTTTTCTAAGATCAAAGTATTTAAAACAATTCAGAACAACTTGTGTATAATTTAAAACGCTTGTACGTATAAGAAAGTCGTGTGGTGGCCACACGTCATTTTAATATTTGCATTTGTTTGTCTACAGAAATCAAACATTCTGTACATGTAATTAGGAAAGATTGTTTTTCGTCATTTCGTCATATGAGCACTTTCTGCAGCCATCATAGTAAAGTTGTAAAAAACTTTTTTCGTCACTTATTAAATCTTCTATCGAAATACTGGGTGTCTCTAATTGACTTAAGCATTGCGATTTAGAAATTTTCATATTCTTCAACTGGCAACTTGGAAGCGTCTTTCTTCATTTCGCCTACCCTTAGAATCGAGCCTAAATATTTAATTTACATAATAAACATCATTATATTATCATATGATCATGCTTACTTGAACAACATTGCCAATATGATAAAACAGCATTAATAACAAGTAATTTCGAATTCATAGTCTGCTAAGATTGATTAGTTTATGTCGATAATTTTCAAAATCACTGCTAGAAAACCTTTTATATTGCGCTTATGGAAAGTAGACAATTAATTTGAAGTCAGTAAAGGTGTCCGCACACTGAGGCGAGGCGAAGCGAAGCGAAGCGTGGTCGCGAGAGAAGTTTCCAGAGCAAGAAGGCGAAGTAGTGCGCTGCGCTTCGCTTCGCCTCGCCTCAATGTGCGATACGTAAAGACGCGTAAGATCAAGTTTTTGCCTTTTCGTTGGTTCCGTTGAAAGACTCCAATTCGTACTTTGCTTGAACAGTTTTTAAACTAGTATTATTTGCATATTTAAGTTTAGTATAGTGTAAGAAAGAAATTGCTATCAGGATGGATGATTAAGCGCTAATTTTTCTTCTGACATGTGAAAATATATCAAAAATTTTTTTTTGTAAATCCGGGAATTAGTGATGAAATTCACCAAAACTCTCTTTTGATTAATTTCATGTACCCAAACTCTTTTGTTTGGTAGCAATTAAACTAAGAACAAATAAATTTTCGTCAGATGAGGAACTACTCATGTTGATCGAATCAGTTCTACACACACAATGATAAATAACTATTTTATGTAAATAAATATTGTATCACGCCAGGCGACTATTTCGCCTCCCTTCGCCCTAATGTGCGGTCTCCGGCCTCGCGACGATGCACTTCGCCTCGCCTCAGTGTGCGTGCACCTTAAATGAATTATAGACACAATGTAATATAAACCAATAATTTGATGGGCCAAATGCAGATTTCCTGAAAAAATCGCATGAGTACTTGTGGATATAATGACTGCGTTTTCACAATTGCAAAAATTTCTTATTTCTGAGACAAATTGCTGCCGTGTGTATATTTTAAATAAACTGAAAATGCATAGTGTGGCGATTTAATGTAAATTTCTTACGAATAATCTTGTACATTAAAGAAAATTATGTCTGAACATAAAAATATCTGAAATAACAATTACAATCGCACTTCTTTCACAATACGTATATAATGTCCAAACTTTTGCATCTGTTGGAAAATTCTCAAAGACATTGCGTCAAGATTCAAAATAACAACTCGATCATTTGTCAAACTTTAAGAAATCACAGTTGGCTAACTAGAATATTTCGAGAATCAATTTATAATGTTTCGAAACAAAAGGCCCGATCAAAATAAACAAAATAGATATGAATAGACGGTAATTACTTAACTGTGAAGTCAAAGACTTGTTAAGTCTATGCCTGAGTTTTACACGTTATATATGTAAATGAACTAATTTATTTTTAAATAAGATCTTTAAAAAATAAATTATGTCAGCTGGTTGAGTCAGTATCTATTATAGGAATATGTCAACTACAAGTTAGAACATTTGTTTCTGTTAAAATTTACTGTCGACGTACGAAAAGTAGTTATCGTTTATTTAATTTAATAATAGTTTTTTGTATTGTTTACCAAACCGAGAACAAGGAAAATTGCCTATTTAAGCATTATATTTATACAAATTAACTACAAACACAACATTCCTTTTCACAGGTATCATTACGCAACAAATCTTCTAATTCAAACAGTATATCAATTGACTCGTAACAATACTTCATGTTTCAAGAAATTAGATATGCATAGAATTACTTTGGTACTCTATATTATCCTGATAAGTGACAACTATACATATAATATATATACAAGGTGAATCGTGTCCGTGTATTCTGCTTTTATAAGTAAAGATATTTCAAAGTGTTTTTTTATTAACAGCACTTTTACTTTTTACTTTTTTATACATAGTATAAGGAAGTATTTTGAAAATGAAAAATTTCGACCTCGAGATTTTTGCTGATGTCCACGTTTTGAAGTCTCCTGATACCGAAAAAACGGTTTTAAAAAAATGCCTCTCTCTCTGTCGGTGTGTTTGTGTGTGCGTGACCACGATAGCGGTCAAACGGTTATATAGCTATCAATTCCAATTTTTATATTTACGAGTATAATCACCCTCTTGAGATCTGATTAGATTTTCAGTAAAATCGTTAGACCGGAAGAAAAAGTTCACTTCAGTAAGAAAATCAAATTTTGCCAATATTTCGTCAACTACTAAGTTTAATCAACTTTACTCGAAATTAAATTTGAGAAGAATTTTTATAAAAAATTTTTTCGAAATTCCTACCGGAAGTAGGTCTTTTACTCTTATTGGAAATCAGTTTTTTCCGATTATCTCGCAAGTCATGCTTTCTAGGTACATTACGAGTATAAAAGTATTTAGAGCTGGAATTGGAATATTATATTATCGAAAATTAGTTTTATGCGAATATATCGCAAGTCATGCTTTCTATGTACATTTGCAGAATAAAAGTATTTAGAGCTGGATTTGGAATACTTTTGTACGAATTTCAAAATTCGAACAGGAAGTAACAGCTTTACTCTTAGCGAGTAGCACTTTTTTCGAATATCTTGCAAAGTATGCATTCTAGAGAGATTTATTAAAAGAATAGAAGTACTTATAATCGGATTTTGAATATTTTTTAGGTATATAAAAAAATTCATAAAATTTGGACTTGTAGTAACACACCTACTAACAGGTTTATTTTCTTAGAAGATAAAAGTATTTGAAACAATTTAGAACAATTTTATATAATTGAAACTTTTAAGGCTGTATTATACTTACCAAGTTCTTGACCAAGTTATTGGCCAAGAAATTGTCGGCCAGTTCTTGATCAAGTTATTATTGACCTTGACTGTTTTACACTTATCAATTTCTTGGCTAAGTTTTTAGGTGAATTAGCAGTACCAATAGTGCAAAAGTACGAAATAAAAAAAATAAGAAAGTTACCGACGATTTGTGTTTGATATTGAATGTAAAAATTACTGCACAAGAGGTACAAAAGAAAATAAATAATTTACGCATACAATTCTTTCAAGAAGTATCAAATTAACATGTCAATTTTAACGTTATTCTAAAATGGAATTTGTGTTTATATTTTACACAGTTGGCAAAAAACTTTATAACATGAATATTACTAGAAATCACTAAAAACTTGATCAAGTTGAGAAGAAAAATATGTTCTAAAGGCTGTATTACACTTACCAAGTTCTTGACCAAGTTATTGGCCAAGAACTTGATCCAAGTTATTGGCCAAGAACTTGATCAAGTTAAAGTTGACGACAAGTCGTGTATTACACTTGTCAAGTCGACTTGGTCAATTTCTTGGCCAAGAACTTAGTGGCTTAGAACATGTTGTATTTTTCTTGTCAACTTGGTCAAGTTTTTAGTGAGTTCTAGTAATATTCATGTTATAAAAAATTTTTGCCAACTGTGTAAAATGTATACACAAATTTCATTCTAGAATACCGTTAAAAATGACATGTTAATTTGATACTTCTTGAAAGAATTGTATGCGTAAATTATTTATTTTCTTTTGTATCTCTTGTGCAGTTATTTTTACATTCAATATCAAACACAAATCTTCGGTAACTTTATTAATTTTTTTATTTCGTACTTTTGTACTATTGGTACTGCTAATTCACCTAAAAACTTGGTCAAGAAATTGGTAAGTGTAAAACAGGCAAGGTCAACAATAACTTGATCAAGAACTTGCCGACAATTTCTTGGCCAATAACTTGGTAAGTGTAATACAGCCTTAAGCCACCAAGTTCTTGGCCAAGAAATTGATCAAGTCGACTTGGCAAGTGTAATACACGACTTGTCGTCAATTTTAACTTGACCAAGTTCTTGGTCAATAACTTGACCAAGTTCTTGTTCAATAACTTGGCCAAGAACTTGGTAAGTGTAATACAGCCTTTATATACGTATAAGAAAGTCGTGTGGTGGGCTCGCCCCATTTTTCAAATTTATTTTGTATTATACAAAAAAAATATATTTGTGTATTCCCCGGCCAATTCTTAGTCAAACAGCAATAAGTAAAACACATTTGGACTTATTACTTAACTTTTCATGACAAAGGTGGCCGCAATTTTTGTTAGTGTTGTTCATAGTAAAAAGTCCTAGTATATATTCGATTGTTTTCACCTACTAATTGATTATCCAGAACAAAATAAGCATAAGCGTCTCCATTGATACTACTTTCAAAGAAATGCGGGTCTATTATACGATGACCAAGAATGCTGATGCTGGTGAAGTGAGGGTTTTCATCTGCATAATAATGGAAATTTCTTCTGTTAACTATTCCATTATTATGCAATGTAAATCATGTGGGAAATTACAGGCCGATTGCACTTACATCCTGTTTTTCAAAAATATTTGAATATTGCTTCCTGGATAGATTAAATGATTTTTTGGCTAAAAATAATATACTGAGCAACTACCAACATGGCTTCAGGAAAGGGCGTTCAACTACTACTGCCCTTAATGCTTTTTATAATTGTATTGTCACTGCCATTGATGAAGGTACTTACCCTGTAAGGATTTCGACTGTGTGGACCACAGTCTTTTGATAAATAAGTTAGAAATCTTGGGGATTAGAGGTGTTGCTCTCGATTTGATCAAATCTTTCCTCGTGGGTAGGAGGCAATATGTTCATATTATCTATCGCAGTTCTAACAGTATTAGTAACCATACCTCTGAGATGATGACGAGTGGCAGAGGTGTGCTTCAGGATTCAATACTGGGATCAGTGCTATTTCTGCTTTTTATTAATGATCTTCTGCAGGTTGTGACAGACACTTTCATCACAATTTATGCTGACGATATTGCACTGGTTACTGCTACATCAGATGACCAGATTCTTACACAAAAATGCAACAATATATTGAACAATGTTTGTGAATGGTTTGTGAAAAACAGGCTCATCCTTAACAATTCCAAAACCACTTTCATAAGATTTCATCCTTATCAATTTCGGGCGGAAAAGGAGTTTTATCTGGATCTGGATCTTAACGGTAACAGGCTGGAGAGAAGTGAAAATTACAAGTTTTTGGGGGTTTGGATGGATGAAATGTTAAGTTGGAAGCACCATTTTGAGACGGTATTGGCGAAACTGAACTCTTTTCGTTACGTGTTCAGATCTTTAAAAGCAGTTTTGACTCAACATGTACCTTAATAGAAGACCTGGCAAATCATGTACGTAACAATAAACATAATTATACAGTAAACAGTGATTTGCATGGTATCAGTACTTTGCAATACCTAAATCCAGAATGAAATGACACCAGTACTCTCCCCAGGTACTCGCACTAAAAATTTAAAATAAATTACCTACAAATATCCAGCATCTAATGCCCAAACACTTCAAATGTCAATTGCATCAGGTTTTGTCTGAGAATGCTTTTTACTCCTCACTGTTTTTCGATTTCAATTTTAAACTTAGGTCATCTACAAATTACGCCGGTAAAATGACAAGCAACTCATTAAATGTCATTTATTCAATTGTCAATTTCGCAGCTAATTCCACGGCATACTATACCATATACATATATATTCATACAAAACGATAAAAACAATAAAATTATATCAAAAAATGACAATATCTAAATTAATAACGCTGACTATATTTCTATGTTTTTGGTGTAAAATTTAATAAGCAATTTAGAAATCCATTTGAAAAAAATGACAGACAAAAATACATCAGGTAATTAAAGAAAATTAAATATGTCTCTATTAGATCCTTTTATTATGAACAGCACTACGAAAAATTGCCATCTAATACGTAATTTTTGAGAAATACACTTTTTTCAAAACTTTGAATTGTTCATAAAAATTGTAATAGGTCGAAAACTGATTTTAGGCCCATACTATCTTATTACTTTTTGACTATAAATTGTACGGGGACTACAAACATGTAATAATGTATGGGATGTTACGTTTAAAAAATTATAACTATGGTCAGCCACCTATTTGTGAAACATGTAGCTCTCAATGAGCGGTTACGATAGAGAAACAACCATTTCGAAAAATCTTTATTCATAGAGAGACACAATTTGCCTTCCCCACCGATATGGCTGTATTTACACCATCAAGCAGAAATAAAAACAAAATAAGGTTGAAGAGATAATTAATGATTCGTAATAAATAGAATAGGCATATAACTAAAATACAAAATATATAATACATTTTTAGATTGTTCAATTGTATATATGCCTTCATAAGAAAATGTTTTATCATTGTCTGAAAAATACGACAAAACTACGCCTATAGTTCTTCATCGCTCGTAATTTTTTCTCACACAACTCATTTTAGAGAATAGGTAAACATCGCAAGAAGCCAGGTTTTGACTATATCGACAAAATATCGAAATCCACTTTATGCAGGGCAGCCATAGCAACACGACTCTTGTGAACGGGAGGGAGCATGAAGCTTTTCGACAATTTTCCTCTTCTTGTTTCTTTAATGACTTCTTTTATTCGCTTCAGGATTGAAGCGTAGTATTCTCGAGTTATGGAAACGTCTTTAACTTTATAATCAATTGAAAGGATTCCTTCCCAAACAGCAGTAGCCATGAGTTTTTCGGTCGACCTTGATACCTTCAACTTCTTGAACGGTACTGTGCCTTTTTTATGCCACAACATGTAGTCTTGCTCGGACTCAGGTTTATAATGAACAACCCAAGTTTCATACCCAGTAACAATTCAATCACCACCCACCCTGCCTTCATTACAGTGTTTCAAAAACGTATGGCAACATTCCACGCGCTGTTGTTTTTGCGGCAGCGTGAGCATTCACGACAACCATCTTGCGCTTGTGGTAGTCAAGCCCAATCGCGGCTGGTAAGTACCTTTAAGTGGAGCAATTACATAGACAAGAGTGATTCGTTTAGTATCGGTGATATACTTCCAGATGCCAGGCATATCATCAATAATAAACGAATCAGTTTTGTCTATGTAAACTGCTCCACCAAAACTTACTCACCAGGCGCCACTGAGTCAAGCCAAGACGATCATGAAGTTATACTGCTTGTTAGGATGTTATGATAATAAATATTATGTGAAAATGGAATGGTCTCAGCGGTGCGTTTAATTAGCAAAGGCCTTATTTTCATCGAGAATGAGCCACAACGTACAGCATTAGTATGTAATAGTTATTTACGAACCAAGTGCGGGAAGACTATTTTCCCGCATGAGCGAACATTGTAAGCACAAGCGACCGCAGGAAGCGAGTGCTTTTAATTGCGCGAATGCGTGGAAGATGTCTTCACGCAAGTGGTTTGTACAATATTTTTTGTACGAACATTAAATTAAAAAAATATTATTGATTAATGTCATTGGTATCATACTTAACCTAAGATAGATTACCTAATTAATTTAAGCATTTCATGTACGTAACTATTACTCACCTTTCCCTAAAATTAAGTTATTATATTCTTACACAATGCAAACATGAGGTATTTCTTCTTATATTTATAAATTTATAGTACATTTATTGCGTTTTTTGGTTTAAATACAAACAATTCCGAACTGCCAATATGAATGTCGATGTGGTACAAATAGATGGCGCGTGAATCTTGCTTAAGATGTCGCTTAAAATATCGTCAAATAGATGGCGCCACAATTTTTTTCGAAGAATTTTTAATTATTACTCCTATTTCCCCAACTTTTAGAGAAGAATAGTGGAGGGAAGTAGTATTTTATAAGCTAAATTTTATTACTACCCAGTTAGATTTTTTTTTAAATGTCCCAAAGTGCCAGTGTTTTTTTCAATTTTTACAGTCGCCTCAACCGGGAAAACGTATTTCCCAGTCGAGCTACACAAGCGCCAAATGTCACTTTACAGGCGGTGAGTACAAAAACCATATTTAAATAGCAAGATAATAATGACGTCTCGGAATTAGTCTTAATTGAACTGTTAGGACTGAACTCAATAAATGCTCTTGAAGACCATACTCGATACGTCCATAAATATTGTAGATGAACAGTAGGTAAATACTATAAATATAGTTATTGAAAAAATGCCTACTGTTATTCAAGAGGTTCTTTGCCCAAACCTAGATTCTTTGAAGAACAGAATATTTACCAATTTTAAGTAACATTGAACGCTATTATAATTACTTTCATTTTCACCATTTTATTCTTTAAGAGTGTCTTAATAAACGTAGTGGCAGCGTATAAAACATGAAATTATTATTAACTTCCGTAACCTGCACTTAATCTCATTATATGCACGTAATCTTAAGAGGAAAATCAGTTCCCACAACTTTTTGTATTCAAACCAGACAGAACGCAGAATGAGTCCGGTCGTTTAAATGCAAAAGTATGTTAATCAGATGAAGTAGATGAACTAGACAAGTGTGAGATAAAATGCAGGTCGTCGCCAGCGGTGCGTCGATCCGTCTTACAATGTATACATTATAATTAATTAGAAACACATCCGGCTGTGTGTGTGTGTGTGTTTGTATGTGTATAGAGTTATAATAAATTAATGACTGTTAGAGTAAACAAGTGCAAACATAACGAAGCAAACACTATTTTAAACACACAATAACTAATCAAAACTGACCCACGCGGTATCACGGTCATGGATTTCGATTTTATGGAAAAAAGCCAAGAGTACCTCGAGTTTAGACCTGGCATTCCTTGCCTGACACGTCGCTGAAATTTCATACCGATAGATATATAGAATGCGTTATAGATACGGACGTAATCCCATTAATTACACCGAATTTCATAGTTATAACAAAGTGTAATAACCCAGAAATTAGATACAACAAAAATAAATTAAAATATATTCTTTTGGGCGTATGCCGAAACTTCATCAGCAATTATTATTAATACCTTACTATTGGTATATATATGCATATGTAGTCGAGTTGTTTCGGGTTACGTCCCGTGTAGGAGTGCTTGTGTCCTGAAAGGACCGGTGCTACGTTTCGGTAAAATATCATTTACTATCATCAGGCGATTGTCTCAGCATATAAGCCCTCCTACACGGGACTACTTCCTTTGCCTGCTGCAGTTAGGCGCAGATCGTGAGAGAGAGAGACAATCGCCTGAAGATGCTAAACGAGATTTTACCGAAACGTAGCACCGGTACTTTTCAGGGCACAAGCACTACTATGCGGGACGTAACCCGAAACAACGCGACTGCCCATTACACCCGCGAAAACCTGCGATACCATATATATCTTTGACACATAGTCTGAGCGAAAAAATAGTGTTGCAAACATGGCTGTGTGTGAGTGTGTGCATATTAAAATTGCCCGTATCAGATTAAAAAAAAAAATAAAGATACTTTTCTCCATTTTGTCATAAAATGTCTAATTATACAAAAATATATTTTCAATTAATAATAATTACTTAGTTAGTACATACAGATCATGCATTGAATTCGTCAAATAAACTCATTTTACGAGTTAAATTAAAATGAAATATAAATATAAATGTAAAAAAAAATATTTTAAGTCACCGTTTTATCAATACATGGCGCAATTCAGTCATAAAATTATTTGTTGGTACAAATTTATTTATTATTTAGGTAGATATACAGTGTGTCATTTGCGTGGAGACAGCGAACTATGCCTTTATGAGTAAAGATGTGTCGAAGCAGTTTTTTTTCTATAATAACTAGAGCTCTTACTATCCGGATATTCGAGTATCCGGGTTACTCATTATAACTCGAAATCCGGATCAAGATCATTAAATCACATATATAAAATGTCTATTACACAACTCAAACAAATATTTTTGAAATTTTAAAAAATTCCATAAATTATTAAATATGTAGGTAATACAAGCATAATGTATGCAGCAACATATTCCAATGCAACTGCAACGCTATTTCTGCATACAAATTAAAGAAATAACCAAAATCGCAATAAGTCAATCACCAAAAGTCAATTTAATTGTGTCCTCTTACGTGCCACGAAATTTTAAAAAAACGAATACTGATGCGAAGCTTCATTGAACGAGCACTAATAACTTCAACCGCGAGATATCTTCGCCAGTACGTGTAAAAGCCGGTCTGCGAGTAGCACTTTTTTCGAATATCTTGCAAAGAATGTATTGTATAAAATAGGATTTTGAATAATTTTTCTATAAGCTCATACGTATAAAAAAGTCGTGTGGTAGCCACACCTCATTATTTTTTTAATTTCTGGTGTATTTTAAAAACTTTTTTGTTTTTGTTTTCTCTTATTCTTATTCGGAAAATTATTGCCTTCATATATAACGCGTACCAGTTTAATTGAGCCGCGTTTAGCTCTCCGACATTTTTTGAACAACTTCGATTACGATTACTTAGAAAATCGTAATTCAAAAATTTTTGAAATTACGATTACTGTAATCGTTAATCGAACGAACTTAGATTACGACTCAGTAATCGTAATTTAAAAACAAGTATCCGGATATGCGGGTATCCGGATCTCCGGATATCCGCGCAAAAGTAAGAGCCCTAATAATAACCACCCATTGGAAGCAGTTTTTAAATTTATTTTTTATTTACAGATTATTCCATAAGTTGGTGGCTGACTACAGATATAGTTTTCTTAAATAGAACAACCTGTATATATCACATTTTTATATTCGCCGTATAATTCTTAGTCAAGAAGTAATAAGACAGTATACGCCTAAAATCTAATGTGATTAATTTATTATAATTTTTCTGAAAAATTAAACGTTTTTGGAAAATTATATTTCTTGAAAACGACGTATTAGATGGTCACAATTTTTGGTAGTATTGTTCATAATAAAAGGACAATTTAGTTTTTCACAATTATTATGCATAAATTTGACTATTTGGTGATAAATATATTTGTTGATAAGTATAATACAGGTCTACAGTGATTTTGATGTTTACAAACGAGTAACAGTGCAATTAATGTTTACAACATGCTAATTACGAAAATGATGGTTGTTTTCAGAGAACCTGACGTGATAAACAAAAATGATTGATATTTTAGCATTTAGCACCCTAACATTGTACAAAATCAGTCATCAGAAACAAAAATCTTTTCAAAAGTTTAATTTTGTCGACAAGTGTAATTACTTAACTTATACGAATGTAATAATTAATTAATTGATATTTAAATTTACCTGAACAATTTACCCAATTTAGACCGACTTTTCCTTGGTTTCGAAAGACAAATTTTAGATTTTTTACCCATTTGACACGCAAAAACACAACAGAAGATAAATTATAATTTTCGTAACACGGCCGTGTAATCACTCAATGAACAATGCAACTGAACTGAGGTATATTCAGATTTTATTTAAATATCTGACCCCATTTTTATTTATTATTTTACAACACTCATAAAACCTTATATTTGCAAGGCACGATGGGCCAATTCCCGAAAACCCTGTCAACATTAGAAAAATGTTTTTAAGATTTTATTTGGGGTTTTCAAAGTGGTTGGTCAGATGTCGAAACCCGGTTTGGGGGTGAGAATAATCCCGTATACCTGCTATTATTCACCAATATCAGTGACCTTCGACCAAATATGACCTATCCCGTTTGTAGCCGGATCTGCAACGTTCTACAGAAGTGGATGCCAAATTCGTAAAAATATATAATTTTAAATCTGTAAAATAGATACGAAAGCTGCAGGTAAGTGATCATCACATGTTGCGAAATCCAAAGTAATAAGTTATGTGATATCAATAAACGAATGACTTATAGGAACATTATGGAAATTGCAGGGAAAAATTCCTAGAGAAAAGTAAATAAGTTCTACATATACCTACGACGAGTCATATCGAAGGTTCTAGACTACAACCTATTGTCTAACATAAACAACAATAAAAATATATTTTTCGATATGAGTAAAATACATACGAGTACTTCCTGTAGAAATTTCAAAAATCTTTTCATACAACATTTTTCTAAAGTTTATTTTGAGTGTCTATATTCTTTAGAAATTCGTCTGAAGTTAGTAGTTAACCAAAGTAAACTGTTACTTCCGCTCTACCAATTTCATTGAAAATCTAATAGGATCTTAAAAGGAAGATTATACTCGCATATAAAAAGTTTGGTATTGACAGCATTAGCCGTTTAGCCGCTATGTTTGTCACACATAGACCGGCACAGACATTGTTCAATTACTTTTTCGGTGTCAGGTAATTTCAAAACGTGGATATCTACAAAATTTTCTTGGTCGTAAATATAAAGTTTGGTACTGATGGTCTTAACCGTTTGGTCGCTATCGTAATCACTCACAGAGAGATAGTGAGACAGGCAGACATATTTGCAAAAAATACTATTTCAAATAAAATCAATCATGATCAAAATAAAGTGTTTATAATTTATTTGCTTATAGAATGCCAAGTCATCACACAAACAGACTAATTTATATCACAGAAAACTACATTTGCAGACTCCCAACTACTAAAGAAATGTAGGTACCTATTTTAAAATATACATTTACACAGATTTTCCATAGCATATAATGTTTTCTCTATGATTATCTTTTGACAAATTATAACCGTACTATTGTTTATTTGGGCATACGTAAATCGCTCTGTGTAGCACTTTAAAAACCTTCGATATGTAAAAAGTACGACAGATGTGTGCCTGCTTGCGTAAATTATACATACTTAACACCACCCAAAGGCAACAACTTTATAATTAGATTCTTGACGAGAGAAATGAATGAACCAGTTATGTGGTATTGATCTGATTGATTGCAGCTTTACAAGCGGACACATCTTCTTCACCAGTCATAAGTATTTCAGGAAAATAAAATTGATATATATTCCGTCAGAAACGTAACGAAGCACATCTTGTTTCTATTAGGTTGTGTATGTTTTAGTTGCAGGTAAAGATTCAATAGTGCCGATATTAGGGGCCTTATAGATTTGGCATATGTGAATATACAATATATAAACTAAGAAGTTCCTGTCGTCAAAGTCAGACAGAACTTAAAATAATAGCGATAGTGGTGGCTAGTTAAAGCGGGTGAAAAGAATTACATACCTAACGCATGTACAACGTAGTCAAAAACTGTGGTAATTGTGCTACAGATGGCTATTGTACATACAGTAAAAAAGATAGACAGATTTCTGTAAGGTTATTATAACTAATGGATGTATGTTTGCTTAGAAATAATTACAACTAACATGACAAAAATGTAGGGGGGGGGCAAACAATTTTTTTTTATTCTGACTAGACAACGTAAGATCGTTCTAGACTGTTTCTAGTTCTTGTTTATTTTTTCTTATGATTTGATTACGAAATATCGAAAAGTTGATGCATTTCTGAATAGCCTTTTTGTATAGATTCTGTTAGATTGTATGACCAATTTTACATTAGAATTTCATAAGCGCAATTTAAAAGGGTTTTTTTAGTAGTGATTTTGAAAATTATAGGTATAAACTAATCAACTTTAACTGAAATTTCAGGTTATTAATGCTATTTCGACATATTGGCAATGTTGTAGTTACATAAAAGCATGATCATATGATTATAAAATGATGTTTATGTTGTAAATGAAATAAGGTGCTTTCGTTCGTACCCGTGATTCATAATCACACGATCAGTTTAGACAACGCACATGTTCGATTGCAATGATCACTTTCCCCCTACTTGTGAAACAAGTAATCACGATTAGCAAACCCCTTACCCCGCTGAATCAGACAATTTTTGTGTTCACTGTGATTATGATGAATGTGATTAGTTTACATGACGGCAACATAATCTTTAAAAAAAAGGCGTATAGTGGCATCTGGTCTTGTGGTCGCGTCCGTGAAAAAGATGGAAAGACGTTTGCAAGGTGGAAGTAGTGATAATTCACATTTTAAGAATGTTCAACTTTCTAATTTAAGCTTTGCGCATTTGGCGCCATCTATGCATCCAACTTTTGCATGTTCGTTTGTAGTGAACACGATCCGGGTATGATTACTTGATCATTTGTTCATGTTCATTAATACGTGATCACTATGATTAATACGAAGAAAAGCAGCAATAGTTAGGCACGACACTGACGGTAGAACAAATGAAGGAAGACGTCTCCAAGTTGCCGATTTAGTAACATGAAAATGTCTAAATCGTATAGCGTAAGTCAATTACAGAAATTTTGCATATACGACGGATTAAAAACTATCGTTCAAATATTTCTGTATTAATTCGACTTCCGGTTATGACGGAAATCACTACCATTTTTCTTATTGTAAATGAAACGGAATACTTTTCTCACTATTCCACAGATCCCCTTTTTTGATATTTGATAATCAAAAGTTCAGTTAAAAAAAATCTTTGTATAATGTAACGTACCAGTATTTAAAAGTGTAAAATAGTTCAATGAACAATAGTCTGAGTAAATTTTAAATTTATTTTTAATTCATCATGAATCTAGTACGATAACTGGACGAAGCATAGTACATTTAATTTACCGATGTTCTTAGAATTATTTTGACTAGGTACCCAGAATGACAATATATTTTGCTATTTATTAAAAAAAAATTGAAAGAAGTATTACTATTTAACCCATTTCTGCCCAAATTATTGAAAGTACATTATTTTCAATAATTTTTAGCATATCCCTTTGAACATATGGCGAGACTAAGCAAATATGATATACTGATTAAATAAACACAAATTTTATTGATATAAAATTACATTATAACGGGTAAGTATATATTATTATATGTATGTGATTATAACGCATGAAAAATTAAAAAATACTCTACACAAAAGCCCACATTGCATTTTTTACATTGTGTGCGTCCTACTGACGTGCATCCTTCTCCCGCGCATATATATTTTTTTTTAATTTGGAACGGGAATTAAATAGTGGCCTGAATTATCATATGGTGATTCGTCGAACACCTGATTTAGTGTGAGACTGTTAAAACTTATTAGTAGTGGTCTACTTGCTGCCCGACTAAGAGGATTGCCATATTTTCTTAAAAACATTTTAGCAATTGATCAAATAAACGCTAGTGTGTTTTTTCTACCTGGATATATTTCTTTATATAAAGTCAATACATTGTGCAAGCTTACATCTAGTAACCTCCAATATCATTTTTCCTTTAATTAAGATGCTATATCGCCCTACATCCTCATCTATCAGTTGCTTCCATAAAATTGTTGTATTCCTCAATCACGAAAGGTCGGATGCCATAAGTAGTGAATGCCACGGGTACCACGGCATCGTTAAGTATCCATTTGACTATGAGCACGCCTTCTACCTTAGAAATACTGGCATCCTTGGTTTCAAGCTCCTTTTTGGCTATTACTTTTTTTTCAGTCAATGAACAGCTTTTTTGGAAGTCTGTTATCTCTGAGTATTTTGGTGACCCCAAATCCTCTACTGGTTAGACATGTTAACAATACAAAACTTGTAAACAAATTATCAACAAAAATTTTGTATCGTACATCTTGAAATGGTACTTTACTCCAACATAGTCATTAAATAAGAAGATGCTTTTCCCGACTGCCTTCGGATAATCCCAAATTTTCAGGTGCACATTTTTTGAATTGAGACAAAAAACATAGCACCCAAATCTAATCGGTTTGCCCCTAATAAACTGTTTGCAACTGTCGGTCATAATATTTTATCATCGATTCATTACAGTTCAAATGTTCTACTGGTTGGTAATTTTCTAAAAATTTTAATTTGAGCGTCTCTATCAAACGACGTAATTTCCACATCTTATCTGTAAGATCCATTTTAGATTATCTGCCGTATGTAAAAATTGCTTAATTTAGCAAGTCTGCTTCGGCACATAGTGTTTTCTGCTTGAAAGAGCATGATATTCGGGAAGAATCAGTATTTCAAAGAAATTTTGAGTTCTTCTATCGTATGAACGGATCTGGGCAATTCGTATACAAGGTATATATCCTCGATGCTTCTAAAATATACTGGTAAATGTCATCATCAAAAAATAACTTGAACAAATCTGAAGGTGATTTATCACGAGAGGATTCATAATTAGGCTTCGCAAATTCATCATGATTTTCTAAATCTTCCATTTTTCTGATTCTGTCATCAATGGTTTTCTTTTTCCTGGTATTTTGTTGTTTTCCTTTTCAAGATTTTTGTATATTTTGCGTACCTTGTTCTTTTCTAGTAGATTCTTCATTTTGTGATTGTTTTTCCTTTCGTGTTTCATGTTCGTTCTCCTGTGTTTCCTGTACACTTTCGTGTATTTCTTGCTCATGGTCTTGTGTTTCTTGCACACTTTCTTGCGCTTCTTGTTCATGTTCTGATGTTTCTTGGTCATCTTCTTCCAGCAAATTTCCGCCACTGCAGAAAGTTGCAAACCACCAATGTCTTATTCAGCTGGGTCCGAAGGGAATATATAAATAGATAGTGATTTGTCGTTATTCTCTTCATCTTCATATACAACCTGCAACGCGCTTCTTCCAGAGTAAGCCCGTGCCTAAATAATTGGACAAAATTTGATATCACTGATCACATGCAAATTTAAAATGTAGACACCAAATTCTCACACAGGGCAAAAATCGTTAATTATTAAAATTTTCTTTGGCCTGAACAAAAATAAATATAATGAATAAATCAGTACATATATAATTCGCAATTTCTTTGTTCATTCGATTTCCAAACGTAGTTTTAAAACTGAGAAACAAAACTAAATTCATATGTAAACAGAAATAAAATAACATAACAATAGATGTATACTTTATTACATATAAAATATTATTTATGATATACAATTATTATTATTTATATAATTTATACGGTTACTTATAACAATAAGTCATTTTTTCTTAGAAAATTTTCAAAGCTGTTCCTGTAATCTCAAAATAAAATAAAAACTAAATATAATTCAACGAGAATGACCATTAAGCTTATATTATAGGAAACGACACTTACAATAAATCTGTTTTTTATTTCTCAATGTTTTTCGTTTGATCTAAGACAAAAATTTACGATTCTTTTAGTTCCAAAAACATTTAAAAGCCTCCTTTACGAAATTAATAGTTGGGAATTGATGTTTTAGTGTTACAAGAACAATAATAAAATAATATCGCTCAATAAAATTGCACCTTATAAATTTAAGGACGAATAGTGCTGAGGAGTCTAACTAACGAAAATCGACCAAGTAAAGCGGTGATAAATTAAAAACACCATACGCAAAATACTCCGTTCAATTGAATTTCGGAATTATCCTTTTATTATTAAAGCAAGCTCCGAAATTTTGTTCTAAAACCGCTAAAGGTCGGCTTTGTTTCTAACGTAAGTTTCTTAAATGAAATGCGTAATTTATACACCTTTCCTTGTAGTGTAATCAAGGAATATTTACATTTTATTATAAAATAGCTTTAGCAAACATCAAACGTTTTACGTTAATGGTTGCAATATACTTTTAGATACATTAGGTAATCAACAATAAAATAGAATTATTACGGAAACAAATGTTTAAGTATAAAACCACAAGTAGACCACTGATCCCAAAAAGTATTATTTAAATAGTAGTGTGCTTAAATAAAATTTGAAGATTATCCATGAAACATATAAAGGCTGACTCAGACTAAAATTCATATTCAAAATAAATTGAACGTTTTAATAAATTATACTTAGAAATATAATTATTATCATCTGGAAATTAAACCTTACAAACAATGCACTCATCTAAACGATGTCGTGCATTTAGAATAACTCGTTGACACATGCTACAGAGATGGCGGTAATTTGTTCCCGTATTTGGTCTCCAAGTTCATTTACATTCGCCAGAGGATTTTCATACACCCTACTTGTAAGGTAGCCCCACAAGAAGAAATTTGGTGCTGTCAAATCATAGCTTCTTGCATGCCAATCAATGTTACCTCTACGAGAAATTATTTTTTCATGGAAAAACATTCTTGCCTCTAAAGCTTCATTCGCAGTATGGTTTGTGGCGCTATCCTTCCGGAACCATGTGCGATTATCAAATACTTCAAATGCTTGTAATGCTGGTCCAACAAAATTGCTGATCATTGAAGAATATTGTAACGAGATAGTCCACAAAAAAGAAGTAACCTCTGCGCGACGACAAAAAACGTTCTTGTTTACCAGTCATAAATCATCTACACACAAGTACGGTGTCAGCAAGGAAAAGTCTAGATTCCCTCTCATATGCTCCCGAACTTGTCTCACACATTTCTGGGTTTTTGTATGCAGATATATAAGGCGGCTGAGTCCCGGGGATGACTAATTCATTGCGGTATTTACTGAACAGTTTAAAATAAATACAGTGAGCGTGCAAGTTTGTTACAGTTCAAGGGAGACATAAATATTACAGATATAAATAAGTAGTGATAGAGATAAATACGTGTGTTAATTTATTTGTAGTAGTTTTAAGTGTGATCCATTTATTTTATATTTTTATATCGTGATTAATTTTAAGTGTGTAAATATACAGACTGTTTCAAGTTAATTGCACGAGATGTTTTATTGCGAACCCGAAAACGCTACAATATCGTTGTGCATTTACTGTGATTGATTGTCTTTGATTATTCTCAAAAAATACGAACCAATAATTCCTCTTGAACACATTGCTGTCCATACAAGTTACTTTTGGAGTGTGTAAAGCGACTGGATGCTTTTCTCTTGGGTTTGCCGCAGACCAGTACCGACAATTCTGTTTGTTCACGTACCCGTCTAAATGAAAATGTGATTCGTCATTAAGAAGATTATCAAAATCCCTGAACTCCTTCATCAAAGTATCAAAGTTAAGACGGCTACGGCGATCATCATTCTTCAAAGCTTGAATTGGATCCTATAAAGATGGTAATGTAAATCCTCTTTCAAAAGTCTTTGAACGTTACGCCGGTTTAAATGTAAAGCAAACGCATGTTTTCTTATCGAACGATGTGGATTTTGGCGAACATTAGAACTTACAGCTTCGATCTTGATTTCATTTCTAACAGATCTTGTTGTTGCGAACAGTAGCACTACATATTTGACGCTGATAAATTGTTATGTCAAATGGGGTATGTTCATGAGCTCGCCACCCACGGGTTTGTAAGGCCGTATAGGCTATATTTGTTAATTGATCGGCGACAGTTAGTTGGATTAAAAGACACAAACTCACAAAACTTCGTATAATTGTGGAAGATAGCTCAACAAATCAAAATGATAAATGTTTAATATAAATTTTTAATTATTAAAATAAACACGTATCACACTAATAATATTATAGAATGAAGTTACGCATTACAAACTGTATTGTTGAATTGGTTTTACAGAAAATGCGGGGCCCTTGTTAGCGTGTGCTTAGAGATATCTTAGGGAACTAATTTCAAATATGAATTTTTCTTGCAAGCAGAGTTCGCATGATATCTAACTGAGGTTTCTAAGAAGTAAAACAAAAATACAATTTCTTGCTAACCCATGTCATATATACTATAGAAAACAAATATTGATTTATTGCCACAAAGGGATGAATAAACTAAAATACATAAAATTACAGTTGAACTATCTTTAGATATTTCTAAATGCTTAAAAAGATTTATTACAAGGCTACACGGAAAAAAATGGTATGTGAAAATTTCACACAATGTTGTATCAATGGTAATTGTAGAAACGGTTTACATAAATTGTTAAACTCGTTGATAGTCTTCCTATTAAAATACGAAATAAAATTGTGTCAAATATTTTATCCTCTCAGTCAGAAATATTGTCCACATTGGTACTAAAAAATGTGTGAAGTAAAAATAAACATAACCGTGTTACAAATTTAGGTAATTTGTTTTAGCCTGCTGTGCATTTTCTGTCATAAAATTAGGAAATGTTGAATATTTATTTTAACAAAAAATGTCTCCAGACATTGCGGCGTGGTGGCAGACAATGGTGGGGTTGTATAGTGTTAGCAGAAGCCTTAAATACGTAACATATTTTGCAGCGTCATTTTGCCTTGATTAGGTACGTACGTAAGTTTGGTGATTTTTTAGTGCCCTTTGTTTATTATCGCACACACACACACGTACTGAACATATTGGTAAGTACTTCTATATATTACTATTTCTGTATGCAAGCGTTCTTGTTGTTTTACAATGCCAGTCATGGACGAATTCGTCAAGAATCAATTAACAGACTGGAATATGCATAACCTTATACCAATTTTTCAAGATAAATAATCTTTTGTGATAACTATAGGTTGTTGTTAATGTTAGCATTATTATGCAGGTACATATATAGTGCTATAAGGGGGAATGATGTGCGTTATACGCCCCTTAGCATTTAAAGTTCTTAAGAGCAATGAGACTAAGTAAATTAAAAAAAATAAAAGAGATTAAAAATTAAGAAAGCTAAGTTCACCAAATTAACTTTTTGAACGCTAATAGTACGCTAGTGCACGTTAATCTAAAATTATTACTAACTGTATATGTGGGTTTACTTTAACAATTCAATTAAAAGGTGACTAACTCTGCGATAATAAATTTGAACTGTATTAAATTTCGCGCTTGAAACTGACTTCCTATTGCTTATATTTTGACCAATGTTCTATTTCTAATAGGGGAAGGGGTTGTTTCCGGCATTCTACAATGAATTATGTGAATATGCAAGGACGGCAGTGCGCGCTATGTTAACTTTTATCTTCGGGGCCGTTGTAGGGGTTCTGCGGAATAACTACTACTCAGAGTGACTTACACAATACCTGTTATTCTTACGAGGTCCCAGGACTCCTGTGTGTGCTCGTTGTGGGCTGCTACTGGTACCTATATACAATGAATGATGTGTCTCCCCGAATTTACGACGGATGCCAATTCAAAATACAAATAATAAACACAAAGGTAGGTATAACTTCTAATTCTTTATATAAATACTTTCAATTGTTACATATAAATTGACTTATGAGTATGTTCATTGAAAAAACAACAATATACCTTATATATTACAATTTGATACCTGGAGAGATATAACACAGATCCACTCAATCGTGCAAACTTTCCCAACGTGGGTGAACATATATGTGAGTATGCAAATATAGATGAACTGTATTAGCTTAATTAAGGTGAAAAGAAACAATGAAAACAATCTGTTTAATACTGGGAAAATTAGTTCAGATTGGCACACACCAAATCTATTTTAAAAGGTTAGCTATTCATATTGTTTCATCTAAATCTTCGCAAAGTATAAAGCTACTTGCTTACCAATATAGGTTAGGTTTTTATTTCCTTGAATGTGACTGACTGTATGTTGAATAATGACTTAAATGTTTGTTAATTTTAACGAAAGACAACTTATTGATATGTGGGTTCTAACTATTTGATTACTAATGACTATTATACCACTTTGAAATGACTGACATTGATTTTAATCGTCGTAAAACACGAATCACAAATGATTTGACGCAAATATTATTCTTTGGCAACTGAACCTTTCTTTCGGTTTATTAGTACTTGTAAACATATCACGATACCTTCATCTAATTATGTTTAATGTCCTTTAGCCATATGGTGGATTTCCCTGGAATCTTTCCGTATCCTGGACCGATGGACAGGTAACGCCGGTGGGCAACTCGTTCGTAGGCGGAATACAGGTAGCAGAGTACGCTTCGGTAGATTGCAGTATCTTATACTCCAAGTCTCGGCAGTCGCAGGTCTCGGTGTTGCAGACGTGTTTATAGGTGAGTTAATTTTCTTGGTTATGTTCGTTGTTGATGTTTTTTTCTCTTTCTCTTTTCTAGGTCATGGACTTTATTCTCGTGGTATTTTATTGATGCAGGTTCGATGATCGACGGAACGCCTATCTGGTTGGCGTAGAGTTTCGCCGCACTGGGATTTTATTCGACTTGTCGGTTTGATTCAAGTTCGTCTAATGACGGATGTTGTTTGTTTTTATGAACTCTGATGTTTCATCCTTAGTGGATGCTTATCTAATTTAATCTCCCTGCTTTCAGCAATCTCTACCTATTTTATATGTTACCGTAGTCGATTGTTTAAAGCCGTGAACCCAAAGCGGTTGCTTCATATAATTTTATTAATTGTTATTATTTTATGTATCCAAACGTGATTTGGATATTGTTTACAAGTTTATTTTTATATTTATGATTAATAAAAAATATTTTTAGTGCGTAAAATTTTTGAATGCTCATATTTGTATTTTTAATGCGTCTGACAGCTTTAGCGTCGGTTTTTGAAAACTCAGTACAGTCATGTACAAGAAAATAATGATATTTTCCAATTTTTTGGATTTTATCCAAAAATAAGGATATTAATAGATTTTGTGGATCTGGTTTACAAATAATCTTAAAATCTAAATACATATAAATTTATTTCCGTTTTTTACTTGATTAAAATCCGATCATTCATAATACAATGCCTGCTGTGAATATTAAATTTCCAAATTTAAGTTAAATTTATTTTATATAGTCATTTTGGTTTAAATTGCTTAAAAACCTATCAAAACTTTATCAAGTCAGTTATATCTTGCCATTCAAGGAATTATATTAACATTTCTAAATGCGTTTAATTGTACCAAGTGCTCACTTAATTATTTGGATTTCAAATAACATTTTAGTTTTGACAGTAATAAATTGTTAATAGCTTTATTCAAATAGGGCATCTATTTATGCACACAACTTATATTATTAATTTGCCATGCATACTTATATTTCGTGCGTTTTTCTGCATTTAAAATATTAATGTTTGACATTTCTTAAAGAAGCTATTCGGCCTAAATTTGAAAAGATGCTTTTGGTAATTATGCGTTTGTAAGGGCGTAATTCATGAGAATTGCTAATCATAACTGTGCTGTGATATGTGCAGTTTGAGTATTTAACTTCATATACCAGGCAATTACTAAATTTAGTCACGAAATTCTAGCTTTAATATGACATGTGCTCTAGGTCTCTTAGTGATGCTTCAAATGCTGTTTGTACTTAAATTAAAGCCCTATTGATATTCATGCCCTAATTAAAATCTGTTCTAAATATTGAAAAGGTTGTAATTAATTTGTGTTTTCACATTAAAATTGGTTTCCTCACATAGTTAAATTGCAATTGACTTGATAATGGGCGTTCGAAAGATGAACGTCCATGTTATACATTAAATGATGCTATTGAAAATTTCTAGGTCACTAATTCTATTTGTGCTTTTAAAATCATGAGATATGCATTCAACGAGCTTTGGAGTGTCACTCCTGGTGTGTACAAATTATGATTATGTTTTGATTTAGTCCTAATTTGCATTTTTGTATCGGCCATATTTGTAAGTTCTAAATGCATGTGTTGTTTGTGCTAGACATGATGCTTTGTCAAAACTAAATGTAAAATGATAACGCAAGATTGAAAATAATGTATGCTAAATAAGTACCAGATTGTATAGTGCGTTTCTGTTGTATTTGAAATTTGTTCGCACTACTATGGTCATGTTTTTATGCTAAATTCTTTAACCTTATTTCTTCAATTAAACTTTATGATCAAGATATAATTGTTTGTAAACGATTAGATGGGATTGAATCTGTGTGACTAGTAATATCTCTCCTTTATTTACGTAACTCAAAAAGAAACTACAACATTTCAATATGTACAAGGGTTCGTCCCTAATAACAAACTTAAATAATTATTGAGTGGTATTGAGGAGGCTCAAGACCATCTCAATAGCAATGAATAAGAACTTAACATCATAGATTATGCCGTAATGGCGTACTATGCATTATTTGTTACATGAGACTATTTTTTAAACGGCACAATTTATGCGTACTGTGTATGTATGAGTTACAGGCGACTCTGTTGTTAGACATATAAATACAATACTTTACTATCCTACATTTGTATAATAAGAAATCAGAAAACTTCTAAGACGCTCTTAAATAACAGTAATCTCCTTGTTTTTTTTTCTAGTTTCGACGAACAGTACAAAAAACATCCTAAAATGTTCAAGACAGCTGCGGGAAATAGATATATTGTATGGATTTTTAAAATATGTATCTTCTTTTTTTGCATTATTTCCATGAGGTAATAGAAATGGAAGTTACGATTTTATAATGCAATGCGAAGGTAACTCTGACGTCTGACGTGATGGTGTTTGGTAAGCAATGGAGGAACAATATATGGGAAAGGGCGACTGTACCTATTTGTGGGGGTTACAAAATATAAGAAGTATTTGGAAGGAGTACGTATTATAAAAATACATATAAACAAAATATATTCTCACATCTAAATGGGTTCTCTGGATTGCCAATTAATCTGCAGTCGTTTATACTAATTATTACTCCTTGATTATTTATCAACAAATTAACAAATTAATGTAAAAAAAAAATAAACACTTCGAACATAGTGATTATTTTTGCTACTTTTAATTATTAGTCGAAAAAGATATTTATCTTATTATCTTTGAATGACGTATTGAATAATTTGATTTTAGAACAGTGTATAGACGATGAAGCGTTTATGTTATTAAACGCAGCCGACATACGTGAGCTTCTTCCAATAATTGGTATGAGACGTAAGTTTCTGAAAAAATACAACGAGTTAAAGGACTTAGAGGTAAGCGTTGCTTGACTACGTCGATATTCTAGGCTGCAAATACGAATATATATACTTTTATTCCCATCTTATTTTCAGCATGTAAACGAAGTTCCATTGGAGACAGCTGGAAGATTTATACAGTTAGTAAACGAAATCACTGAGGTCTTTCCACACGAAATTCCAGACATATATTATGTTTCATACGTAAATAACAAAGGCAAACCAAAGGCGGCAATGGGTAAGCTATAGAGCTGTTATATTCATTTGAGGAATAACTATAGAAAACTGGGACTAATAGGTACAATTACAGGTAATATATAATGACTTTTCTGATGTCATTATTGTTATTTATGTAAATAAATTATTTGAGGTACGCCAACTGAAACCACAAACGTTAATTGTGTTGATGAAAAGGTGTACATGCAACGGTAGAACAATAATACAGAACCGCTCACTACTGTGCAAGAATACTGGAAAATACAAGGAAAAGTAGATTTAAATTGTTAAAAAATAGTGGCCCTGTTCACAATTATTTTAAAAAAATTCCTTGTTTAAGCGAACAGTTGGGTTTTACACTGGTATTTCATTTCACATAAATAAATTAATTCTTTTTGTTGAAACTTTATTTTAGATTGAAGCAGACTTCAATACTATTTATCCTCTACAGGAAAATTGATTGTTTGCAAAATTGCCCCTGATGTGTGACTCAATTTTAAACATTGCTAGAGCAAAAAAGGATTCCTATTTAACAGAAGTTCTTGGGCAATATAAAAATATATATACTGACCCAGAAATTACAAGCTGTAAGTATTTTTACCACACATTTATCTTATATAAAATATTCCCATTGCAATCATTTCGGGTGTTAGGGTAGTATTTACATTAACGAGTTTGCCCTTATTCTTTCCATGCGTGAATGTGAACAAGAAACCAGGATTACACTGGAGACCATCAAAATTAGAAATGCGTCAAGGCTAGAATCTATTATAGTGTTAAATTTATAAGACTTTCCTAAATTTGTCATAAACATATTTGTTTACTTAATGAAACGGATGTTAATTTTATATGTTTAGTTCTTGATACTATAAAATTTAATAAACATAATTTCGCATTTGAGGTGTCAATACCAGCTAATATACTATCAAACCATTTTGTTGTAAAGCAGACCGAACTGCATGCTGTTCATCCATGTTTAATGTCAAAAAATAGCAAAAATCTTTTTGTCTCTGTGCGACATGCTCTTTAAACCCATTAACTCGTTGTTCACACTTTTATTTAGAAAACGTTGCTGCTGCACAGAAACTTACCTATATTTTATTTTATATTATTATGTTTATATAAGTATATTAATAAATAAGTATCAAGTTATACCTGTTTTATTTCTATACACATCCCTAATTACATCATTATTTAAAATAATTTTCCTTTAACAGCGTTTTCATTATCAAACTTCTTAATCATAATATAAATCAAAGTAATACCGCATTTCTCAAAGTAAACATTCAATTGTGTGAAAGTAGGTATATGTATATATCGGTTACAGAAATTGCGAATTGTTTGACAATGTGACAATTGTTCTTGAAATGCATTTGTATATTCATTAGCTTTGTTTAGGCAATATACTTTATGAAATAGCGATTCTTAGCACTATTTAATTTAGATATTATGTTGTATGTAGTAGGTATACATACAACATAATATCTAAATTAAATAGTGCTAAGAATCGCTATTTCATAATGTATATTGCCTAAACAAAGGTAATGAATAACAAAATTATTCATTATTGTTTTGAAAAGAATGCTACAAATACAACATATAATGCTAGTGGATTGGATATGCAAATAGTACGAATTAATGAATATCGTACAAGTTTTAGATATAATTTGTCTTTATTTTTGAAACACTAATTATACAGCTAATAGCGACAAGGTTGTGGAACATCCCTATACAAACAACATAGAACTCAACAGCACAAGAATAGCAAAATTGTCAAACATTTTGTGCTAGGGAATATATAACATTCTTCTCTATAGATAATCACAATTTTTCGAAATATGTTAAACAATTGCTATAAAATTTATACACAAAAAATACGAAAAATCACTATTCTCTTTATAAAATTTTTATACAAAGTATTACTATATCGAATACAAAAGCTTCAAAATATAACATTGTTTGTGTAAAAAAAAAATACAAATTATATGACATGGTTACAGTTCATTATACTAAGAAGTACTACATTATGTAGCATATCTTAACACATTTTGTTTTACGAATTTTCACACAATTTTTTGTAACTTTTTAATACAATTTATCGTTGTCCCAAATCACGGGACAAATTGTATGACGAAGAGCCACAATTGTAGAACATTTTCACACAATTTTTTTTCCGTGTACTTCAAGTGACCCTTCGTTTCGGTGAGTAACATAAAATATTAAAATAAGGTACCATAAAGAAAAAGTCGAGTGCATATTGGAAATAATTTACAATCTAACAAATTGCAGATGTGTTACAGGCAATTCAAGTGAGGCTCCGGTTCCAAGATTAATGTAAATATTATATACAGAGTGTACAACAACAAAAAAGTGAATTAAAAGTTTTCTCGGGAGTAAACAACCACTTACTTGAAATTTACGTATTCACTGCTTAATTCAATTAGCAAATGGACGTTGATAAGCATACCGCAAATTTTAGTGATTTCGAAATGCTCTTTGGACTGCACGTAAGAATGAGCATTTTCGTAGAATGCTTTTACACAAAAAGAACGCTGCTCACCACTAAATTATTCCATTGGAAAAAATATCAATAAGAGGAATGCTGGTAGTAAAAATAATCTGATATTAGCAGTTTCCCCTAGATATAAAAAAACGGACATGGGTCATTTCAGCGCGGAGGCCAGAGATTAAAATAAAACAAAAAATAAATTGATAAATTTCAAAATTTATTATAATCACACTTTTTTGTAGTGATATCCAATTGATTTCACAAAATCCAGCCTACTTATATATTTATTCTTATACATGTTATACAATTAAATTAGCAGTATATTCATGCCCCTGTTTATATTTTAAATTTTCTATTGTAACAGGAATGTGGATAGTATTTAATATTATATAAGTTTAAATTTGTACATCTTTTAAAACATTTAATAATTTAAAGATAACTGGGTGTGCACTATAAAATTGTGAATTGAAGCTGCTATGAAATAATTCACAAGCATTAGTTGTTCGTTCTGTCGTACTATTGCAACAAGCCCACAATGTTGGTGGAGAAGTTGCGTTCTCTGATATGTAATTGTCGACTAAATAATCATCGTATTTAATTACTCGTTGATCATTAGGAATTATTGCATACAAATCCTCAAGAAAACATGAATCTACTTCGCCCGGAGGTAAAAATAGTATTCCCCAAGTCCAGTGTAATCAACGGCCAATTTCAGTCTCTTTAGCCCTACACTCTTGTATCAGTCCTAGAGACTGGATTTTTCGAAACCGTTACTTCAACGTTTTCAGGAGCGAGATGGTTGTGACTATTATTAAAAACTTCAAAACAACAGACTGATTTGTCCACACAAATCGATGCTTTTTGCAAGTTCCTTTTCTTGTGCATCTGTACGTAATGCAAAACGTGTAACTGTTATAAATTATTAACTTTTTTCCAGGCGCACTCAACTTAAATTCCATGATGCACACACCAACAACGTCTTCAACATACATGACAAAAATATGAATAGCTCAATTTTAATATCAACTTGTTTTAATTTCACTAAACAGTTAATAGTGGGGTGAGAGTGCGATTACATATAAGTTGTAATGACATTGTAACTCTACATACACATATTAGAAGCGAAATTAATACCTTTTTTCTCCGTAATTCGTATATTCGTAATTAGAAGCGAGATTTAAGAAATGTTAAGTTGTAATGACATTTTAATTATACAATGTTAAGTAATATAGTCAAATTAAAATATGTTGAAACGAAATATACTTTTTTTGTCTCGGTAATTCGTTTGCCCCGTTAATCTTGCAGAAGCGCCCAACTGGCCTGTAAGGATTTGTTAATTGCCCCGATTAGGACAAGTCACCGAAATGACGAATACCCGAAAACACAAAATCGAATTTTATTCTGAGTCACTCATTACAATGATCAATTAAAATTTTTGGAATGGAAAATATATAATAAAAAATCTAGAAAAGCTGTTCATACCCATATTATCTATACATTTTAATTTCTATACTCTTTGAGTTCATTGACAGCCGCTAAACGACGAAAAGGAATTGTTTTATCAAACGGGTAAGATTGGAACGTAAATTCGCAAATCATAAAACACTCAGTGCAATGCCATCGTATCAAAAATACTTATCTAGCGGTATGTAAATTTAAATGCAAATTACATTATGACATCGTTGCAAATCCATTTTACGATCTTGAATCTTTGCTTTTTAGGAAGTGTGTGCACATGTAATTTCACTTATGAGTTTATGGCGGACAATAAAATTTATCGCAATTTTTAATCGAGCCTCTTAATCGTCCATCTCTACGTTACAATTTCCTACTTGGCATGTTTGAATGTCCATGAATAACTAATGCGTGGTATCGGGTAAATTTACAAAACATACGGGAGAAAATCACATACGGTATTAAGAACGCGTAAGTGTAAACTGCGGGAAAGATTGAAATACTTGATTATACACTTAAAGATAAAATTATATATTGTGTTTATTCTCATGGATTTCTTAAATTTCTAAAGTATGACTCTTAAACGCATAGTCTATGTGTTGTAATCTTCTGATTCACTCTGACCAACTATTTTAAATCAAATTTTATGACATATAACGAGCACTATCTGGCACCGCTTGCAGTTATTTTGATTTCTTCTTAAAGTATATTTGACGTTGAGTCATATAGAGATTAATAGAGATATCTTATTAGGACGTTATAGGATTTTAGTATAAATTATTGTTTGTGAAGGAGAAGGGGTTCGGCAATAGTATATTATTCAACGAGCATATAATGAAGGGTGAAGCAAATCACTCATGTGAATAATAGCCATTATATGCAAGTAGAATACTATACTTTTCCACGACTGTTAGATGTTTATGTAAATTCTTTTATTGAGGCAAATATTTATGGAACATTATTTTTATTATTTATAACATTAACTTATGTTAATAGATATTTGAACAATTTGTTAGGTTAATTGCAGAAATAGAATTAACGTTTAAATTGATATTCTGATATTTGTAGAAATGCTTTAATTTCTGGCATTATGAGAATTATTTATTTGTATGGAGCTTGAATTTTTTTAGCGGTATCTATTTTGTTTCTTTAAGAGTCCTTTATGTAGGCCTCAGCCACTGCTGATGATGTTCATCCGCCATGGCGTTTAAAGGCTGTTATGTTAAGTCACTGCCCGTATCAACAAGTAGAGTTGCAGAAGATCTGCGAAAACTATGCCCAGAAAATGTTTCTAGTTTTGATATTTTTAAAAATTACTTGTAATATAAGTTGGACGACTACATTTTTTATATACTTTATAAAAATTATCGGTAATGGTAAATTTTGAGACTTATTTTGGCCTTGGTTTGGGGCATATTTACTAAATAAGCTGATTCAAAGTCTTGTAGATAAGTACTTTTCATGCAGTACATCTCATTAACCCGACAAGCACCCTTTGTTCCGATTATTAGTGCAACCTTGAAAAAATGTATACCTAATTGTAATATATGAAGCAAAACCTTAATCAATACCTTACTTTTGTTGCAAGGTATTTGTAGTATGATGCTTTAGTAAGAACATCATTAATGTTTTCTTCAGAGAAAGTACTAGCTTTATGGGTTGAAGACCTTCACTTTTTCGCTTTAATAACGCTCGTAGTTTCGTATAATTTTTCTAAATTTATACCTTGATTTATATTAATAGTACTTCTAAGCATTGAATAATGAGTCTGTTACTGTGAAAGACCGAAATCTGGTGAATGTCGAGATTCACCGGTGAATGTCAACATTCTCAACGTTGCTTGACGTATGTCCGAAATATTGGTGAAATTTCATTATTTCTAACTTACACCGGCGATTGTCGACATTCAGCATGCACTCATGGTGTATGTTAAAAACATTTTTTTTTAAATAAAAAAAAAACCCATAGGTCTTTATTTATTAAAATAATATGGGAAAAAGACTTTGTTGAACTCAAAACAAACAGTAGAACATAAAAATATAAAATGAAATATAAAAAATAATAACAATATCTTATTTATTGCAACAACATAAACTACCATGACACTTCGAATTGCACAAAAGTTCCTTGCTTTTACAGCTGCATTTAGTCGTGGAACACTTTCTTTTGCAGTTACAACGTGTGTAGCCTTGCCCTCCACTTTTTGAATTAGCAGAAGCTGCTTCTCTTAGCGACATTTCTTTTGTTGAAACTTCGTCCATGGAAACTAACTTTTCTTTACAAATTACGAACTGATTACGGGTGAAAAGCTGCTTCAAGGTACCATTTTTGTTAGCTAGTCTATAAAAGGCTGAATCCTCTATTCCAACAACAACCGCTAACACATTTCGAGGGTCTGTACGACCACGGTCGACATCAGGGACTTGAATTCTTACGGTATCACCAATTTGGGCAGGAGGAAACTTTTTTTTTGAGGTTCGCAACATTTTTGTTGCTTGAAGTAGAAGACTCTCTTTTGCAGCTACTCTTTTTGAAGAAATTAGCTCGTGTTGTTCAGTCAGTACTTGAGATGAAGATGTGCTAGGTGGCGGATCAGTCAGTGCTTGAGATGAAGACGTGTTAGGTTGCGGGTCAGTCAGTGCTTGAGATGAAGACGTGTTAGGTTGCGAGTCAGTCAGTGCTTGAGATGAAGACGTGTTAGGTTGCGAGTCAGTCAGTGCTTGAGATGAAGACGTGCCAGGTTGCGGATCAGCTCCAATGGTATTTTCATTATCCATGCCTCTTTCAATATGGTCACTACCCAAATTTTCTTCAACATAAGCTTCTAGCTGTTCTTCGGTCTCAATGTTTGCAATTTGCCCGCGGGGGAGTGATGACGATGTTATACCCCTTTTTGGTTTAACGCCAAACAGGGCTTCATAAGGACTCTGGCGTATTCCTTCGTGATAAGTTGTGTTTTTGGCGAATTGGACAAACGGCAAACCTTCTGACCACTTGTTTGAATCATTGTCTTGCATCCATGCAGTTAACATATTTTGTATGTCCTGATTGGCTCTTTCAACTGAGCCTTGTGTTTGACTGTGACGAGGCTTTCCGTGCACTATTTTAACATCTTTCCACATAGCGCATAGTTCAGATATGACTCGATTACTGAACTCTCTACCATTATCCGAATGCAATATAGCGGGAGCACCAAATGTTAAAAAAATTTGGAGAAGGTGATAAGCTACTTCTTTCGCTCTCTTGCTTTTTAAAGGTCGTAACTGGACAAATTTGGTTAAATGATCTTGATATACCAATATAAACTTGTAATCGCCATCCCTGTGTGATTGCAAGTCTATCAAGTCGACTTGACATCTAGAGTTCAATTCGGAACTGACCATTGGTTTCACAACAATACCTTTTTTAGGCGCACTGTGTTTCATTTGACATTGTTTACACAAATTTAAATACAACATTACAACTTCATAAGTAATATTTTTGTATCTAACTTGCAATTCTTTAAGCATTCGTGTTCTTCCTCCATGGCCTGTTCTTATGTGAGTTTCAGAAAGTATTGTAAACAACTCATCATTAGTAACATAATACTGGATATTCGTTTCTCCTGGTTTTAATGGCACAATTAACTTTTCTTCATCACTAACTTTTAAAATGTCAAAACGTTTTAAACGTCTGTAGTCCAAAGGTGTACTACACTTACTTTTAGCAGAAATTACTTCAGAAACGATTTTAGAGTACTTTTCTTGTGAAAAATAAAAACAATTGTCTTCTCGTTTACTTCCAATTAAGGCATGTAACTTTTCAAAAAACTTATCACGATTCACTGTAGTAGCCATTGAATACAAATTATAATTTCTAATAAGAAAATTAAATTAGGTTAGGGAGCGTGCCCGCAGGCTGTCAAACGTTGCGTTAGACTGACGAAGGCAAAGCTAACTGAAACAAGATGCTGGAACCGTCTAAAAACTTGTTGCGACCTGCCGTTTCCGACATTCACCGGACCTCATTTGTGTTTGTCGACATATACCGGTAAAAGTCCGAATCTATAATACAATTAAGAAATGTTCGGACTTTCACCAAGGCATTTGGTATTTGTCGACATCCACCGGCGGATGTTGACATTCACTACTTTCGGTCTTTCACGGTAACAAGTCCATAGTGTAGAGGATTTACATTTTGTGGATAGTTCTATAAAATACACTACCATAATAGATTCTGACATAAGATTCTAGGCCGCCTCATACAATTTTCTTGATTTTCGGCGATAAATTCAGTCATGCAATTTCAGCAGATTCTTTTACTTCTGACGGAGTTAAAGACAATCCATTTTAATTTTCCGAATCCATTTTTTTTTAGTTTTTAGTAAAATATTTCATAAATTATTTTGCATTCAAAATTTGAAGTTTCAATTTGAGTAACTGGAGTATTTATTCAACTTTTAGATGACAGTCGCGGCTTACTAACAAAATGGTTAAAAAATTGCAATCGTTATATCAATGTTTAACAAATTTGATTATAAATGTAACTTATGTGAATTTGAAACAAACAGAAACACAGCATTTAGACCAGCATATAAAAACTAATCATTTGAAGATTTGATTATAAATGTGTCTCTCGTCAATTTGGAACAAATCTGAAAAGTAATTTAGAGACATGTAAAAACTAACCATTTGAAGCAATTTCATTATAAATGTGAATTTAAAACAAACCGGAAATATAAGCGGGGAATAGAACCCGAAACTCTGCTCTCTATAAATGGCCCAGCCTATATCTGATCATTTTCTAGTACTTAACAATTACAATAATGTTTTACTACTGGATGATTTAAATATTATGCATTAATTAACGATAAAAATGAATAAATTATACAATAATAACTGATTAAAACACTTGGCTCGTTTCACTATGAGATTTATTTATAAAATATATACACATCTAGACGTGTATATCTCTTTGATAATGGTGTAATAACCGAAACATATATTATGTACTATTGTTTATACGATTAATATTTTATAATTAAAACTCATAGTCAAACGAACCAAGTTTTTAATCAGTTATTATCGTATGAAGTTAAAAATGTTTCACCAAGAAGTGTCTGCAACAACGATCCAGAATAACTTATGTTATATTTCATTGATTTTGCCATTCTGTGTCATTATAATGATGTTGTTGTTAATTGTGATAATATCTAATTATTTTTAGTTGTGTCAAATTGCAAATTAGAGCCTATCCCCTTTTATCTGAGGATTTGACCCATCTTGCAGCGCAAATATCTATATTATACGATAATATCTTACAATTTAAAAGTCTCTTAATTGTAGATGCGTTACAACTTCATTGACAATATCGTAGAGTCCTATATTTGGTTTATTTTGAATACACTTACTCTCACTTCCTTGGTTTGGTTTTCATTTCTGATCGTTTATGTTAACCACGCACGAGCCTCTTCTTTCTGTTCTACAAATGACCAAATGCACAGTTTTCCATTAAACCACTGATTACGGGAATTGTCCCACCGCGGGCAAGCAATAACTGCCAAAAACATTAGGTACTTTTGTGATGAACTTTTTTTGGCGTTTTGGATGAGGCACGTTACGGACAAGATAGTATTTGCTAGATATATATAAAACCACTTATCGACAACGACGACACTTTCTGAATTAAGCAGTGACAAGCAGAATTCTAAACGCTGGCTTTTAGTACAATCAGTTAGGAACGGTTGTATTGTGCTTTTTCGATTATTCTATATGCCATCTTCGACATTAATCTTTTCTGATACAGAATAGCGAGCAGCTGCATCCTTCATTCATCTTTGCTTGATTTTATACCATTGTTACTTACTTCTTGCTGGTAAAGACGCTTTTCCTGTGAAAGATTAGGCGTCTTTCTTTGCCCCGCGACTAGAGAAAAATCTTCATGGTTCTTTCTATGACTACCGCTAAGAACAAGTTTGATTTGAAAGAAAGAGCTGAGGTATTTAAACTTTTTGACAACGCACAAAAGTCACTTTTAACATGTGCCAATTCATATAATAGAAAATGCCAATTAACGTTTCGAAATAAAATTAATATTCGGCAAATATACAAATTTTTTGAATTTTATTTTGAAACAAAGGAAGAATTATTTATTATTTATTTATTATAAATATATATGTATATATAATGCATAATTTACGACATATTTGCAAAAAACCGATTTTCGATAAGAGTAAAAAACCTACTTCCGGTAGGAATTTCGAAAAAATTTTTTAATAAAATTCTTCTCAAATTTAATTATTATATATTATATTAATATGAATTCTTTATAAATTTGTCTAAACTTAGTAGTTGACGAAATATTGGCAAAATTCGATTTTTTCACTGAAGTAAACTACTACTTCCGGTCCGCCGATTTTACTGAAAATCTAATCAGTTCTCAAGAGGGAGATTATACGACTAAACGCAAAATTTGGAATAGGTAGCTATAGTGGTTTGACCGCTATCGTGGTCACACACAGACAGACATTTTTTAAAAACCCCTTTTTCGGTATCAGGGGACCTCAAAACGTGGACATCTGCAAAAATCTCGAGGTCGAAAATTTTCATCATCACAATACTTCCTTATACTACGTATAAGAAAGTAAGACTAAATACATACAATAAGGCTTGTGATCGGTGTACTATAGACTAGCAATATAAATATCTATTAAATACCTATGTACTAGTATGTAGGCTTTAATAAATATCACATAATAAGTCGTTATTACAGAAAATAATTATGACACATACCTACACACTTCCTGATGTGGTTAAAATCGTAATCGTAAATGTCACCATTGTAGAACATTCTTTTAGTAGATATTTGAGATATTACAAAAACTGTATACGAATAATTTTATAATCAAATCCATTTGACAATATTTGTTCACTCATTACTTTCAATACCCTTATATACAATTTACGATATTAATGAACGTATATACATATATGTATCTAATAATCTACCAGATTATATAATTTATTATATTTTCTAATCCTGATAAAAATATTATATAGTTAGCTATGATAACATGCTGAATAATTTAATTTAGGCGTCCACGGATTTGCGATTTTTAGCAATTAAAGGCATTCATAAACATTAATAACACACGGTTGTTAATAAATAAAACATTTTTTAACACCCACTCAAGTTTTAAGTCATTATAGCCTAGACAAGACACCTTTAACATAAGAAAAATATAAATGAGACGTAAATATTACGTCAGACAGAGGATAAAAAAATCATAAAAATTAACTTTATTAGTTCTATGAACAAGTTGTTTTGTCTACTAACACTATAACGAGTTGACTAAGTTTTGAGAATATGAATCAATGTAATATCATTTTTATACATACTAAATGTATCACCCTTACTTTCGAAGTTGTGCAAACCTATAAAATAGATAATTATCATAGTTTATACAGCCATGCGAGGCTGAATGCACAATGCACACCAATAATACAAAATGTTTGATAAACAATTTCTTTAAGTGCGTGATACGCACAAATTAAATTATTTACACAAAATGTCTGCAAACTTGATTGTAATATTATAAATGTCAGATTAATGTTACAATCAAGTTTGGCATTGGAAAGTAAAGAATTTCATGGGGTAACTCCGCTGAAAATGTAACTGCAGACACGTGTTTCGAACTCATTGGTTCTCGTCAGTGCAGTGTAGCCAAGGAATAATATGGTTGTTTTCATCTCCAAGGTTATCCCATCTTATTATTTGGCTATGATCTTACTCTATATAAATTAAGACCTTTTCACAATATGACTGGCATTTTACGAAATACCTGAAACTTTCTAGCCAACTTGTAAACTGACGCTTTCTTGTACAATGTGTGCCGGCTGTTTGCAAACTGCTTAGACATTTTGTAATATGCCCGATTTTACAGTATGCCTACGACATATACATATATTTATTAATTAATAATTGCTAAAAGCATGTCGAGAAATTCCCGTGAAACAGAGCCTCTACTTCGAAAATCAAGTTGTGGCAGAAAAACAATATGGCAGATGTTAATGAGGGAATAACTTAGTTGCCTAAGAAATCATTTATATGTCCAAATTAACAAATGATTTTTTTATATGTATTGATGAGGACAATAAATATAGTTGTTGAAGCGTTCGATATAGAGACTTTCATTGCCACTCGTCTCGTTTTTTAATTTATATATCAAAAACATGCCACTACACCAAGAAAACACAAAAGTTTCCATTGTAGATTTTATTATACAATATATAATACAAGGCCAAGAAAAATCAAGGAACATTTCTTTGAAGTTTTAACGTATACATATAGGTACCTTTATTAATATATGTAAATAAGTTTAAGAAATATGGTAAACTGTTTTTAAATTGCACTTGCTCGTTTGAGGTTACGTATATTAGATTTCAATTGATCCTAATAAAAAATGAAAATATAATTACAATCAATTATATTAAATCGAGGATGACTTTAACTCTAATTTTATTTGATCATTCCTTATTTAGAACAATCGAATCTGCTACGGTCAAAAATTAACGGATAGCCAATCATTGCTATGGACTTGAGTCATTCGTCTTTTATTATTATATTCCTAAATGTGAAACTCCCTTAATCGTGGCGATTCTTACTAATTGTAATTATTGTCGAATGAATTACGGTAAAGTATTGTTGATTCACGTTCGCAACATTGCGTTCATTCATCAACAGCATTTTAAAGACGCACTAAAAGAACGAATATAAACCAATGACGTAAGTTAACACAAAAACACATGTAAAGTCTATATTGTACAGACATGTGTACGTATTTTAATTTCTTTCTTCAAATTATTACAATTAGAAATTAGAATGCATTATAATTCGTTTCAAACGCAGTGTGTGTTTGAGATTTCCCATGTCTTTTAATCTTTTAAAGGTTGTTACACATGAAACGATTCACATTAATATTCGAAACTTGCGTGCTTTGTTAGGTAAGAATAAAATTATTTACGCCGAACTACGCGAGGACAGCAATCTAATGAATAATAAAGACTGCACACCAAGTTAATCAAGGCAATTCGTAGCAGTAATTGTTGTACACATCAATTAAATTTCATGAGCTAAAGTACTTAATAGGCGCCAATACACATACACAAGTATGTTGTACATATGTTTCTATCTACACTTAAAACAATTTCTGTTTTAAAAACGCAATGAGAAATTAACTATATTGTATAAGTTATAGTAAGTATAGAATTGTAAAATTCTATACTTTCATTTCGTAAAGTCATTCGTTTGTCGTTAAATACATATGTCGGCATTGTCTGGCTTGTAATGAAGTTGTAATAAGTCAAAGATCTTCCAATGAATCTACTTAAATAACTTGGTTTCCTAATTGTCATTTTTTGCTGTTTATTTATATTTTTAATCATTATAGCATCTATGTCAAGATGATAGATTAGTTACAGTTCTTATATATTTTGTTACGAATATTCAATGTTTTACATACGGGGGCTGTTCTCTTTCCGCTTAGCCTGGTAAAGTAAAACGCAATTTATTTACAAAAAAAATTACTTCAAAATTTTTAAAAATATTCTTCTTCACAGTCTATGCATTTTTGCATCTGTGAAAACCAATTTTGAAAACATTTTCTCCAGTCTTCTGGTCGTAGCTTGTTTATTTAATTTTTAAAGGCATCAACCTATTCTTCGGTAGATGTAAAACGTCAATCCCGTAATTTATCCTTTACTCGCGGAAATAAGAAGAAGTCATTAGGTGCTACGTCTGGACTCTATGGTGAATGTCCCATTATTTTTATGTTATGGACTTTCAATTGATCAGTTGTTCGAGCGACAGTGTGAGCTCGAACGTTATCTTGATGCATAATGATCCTTTCTCTTGGATATTTTTTGCGAACATTTTGCAGAACCTGAGGTAAACAAACTGTAGTGTGCCATTCTGAATTAACAGTACGTCTATCCTCTATAGGGCTACAGTGGAAACATGCCCAATAATTCCAAAAAAATATGGCGACGATCTTCTTGTTTCGACTTTTTTCACAAACAACTTTTGTTGGAGCCGACTCATTCTCAAAGACCCAAACTGTCAATTATGGCCTTTTTCGGGATCATAGCAGTATACCAATGTTTCATCACCTGTGTTGATGTTGTACACCATGGTTAAAGCGATCTAGTGCAGATCTGCACACAAGGTCTTCTTTTTGAATTGAAGTCAAGTTGTGGGGAATCCACCGAGAACAAAGCTTACGGACCTTCAAATGTTTATGTAAAATAATGTTAATTGCCTTCACACCAATCTTTAAAGTTGCTTGAATGCTTCTGACAGTAGTATGCTGGTCTTCTACAATCATGTTCCGAATAAGGGCCATATTTTTTTCTGTAACTGCCGTTTTTGGATTAGGAGCTCGAAAACTGTCATTTAAGGAAAGTCGACCGCGTTGAAATTCATTATACGACCGCTTTACGGTAGCGAAAGAACACGACTTGTCACCAAACACTCGATTGATTTCCTCAAAATATTCGTTACGGCTTCAACCACGCTTGAAATTGTAAAAAATCACCACTCGATAATGTTCCTTGTTCCGTTCCATGATTTATTGGCGAAAGGAGTACTTTAAACTAATGTAACTTACAAACAATCAGGTATATTTGACAACTGTCACTATAACTAAACTTGTAAACAACTGATTGAAATTGTCATACAAAATTTGTCGCAAAATTTCATCGCCTACTAAATAGGTTCAACAGAAAGAGAACATCCCTCGTATCTATCTTTGCAACACTTGATATAGCAAGTCCAAAATACATCAGAATTGTAAAGTCGCGGCTGTATTCCCGCTCTCGCTACATTTAGCAGTGAAGCATCGATTAGCAATACAGCAGTTATCTCTACTCTCTCCTGTCTTTCGTCGCGCTCCCAGTACGGCCAAAGAATACGACGTTGCAATATTTACCTAGTAATATGTAGTGTTTCATTACACAAGCTGTATATGCGCAGAAGATTTCTTGAAAAGAAGGCATTTAGATATGAAAATTGAAAGTTACATGCTTCATGCGTAATGAACTTATGAAAACGAATACACCAACACCAATGCAACACGAATGCAAGGACTAACTGTTAGTGTTGCCACTGCTCACCAGCGGTACCTGATGAATTTGCCTCGTAATTTGTACAAACCGTAGCGATCTTTGCACGTATGACAGTTAATTTATTACTTCTCTGTTTGACAGAGGGAAGCATTCTAATTAACATGTTTTACATTCTACCGACTCGAGAGGCACATCCTTGGATCGAAGCCTCGGAAACAATGAAAATCCTTATTTCATCCAGGATATTTAATATTAATTTAATATATGGGGTAATATATATTAAACACATATATCATGTTCTTTGCCTGAAGTTTCTGTTTATTATAGAAATCATCTTATATCATTCCATTACATTGTCTTCACATTTTATCAATTTTATGAGACATAAAATTTAGAAATCTGCGATAAATTCTATCAAGACTTAATAGTTCATAACCATATAAGTGATTCCAAATGATATCTTGGTATGCATTTTACATATGCGCACTATAAGGATTTAAGTAGGTCAGTGTTAGAAAAGTAGATAGAGAAGCGTATGAACAAAAAACTCTGAAGACTTCAGTAAGGTTCTCATCAAAAACTACTCCGAGAACACTATATTCTTTCTCACATCGTAAGAGACAACCATTAACATTGAATGAGCTAATGCACGGAGATATACAAGGGCTTAAGGCAAGTCATTTATAAATAAAATAAATAGGAAAAGACCTAAATTTGACCCATGTCGAAGACCAGAAGTAAACAGAAAGTCCTCAAAACAATATTTATAGCAAATCCAGGTCAAATTCTTTGGTCAGATCTGTATATATAAGATCTAAGCGACCTCTTTCGTCTAAAGTGTTACTAATAAACTTAGTAACTCTAGCCTCGTTGGTGAGTGTAGATCGACCAAATACAAGCACTTCACAAAAAAGCAGTAGATGGCCTACCCTATATTACAGTCTAATGTATTTACAGTATATTAACAAAAGGGGCTGAAAGTATTGGGATCTTCACCCAACATGTGAATAATATTAACTAACAGTAATCTAAAAGCCTCGTGTTATGAGAGTGTCCAAATATTTCACTATGTCCAATAATTCAAATCTCTATTTTATGCTTTCGTTGTGAGTAAACTAGAATATAATATGCCGCTATAGCACGGTCACTCTGTTGTATTTGTCTCCATATTATAATAGAATGACTATTTTTATAATTTCTGTGATTTAAATGTAGAGGGTTTACCCTCATCGCAATGTAAACTATAGATTCTAGATCATAGGCTTCCACAGTTGTCGTTTAGTGTAATTCTTTCAATTCCACGCTGAAAGTGTGCCTTCGTTTCTTTTTCTTCTATCGGAGGTCGTTCACTATATTCTAAATAACGTCTTCAGATCTGTTACTTCTTCTACGATTACCTGAAATAAACTTTAATCCCAGAAGAAACAACAACCCTGAAAATGTTCGTTCAGATAGGAGAAAGGTACCTACAAATACTAATTTGCTTTTATATTCTGGATCACTTTCTCTCAAGGGGGACTAGGAATAGTCCCCGGTTTTGGTTGAAACTATACATCCTTTAGGGTTTACCATATTTGTCGTCAAAGCTATATTTCGCTTCACTTAATTTAGAAGAAAACTCATCAAGCAAATTCATTATTTAATGCCTTGCATGTCTTTTAATTAAACCAGTATAGTATGCAATAGTCATAAAAAGACTTTTCTAGGATCAGCTAGAGATATATGTTTTATACAGACTTGACCTTAAACAAATTCATTTATTTAAAGTCAATTTTTTCAACGAAGTATGTTCGTGTTGCCCATCAAATTTAGTTCCGTGTTATTTTTTGTTTCGTATGCAACAGGTGAAGAGTGAGTATACATTTAATGTATAAATACATATGTGTTTATAATATAGTATCCAAAGAATCGCGATAAACTTATAATTTAAAACAAAATAGACACCTACTTCGATAAAAGCGAATAGGAAAATATTTAACGTTACAAAAATAAATTTTCATATGTATTTAAGATTAGATAAGAACTTAATGTTTGTCAAAACGGAAGCATGGTTTGGTGAAAAAGTAATAAATAAATATATAAGAACTTTAAATGTTCAAAGTAACCTATCTCTCATATAATATTATAGTGAAGTATTGAAAATCAATAGAACATTTTTTTATTAATGTCAAAATTGATACAATTCAATACTATATTTGATAAATATAATGGAATAAGAGTAATAGGCTGCAATTATTGAGAATTGAAAAATCTAGTTACCCGTGCAAAACAAATTGTTGTTTATTAAATAGTGCATTATTTTATCTGTCAATTGCAGTTTAGTTTGTGACATTTAGTTGAACAGTGTCTGAGAAATAGTCCATAGAATAAGCTTCTGTTATCGGAAAAATGGAATTATCACGAGAGAACTTTCGGATAATGATTTACTATGATTTCAAGAAAGGCTTGAGCGCGTATGAGTGTGAGGAAAGTTTAAAATCGGCATTTGTGGATCCCGGACCATCATTGGCTACTGTTTATAGATGGTATAAAGAATTTGAGCGAGGTTACAAGTCGATGGTAGACAAAAAAGGAGCTGGCCCTCCTTTAACTGCTGTTAGCCTCGAAAACATTGCTGCGGTGAAGAAGATGGTGGAAGAGGACAACCACACTACCTATGCAATGATAGAGTCCAATCTGAAGATTGGATCCTCGCAAGTGAGATCAGTATTGTACGAACATTTACATTTTAAAAAGGTTGTAACTCGATTTGTACCCTATCTTCTGACAGATTTACAAAAAGCAGAACGTGTTAGAATTTGCCAACAAACTTTAGATATGTTGAATGCTGGAGGCCATCAAATTATTTCTAAAATTGTAACTGGCGGTGAAACGTACGTACCGTTTTTTGATGTTCCCACTCGCCAAGAATGCCGAGTCTGGATACACGAAGACGAGGAAACCTCTACGATGGTGAAAAAACAGCGAGCAATGAAAAAAGGTATGTACGCAGTATTTTTTAAAAGTACGGGTTTGGTGGCCGCAATTAAATTGGAAGATCAGAAGACAGTTACCGACATAGTATGTTGAAAATCGTTTGCCTACTGTGTTTAGTAAAGTGCCCAGAAAGGCGATCATGATAACGAGTCGTCCCATACAGCAGGGACAACTGTTCAGTATTTAGCGGAAAACAAAATCAAAATTATAGAACATCCTCCTTACTCACCGTATTTGGCGATGTGTGACTTCTGGCTATTTTTTGAGCTCAAAAAACATTTGAGAGGGAAAAGGTTCCAGTCAGAAGAAGAGATTGACATCGCCGTTAAGTTTTTTTTTTTTTGATAGTATCCCTAAGGATGCTGGTTGAACGCTTTTAAACTATGGAAGGAGAGAATGGTTAAGTGCATTATTGTAAATGGCAATCACTTTGAACATATTTAAAACAAAAATTCTAAAAACTTGTATCAAACTTTCTATTCTCAATAAATGTAGCTTGTCCCTCGTATAAGGCAATGTAAAAGTAATACCGATTCCCTTTAAGAGTGTTACATGACTAGGTCGTATGTGTATACATCTAATAGAAACTAAACGTAATTTATGTTTTCTTCGTCCATCGAAAATTGCTTGTAAAATGCCACATGGGGAAGTTCATTCATCATATACCCATGTATAAGAGGGCTTCTCAATTCGCTTAAAATTTGCTTCCCAAACACTGGCACGTTTTTTAGATGCATGAGTCTATTGTCAAAAAATGTTAAAGTAAACATACGAAACTAAATAGTGAGAACTTCCAAAACATTTTCGGAGGTATTTTCGATATATAAAACGGTAATATTGCAAAAATTATTCTGTGTAATTACCAAAGACCGGACACGAGCGGCCGATGACTCATCGCCCACGGGCGCACTATTAAAATTTTGTATTTGTAAAGAGTTTTTAATTTTATTTTTCTATTTCGGTGTTAGAAAGTTCACTTTACGACACCCGTTTTGTTGTATTACTTTATCGCACGCTAATTTTATTTTTTTAAGGTTAGTAACAAAAAAAAATGGAACAAATCATATTTAAATGTCAAATATAAACCTTTAAATGTAAAATGTAAACGTTGCAATAGAAGTTGTACAAAGAATAAAAAGTACACATGCTTACATTTTATTTACTAATTAACAATACCTATAAATTGTTAAACAGAAATTATTTATTTCGCCCTTTTTATTGACAATTTGAAATAATTTATCGCATAAAACAGTCTAAAGGTTAAATAAATTTACATACAACACCGTCGATATCCAATATTTAAAATGTACTAATTAAAAATGTTTGGTATTTAATTATGTTTAATATTTAATTATTATGTTTAGTATTTAATTAGAAAGAAACTGGGATAGATTATGGACGCGACATTACAGTCATGTATACGACAGACAACATTTCCAAATCTTAATGAAAGACATTTAACAAATAAATGTGACTCACATATACTTCAGTTGAAATGTACTGTACAACATGCATGAAATGTTTATGTATGTACACATCGTAATCAATAAGTATTATCAATTGTAAGCCTATTCCTTTACAGCAACTTATATAAACATGTTTCATGAGTAATCTACAACTTATATTAATTTAGAACTCAAATATTGCGATTAATTAGAAATGTAAACATGGGATTGAATGGCAAATAAAAGCAACATTGAATATTATGGCAGACTTTTACAATATTACCGGTGCTTTAAGTGATATATGCACATAATCAGTGATTGTATAGCACGTGCATTAATTTTAAATTAAGTCTAAAGCCATAAATGTTAACCTATGATTGCTACAAGTATTACCAATTTTCCGCGCGGAGTATATTAAGTTTCAAGTATTTTTTTCTAACATTCTTTATAATAACAATTTTCGTCACCGAATACTCCAGTGAAAATTTTATTTCGGTCATAATTGAGAGAAAATCCCATAACGTTAACTTATGTCCCTAGAGACAAAATTGCCTACTCATCTAGTTACCTGCTGTTGCTCTATCGCGTCATCATTAAATCACATCAGTTTGTGCTGTTCGTAATTTTGTCGTGATGTCCTATTCATGTCCATTATGCTTCATTTCAAATGCTCAAATCTGTAATTAGACTTTTAATTCCACTTATGTATGTTCCAAAAATTTTGATTTCATTTTTTTCATCGCACTTCATCCATTATTTTTTGTGGTGGAAGGCTCTGACTTCAAAACCTCAAACACTAATTTATGTTTCAAAAATAACTTCGAACTGTAAATGTGTAATTTTTGGTGAAAATGTTAACGTTATAACAAAAAATATATTTTATACAATGTTATGGAATTGGGGAAGAGAGCTACTGTCGCGTTGCGGGAGAATTTAATGAAAAATTTTCTGGAATAACTGTTTCCTGTGTGGGTATAAGGAAGATGTTGAAAAAATTTTTGGAAACTGGTTCTGTTCTGAATTTAAAGAAAAATAAACTGGTACGTGATGAAGATGATGCTTCTACAGTTTTCATTTTGGATTCGGTGGAAGATAATCCTAAACTTTCATTACGGAGACGGGCGCTTCAACTAAATATGAGCAAATTCCATATTCAAAAAGTTTTGAAGGAACGTAAATTGTACCCCTATAAACCTATTTTTAATCATACGTTAGAACCGGTAAATGATGAAAAGCATCTTTATTTTTGCATGTGGATGGGAGATAAAATAATGGAGAACCAAAAGTTTCACAAAAGCATTGTATTTTCCGATGAAGCAACTTTTACTTGCAATGGTACCGTTTCGTCACACCAGGTTCGTTATTGGAGTGATACTAATCCTCACTTTAGAATTGCATCAAAACGTCAATATGTTGTTAAGGTAAACGTGCTGTTTCTTACCATGGAATAATAGGCTCATATTTTTTTGATGCTAATGTAAATCAGCACAATTATTTGGAAATGTTAAGCAACTTTTTCTGGGATGGTTTAAGGAAACTCCCACTTGTTTATCGGCAGATGGTGTGTTTTCAACATGATGGTTGTTCGGCCCACCGTTCGCGCATTGTTGCTGCCTGGCTCTATCAAAAATTCTAAAATCGTTGGATTACCTTGAATGGTCCTGTTTTGTGGCCTCCAAGAAGCCCTGACTTAACTATTTTAGATTTTTATTTGTGGGGACGGTTAAAGCAACTAGTCTACATGGAAAACTTGCCTTACAATGTGGAAGTATTAAAAAATCGTATAAGAGATGCTGTTACGTCCTCGACACTTGAAGAAATTCGCAACAGTTATGAAGAACTGAGTCGAATTGTGTGCTAAGAGGGGTGACGACTTAATAGAATGATTTTAAACATTACTGTTTCTAACCCACTTCGTTTTTTAATGTTGTGATTGAAGAAAAAAGAAAATAAAAATTTGTATTTCTAAATAGGGGTTTGACAGTTTCGTAATTCTAATTACAGATTTGGTCATTTGAAATGAGGCATAAAATTAATTCCTTTAGCATTTTATTGTAAAATCAAAAATAAGATTTTTTTTCCTCTAATAAACTCAATCTGGGGACATACTGTATATCCTATGCTAAGAACAATATCTATATAAATAAAAATTAAATGCTCTTCGTTGGTAAACGCATCACTTGAAAACGGTTGGAACGATTTCTTTTTAAAAATGTTCGTAAAAGTCCGATTAGAGTTTTTAGGGGAAGAAAAATTATAAAAGTTTCCCGGAAAATTGGAAAATTCGGAAAAAACTAAAAGAGCTTTTTTCTATAGGGTTTTTGTATGTACTGAAGACCATAATTCACCATTCTAACGATGGATATGTGTAATTCCTTTATGTTTTGTTCGTTATGGTCCTGGACAAGTTTTTATGGGAAAAAATCGGAACAATTACGAAGGAAAGTCGGAAAATTCTGATAAACTACAAAATTAATAATTTTTACAAGCCAACATATTTGGTTGGTTCTTTTTTTAGTTTGTTCGTTATGCTCCCGGGATAAAATAACTCAATTGAATGTTTTCAATTGAAAAAAAAATCTGGAAGATCTGGAGAAAAATCTGAAGAAACGCATTCCAGCCAAAATTAAAATAAAATTACATTTGTTTTTACTTTTGTGTTGTCTCGCGATCTGTCCAACAAATATAGTTATTTTATTTCTATTTATCTATCAGTGTCGAACGACATTTGTGCAGGTAGCAAAATGAATTGGAATAAAAATAAAAAAATTACGTATATACATATTATCGTTGGTACGTCTGTTAACGATCGTGTAAGTTCTGAACGACTTGACCGATTGTGGTCATATTCACAAAATGTATTTGTTTGGTCAGACGGTGGTTCATAGCTATGCTAGGATCCGATAGATGGCGCTGTAGCCAAGTTATTAACAAATTCTATATTTATAGACAAAAACGACTCGTATTCAAAATATAATATATGTTGGTTTAGTACCAAACAAGAAAATCACAAAATCTGGGCGCTGTGGTCGAGTTCTTAAAAGCTTATATATTTATAAACCGAAATGATTTATATGTTATACATATTGCTCGCGTGGTCAATAACATTATTTTGGTTGGTATATATGCTGCCATCCGATACATCGCGTCAGCTACTAGAAACAGCAGACAGCAGAACAACCTCTGCTGGGCCAGCTAGTTATCAATAAAATGATATCGATATCAGTAAATACTCCAAGTTATTATCCCTCTTGCAACAAAAATTCGATTGATTTAAAAGTCTAGAACTTTTTCTGTTCAAGAAATAAACACGTTCTTAACGAATTCACTAAAAATACTTAATGCGTAACGTAACATGTATTGTTTTTAGATTGGCTTAATTTTTGAAATTTCTGGAGCTTGTCGCTGACACGAATTTAAAGATTTGAAAGTAAACGATGTAAAGGATTCTGAAAGTATAATAATCTGTTGAAATACACAAAGACAAAGATATCACCACGTTCGTTTCATATTTATAGACACTTTTATGAAATTTCTGAAAAACATAGAAACCTTCGTCCACTAAAAATGGATTAAATTAATTCAAGATTCTTTAAAACTACCGCAATGGAAAATGTAGTAGTAGGCAAGTTGTCGGAATTAACAAATTTAGTAAACTTCCTACAGAAATAGCTAAGCATTTAAATTTAAGGCCCATCTGCATCTGGAATAACATTGGCTAAATAACAGAATCGATGTGACATCGTCCCTTCAATACATAAAAAGTTCAAATGTGAAACACTTATAATTTTTAATCATTGTTCAAATGTAACAATTAATCAATATTTAAATCATAAGTAATTTAAATATGATTTATAGTTTTGTAATTTTTAATTCAAAATAAAGTACTTGTTTACATTATTTTTTTAAGTTTGGTATAATGTAATAAGCGAGGTCGTAGAAAAAGTATAGTGTATAACTCGAAAACATTTTTTAAGGTTGCGAACATTACCAAACTGGACTATTCTCTCGCAGTTAGTTACGTCAGTCGTTGAAAATAATAAAATACATCTGTGAGTAGTAGAATATATGAAGTCATTATGAAAAAGAACCTAGTAAAAACAATGCCAAATGGCTTCGTAAAAGGTAGATACAATAAGGGCTATATCAAGCAATCAAAGATATCTTGGAAGGAATAAACAATAGCAGCTATGCCGTAGAAATTTTTATGGAATCCTGTAAAGCCTATGTGATAGGGTAAACTATCACAAACTTTTTTCAGAACTGCTGATTCTACTGCGTTAATTGCAGTAATAAGTAATTACTTAGCTCCAAGAGACAATCAACGCGTCATTGAAGTATTATATGAAATAAGCGGGATGGAAAAATTAAATCATTGATTTTTTCACCTAAGTAAATCTTGATGTCATCCATTTAAATATTTAAGTGGTCCCACGCAACGACGAAACTAACGACTTTAAAAGGTTTCGTTAAAGCAACAAATGTTAAGTTAAATGTCAAATTGAAATTCAGAACGCAAATGAAGGTTCAATGCATGTTTTACTAGAATTAGTCTTTAAAATAAAGTTTCTGAAACTGTGTTATGATGTAAATTTGGCCAACTTCGAGGGTGAAATGTTGAAGTAAATCATTTTAATTATGAGAAAATACTTACAACAAATCTTTAATTAATTCTTTGTTTTCAATTTAATGCAAAAAATAACAAGAAAAACAAAAATTTCTGCTAGTTGTTTTACTTGAACGAGTACGTCCTACCTCACAGCAGTTAGCCGGCACCTCTGCGTAAGCTCCCTTAATCAATTTTCTATCTCTTACTTAATGATGCTAGTGGTCAACATATTATTCAGGACACATGATTATCGCTCAAAATATTGAATTTCGTTCGTAAATATAATATCTTGTACAATCTCTAGAACAAAAGATCGTTTTCGATTACAGCAATAAGTGTTTAAACAGTCTCCATGTTAATATTACTCAAATTAAAATTCTAATTATAAATGATATTGAGTTTTTTTAGAAAATAAAATGTATGGTGTTCAAATTTTATGGACGTGTAAAGTATACTTTGAATGTACAAAAATAGATTTATTAGCTATTTAAATCAAACTATTTCCACCTTAACGCATAATCATAAAGAAAATTCATTTAAAATAAGTCATCTTCCAGCACATACGAACACGTGCATGAAAATAACATTGTAGCAACTGCATACCAATGAACAAGATTTCGTCAGTACTGTAAGCAATAAATTATTATAAATTATTTTATGTGGCATATTGCGAAAGACAATAGGGAAAAATAAAAACGACAAGAAATTTGATAATTTGCATTGATATATTATTTTTCTTTATGAAATAATATGATTTCCTTTTAATTGTAATAATCATGTAGAAATTTATTGTGTTTTATTGCTTTACTAATCCCGATAACTATTCGTACATTCCGACATACAATGAGGAATATGCCAAGTGCACATTATATTGTACACCTATAACAAAACATAGCGGGCATAGCAAATAACAGGAACAATATTTCATTCTTCTGTATTGTGAAGTTTCGAAATAATTTCGTCAGAAGTATTATATGAGACATAGTTAACGTTAATAATGGTCATAAATACTATTTAACATTCGACATCAATGGAGTATATATGTATATAAAATACAGTTGAAAGCATAAATCTTACTTAAAAAAGTGTTTGTGTGTGCAGGTGCATGTGTACGATATCCAGACGATTCTGCAGCAATTACAGCTAAGAAATTCGGCACACAATTAGTCGTCATGGTGACTCAATGCTCAAAACCAGAATTTTTAAATTCAATATAATTTTTTTTATTTAATGTTTTGTGTTATACTGGGTAGTCCTCACTCAATTTCAGTTCGAGATGACACTTGCCGGAAAAAGTCAGAACTGACGGACAGGATAGCGTCTAAAATCTACGGGGAAATGCCGGAACTCAATATGGAGGTCGTTCGGCACAGCTGACCATGACACCCCAAAGTTCACTTTAGGTTGGCTTTAATGTTACAGAAAACGTCAGAATTGAAGGATGGGAGATCTATCTGACGCTTGATTAACGTTGACAGTCGCACGAAAATTCAATTGCCAGTTATGAACTATTAAAATCTTCGGTCAATTTCAGTTAGCGATGACATTTGCTGGGAAACGTCAGAATTTACAAACGGAATAGCGTCAATCGTGTTTTGTCAACTGCCAACCTTAACTGGCAGCATTAAATAATGAATATACGAAAGACGACCATTTATAATCGGGAAATGGAATACGAAAGACTATCAAGAAAGAATATTCACTTTCATCGATCAGTTGTCAAGTTGAACATCAGAAAGACAAATGTTAAAGACGTTATCGATGAAAAGTGGATTGTTATTATCAATTATTACTATTGTATGGGTCACTTATTGTCGGCACATGAATAAATATCTATCTCTCTTTCTATATTATTATACACTGTTAGTAAACTTGAAATGTATTATCATATAGGTACATATATGTATAATAAGGGCGAGTTTCCTACATTCGTTAGATGTATCGGAAACATTTAAAGGGTGCAACAGCTGGTTAGCACCAACCAATCAGAATCATATTTTCGATTGCGTTTGAAAAATATATTACTAAAGCCTAAGTTCGAAAACAGACGTAACAAGCAACATGTCACAGGCAACGCCCTGATAGTATACAAATAAAATTAGTATTAATTAATTTAAATTTAAGAACATCAACTGCATTATGAATATTTGCCAGGGGATGTGGAGGAATTTCACTGACACGTCATACTACTTTTATAGTGCAGAAAATTTTAAAGTTGTTTTGTTCAGTTTATGCACTATATAAGTGCAATTTTCATAGAAATCCATGATAAATGTATTTTAGGTTATTTCCTACTGCTCACTCTCGCGTTAGAGTATTTATGTGTTTCGTTACTTTTAGTATTGTGAAATATTAGAAACCAATAATTAACAGCTGTGGGGCATTACGTAAGTATCCTTTAACTATATTTCAATCAAATATTTGCTTCGGTTTTGAGACCGTTAATAAATCTGTGCGGAATGCACATTTTAACGTGATCTTTGAAAAAAACTGCAATTCAATAAGAGTAAAAATATTATTTCCAAATTTCGAAATTATTTTAATACAAAAATTATTCGAAATTTAAGTTCTAATGCATACATGAAATAAAACAAGGAATAGAGAATATTGGGTAAATTCCGCTGTGAAGCAACCATAGACACGTGTTTCTGACTCACTGGTCGTCATCAGTACGGTGTAGCCAAGGAGTGTGCTTATAAATATCATTATAATGCACAATTTCCCAGATGTTTGCAAAAACACTTCTTTTCCATCAATAGCAAGAAGTGTATTCAAAAATGTCTTCTTGACAAATTCACTTTTGAGTACTTCTGTCTTCTTTATAAACGATATTAGTAAAATTTGATTTTTTTGCAAAAGTGACCTGCTATTTCCGATCTGCCCTTTTCATTGAAAATCTTATCAGACCTTGACAACAGATTATACTTCTAAAGTTTGATATTCATGGCTTTAAATCATTTGGTCACACACACTCAGATGTTTCAAAAACCACTTCAAAACGCAGACATCAGCAAAAATCTTGACGTCGACAGTATCCAACATTAAATATATGATCTATTTAAAACCGTATCATGTGCCCCAATTTAATTATTTAGTTTTGCATCTTGTTACAAAACACTATTATGTATATTAATTAATAATGAGGAAACAAATAGTCAATTTTTATTAAAATAAGTATTTAACTTATGTATATATGCAAAATATTCATTATAGGAGACAGTTTAATCTACGGAAGAAACTCCCACGCTAAATAACATTAAAATGCTGGTAGGATTATCAGCAATGTCGAAAGATAAGAAACACAGAAGGTCATTTCAAATGATTAGAAAATATAATATGGAATATAAAGGAATTTTGATAAAAAAAACATCTACATATTAATTTGTCTATTTTCTATACTCTTTTTGGGTATTATCACGATGAAAATTATATTTCAAAACTTCCGTATGTTAGACAAATTCTCATGCTTGTCCAGAATGCTATAAGACTGGTTACAAGTTCATCCTCTGTGATTTCAAGCTTCACTTTCAACAGAATTCTTCGACATAACAAATCATAAATCTCCGTAAAACATAGATCCAGAAACATTAAATATCAAATGTCAAGCAGACCAGTGCAATTTTAGGCTGTTATGTGAAATTTATATTCTGACAGGTAAAGGTGTTCATGAAAGCCATAAGACTCTGTTTTAAAATTTTAATTTTGAAATTGAAATTTCTCAAAACTGCTTGTTAATTTCACTAAAAATCTAATCAGATCTCAAGAGAAAGATAATAATCATAAAAATAAAGTTTGGTATTGATAGCTTTAGTCGTTTGGCCGCTATCGCTGTTAGAAAAAGAGTTAGATTTTACAAGTCTGTAACTAACATAATTAAACAAGACAAATTAATCGAAGATTTCGAATTCATATTATAGTAAAGTTAATTAGCATAGTTGTCACTCACTGATAGAATGTCAAATTTGGTAATTAGTATAAATTCAAGCAGGGGGAAAATGACAAAATGTAAAAATCGATAAAATGCAAATGGCGACGGCGGCGTAGATCAAATACAGACACATTATATATGTATTCTATTTTATTTTAGGTCTTTTTATTTAGGAGAATTTCTGTCCATGATTTTAAAAAGATGATTAAAAGACATATAAGTTTGGTTAGCCGTAAATTGTTCTAAATAAAAAAACCTAAAATAAAATAGAATGTATTTCGAGATTATTTTGGATCAACATCACAAATAAATGTAATGTTACGATAGTTTATAATCTTGGACAATTTACTATATAATAATTCAAATCTTAATTGATGGTTATAACTATTCTGGAGGTAATAAGCTCATGCGGTCCTGTACTTAGGACAATGTTTATGCCTACAAGGAAAGAATAGAACAGGAGAGATAATAAAGTGGTTGGGAAATAGATATTATTTAGACGGAAGTTACCACTTTAACGTAGGTCAGTTTTTGGTCAAATTGACTTCTTTAGTGCTTTTATAATGATGAATTGTGTGGCTTGTGGCCGTTCTAAAACGACAAAAAAGAAGAATCTCACTTTTTCTCTTCATGGGTAAAGTTAATTGCAAATTGGCATTCAACATAGGCAATAATAATTTAAGAAGTATATATTTTGAATAACTTGTCATATATCTGACATGTTTGATTATGTGTTCAGTGGCGTAACATACATATCCTAGGCATGTTTTTTTAATGTTTTCTTTAATACAGTTAGAGTAAATGTTACTATGTATATTAAAAATAAAAGAAGGATTGAAAAAGTAATGCACTCATGATATTTCTTTAATTATTATTGAACTAAGAACCTATTTTGAATGATTATCTAGAACATAATAAGTGAACATATACTCTATACAAAATAGTTATGCACGTCTATGCTTTGCGGCGTCCATATTGAGTTACCACTTTTGACAAATATTATTTTAAACAAGACTCTCTCCTGTTCTATTCTTCCCTCGTAGGTTTATGCAAAGCGTGACTAATATATGTGATTTGTCACAGATTCATCAAATACAATGCAAGCATGCAATTCACTTGCATTAGATTGGTATGACTGATTATGTCAGAATGCACAAGTTATCTTTTTGATGTTAATAATCTTAAATTATCATCTCTAGGGTGTAATTTGGGTTCATTAATGTAATTTTGTGAATTTTACACTTTAGATATTTTATAGGTAACTACATTCATTCTGAATGATTATCTAGAACATACGAAGTGAACATATACCCTATACAAAATATTTATGCACGCCTATGCACTGCGGCGGCCATATTGAGTTACCACTTTGGACAAATATTATTTTTAACAAGACTCTCTCCCTTTCTATTCTTCCCTCGTAGGTTTATGCAAAGCGTGACCAATATATGAGATTTGTCACAGATTCATCAAATACAATGCAAGCATGCAATTCACTTGCATTAGATTGGTATGACTGATTATGTCAGAATACACAAGTTATCCTTTTGATGTTAATAAACTTAAATTATCATCTCTAGGGTGTAATTTGGGTTCATTAATGTAATATTGTGAATTTTACACTTTAGATATTTTATAGGTAACTACATTCGTTCTCTTTAATCTAATATCTAAATAAGATGCGCTAACTTCATTTGTTTCACTGATTTAAGAATGCTATTATACAACACAAAGAAACAATAAAAATCAGAAACAACATGGATTTTAATAATATTTCAAATGCATACATATGAATGTTAATTTTTATTTAATAAAATGGAAAATGTATCTATAGATAGAAAATTCAAATAACAACCCTTTTATATAAACAGGAATGAAATCTATTTTATCATTTATTTAAGTTATTCAATGTTCATGAGATATTTAATTGATATTACGAGAACAAATATCGTTATCTAAAACGAAAACGTTACAAGAAATTACATTCACGATGGTGTCGTGATTAGGTATTTGAGTGTATTTAAAAGACGATTTTATATATGGAATATATAATATGGAATATATATGTCTAATGCGAGAAATTGTTTATTACTGAATCTTATTGTTATTAATATACTATCGAGAAATCCATAAATGAATAAACTGAGTATTATTAAAAAATCGTGAAATTAAAACATTCCTTTACACGAATTACAGAACTAATATAAATCACAAGATAAGATATAGTGATTTAATTGGAATAAATTGAATTGTAAAAGGCAATAATACTGTCAAGGATTCTTTGCAGAATCTATTTATATATGATCTTTTTGACTAATAGATGAAACTTGGCCCTGGATTCGAAATGGTCGAAACGAACACGAGCATTCCTTCCCCTGGTATTATGAAATGGGGGTCTTGCAGTACTGCCAGGTACTCCGTCTGAGGTCTCCAAATGTTACACAAAAATTCTTAAAAATATATTTAGATATTGTTCCTGTGTGGAATAACATTTCTTTTCTTCTTTCCTGGATGGATTAATAATCTTCGTAATGGATTTTAAAGTATTTATAAAAATTTTAGTTTAATTTATCACTATTAATTATTTCACTATCTGCTGGGCACTTCTTGAAAACTACTGAATGATGGACTGCTCTCTCTTACAATATTTACTTAATTCTTCTAATACAAAATTATTTTTGGAATCACTTTCTACAATACGCTAACTTCATAATTAACTTTTTATTTAACCCACGCAACGCTAAAGCGTCGATTTCTTCTTTACATCCAAAATTCATATTTTGATTCCATATGTCTTTCTCCGCGTATTTTTTCAAGTGGAACAATTGGTATCTTTCTTATTGAAATCTTTCAAATTAACAATTTTTAAACTGTTTAAAGCATTATATTACTTTAAAATAACACCCAGATAACATAATTTTATACGTAGTATAAGGAAGTACATATTGTGATGACGAAAATTTTCGACCTCGAGATTTTCGCTTTGAAATACCCTAATACCAAAAAAAGTGATTTTTAAAAAAATCCTCTCTTTCTCTCTTGCGCGATCAAACGGCTATAGGTTTCAATTCCAAATTTTGTATTTACGAGTTTAATGTCCCTCTTGAGATCTGGTTAAATTTACAGCAAAATCGGTAGACCGCAAGTATTTCGTCAACTATTACGTTTAAAAAGATTTTTAAAGAATTCAAATGTGCCCAGAATTAAATTTGAGAAGTTTACTAAAAAAGTTTTTCGAAATTCATACCGGAACTAGGTCCTTTACTCTTATCGAAAATCAGTTTTAGTGAATATCTCGCAAATCATTTTAAGCAGGTACATTACGAATATAAAAGTATTTATAACTTAATTTTCAATACCTTTTGTATAAAAAGAATTTCCAAATTTGCACCGGAAGTAACACTTTTACTCTTACATACTAGCGGTTTTTTGCAAATATGTCGTAAATTATTCTATATATATTTATCAAGTGTACAAAAGTATTGAAATATATTTTGATATTTGAAAATTCGAACCGGAAGTAATACTTTTACTCTTAGCGACTAGCACTTTTTTTCGAATATCTTGCAAAGTATTTATTCTATAGAGATTTATTAAGAGAAGAGAAGTACTTAGAATATGATTTTGCATAATTTTTGTATAATTTGAAATTGAAATAAAATAATGAGTTGTGGTGGCCACAACTCATTATTTTTTTAATAACGATTAAAATAATTTGCCTCTTTAAAATCACAATTTAAATTTTGAACATATCCCAGATATCACTTCCGCAAATATAATTTTAAATTTTAATATATTATGACATATAAATGCTTTTGCTTTCTTTTATTGTCATTATATTTAACACTGAAGAAAAAAAATTTCTTCAACTTTAAATATTGTTTTATAATAATTTTAAAACTCAGAATGTAATTACTAATTAAATATTTAGTTATAAATGTATTATACATTTACTAATATATTGTACAAAATAAAACATATTCCTCATTTATAATCTGATTAATATTGTATGTAATGTTGTTAACATTACATACAATATACTTCTTATATACTTTAAAATTTGTAATTTCTCATCACTCACATAGTTTACCTACGTCAATATATTGTAGGTATGTGCTTTTAAATATTATATTAAAACTCATACAAATCAGGTGCAATAAACATACTACATTACAATACAACAACTACTACGTAGATAACTAATATGCAGGAATTTATTTAAACTTCGAAGTTAAAAAGTAAATATAGGAATATTTATCTATTTAGAAGGTAAAATTGTTTATGATTCGCTGAATGATGTACATATATGGAAATTCCCAATTATAATAATAAGCTTATCTACAATGATTTATGTATGATATAATTGAAAAGGTACTATCAAAATAATCGGTTTAGCACAATCTTAATCATTTACAAATACCTGCAATCAATACATAAACTGAAATGAAGCCTAACTTGTCTAATATTAAAATAAACAGAAATGCAAAGCTAGGCAAGGTCGCGTACTTCATGAAAAATTCGCAACAAAATACAAATAACCTAAAGTAAAACAAATAAAACAAAAGCGGAAATAAGGAAGTACATACATGAAATACCTTGCTATGTGCAGCAAGTCGGGTTGTTCGAAAACCTTACAGTACAGTTGCAGGATTCGGACGCACGCTAGTTTTAAACCTGACCAAGGGTAAGGATCCTGTTGTTTTGTATTTTCCGTCACCATGTTTCCTCAAGAAACAAGTTGTAAAATTAAAATACAAGTAAACGTCACTCTTATATTTAACACTGCTTCGTAGTCACTTCAGAGTGAATGGGTAGAAAGCGCAACACTGAACGGATTATTGTAAATGTATGAAAAGAAATTCGAGCACCTTATCGCATAGGAAATAGATAAAGCACAGTGAAAACACAACAGCTAATGACCATCATTGTGTCTCTCTGTATGTACAATATACACAAGGCAAAGTTTAAAAACAAGTGAAAAACGTGTGGCTATCACCGCAAACTGTATACACATAGACCCGCATCGTTAATAATTTTTAAAACTATACCAGTGATTACAAACTGAATGCGGTAAATATTACTATGTTAATAATTATCTGATTGTTCGGATGCGTTATCACCATCACAATGAACGGATGAACCCGTGCGTGTTTAAGTACATATGTAAGATATATGTTAAGATTGGTGACTGGATCGCCTATTAGTCAATGTCGTGCCTGTAGAGTTACGTGTTATATAGATGATGTTATTGTTTTGTTTTGGTGTTTGAAATTTGGCGGTCTGCGATGCGAGCGACACAGACGGCGCGCGAAAAGTAAGCGCGTCGGACTTTTCTCAGAGTGTGGAAAACGAAATGAATGAGGTAAGGCGCGATAGCAGGGAGCGTGCGCGACCGACAATCGCGGCCCCACGTCGCAGGTGTCAATTAAATCAAGTGATCGCCCGTAAGACAAACGAGCGGTATTATTTTAATTTATTTCTTGTCTCTGTGCAAAATTTCATTGCGCTCGTGAATATGAAGAATTTATAAATAGTGCACGACATAAAAACAGGTGCAAACATTATTCATGAACACTATATAAGAAGGGCCTGAAACGTAAGGCAATCAGATAAGAATATCGAGTTATTTGCTTGTGTATGATAAGAATAAGAATTTTTAGAGGTGTGTGCTGGTTTTTTTAGAAGTTTTCTCAACCTCACATACATGCAGCATGTGCATGAAAATAGTACAGGTTTTGAATTTTTTAGTAATGTCATATTACTGCACTAAATGCCTACGTTTCTCTAAATAAATAATAATAATAATACTTAAGGTACGCCAATATATTTTTTTGTTATTCCCTTTTTACATACAATCTGTCCTGAATTTCCAAATCCACAAACATACTTAATACCTTAAGTATGTTTGTGGATTTCAATAGACTATTTAACAAATAGACAAAATTATCCAATATAGATGTGATCTAAAAAAAATTAACATAACGACTAAAGAATTATTCACTAGCTAAATCTAAATAGCAAGTTATTAGTGGGTTTGAAGCTACGAGGAAAGAACAGAACAGGATAGAGTCTCCTTAAAAATAATATTTGCTCAAAATGGTAACTCAATATGGCCGCTGCAATGCATATACGTCCTTAAATATTTTGTATAGGGTATATGTACAGTTGCGGCCAATAAATATTGGGCACTTATTTGACATTTAATGACTTTTACATGAAACCTTCCTCAAGTAAGGTAACAAGTTTAGCTTTCTCTACGGATGATAAATGAGGAGGCATGACTTTTCTCGAAATGACAGAGTAAGAATATGACATTATATAAGGTGACGGATTAATAATGACAATGTTTACAATCAAAAAAATTGCTGCCCGATATTTATTGGCCGCAACCGTACACTTCGTATGTTCTCGATAATCATTTAAAATAAGTTGTTAGTCCAATAATAATTAAAGAAGTATCGTGAGTGTATTATTTTTTCAATACTTTTATTCTTTTTAATATAGTAACATTTATTCTAACTGTATTAAAGAAAACATAAAAAAACATGCGTAGGTTATGTATGTTACGCCACTGAACACATAATCAGACATGTCAGATATATGTTATTCAAAATACCCATTTTTTAAATTATTTTGCCTATGTTGAATGCCAATTTGAAATTAACATTACCGATGTAGAGAAAAAGTGAGATTCTTCGTTCTTGTCGTTTTAGAACGACCACAAACTACACAATTCATGATTATAAAAGCACTAAAGTCATCAATATTGATATTATTTGACATAACTGACCTGCCTTAAAGTGGTAACTTCCGTCTAAATAATACCTGTTCCCCCACCACTTTATTATCTCTTCTGTCTATTCTTTCCTCGTAGGTTTGAAGTGTTTCAAACGTCTTGGTTTACATGTTTCTTCCGTAATTGATTTTACATCGTGTAATTGATAATATTAATTTTCCACCTAACCTTTAGTAATACATACAGAGTTTTACTCCAAGATGTTTTCTTTTTTTATAAATATGTACTTCCGCCAGTTTAATATCATGTCCAAAAGTAGCTAAAGTTGTCATTTTGATCATGTCAGCTATATACCTATGTTAAATATAAAGTGAGACCTTGGACACTACCTTGGGGTAACCCAGACAATGTGGAATGTAGGATGTCCTGGTTTTACTTAATTGACTACCCTGTGAACTTGCTCTATAGTCCCATGATAGCTTGCAAAACCGAATTGGTGGTTGAGTATTTCCTCGAACTAAATAGGAAGTAACTTGCTGCCCCGGTTTTACAGATTTCCTTGCATAGTTTTCCCACAGACTTGGAAAACATCCAGTTCTCACAAACACATTAAATATATGAGTGATCCTTCTAGTAATTTGGTCGAAACCGGGTGCTTTCTTAAGTAGTGTGTGGTGCGGTGCGTTAACCCTTTTCTTAATTACCCGTTCTAATTTTGCAGACATTAGATAAATATTTATAAAGTGTACCAGTTTTATCTTTATTTGTTTTGGCCCACTTTCTATTTGGTTTCTTAATTGGTGGAATTTCTATTTGAGGTCTTTTTATTTTCTTGGTCGCTTTTCAGAGTGAATACTCATTGTCATGTCTGTCGATGATAAATGTTCAGAAGTAGGTTTGTATTTTTTTCTTTTTGTGTTCTAGCATTAGTTTCTTTCAGATCTTTGGTTGTTTTATTCAGTGTTTTATAGTTTACTTTCGATTTAACTGCCGTTCTTCAAAATTTCTTTCTAAAACATGAAATATAAAGTTATTTAAAATAATCAATAAAATCTTGTACAATAGGTACAAATTTTAAAAGCGTAGTCTTCCAATTTTATTTCAAAAACTATTGCTATTTTTATACACATAATATTGGATTTATGACGACTGTCGTACAAGGCACAAAATGTAAACATCATATTGTTCTTGAACACATTCCCTAGGAGAGTCGTTTCAGTGCTAATAGCTATTTTCTTTAAGATAAAAAACTGTCGTTACTCATGTCCAATGAATTATTCCATAACACATTCTTGAATAACAGTCAACATAGTAAAATCATGTTAACGTGGACAAATTACAAGAATTTCCGAGTTGGGCTTAGAACACAACTAGTCAATTCCGAACCACTTTAAGTCTTCATCAACAATGATACCAAGCAACCTACAAATGCTAACTAGATCACTTTGTGAGTTAGTCATGGTAACTTTCTTTTATAATAAGGATAATTACATTTTGTTTTCTCGATATTCACCACAATCCTATTAAAATTTACCCACTGATTCACGTTAAACATAGCCACATTAGTAGTACTAATAAAATCGCCAATGATATTCCGTGAAATTACTAAGTTTATACCATCCGCATATAATATCACCCCTGCAAAACCATTTAAATAGTTAGGAAAATCATTGATAAGAATCAAAAATAACGTGGGCCCCAGGACAGAGCCCTGTGGCACACTTCTGTATACATCAGTATTGCTAGAAAAATTGTTTCCATTCTTATAGATACATAAATTTTTGGTGCATCTCAGAGATATTTTATTTGTTCAGATGGAAGCAAAAATAAATAGCATTCATCATTAGTGACTAGTTTCTAGAAATATAGTGGCTGTTTGTTGAATAATGTGATTCGTTGTTTATGGATCATCTACAAATGTTTCCCATAAATGGATGGCGCTAAAATATCAATTCTGCAGCAAATAATACGTTTCTAATGTGTGTAGATATCGTACATACAGTGTGAATGTAAAGTGATTTTTTTTAAATCGGTTGATTTAATCAAGAATAAAATAGCCTTTAATGTCACAACGATATAATTCGTTTGAATTTTATAATTATAAATCAACACAAGAATACCTCCCTGATAACGTACACAAACAACCCAAATAAATAACCTTAGGGCTTATGGGATAAGATGTTCAAACTGAGCTCTATCAACTTCCAGACAGATAGTCAAACGGTTTTCAAATTCGCTTCGAATGTTGCGAATCATCTGTGGTGTAATTTGCCGAGCTTCGTCTCTAATTCGTTCCTTTAAATCGTCGATGTTGTCATGTTTTGTTGAGTATGCTTTGCTTTTTAGATATCCCAATAGAAAATAATCGCAGTGCGTTAAGTCCGGCGAACGTGCGGGCCATTCTGGAGCTCATCTTCTTCCAATTCAATGATTCGCAAAAGTTTCGTCCAAAAGGGTTGCGTACTAGTTTGGCATAGTGCGGGGGAGCTCCGTCTTGCTCGCCCTTCATCCTGCTGGAACGATAATGAGTGATGTTGCAAATCTGGATCTACTGGATTTGGCTATAATTGGCCTAATGCGGGAAGTAACTCGTCCCTCCAAAAATTTAAATACATTTCTTCTGTTAAAGTTACCTGTTAAATGTTGCTACATCAGAAAAAATATTCTGGCCGCTAAATCGTCATTGGACTACACAGTTCCATCATTGTTTCGCAGAACTTTAAGTGATGATCTGGATCATCTTCACTTAATTCGTAAACAATCCCAAGCTTATATGGATGCCATTTTTCAATTTTTAAATATTTTATCACTGATCTCTGACACATTCCGATGTCCAGAGCTAATTCTCGGGAATTTCATGTGGATTTTCTTGCAGGGCAAGTAGCCTATCAACTTTGCTAAGTGATGATTGGGTGATATTTTGATCATGATATTTATTATTAAATAAACCCCAGACTTACGCCTGAAAACGGCGTTTATCACCACAGCCGAGCATAATTAAGATTTCATTTCTCAACTTAGAACTTAATAAATCAAACGCAATAAAGCGGTACCTACGTTCGAAATTTGACTTTCCAAATTGATTAACCCCACTGACAACAACTAACTGACAGACGATACTGCGATAAGCAAAAGCAAAAACGTCACACAAAAAAAGTCATGGAATATTGAAAGGTATTGTATGCTTCATTAAATGAACTGATTTAAAAAAAATCTCTCACTGCTATACAGTGGATGAAACGAACTTTCCGAAAACGTAACATTTGAACCCCCCTCCCCCCGTTGCCACTTTGTCCGAGGAAAATTGACAAATAAGTAGGGATAAAAATTTATCGAACACTATATACAATGACCTTGAACTGTAGAGTTATACCCCGTTGTATATAAATGTGTAATTCCATTTTTACACATTTGCATACAAGCAGGTATAATTAGGAGGCGTATTTTGTCAAACATAAAACATTTTTTATAAAAACATACACACAAGCTTATTGGAAGATCTGAAAAATGTATTTGGATCGCAGGTGAATATACTAAAGAAGAAAAATAATGTTGTATTTTTATTTTCTCTCTATTCTCGTTTCCCCCATTTCGCGAACTTAAAAACCGTTTCTTCAGGAGCATATGTACGACCCTATAGCAGAAAACTGTATTGAGTGATCATTAATTTGAAACAATATTTTCCACCATTTAAACTTGATAATTGAAAGAACTGTTAATAATTATGTAAATTCGTTTGTTTCGTATAATTTACACTGTTACACACGTGTTGGTATACTCCATATATTTTAAATAATTGTTTTAAATATTTTCTGTTGAAACATATGCGTATAGATGCATTTATGTTTGTAGGCAGCCGATAAGATATTTTCTGATGTAATTTAAAATCAACAATGAGTTTCATGAACATTTATTGGAATTTATGCTTTAAATGTATAAACATAATTAAATCTTCACTTAAATACGATTTTGCTTTCCCAATACATTTACCGTTCGTCCGAAAATTCTCGGTAGATTAACTTTGAATGTGTTGATGTCATTATTAAATTTATGTTAACACGTCAGGATCACCCACCAGTTTGCTAGTTATGTAAGTTCTGCGATATTGCCTACAGAGTGATTCATGTTAGGCATTGTGAATTCTGTGAGCGGTGTGACCCCTTGTGTCAATCATTTTTGTTTATGAAGTTATAAAATTCCTAGATCGGAAATTTCGTTGCCATTACATTAGCGCCAGCACGGTAGGTTTGTAATATACATAAGATTTTATCTGTTTGGTATATATTATTTGAATAAATTAAAAGGTTGATTATTTTAGAATTTCGTGAATATTTAACAAAGAATATCTGTAGTAATGTATTATACAGACATACGCAGATTTATAGGCTTAATATATAATAATAATAATTTTATCTTTATTCACCTTTTATACAATAGAAAATTCACAGAAAAATATAGGAGAAATAAAATTAAATCAAGCGCGAACCGAAGAGTGAGGTTCAGACTACGTTTGTTTTTGTACGTCAACCCTGGCAAAAAAAAAACTGAAAACAATAAGTAACTATACAGCCAAAATTTTGAAAACGGCTTATTGAAACCCGCTGAAATTTGGCACATTGTTAGAAAGATTTAGACTCCGGGACACAAAGCTACCTTGATGTTTCCTAAAAAGCACGGGGATTCAAATGTAACATTTTTTACTTTCTTATACGTAGTATAAGGAAGTATTGTGATGACGAAAATTTTCGACCTCGAGATTTTTGCAGATGGCCACGTTTTGAGGTCCCCTGGTACCCAAAAAAGTTGTTTTTAAAAAAGTCTGTGTGTCTGTGTGTGACTACGATACCGATCAAACCGCTGTAGATATCAATTCCAAATTTTGTATTTACGTGCATAATCTCCCTCTTAAGATATGATTAGTTTTTCAGTAAAATCGGTCGACCGGAAGTAGTAGTTTACCTCAGTGAAAAAATTGAATTTTGCCAATATTTCGTCAATTACTAAGTTTAAACAAATTTATAAAGAATTCAAATATACTCAAAATTAAATTTGGGAAGAATTTTATTGAAATTCCTACCGGTAATAGGTCTTTTACTCTTGCCGAAAATAAGTTTTTTGCGAATATTTCGCAAGTTATGCTTTTTAGAGAGGTATGTTACGAGTATAAAAGTATTTAGACTTAATTTTCAATACATTTTGTATAAAAAAAATTTCAAAATTCGGACCGGAAGTAACGCTTTTATTCCTATCGAATAACGATTTTTTGCAAATATGTCGTAAATTATGCATTTTATATATATTTGTCAAGGGTACAAAAGTATTTATAGCTGGATTTGCAATGTTTTTTGTATACATGAAATTTCAAAATTCGGACCGGAAGTATTACTTTTAGTCTTAGCGAGTAGCACTTTTTCTCGAATATCTTGCAAAGTATGCATTCCATAGACATTTATTAAGATAATAGAAGTACTTAGAACAGGATTTTGAATAATTTTTGTACAAAAAAAATTCTGAAAATTTTATAATTTAAACGCTGATACGTATAAGAACGTAGTGTGGTGGCCACACCTCATTTTTTAGTTCTTTTCTCGATTCAGTGATGTAAGATATGCCGACCTGAATTTGCAGAAAAACAGAAATAATTTCATTCTAACGAATTCAATTTTGAAAAAAACTAAAATGAAGCTTTTGAAACTGTTTGACAACCTCACTTCGACCAAAAATAATAAAAATAACGTATTTTATTAAAATTGAACACTTTAAAAACAATAAAAAATAATTTAAATTGTATAAATATTTTATGTTACAAAATATGCTCAAAATGCTCTCTTTTAACTTCTTGACAGTAATCAATGCGTTAAACAAAATTCTGCAAGGAGTCAATCGAAGTATGAGATTTTTTTAAATCACCCTACAGGAAAAAATGAGACCAATACCTACAGTTATTGAGGTTAACATTCCCATTTAAACAACAAGTTGATTCATCACAGAAGAGAACGTGAATTGATCAAATTACCATCTTCATTTATTTTATTCATCATTGTTTCACAAAATTCGATTCTGCGGTTAAGATCTTGACTCAGTACTTGTAACAGGTGAATTTTATAGGGATGACATTGTTCGCGTTTCATTATATTGTGTACAGCGCGATTAATTTCGATCACGAACTCGTTCATTTTGAACGCTGTGTGTTGCCACAGAAATCTATCAAGTTGCCCCCCCCCCCCCCGTTACGCCACAACTGGTTGTTGGCATAGGAAGGTATAATTTATGCCAACGGATGGGCATTTTAAAAATAAAAATTGATCTGTCCGCTTATATCCATATTATAATTTAGAGGAGCCAACTGGTGTAAAGAAGTTTTTTGATTTTCGTCCACAAGGAATTTTCTTTGTTTGTAATAGGTTTCGGTCGTCCAGTAGTTACACAATTTTTGGTGCTTGCAGTGTCATTAAATCTTCTTAAAGTTTTTGAAATCTTTGTTCTGAACATCGACTGCCGATTCGGTTGTATTTCATTAAACAGAGTTACGGCCTCAGCACAACTTCGTGTTCTATCGCCATATCCAAGCATCATCAGGTTTTCTATACGCTTCCTTTCACTTAAATGCACCATTTTTAAACTTAATTACTTCACATTATTTCTGTTGTTATGCAAATTAAGGCACGCATGTGCTACATCACTGAATAGAGAGAAAAACACTGTTTAAAAATATTTACATTTGACTTCCGTGTTATTTAAAAATCATCAAGTTAACCTTGTATCTCGAAAACAAACAACGGTGTAAAACTGAAGACAATCATGACAATAATGGAGTCTAAATCCTTCTAACAGTGTGCCAAATTTAAGCGATTTCCAATAAACCATTTTCAAAATATTTAGCTGTATCCATACTTTTTCCCCACCCTGTGTGTGCACCCACATACACGCGTACATATACTCCGAAATCACAAAACATAATAATAATAAGCCTCATTTCAAATAGTCGACTAAAAAAGTTTTATAATAATCAGGTAATTCATTGTAACAGGAATAAACGTCGTAAGAAAAAAAGCGAAGTATGGCTCGGCGGTGGCGAAATGAGAATTCGGTATCGAGTTGTAATGTTATGTACATCACAACGGTATCAAGACTTATTGTGCAAGTACAAAGCGGTTTTGCAAGTTATTATTTTATGGTATAAACACAGACTCTTCAACTCTGTTTCATAATGTTTAGCCAGCCGCACTCGGTGAAGTTACTTGATCATACTTTCGTATGCCGAAAATATAATAGAGACGGGAATTTTGGGGTCACTTGACCTACTGCAGTATTATGCCGGTTTTCCACCAAACGGACAAAACAAAAATACAACACAAACTCGTGTCGAACATAAATAATAATAGCACCATAATTTGCTCTTCTTAATAACAGAGATCTAACCCAGTACATATATGTTGTAGAAGCTAAAAATACCTTAATTACATCTAAAATAAAAAATAAAGTCAATATTGACATATGAATGCAAATTATGTGCCCAATTACTACTTTTTCATACAACGCAGAACAAACCAACCACCAGCCAGGATAAGCAAATAATCATCCCATGAAGGAATTTCGATTTTTGCACACTTAAATAAATTTCAAACTTTAATGAACGAAAAACACACTAGTTCGTTTGGTGGAAAAGCACTGAAAACAAAAACGAAACTTCAACAAAATCTCGTCTGCTTGGTGCAAACAGGGTTTCGAATTTGTCCGAGTTTTGTTTTCTGTTAGTAGTGTATCGAAAAACACGAACAAAACAGAAACTCGACTAGTCCATTTGGTGGAAAACCGGATATACTTTAAATTTAGGTAGTTGCATTTAAAATATTTAACAATTTGTTCGCGATATCTAAACGAGTACTGTAATACCATCCTCAAGTTCTAGTAGGTCTGGTCCGTGCTGAAAACTAAAAGTTTTCGACCTTGTGGGGGGGGGGGCACGAGCCATCTTAGATGAGGGTTGCCGAAAGTCTGTTTTTTCACACTCCTCAACGGCTGATCTCACGACCAAAATCTGTACTTTCAAATCTGAAGAGGGCGTAATTTCTGATGAATTTTCTATATGGCGAATCAATACTAAATAACAATAATTATATTATTATGTATTTTAATCAATTCAAAACATGTATATTATTGAAATTCTCAATTACAATAAATAATTTTACTTATTATTTAAAAAGCTTTTTAAAACTAACTCAAATTCTAAATTCTAAAAGTTGACATATTAAAAATCAATATCTAGTATTTTTATTTCATAAATCACGTTATGTCTAAGTCTAAATTATCATTTCAAACGAGGCTTTTCAAATGATATTTAATGATCATAACTATTTCTTTTCTATAAACGATCTCTGTTGGTCAGGGAGGAATCTGACTTCTTAACTTTAAATATTTGTATGAATAACAGATATATAAAAAAACCTAAAAATCATGAAAATATGAATATCCTTTAAGGAAAACAAGACCGCTTTTATAGTCATTTGCCCTCCACTCCACTGGAGTTTTTGATTTTACAATATTGGAAAAACTGCAGAAAAAAAATCGTAACAATGGCAAAAAGATTCAAAGTATTTAATCGATTCAAGCCAAACAAGACAAGTTGATATAATTTCAGCCCCTGAATTCTGAACGTACGATACGATATTCGAATTCGAAACGCGAGCGTAGAAAAGATGGGCAAGTTAGGTGAGTACGGGTACTTTTCAATGTGGCTAGACAAACTACTGTTTTGTCTTGCCCATCTCTACCACGCTCGCCTTTTGAATTCGAATATCGTATCGTATGTTCGGAATCGGGGGGCAGTTCCCCATTCATGCGCTACAAGGAAAAACATTCTCTTCACCAATAATCCTACGACACACTAAGTTTGAAATATGTATGTAAAACTAAAAAAATATACATATTCTCATTGGTAAGTTTAATCACGTGGTTGCATTATAAAAAAAAAAACAGAAAAGTGGAGGCTATTTCTGAAAATTATATAAAGAAATTAAAAAAACAATTTTAAGGATTATAATTGATTTACAAAGAGATGCACTTATGGATTAACTTCACATTTTAAATATTATTTATTCAGTTTTGCTAAATGAGCCAATAACTAGAAGACAAGTAGATAAATTAAAAAATCATTCTATGCGATATAACGGTTAATCCGAAAATGCAATAATGTACTTATATATTCCATCAAGTGCTGTATGTTTTTTTTATCTTTTTAATTTTAGCGACAATACATACAAATATCATTTATCTATACATATATAAAGCACGCTTAACTTTGACACATTTTAGTGTATTTGGGGCAAACCACAATGACGTCATCACACACATAGGTTCTTGAAATGTTCTATGTACGCAGTATGCACACTTATCATATATTTGTTGTTTGGTTATAGTGATGTCGTAAATGTAACATGTTTTTCTGTCTTTTGTCGTTAGTTGTTAATGTGCTATTTTATTTATACAGATCTTGCCACGTCCCCATATATGAGTTAAGAACGGTCCAAAAACAAACATCTATCTATTAGCGAATCATATATCATTAGAAAAATCTAGTAAGGAAAACATTGTCCATCCTCAACATCCAAACATGAATTCATAAACGTCAATATATCAGTACATAAATATTGGCTACATATTGATGGTTGACTAAATATCGTGTCCATAAATTACTATGGATAATCTTCAACACGTAAAAATATTATCAAATGGTATAATTTAGATTATTCTATCAATTATTGATTTATTTGAAGAATCAAATTCGACCTAGTGCTGCTACTGTTAGTCGGGTACCAAAAATCGTGGTCCGTGGCTGTCTTTTTCCACTTCATCGCAAAAACTTATACACAGACAAGCGTGATGTACTTATCTCAACGCTAAAGGATAAAGCGGATGAATGTGGAGCTTTAAAGAGACATCATTTGAAAATAAAATATGAAAACCATTAATTATATGTGTATGTTCATATTCATTATTTTTTGTATAATTAATGAATATATTTGTTTAGGGGAAACTTCTGAACTCACTTAAAGTATGTATTTCATATTGTAATGGTTAGTAATTTTAATTGATCGTTTTTCTCTGACATCGATCAGTTCAGTACACAAGTAGTTGCGGCAAAAATTTTATCGAGTCATAAGACCAGCAATATGCCAGGTCAACTGTAGTAAGTTTTAACACCAAATATAAAGAGATTATATTCAATTTTTTAATACATAAGTTTGAGTATATATTAAACTGGATTTGTTTAAAAAAATACATCTGACATACACAAGCAAATATATTTCAAATATTTGTTTTTATTCATTTATATGATTTATTAGAAAAAAATCTTTTTTACTGTTCGTCAATACTCTGGCTTTCAGAATGCATTTATTTTTTCAACGGCAAGAACAAATGTTTTATTAAGATATCTGCTTAATTTTGTAATTATTTTAATGATATTTGCGAGAAAGAATAATAATTTTTCTTCTGTGCCCTTCTTCAAAATAATGCGAAAGAAATACTCAACAGTTAGTCTAACTTGACTCATGGAGTGAATGAAGGAAACATAAACAAAAATATTTTTTGTTGGACAATGTTATCCGTCAGTAATCTACCTAACAGTGTTCTCGAAAGCTGCGACAGAACATATATTTGCACCATGGTTTAGAATCCCATGCACTAGAGGAATCCCTATATATTCCTCTATTGTATTTTACTGCTAATTTGTAATTGCAACCGTCGAAAATCGTTTTTGTTTAAGAACACTTATACTTTCTGTACTTAAATATTGACTTAAATAATTAAAAAGCAAATAGGAAATATTTATTATTTTTTATTGGATGCGTGCACCCATAAGCATACTTAATATGGTCATCGTATATACCAGTTTAAATATACCCGGCAGGAGCCCTTTTTTAATTTTATATCTTCCTACTAAAAAACTATACACTGACATGTTACAGCTTTAAAGCATCGAAATTGTGTTTTATTAATAAAACAGTATAAAAAGCAAAATGTCAGTATCTCCTCAATATATTCCACGACCAGTTAATGACGCAATTTATGGATCCACAATTACCAAGGTCGCTCGCCGGGCATTCCAGAGCTGTACAGGAGAGACATTCCTCAAGCCAAAGAGAAGCAAAAATTAGGTCGTCAAGTGGAAGAATGCTGGCCCAATGTTATCTTAACTGTGCGAATAAAAATATTCCACATTACGTTAGTTAGGACTATTTTAAGCTACTTAACGTATGTATTTATAAAGTAGTGGTATTTTAATCATTTTTACAGCGAAAATGGACTCAAGTTATAATCATCTACAACGAAAAATTCCATTAAATAAAAATGTTTGACGTGTATTTAGAAAACATGTACTTCAGCTACTTCTGTAAAATATGCAATTAAATGCAATATTTTAGAAGACATGTGGTTGTGTTAACTTCTTAGATACAGGGTGTTAAGCAACGAACATATTTAAAATAATACAGCTGAGTCTATGATAAAATCCATTTTCAAACAAAAAAAGAATAGAAACATACTAAAATAGGTCAAAAGATATTTATTATAACTCAAATCACGATGTATTAAAATCAAAAAATAATCTAAACTGAATTTAAAGATTTCTTATTCACCATTAATGTCTTTGTGTCAATATAAGATAAGAATTTAAGGTTGGAAGCATGGTGGAAAAGTGTTTTGACCAACAGAGAAAAACAAATAAATAAATAAATCATTTATTGTCCTACAGACTGCTCTATAGAAGGACAACAACAATTTATATAAAAAAAAAGCAATATAAACTAATTCAAGTAATTACAGTATTTTTCAAGTTATTTAAATATGATAGATAAACCCTTCCCATGGCAATAATGAATTATTTAAACAAAAATAAATTTATACACATATAAATCTCTGCAATCTTTCCAAGTGAGGTGGAATTGATATCGCATGTGATGCTTTTACGTTAAAACTGCGACAAACAGAAATAACTGACGATTGCAAGGATCAATTCAAACGAGCATAAGGAGTCTTGATGTGTAATCTTGTCTACTTGATGTCCGAGGTAAATGAAATGCCCTTGGCTTTTGAATATTCCTCGTAAATCGCAGATATTCTCAACAATAGGTTTTAGAAGCTTAAGATAGCATACCATAGGCTATAGAATCAATAATTTCAGCAATGCCTCATTGATTAGCCGAATCCGTTAGAAACGGAGGAACATCAGTGACTTATTATGTTTACCCAAATTGGTATGATTGCATCTTGCTCATATTTCACTAAGATATATTAAGACCAACCTACATTTACTTATAGGGGCCAATATAAATCGATGCTGTTAAACTTAAAAAAGCCAAATTGTAAAAAATTTCAATAACAAAGTATTTACAAAAAAGTCAGAAAATTGATTAAGGGTGAGTGCCCACCTCAATGAGTTTCTTCCAAATCCTGACTTTATTTTTAAAAATATCTAAACAATTATTTTTTGAATTATTAAAAAAAAATTAAAAAAATATGATAACGTGATATTTTTCAGAAAAACTATATAGGAAAAAAATAAAAAACTAAATTAGAAAAATATCCGAAAATTAACGACACTAACATAATTTAATAAATATTATAAATACGTCCTTGAAAGAGTCAAACAAATATTTTCACAATTAAACCTGCGATTTAGAAAATAAAATAAATACTACAAGAGTAATTGTTGGAGAAGTTTTAAAAGTTTTGACCAGCAGGTGGAATTTAGCCATACGAGATTTATCGGTTCTGCGAACTCGAACGCGGATATATATAAGGGTTTTAAGAACCCCATTCACAGTTGACGTTGATTGGAATGACACATGCCTAGTGTCCATTAAACAAATCAAACGTACGGTGCGCACGCATAAATCAAAGTGCTTTACGCTTGCAACTTAACACGAATATTTGATCTCTTTCACACGACCTGCGATTAGCATGACTATCCAAAACGTATGTCAGTGTACAAAAAACGGAGAAATACACGACGCGCCCACTTAAAATCCGAATTCTTTCAATCTGGGAACACTTCTTTAAACAAAAGTATATTACGTATAAATAAAATTATAGAATAGAGATACGACATTCCTGGAAGACGATCCTGGCTGGCCCCTTACTTACCCTCCGGTTGGAGTGCGAAGTGGGGGATGAAAAGTACTGGTCCCGAAAAGAGCAATAAACGAAGATCTTCGAGTAACGTTTACTCACTTATATCAAACATTAATACTTAAATTCAATATACCGTAGTCGACAAAATTTTAATTTCGGTTTGTGCTTCTATCCCATGCAGAAGATGACCTTATAATATGCAGCGATGCCTGCTTGCTAACAGTGGTGGGAGAGCAACGCAGTGTCGGGGGATCCTCACTCCTTACATTTCATAGGAAACCTTTGTCGAGTGTACTGTCTTGGCAGCCTCGCTATATGTTTATCTTTAGTTTATTTCGTCGCGCTCTTTTCCTCTTTCTACTTTCGTATCAGAAATTAAAATATGTAGACTACGGTATATTATATTTAAATAAAGTCCACTTATATTTACTAACTTCACGACGCAAAGCCGTACACCTTGTATGGTTGAGAGGTTAAAGACATCTTTTTTCACTCACCCTGGATATATTCTTCGCTTTACAGAGCATCTCCGGCAAACAATACATGTGCGTTTAAGTTTACCAAATTATTATTTTTGGTTATTAACAAGTTGCCTCTGTAATGAAAGCAAAAAATTGTAGGAACGCTCAAGTGATATAACTCGCGCCCAGAAATATACACGCAATACATATTTAAATGTAACGATGGCTGACTGTTTCACTCAAACATTTAGATGTATTAAATATATGTAAAATATATAAAATAAACAGTATTTATTTTGAAATCTTTGGCAAGTAGATTATTCGTACTATATCGATATGTCTTTGTTGTTTACCACGTGGGCAATAATTCAAATATTTTCATATTTTTGCATAATAGTGACTAATGCATGCTACTTATTCCGCTGATGCTAATTTTAGCTTCATACCTTTTCTACGAACAAACATTTCTAATATTGTCATACAAAAAACACTTAATTTCGTAATCTTGAATGTTAGCGGAGAAATGTCTTTCCTATTTATAAATTAACTTAGTGAGAAGTTAAAAACAAAAATTTTGTTTTATTTTCCGTAGTAGTAATTGTGTTTGAAGTCTACGGGATGTTTCCTAATGACGTTTGAAAATGTAAGAGTGTGATTTCAATCAGCATTTTGGAAGGAGGTATAAAGTTAGGAACGTTTTAGCCGTCTGAATTAACAATTAATATTATTATATCAAAATAAAACATAGGAAAATTGGAAATTAACTGAATCTGAAAATAACAGGCTATGGCTAATTAATACGCAAGCTTTCAACAATCCTTTCACAGACAGAAGAACGTGTTGTAACATCTGTTTTTATAAGAAGACTTTTAAGAAATTTAGTTTGGGAGAACGAAGCGGCCATGACAATACTCACTGTCGCCGTATTCCATATATAACCATAGCCTGCTCTAAAGCAGAATTTAATTGAAGGCATGGTATTTGTTAATCAAAAGGAAATCTTTTTCACCACAAAGCAATGGTTGCAAACAAATTTTATAGCACATGTCTGGATCATATTCAGGAAAAAGATGTCAATTAGTAATTGCAAAGAAAAACTGATTACGCAAGGGTCAACATATCTATGACACCAGAGAAGTTTGCGTTATAGAAATTCGTACATAATCATCAAATTACACAATGATTATACATGCTTTTTTGTATTAAATTGTTACTACTACTTCTTTTAATAATTATTTAATGCTATGGTCTATACACACATATAGTTAATAATTATCTTAAAATGTATATTTTCTTGATTGTACTTAAGTAAGTTATATTCAACTAGAACACTATTGTGGGGGCCTAAATACAAAATAAAATTTAATTTCATCTCGTCCCCAGCGCATCCACCAAAGAAGCAAAATGAACTAATATCCGTAATTTCAGTCTAATTCTGTATATAAATTATCGACATGTGGAATTAATCCTAGAATAAATTAATCTATTTTATGACCTTAAATATAAGCTGGCAGAAAATCTGCTGTTAAGCACTCCTTCGTTGCTCGAAGGAGTGCTAAACAGCAGATTTTCTGCCATCATCAACTACTGTACTCTTAGATAAAAATTGATAAAAACACAATATACATTTCTTGTAAAACTACAAGAATAGACACAGAAAATAACAAAAAAAAAATGGTGAAAATTATATAGCTTCTAAATAGTGTGTTAGAAACAAATAAATGATATTGTTGTAAAGGATATTACTTAACAGTATTTGAAGTAATATGTTCTTGTTCCTTGCTTATGACTTAATATTGATATTACCAATAGATGGATAGATAGATAGATAGATAATTTATTCGTTCTATGATACAAAAGTATGCTAGTAAGAACACGTCAGACATATCACAGGTAAAATAATTAATACATGTACACAAACATTTTAAAATTTCAAATTATACTCAAAGATCTACTTAAATTATACTATACTTTTAATTAATTTTCAAAGACAGCAAGTCAGAAACTCGTCCAGGGAATAGAATGCATTGTCAATTAGAAAGTTCTTTACAGTTCGCACATATTTTTGTAGAGAAGCATTCTCCAGACCACCATCCATGTCGTTTAACTTGTAGTATATTTTGGGTCTCCAGTAGTCGACGTATCTCTGCGTCTTTGCCAACCGGTGATAGGGTATCCTCAATGCCTCTTTATTACGTGTTGCGTAAAGGTGTGTGTCGCCATTTTTTGAAAAGTTGTGCTTGTTTTCATGTACGTATTTATATTTGGTTGTATTTTACAAATTGCATCAGCTTATGAAATCTCCAGATAAAAATCATTTCATATCTTTCTCAATCAGTCTTTATTATCAAATTATTCTTAGGCGTCATATTAACTCCGTCTTTACACACCCGTATATACATGATTTCCTATACTGGTCGGAATTTTCTGTATCCATAAAGTCATAAACTTTTCTATAACTTGAAATATCGACAAGATATAACCTTGAGTATTTTCCTCTAAGATAAGATGTTAGAATATTATAACCCGGTTGTTAGAAAGTATTTGGTGATTGTCTCTAAAATAATAACTAGGAATCGGTAGTTAAGTATATTGCAGGAGTGGACTCAAATGCATAATGTAATTCGAAATTGGGTACAGTAATAATGATGACATCACTACAGTCAGTTAAAATTGATATGTCCTTGTACAGGTCAATTACCCAAACAGGCGATACACGTCATATGAAACGTCACTGTGATGTCATAACAGTGTTGACAAATAACGTTGCTTTGTGCAAGCTGTACTTTGAAAATAATCTGTGGTTAGGACTAGGTTGACATTTTAAAATATTAGCAAATACTATTAATATGTTTTAAATTATTCGACTATGTCTACAAAAAATATAAACAAATTCTAAATACATGTGAGTTTATTTATTTTAGACTACATTCACAAAAATAATATATACAAAATCTATATATTATTATACATATTAGTGATTAAAAAACTCGTACATTGCGATAAGCATATGATAAAAAGGAAATAATATTAAGTTGAAATGCTAGTTTTCTTCATCCTTTAACACTGTCTTCTGAATCGGAATCATTTACATTAATTATAAAAGGTAATATATCTTGTCTCTCAAAACCTACTTCTCTATCCCACCATTTTTGAATTTCAGTTTCACAGTGGTTAACGCTATTTGCCCAAATGTCTGGGGTTACTTGTGTTAATGCCTCTTTCCACAGTTTTATGAATTCGTCCACTTTTCTACCATATTTTCCAATGTGATTGTTATAGTATGTTTTTGTTATTCCCCACACTAGTTCTATGGGGTTAAATATACAATGGTAGGGTGGAAGTCGAAGAACTACGTGCCCATACTTCTCTGCTAAATCATCGGTTTCATATATAGTTGGTGGTTTATGCCTTTACGTAAAAATGTAAATGAAATTATTGAATAAAATAATTAAATATATATGTACTAACCGTTTAACTAAATCCAGTAATTGTATTTTTAAAGCAGCTCCGTCATAGTCAATGTTATTATTGGTGAGCCATGTCTGAATTTCATTTTTAGTGGCAGATGATGTTGGACTTTTATTTTTAATAGTACTGTGATAACTGGCATTATCCAAAACAATTATGGACGGCTCTTTTAAACTTATAAGAAGTTGGTGTTCAAACCAGTATAAAAAGTTGTCTCTGTTCATATCACCGTGATAATCTAAATACTGACTATTTGTCGGAAATATTAGGTCTGCTCCAGGAATAAATCCATTAGAACTACCTGCATGTAATACAATATATCTCAAATAAGATAATATAATTATACATAAGATAAGAATATGTTATTCTTAGAAATATAATGTACCTTTTTCCACCTACTTTTGAAGCTTTTGTGGTTTCTATAGACTCATTTTGCCAAGATTTACGAATTGTTCCATCTTGGAAAACCCAGGTTTCATCAAGGAACACAAACTGGCGAACATTTTCATGTTTCATACGAACATATTGTTGCAAGAATGTAACACGTTTTAATACAATTTGTGGTAGTTCTATTAAAGCTCGTTTAGGATCATCCTTCTTGTAATTAAAACCAATATTGTGTAATACTGTCCGTAAAGATGACTTGCCACCAGAAAAGAGTTCCTTTTCTTTAAGAGTAATATTCAGTGAATGAAGCGTGATATGTTGTTCTGTAAAAAACTCAAATATTAATTTTATAAACGTAAATCCTAAAGAACTTACTGTTTCTATATATGTCATATACTGTATTTCTTATTGCACACTGAGTAAAGTCATCAACATTTACAACAGGCTTACTTCTAGGCCGTTTTCGCTTTGGGCTAGATGGTCCAACCCCCTGTTTTGATGTAGATATTTTATTTACAGTTGCAATGTGAATATTTAAAGCACTTGCTACTCTCTAAATGAAAAATATTATTATTAAAACGTTTATTGTATAAACTATAAATAACAGAAAATAAAATATATTACAATTCTTTGCCAAATATACAAATGTATTGAAAAATTCAAAAGATTCTTGGTAGTAGTGGCATACAATGAAGTAAAAGTAATAACAATATGACAACTGGTTGTCAATTAGAAAACAATGAGAAATATAAAATGCAAATCACAAAGTATAATTGAAAATGTAATCAAATAAGCAATAGGAAAATAACAGAAAATATTACCTCTCGAACTGCTGTTAGGGGTAGCAATGGCGCATTATTATCGCGTTCTCTTTCAAAATACCCGACTAAAGAGAGAATTATTTCTTTCGCTTGCTTACCTAACGGTTTAGGCATGATTTAGTTGTGAAAACAACTGATTGTTAAAAATGAAATCGGCGTATAAATATAGTAAAAATGGAAGAAATACGTATGATAATGACAGTATGACATTTGACAGAATAAAATGTTACCATTTTATATGTTGCAACGGCGTACAGTTCTGGTAACATAAAACGTTACCGGAAGCTAGAATAATATTAGGATTAGTAGGTATTATTGTACTTTAATGTTACTTGGACCGAAATTATTCTTTATGACGTGTATCGTCTGTTTGGGTAATCGACCCATACCATAATATTCGTAATTAAACAATTGAATTGTAAGCTACTGTTGTGTTTGTTTGTTTGAATTAATTCTAAAATATTTCTAGTTTTGATATTTTCTTCTTTGCGTCAATTTTTGGTTGAATAAAATTTGTAAAATAATTTTTATAATTGTATAAATAAGTTTATTTATTTCAGGCACAGGCTTCCGCGATCATTTTCCGAATATGGATATTTGTGTTTGGGTTCGAACAACGTCAAGTTAGGCGATGCCAATGTGCTACTCCTAGCACATTGGCATATTGGCCATATTCAGGGCTGAATAACGGCAGCTTCGCCTAACTTGACACGGCTGCAGCCCGAAAATTGATATCTACAAGTTCGTTAATGTTTTATGTTTTAATTTGTTAATGTTCATATTTAACTGATAAAGATAATAGTTATATTATTGAAAAGTTTAATTTTTATATTGGTTAGGTTCACTGACAGGATAACCACCAAGGTTATCCTGTCAGTGAATCTTGTTGGTTGTTGTCCTCATAACCGAGGATCTTCTAAATGAAGCTACAAATGGCCGTCTATCACCTGATGGTCTTCCGTGTATGCTTACATCTCCAAGGTTATTCCATCTTATTCCTTGGCGACACCGTACTGATGACGACCAATGAGTCAAAAGCACGTGTCTACGGCTGCTCTACAGCGGAATTTACCTAATATTCTCTATTTGTTGTTTTATATACCGGTTGTGTAATGCAACACTAGATATAGCAAGTCCAAAATACATCAGAATTGCAACGTGGCGTACTGTATCCCCACTCTCACTACATTTAACGGTGAAGCATCGACTGGCAATATAGCAGTACGGCCAAAGAATAGAACGTTGCAATATTTACCTGGTAATATCAAGTGTTTCATTACACAAGTTGTATATTTAAATTTTGTCAAAAGACATGACAAAATTTTAAAAGAAGCATTTTATTTATAGAATTTTAGTTGTTATACCTATTTTTAACTATTCTGATGAAGACATTTATATTAAATATGTCGAAACGTTAACCTAGTATTTTATTGTATTTCGTTCCAAAAAGGCCTAAATACCAAGAATTTTACCTACACGAATACATATAATAAAGGCCAAGAAGTATAAAGTATTGTTAATACAATACTTATTTAAATATTTATATTTATATAATTTCTTGATTTAGACATTAAATAAATAAACCATTGCCAAAAGTAATTTATATTATTCTAGGACGTTACTAAAGACAATATTTTTACTAAATTATAACTTCGATTTTTTTTATCTTTGAATTATTTACTATAAGTAAACCCAACTCGAAATTAATAAAGGAGGCATTACTAGTAGCTGCTCTTAATAATGTTTATCTTTCGTAATTAATAAAATTATTTATCTAGTTGATGATAGCCTTATAGTCTGTATTGTTTAGAGATAAGTTTATTGAAAATTTATATTTCCATAAAGAACTCTATTTTATTGTATAATTAATTATACACTAGACAGAAATTATATTAGCACATACATCACGCATTATGTATATTTAAAAATAACCAGGTCTATAATTTATAACTCAAAAATAGGCATGTAACAAAAGCAGAAGCTCTTATGTTACCTTGGGTGATGTTTCAACGTTATATGTATTATTTTCAAACAAAATTAAATATTGATGGTTTTGGCTAGTATTATTCAACAGCAACAGCTTTTTTTCTTAACCGACGTCTGCATTACTCATATCTTGAATAATTCATTACCCATATAATTGCCTGATTTAATACTGTATCATTTTTATAGATATGCGTATAAAAAGAAAAAAAATATGCGTTTTCTTCAATTTAACATGATAATTTTAAAATTGAGACGGACAGTAAAACATGCTCCAATAAATTTGCCAAAGTAGATTTTGTCATAAATATTTCTACTATTCAGAAAAGATATATGGCTACACATTTATTTATAAATAACTATACGCCAAGTAGTGTTATCGACCTCGAAAAATGTGTATATACCAAAATCAAAATGATATGTATGTATTTTGAACTCTTGCAGTGTAAACAGTCGGTTAATAGTAAACCAAAAAAAAAAAAAAGATAAAACTGTTTCCAGGACATAAGATGAAGAAAAGTTCTTTTCCTATTTTCCTATTGTTTTGAAATGCACATCAGTATACCATCATATAAGTAATTATTTTTAATTTTTGTGGCACACAATTCTTATATAAATTAATCCTGAGGCGTATAAATTCTTATATAAACAAGTTTCATTGCTTTTATTGGTTCCACATATCTTTTCCATATGATAAATTATCTAAAGTAACAAATATACCCTACATAACATACATACAGTAAATCAGATACATTGTTATCAGGAACGCGCTGGAATCAAAATGTAACACCTTCAGTTTTGGCGTTAAGATCTTCCCTATGTACTTGTACAGGTAACTAGAGGTGGGAGGCAAATGATATAATACATCTTACCAAGAGAACGTCATTATAAGTATTTACAAAGCTGCGGTCAATCAATTAATCAATTAATTGATTACGCGACTCTCATCAGCCAAATTTACAAAGGAAAAAAAGTAGTGTAACACATGACTTTCTTATACGAATGTGCGTTCCAAATTTTTTATACAGAAGTAGACCCAAATGAAGTTTTAAATGCTCCTATTTTCTTAATAAAAGAAACCTGTGAGTAAAGGTGTTACATCCAGTCCAAATATTAGATTTTTTTTATACAATAATTACACTTTCTAAAATACTTGAACAGTAATTCTTAAACGGATTAGGTTCATTTATTAGATCAATTTAACTTTTTGCCCGAATATCAGTCAGGATTTAGACCTGTTCTGCATTCACTGGATGATAATAAGATCACGTGCTAATTTTGGTGGACTACTCCAAAGGTTTCGATACCTTAAGTCAAAAGTTCTTACATGCAATTTTGCATTTCGTTGGTTTTAGTGATAATGTATATGCACTAATTCAGGACTATCTAAGTAATATACGACAAATGGTAATTTTAAATGATTCGTATTCAGATTTGATCGGAGTCGCTAGAGGCGTACCGCAAGGATTCATTTGGCGTTCATTACTATTTACTAAATACACATGAAATTTGAGCAAAGTACTAGGAGCGTATTTCATCTAAGCTTACTTATCTGCAATGGTTGAACATTATTGACAACAGGCGGAATCAATCTAAATACCATCGTTGTTCATAGTAGATACCACACAATTTTCTAGCCTACGGTTAGAGGAAATCTTCCAAGTTGCAATTTGTTTTCTTTTTAGTAGGTTGACATGAACAAAGTTCCGCAAAGTAAGCCATATTTTCATCGGTTTCATCAGAAACGTGTTTGCACTGTCATCGTATTTAACTCTCTTCTGGTTCAACAAAACCGTGACTAGAATCAGCCAGGAGAGGTAATAGTTAGTGTTCCTTATCTTGACTTTGCACCAGTGGCAACATATTGAAAGTCTCAAAGCCGTCATTCTTTATAATAGCTTCTTCAACTTCGTCAGAAAAACTCAATAATTATCTAAATAAAAACAATAGGAGTAAATTGGACGGATCAAATGCAAGGTAAGATTGTTAACTGATGAATGAAAATATCGACGGTAATTCTTGTGCCTCCTTTCACTCTAGAAGTAATATAGGGCGGGCGTTTTCATTCGCTTTTTCAAGGTTAAAACCTGCTGTTACGATTTTTTCTGGTAAATTTAAAGTCCATTATAGAATTTACATACTTACTTAGTTACCAGTACACGAGATATTTCACTTATATTCGTAAAAAGTGGGTAATAAATTGAGTCAGTAACAACTGTTCAATGCACTAACACGCCTTTAATTCGCTTGTTTACAAAGAGTTCTTCTCGGAATTTTTTCAGTCCCGACAATCAACGACTTGCACATGCGCACTTGCCACATCAAATCCATGGAAATCTATGTTAATATACACAGCTTTTACCCTTTGGCAAAAATAAATTAAGGCGATCCTTGTTTTGATTAAACTTTTTTTCTTTTGCGTGTTCGTTATATTATGATGTAACGCTCTTTAAATTTGTTAAATATTAATTAACGTAACTAATTGCCAAATTGAATGGACTGGTGCTCCCATCTATACGTAACAACGGATCACTAAATGTCATGTACACTCTTGGGGATATTTAACATCAGAGTGGCATTGTTTTCAATTAAAATTACAGTTGGCATTCGTCCACCTTCACTATCTATATTTGACAGCTAATTGGTTTTTAAGCTCGAAAACAAAAGGTGTTATATTAATAATATGTGTTTTAAGTGTCTAGTGAAAGTGAATTTTACCAACAATAAATGCTCTATTACGGGTAGTTCGGTTTTCGGAGAAAAAACTAAGGTAATGTACGTTTTAGCATCATTTTATTCTTTAATATATTTATTATATTACTTCCTAGCATTAAGAGAAAATAAAATATTTCCAATTATTTACATATAAGACAGTCATGAAATTAAACAAATTTACACATAAGCAACTACATTTCTTGTATTCAAATTAACCTTACATTTATTAAAACTTATTTGCAAAATGTCTATAAACATATAACGGAATACACAAACATCAGGTTATAAATCATACGGTCGTAAATATTTGTTAAGTGAAATATAAAATACATATCATTTACGGCGAGAAGGATGATATTTACATAAGTTCGGCAAAAAAAAATAATGTCTCGGTAAGCACGTGTGTGCGTATCGTTGAAGAGAAAATCGACAAGAGTATAAATTCAAATTTTTACGTGAAATTAAAATTTACTTTAGTACATATGAAATTAAGGGAACTCTATCTGACATGTCACATAAAGATTGTTTACGGGTTTTACAGGAGACGGAATTGTTTTTCCACCTACTGCCAGGAAAAACGATGTATGTACATCCCCCCACAGACTGCCTGGGAGGATTAAGGAAATTCTTTCATGGACTGCCTGAAACATTAAGGAAGAGAGGTACCCTCACGGTCTGCCAGAGAGTGGTCTGAGAATTCCCTCGGACTGCCAAGGAGAACTCTGACTTTCCTAACAAAATCGTGGCTTTATCTATCTGGACTCGCATAAATAATAGTTTAAAACGGTATTTTTGCCGAAGTATCACGCGCAAAACGCATGCACTGTACTCACAACCGATGTTACCACGTGCAAAATGCAGGTAAAAAATTAACAAAAATATCATCTTTCTCATTACTAATTGACAAACATAAACATTATATAAATTAAATATTTATTAGAATATTTGTATAGAATTATCGAACCTATTAATCTAAAATTAAATAAAAAACAGTAATACATGTTAGTTCGATAATTTATACAGTGACGGACAAAAGTTCGTTACAATATGGGGATTCCACTATACAAATTGAAATAAGTAAAGCCTTCATGCCTGTTATAAATGTATCTATTAGAAATGGAAGCGAAAAAATCGACAGTTGTGCTACTTAAACAAATATTTCTGCCTATATTTCGAACCAACGACCGGTCTCGTAGCTGTTAATGCTCGTCAAGCTGGGTTACAGTAAACAATGGCATTCTTACTGTATCAAACAAACTAAACTACATGAATACATATTTTAAATAACATTTTGTAAAATTTATCTGCTACCTATGTACACTATTAATATAAATACTTATATATACACCGTGTTTCATGTAACTAGCACATTAGAAGTTTTTGTGCTTACAACGCGATTTTTTTCCAGAAGTTTTGCCTTCTCACATAATTGACCGCAATCTTTCAAGTTAAAATATTTTTAAACTCGTGCAACTTCCGGTTACACCGGAAGTAGGCGCCATCTTTGTTATTTTAAATGTGACACCCTGTATTTTATTCGAGATTTGAATTGCTTATTTAAATAGAAGAACAGAGATACCGGGTTGGATTATGTCAAAGTCAACCGTTTCGGAGTTATTCAACTGTTTTCCATTTTTAGGGCACTTGAACGTAAATTTTAAAAGTTCTTTATCTCAGACATGAAAAAAGATAAACAATTGAAATTTGTTCCTGAGATAGTCAAAGTATTGTCCTATTCGAATATCACCAGGTTTTGCAATAATATTACACAGGGTGTTCTCTAATTAATTTACAATTATACACATTTCAAATGCAAGAAACTCAATTTTTTCAAATGAAACACGCTGTATATTTTCGCATTTTATGAAGCAGAAAAAAATTCTTTCAATCCACTATTACATTCCCTATACCTATCTCTAGAGGTTTTTGAGTTATTGGGGAGATCAGCCTGAAGGCCCGATATTTTGCCAAATAAAACTGAAAAAATAATAGATTAAGTATAGGAGGAGTGGATTAATAGTCATTTGTAAGCATGTTATGGGCATGGAAAAAAAGTCTTCTAGTTCAAAACCAAAAATTTATTAATTGTGAAAACATTTTTGATCTCACGGTATAAGTCAAACAAAGAAAACAAAAACAAATCTAAAACCAAATCACAGCAAGTGCTCAATATGTCCACCGCCTACTTCAATGCATTTATTTAACCTTGTTTGGAGCTGGTCAGTCGTTGCACGTTCAATCATTTGAACTTCAATTTGGTCAAATGCTCTTCGCACCCTATCCTCTAGTTCTTGCCTGGAGTTAACTGGTGTTGCATAGACCTCTTTTTTTTATGTAACTCCATAAAAAAAAGTCAACTGGAGTTAAATCCGGAGATCTAGCAGGCCAAAGACATGGTCCATTTGGACCAATCCACCTATCCTCAAATAGCTGGGTCTACTCTTGATATACAGCATGAGTAGAGTGAGCTGGAGCTCCATCCAGTTGAAACCAATAATAGTTTTGGTGTGGCATGTCATTGACTATGTTTGCCACCACTTCCCTAATGATTCGCAAATATCTTTCGGACGTTAGCCTTTCATCATAAATATGATAAAATACCCTTCCCCACCCTATTATGGCGAATACATTAAAACTAAATTGATATTGAAAATGGCTTACTCGTGAAAAGTGGGGATTTTCATCTGCCCAAAAATGACAATTTTTATTATTTACAACGCCTTGCCTGGTAAACTTGGATTCATCCGACCATAAAATCTTTCGTAACATGTCCGGATCTTCCTGTTTACGAATAGTTACCCACTCACAAAAATCAATTCTTCTCTGAGCGTCTCCATTTCTCAGTTCGTGGACTTTCCTTTGTGCATATGGGTACCGTTTGTTCTTTGCTAGCACGCGTTGAATTGACGTCATACTAATATCTAAATCCACCTTTGCTTTACGTATCGAAGCATGGGGATGAGCTGTGAAATATCCCACAATATTAATTTCGTTGTTTTCTTCACCTGTTACTGGCTTAGTACAATTTCTTTTTGTGTTCATATTCCAATGTCGCAAAAAATGTGTTTCAATTTTTGCAAATTTGAATCGATTCATCGGAGGCAAATTAGGGTATCTCTGATTGAACACACGGCAAGTTCTACTTATTATGCGATTTCATTCTCGGTGTATGTAAAATAAATTAAGGATACTTTCATTTGGATAATTATTATTATAGCCTTCCATTATGCACTAATCAAATCATTCAGTAAAGTACAAAAAATATCCAAGCATCAAATTAATAACACTGACAGCGAACGAAATTTTGACAACTAAACATTTTGTTACTTCCAAGGCATTCTTGAAATTGTGTGTGATAAATGGCAAAATATCGGGCCTTCAGGCTGATCTCCCCAATAACTCAAAAACCTCTAGAGATAGGTATAGGGAATGTAATAGTGGATCGAAAGACAATTTCATTCTGCTTCAGAAAAGGCGAAAATATACAGGGTGTTTCATTTGAAGAAATTGAGTTTCTTGCATTTGAAATGTGTATAATTGTAAATTAATAAGAGAACACCCTGTGTAATATTATTGCAAAACCTGGTGATATTCGAATAGGACAATACTTTGACTATCTCAGGAACAAATTTCAATTGTTTATCTTTTTTCATGTCTCAGATAAAGAACTTTTAAAATTTACATTCAAGTGCCCCAAAAAATGGAAAACAGTTGAATAACTCCGAAACGGTTGACTTTGACATAATCCAACCCGGTATCTCTGTTCTTCTATTTAAATAAGCAATTCAAATCTCGAATAAAATACAGGGTGTCACATTTAAAATAACAAAGATAGCGCCTACTTCCGGTGCAACCGGAAGTTGCACTAGTTTAAAAATATTTTAACTTGAAAGATTGCGGTCAATTATGTGAGAAGGCAAAACTTCTGGAAAAAATTCGCGTTGTTAGCACAAAAACTTCTAATGTGCTAGTTACATGAAACACGGTGTATATATATGTATTTCTTATTATAATTATCTCAAACACATGCATATATACATATACGTTTTACGTATAAAGGTATATATGTAAGTCACAGTAATTATAATTATTTGTACTTGTTTGTCATACATATACTGATATTTTGTAAACGAGAAAAATAAAATAAAAGAATTAGATCTAATGTTTTTCTTTATGATATTTCACTTATAGCGAACCCCGTTTAAACTGAACTGTTTTTGTCGGTCCGTTCAAGTTGCTTATAACCAGACCTGTATATGCATCTTTTCAACTATAATATAAGAAAAATAAGTTGTCTGACGTCCGATAGTGTAAATTAATTTCATTATGCCTTATACAAAACACAAAACAAACACGATGTAGTCTACGGCCATGATATAATATTTTAAGTATTTTATTTACCGAAAAATTTAGAGCATTATTTTAAAAATGCGGCATATACATATAAAATGTGTCATATATTAACAAGGTGGTGGTATAGATTACCACTATTATAAAATGACGTTTATGATGAATGCATATGCAAAACAAGTACGTTGTAAAATATAACTCATCATCTTGTTAAAAATCGCCTTTTACCTTATTATCACCACACATATACATACATCATGAAAATTAATTTGAGACTCGAAAACAAATATGCAAACGACATTTCGCACTGTCTGTCCTAGATTCGATACAGTTAATTAGCAAACACAAACAAATCAAGACCAGTGATGATAAAATTAAGGCAACAATAAATAACTTAAAAAACGTTCTCTCAGCGCACTCGGAGGCTGTATTTAAAAAACACGTTTCCTTGCATTCCACGTTTCCATGATTAATATTTGTAAAATCAATTATAAATTATTCCCACAAGACATCATAAAATGTTGTGGAGGTTTGTAATAAATGGACGAGATGAATTTCAAAGGATTATATATATACATATTTAAATATATAAAAATATATTCTAGTCACAAATTATATCATAATTGTGAAATATTTAATGTTGAATTAAATCATAACGTAAGCCTAAGATTTATTAACGTCATTTCTGACATTCTTGCGGGTAAGTGATTTTATAAATGTATCAAATATAACCTATATAATGAATACCAACAAACACCGACTCAATTGACGCGTTCTAAGGTATTCTAGGCATACTTCAAAATTAAAATAAGAAACTGTCCTAAAAATATCTAGAATCGTATAATACCTACTTTATTGTTTAGTCGTCGATAAAATGTTTTATTTAATTAATTCGACACAAAGAGTGTGTGTAACATGTCAGAGTAGCTAAACAAAAAACTAAAGAAGAATAGTCTAAGAGTTACATGTGATAATGTAACTAACAGAACAAAGTAATGATAGCAGGCAAAGGAATATCAACTATTTACTTTTTACATGAAAAGTACTTTCCTAATGAGTAAAAGAAATGTCTTTTCAGAAATACATTCAAAAGACGTTTAAACACAAACATATATGGATTTTTTATATTAAATATCCTCTGCCCATAAGCAAAAGTCTAAACGCAATCCATCATCACCATTTCTCAATTCATGTACAAAAATCGGTTTATAAGGTTTAATTTTGTTTTCTTTAAAAATTCTTTGCAAATGTGATTTGCCAATTAAATGATATAACTGTCCAGACCTTTTTCGTAAGGATAATTTCGGATATGTTTCTACAGAATCTAGGGCCAGTGTTGTAGCAGCATCTTCTTCATCGTGTATCCTTTTTCTTTTCTTGATGTCATGTATGTACACTACCTGTTCTTTCAAATTTTTCAACCAAATTTCGTAAAGCATTATAATATACCACGCGATCATTTAAATTCTAAATTATAGCAGGCGGGATTTTTTTTATTAGGTTGTCCAGAATGTCAATTATTGATTAATTAACATTTTGAAACGTCACTTTGATAATTCAAATTGTAAATTAGTACTTGTATACCAACTTAATTTAAATTTCACAGCCTGCTCTAATTTAGAATTTAAATGATCGCGCGGTACGTGAACATTAATAAATTTTTGTTGAAATTTTTGAATTGCAAAGTTATAAGAAACCTCACCAGTTTATAACATTGAACGAGGTAAACTCTTTGTTCTAAAGTTAGCATTACTATTAAGTAAGTCTCATTAAAGATTCACAAATCGTCGTCTTGGTGGTGAAAAGAGCTAAGCCACTTTTTTGAGCTAAATGAGTTAACTACATCACATCAATCTAATAATTATGGAAAATACGTTGGTGAAGAAAGCTAAGTGATTCTTCAACGGTAACCTTAAATTTGGGTAAACTGTGAAAGAAGCTAAATGAAAATACGTATATTTCTTTCACTGGTGAAACGTGTATAAGCGGTATATGTATTTCTTCATCACTACCATCCCCAACTACCGTTATTAAATTTCTGTTGGTGGTGAACAGAGCTTAACTGCATAGTAACAGTACGATTTGCGCCAATTTGTAGTGGCGTGACTGTTTCTTATGTCAATTTCACATCATTCGTCTGTCAATTGTGAATCCAGTGCGTTGTGATTCTGTTCATCAATAATTATTATTGTTAAAGGTAGCTAAACCTTAATTTTTCCAATAAAAAAGACCTACTCTTTAGTTTTATATTGGAAATATTTAGTGTAAGTAATGGTACACAATTCGCGAGGTAAATTGCTGGTGGAACTGTGTTTAAACGGTGTTAGTGAGCTAGAAGAACCTTCAGCAACAGAAGATAGAGATGAACAAAACGTTGAAGAGATGGCAGCACCAGTTTGCAAATACTTTTTTCTAGGGACTTTAGATATTTCCGGAAAGAAAGTTGAAACAGTGATGAAGAAGACTTTCGATAGTGAAATTGTAGAAGAAGATAAAAGAGGTTTAAATCCTGCTCCCAATAAAATTTCAGAAGACCGTAAAGAGATTGTACGGAGTCAGATAAATTCAATTCCAGTAGTTGAATCCCATTATTGTCGGCCTTCTTCAAAAAGATTGTACCTCCCAACTGGCTTATTTGAAAATCGCTTGTATCAAGATTACTTAAAACACTGTGAAGAGCGCCAGGTGACACCTATCACTTCTTCTCCTTATAAACATATCTTTACTAGCGAGTTTAATTATGGTTTTCACAAGCCCAAGAAAGATCAATGCGAGTATTGCGCCCAATTTAAAAATAAATCAGAAGATAAAAAATTAAACTGTCAACATGAACTCAATTTACACATTTTAAGAAAACAAGAAGCCCGGGAATACAAAAAAGAAGATAAAGAACGGGTTCGTAATGATTTAAGCTTTAGGGCGTACACCATGGATTTGGAAAAAAATTTAATCACACCTCAACTTGGAATTGGACAACTGTACTACAAAAAAAATGAAAACCTATAATTTTACAGTATATACTCTTGCTAATGGAAGTGTCATAAATTACATGTGGCATGAAACTGATGTAACTAAAGGAGCTTCAGAAGTAGCCACGTGCTTGTGGAAGTGTCTGAAGTGACATTTTATTCAGGCACTGCTTCTAGTCAGAACCGAAATACGATTTTGTCTGCTATGTTTTTAAGAGGTTTGTCTCTATCAAATAATTTGAAAGTTATCAATCAAAAGTTTATGGAATCTGGACATTTCGAAATGGAATGTGATAGTGTCCATTCAACTATCGAGAATAGAGGGAAAATTATATATATATTTTTTCCCGATCAATGGTACACAGTGGCAAGGACTGCAAAATTGAGCAATGGTCCATATATGGTAAGAGAAATGGATTACACACCATTTCAAGATTTTAAAACGTATAGCCAGAAATTAATAACAAATAGAAACAAAAATGTAGATTGTAATGTTATGAGGTGGTTAGATGTTAAATGGTTGCAATTCCGAAAAGATTAACCGTTGCTTATTTTTAACTAAAACCAGTTGAGCAACAATGAATTCAACCAATTGTGCATTAGAAGAGCTACGCGTAAAGAAAATAATGTAAATAATGTTCGCCAACTATACCAATCCTGTCTTCCAATTGATGAAAAAAAATGAAGAGAGTCTTTGTGCAAGACAAATAAAATACCATCTGTTTATCATCAATTTTACCGAAACCTACACTTCAGTGAGTGTACTAATAACTCTGATGATTCTGAATAGATTCAGTAAAATAACTATAATACAGACTGTATTAAGTAATATGTTTTTAAATTTTAGTACTATGTAATATTATTATCAATCACTTAGCTCTTTTCGTCATTAAAATTACCATATTATGTGGTTTTAGTTATATTTAAGTGGTGAAAGAAGTTAAGTGCTAATTAGCTAATTATCACTAATCATTTAATGTTTTTGCAACTTTTTGTAAATCAATGTCAAAGTAAGCTGTCTTATTTCATCTGTATCAAATTTCATTGTAATTATTAAATAAACAATGTTGATATAAATGAAACATTGTTTTAACATAAAACTTCAAAACTTTATTGCCGATTTTCTCGAAATAGCAAGTGTGTGGTTTAGCTCTTTGCACCACCAATACGACGAAATACGTAATGAAAATGACAGGTGCCAAGTAACTTGACTTATATATGTATATTTTTTATGTAGTTTTACTTGTATATATTATGTTTCTTTTAATATTGTATATACACGTTGGACAACCCAGGTTCTCGGCATGACCTAAATATCGTATATGAAATAATATAGGAAATAGTCGTGCGGTGTTGCCGTTGCAGTTCTTAATTCACCCGTCCCGTGTTTAATATTTCTAATGTTTCAGTACGGATGGAGACGCTGTGGAGTATGTTGTTGCCGATTAAGTAAATATTACGTAAATGCTAATCAATAATAATGCATGAAGCGATATTTCTCATATTAATAAAATATTGGTGTAGATATTTAGAATGTGTAATACTGACAAAGTGTTTATGTACATTTTTCTGTCAATTTGTCATTACTTCAATAATTGACAGATAAATTTACATTAAAAATGATCGTGTCAAACGGGCTATTACACGTAACAATTTAAAATATTGAGTTTCACATTTCTTTGTGATACCTACTTATACAACAGAGGAGCGAATAAGTATCATTAAATGGTATTATTCTTCTCCAAGTGCAGAAGCAGTCGTTGGGCGTTTTGTGTTTTCGTATCCCGATCGACCAGTACCAAACCGTCAAACAGTTTTAAATATCGTCCATTGTTTCGAAAAGTCCGGTTGTATTACTGGCTGTTCTAAATGCAACAATAGCGGTCGACAGGAACGTCCTTTTTCTGACGAAAGAATGGAGCGGGAGGTGCAAGTATGTGCATTTGTTGAAGCAAATAAACCGTGTTCGAGCCGTCAAATATCCAAAAACGTGAACATTCCAAGAACTACAGTTAGGAATATTTTGAAGCGACATAAATATAAGTGCTTTAAGACACAAAAGAGTCAGGAAATTTTCCAACATGATCAAGTTAATCGCCTTGCATTTTGTGAAGCTATGAGGGAAAAATACGACGAGGATGATAATTTTGTCCGGAATATCTTGTTCACGGATGAATCCTCTTTTTCGCTTTATGGTCGCCACAATCCGTCCATCGTCCGATATTGGTCTCGGGAAAATAAACATATCAATTTAACAGCAAAAACGCAGTACCCACAGAAGCTAAATGTCTGGGCAGGAATTTTGGGTAACCATATTATAGGACCATTTTTCATAAATCGCACTTTAAACGCCCAGGCATACTTGCAATTACTGCATCATAATTTATACCTGCTGTACGCAATGTGACTGGTAATCTTGAGGAAATTTGGTTCCAACAAGATGGGTGTCCGGCCTATAACGCCAGAATAGTATTGGAATTTCTTAATTTAAATTTTCCTCAACGCCTCATTTGCACCAGGGGCAATATACGCTGGCCACCTAGATCTCCTGACTTAACACCCAACGATTTTTTTTCTGTGGGGATTTTTAAAACAAATGATCTAAGGACATCAACACGAAAGGCCTAAAGCATTACCATTAAGTTACGAATGCGAATTACACAAATATGCAACAGCATTCCACCCCAAACTCTAAATAATGTACGTCGAGAATTTTATGATAGGCTAGGTTACTGTGAAGCGGAAAATGGAGGGATTTTTGAGCGCTTCATTAAATAATATTAGAATTTTAAAATTTTTAAAATACGAAAACACTTTGTCAGTATTACATATTGTAAATATCTACACCAATATTTTATTAATATGAGAAATATCGCTTCGTGCATTATTATTGATTAGCATTTACGTAATATTTACGTAATCGGCAACAACATACTCCACAGCGTCTCGGTTCGTACTGAAATATTAGAAATATTAAACACGGGACGGGTGAATATAAAAACTGCGATGTGGCAACACCGCACGACTATTTCCTATACCATATTTAGATCATGCCGAGAACCTGGGTTGTCCAACGTGTATATATTCATGACTATTTGCAAACTTGTACATACCCTGTACATCTTTTTTGAGTAAATAAATCAATCAATATATTAGGTTGTCATGGAAGATAACAAGATAATATGATTAAACCAAAAACAAGAAAAACTTTATTGCTTAAATTTTTGTGTGTTGAATAAAATAAAAAAATGTTTCCTTTAATTCAAGTGTGTTATTGTAATTTTCTCAGCTGCTAAAAATAATATTTAGATTATTGTTTCAGAATTGGTGGTTTTGAGGCAGGCACAAATTTTATAAAGAATGACATTTTTATATAAAGGCCCAAATAAAATAAAAATCCCTATTGTTCAGTCCATCCGGGGACACACTGTATATCTGTATAACCGCGTTTCCTGAACTCAATGATCAATGCAGTGCAGCCACAGTAAATTGAAGAAAACATCAAGAATGACTTGGCATTTTTAGAAAAATGGTGTTATAATAACTCGTATACCATCAAGGACAATAAAAGGTAATACGCGGCCTTAACTAATAAGAAAAATGAGGTGTGGCCACCACACAACTTTCTTATAGGTATGTACGTTGCAAACACTTTTCTCTTCTTAATAATCCTGTGAGTAAAAGTATTACTTTCGGTCAGGATTTTGAATTGTTACATACAAAAATTACTCCAATCCAACTCTCACAATAAATACTTTTATAATTTGTAAATTGTAATTTTCAAAAAGAAATAAAAAGAGAAATTAAAATGATGATTAGATATGGAGACATAATTTAATAAAATAAACGAATTTAATAAAATAAACGAATCGACACATGCAGGTGCAACTACAGGAAGCACTAAATACCAGTAGTCCGGGATAGCAACTCCAGAGACGAAGAAGATCAACAGACCTATATGTATTAAATTGCCCAGTTGGCCAATGTGGTGCAAAATTGGATACATACATATGTTTCTGATTTAACGTTTTAAATAGGTACCTTTGCTAAATCGTCTGCCATAGTGTCATAAACGATATTGATCTTTTTTGTTTCAAAATTCCGATTACATGATGTGTTATTAATGCTGCCCATTAATAACACTGGCCAACAAATTTCAACTTTTGATTTTGCCATCAAATAATTTATACGAATTTCAATAGAAAACATATAAACATTTATTTTAATAAAAGGTAGAACGTAAAGTTAGCTCGATTGTTTATTGTATTACAATGAAAAGGTTTTTTAGATTAGATCATAATTTAATGTATATTTCAAATTATTATAATTAGAAATGTAAATTAATATTGCTCTGTCTCTTATAAACAACATCTACAGCATCTCTTCTTAACGTCCAACAGTAATCTGCTAACATAATAGGATTCCATTTCCCCTGATACCGTTTTTCCATTCCCATGATATCTTGGTGGAAGCGCTCACCGTGTTCATCGCTAACGTCGCCCATATTTTCCGGAAAAAATCCAAGTGAGAATGTAGAATGTGCACTTTAAGGGACATATTACAGCCAGCAGCGTGAAATGCTTGTATCATATCCATTACTAAAGTTTTATAGTTGTCAGCTTTTTTGTTTCCCAAGAAATTCGTGAAAACTTGTACCATGAAGCGCCAAGCTGTTTTTTCCTTCGCTGTTAATTTGGTTTCAAAGATTTCATCATTTACTATTTCTCGTATCTAAGGTCCAACAAAAATACCTTCTTTCAGTTTTCCTTCTGTTATTTTTGGAAACTTTTCACGAAGGTATCTAAAACCGTCACCTTCGCGGTCCACTGCCTTTACAAAATTTTTCATGAGCCCAAGTTTCACGTGGAGAGGTGGTATTATGATCTTTTCTTTTTCTACTAGAGGCTGATGTTGTACATTGTCTTTTCCTGGTATAAACTGTTGTCGTAGTAGCCACTCTTGCTTATAGTAATGTTTTTCCCTGTCACGACTGTCCCAAAGACATAAGAAGCAACAGTATTTGGTGTAACCAGATTGCATACCCAAAATAATTGCAATTACTTTAAAATCTGCACAAATATTCCAGGAATAGTCTTTGTACTTTATCTTTTCTAATAAAATTTTCAGATTTTCGTAAGTTTCTTTCATAGAAACAGCATAACCTATCGGAATAGCAGGATAATGGTTTCCATTATGCAACAAAACTGCTTTTAGGCTGGTCTTTGATGAGTCTATGAATAATCTCCAAGAACTGGGATCATGATGTATTCCAAAAGCTTCAGAAAGTTTATAAATATTATTGCAGTAGACCAGATTACCGGCCATACTATAAAAATCAACAATATTTTCATGTCTGCTGCGAAAAATACTTATTCTTGTGTCCTTTGCTAAGAGATTCCATTGCTGTAGTCGCGACCCAAGAAGTTCTGCTTGTGATTTTGATAAATTCAAATCCCGCACCAAGTCATTTAATTCAAACTGAGTAATTAAATGTAGTTCGCTTGAAGTAGATGGAATAAAATCAGGGTCACTTGATTTTTCATTACCTTCAAAGCTAGTGTCGCGATCGGTAGCTATTGTACTCTCCTCGCTTTCTTTGTGAATTGGCGGTCGTGGAACAGGATGCTGTTCATCATGGGGTCGAGGTTTCTGAGCTGACTCAGTTTCCACATAATTATATTTTCTTTTCTTACGGGTGTTAAGTCCTGCAGTTTTGTTAAGGCAAAAATAGCAATCTTCAAGATGATTCTTTTGTTCTTTCCATCGCATAGGAATGGCGAACGGTAAAGAATGTCGTTGTCCACATAACCAATCTCGCAAATATCTGCTGCATGTAGTACATATTACATGTGGAACCCACTGTTTGTCCTGATTTTTGACGGTCATATCGAAGTAAAGTTCATAGGCCCGGCAAATGTTCAGACTTAACTTTTCACTCTGGCCTAGTGGGGTAAATTTACCACATACGTAACAAAAGTTATTTGGATTACTTCTACACGAACGAGGCATGACTGTGTCTTTAAAGATGGAACTAAATTATCTCAATTTTTAATTTCGTTATTAAAAATTCTCATTCACGGCTTTATGCTGTGCTAGCGCTAGTGGTATTTCAGTCAAAGATGTATCTCTTATATAGTATGTATCTGCTTATCCCCTCCCTAAGTCCTATCAACCAACCAGATTAAAGCATAACACTGCAAACTTGAACATTCTTGAAGGAACGAGTCAAGTCACGTCTGCAACAAGTCTCGACCTGCATTTTCTCTGTAACCAGAGCTAAGCCAATACTGCCGCTTTTCGAATCATTTTTACTTTATATATGCTGTTCAATTTCATTAGTTACTAACTTAGGGTAACAACCTTGTTGGCCAGTGTAATTAATACGTACTGCCGTAACAATGTAGTAAAGATATTGTAGTAAACTTTTACTTTGGATGTATCTGCCCGGTCCTTAAATACGGCATTATATAAGGAATGTCCTCTGGTGTGGGACGAATAATCTTTCTGCAAAAACCCGCTGTCGATGTCGGGTAATACAGAATTTTGGACAACGCGAATCATGTAAGAAACACTTTACGGTGTTGAAATTCTTGACATTACTTACCCTTTACGTATATACAAGAAGTATTGTCTTTCATTTTTAAATACTGGATTAAATTAAATAACCATAAATACGAAACTTCGCATAAAAGGAAATTTCGTGCCTTCGGGCACCGGTCTGCATTGTTCCAAAAGTGCTAAGTATAATAATAATAATATTTATTCATTCAATTTACCATAAAAATGGTATAGAACAAGTCAACACAAATGTAAATGTAAATATAACAAATCAAACAATACAAATATAACACAAACATAAGCAACTAACTAATATACAATACAATACAATACAATATAATAATAATAAAAATACAACAATCACAAACAAACAAGTTAAATATGCAAACCTAAGATCTACCTGTCATTTTCAAAATCAGCATCTGGCAATCAGTAACTTTTTTAACTCTACTTTGAATTTTTCCAACGGTAGACTTTTTAAATTTTTAGCGATTCTGTTGTAGGCAGTTATCATTAAATACTGTGGGATTTTTTTATAAATCGATAATCTGTGTCTGGGCACCTCCAAAGCATCACCCCGCCTGGTAGCATATTCATGGTGATCACCAACTTTTATAAATTGGAACGGATACTTGGTATGTAAACTACAATAATTACTTACTCTCGGAAATAAAGAATCAAAATAGCTTAATGGGATTCAGAAATGCTTTGAAAAAGCTCCTGCTGTTATGGTGCCTTTATTTTGTAGATGAATTTTTAAGTAATAAATGTGTGTGTGTGTGTGTGTTAGTATGTATTTTTACTTTCTTATGAATAAAATATTGTGATGACGAAAATTTTCGAGATTTTTGCAGATATCCACGTCTTGAAGTCCCCTGATTCCAAAAAAGTTGTTTTTGCAAACGCCCCCCCCCCTCTGTGTGTGTGACCACAATAGCGGCCAAACGGCTACAGCTATGAAGACCAAGCTTTATATTTACGAGTATTACCTTTCTCTTGAGATCTGAATAAACTTTCAGTAAAATCGGTAGACCGGAAGTAAGAGTTTACTTCAGTGTAAAAACCAAAATTTAAAATTTCGTCAACTATAAATTAAAACAAATATATAAAGAATTCAAATGTACTGAAAATTAAATTTGCGAAAAATGTTATTAAAAAAGTTTTTCGAAATTCTTATTGGAAGTAGGTCTTTTACTTTTATCGAAAATCAGTTTTTTTCGAATATCTCGTAAGTCTTTCTAGGCAGAAACATTATGAGTAAAAAGTATTTAAAGACAGATTTTCATTACTTAAATGAATAAATTGTCAAAATTCGGATCGGAAGTAACACTTTTACTCTTATCGAATTGCGATTTTTGCAAATATCTCGTAAATAATGCATTTTATATAGATTTATCAAGGGAACAAAAGTATTTAGAGCTGGATTTGGAATAATGAAGTAATACATTTACTCATACGTTTAGTTTTTAAGAAGATAAAAGTATTTAAAACTTAATTTAGGCACAAGTATTGTATAATTTGAAATGCACATACGTATAAAAAAAGGTTGTGTGGAGCCCACGACTCATTTGTTTTCGCTGTCTTTATTCTATGTATACACTTGCGACACTAACACACCTCATTATGATATCTTACTATAACAGCTTATTTTTTTAAAAATAAAAGACTTGTTATTAATAATAATATTGTTTGACTTCTTATTTAATAATTATTCAGAAGTTCTCAAGACAACAAATTATTCAAACACACTTGAATATAACATTTCATCTACATATTGTGAGTACATTTCTAGCGTCCTTCCTATTTTCACTTACCAATGTAGCTGTTTTTAGTCAAAGCCTAAAATGTGACTGGCATGCTATTTTGAAATTAATATAAACAAAAATTATAATTATACGCAAATTCTATAACGTTGCAACATTTTCTAATAGTGTTAATTTTGTTCAAGATAATGATAAAATATTTCTAAACAATCTTCGTTCGAATAAAAGCGATTTGCATTAATTTCTAACCTACTACTTACAGATATGATTTTGATACAAATGACAAATGACTGCTTGAAATAGGAGATAATAAAAGTCAAATGAATTATACTGCTGTACTAAATAATAATTCTAAAGAACGCTTATTATTTTTGCCAACCATTTCTGTCTTAGCAGTTATATTTAGAATAAGATGGCCAAGTTTATTAGTTATTTTACTATTGCGGAGGGGCCTGTTGGAAGTTTACAGTTAATAAATGTCACACAAATACAATAAATCAGTTATCGTCAAGCCGCCTGTTGAATTTCCTTTCTGTCTATATTCGCAGTTTTTAAACAGCATTCCCATGTTTATAAAACACATTGGAAAGTGTATAACTCACTATGTACCAGGAAATAAATCAGTGAAATTGCCTTTCCTGTAGAAACTGCATTTTTAGAAGTCGACAGCTTCAGATAAATTCATATGTCTATATATATACATACTACTTTAAAATATATTACAATTCTTTGCCAAATATACAAATGTATATTTGTATTCTATATTTGTCAATGTTTTCTAAATGACAACCAGTTGTCATATTGTTATTACTTTATTTCATTGTATGCCACTACTACCAAGAAGATATTCAATTTTTCAATACATACGAGTACTACTTACGTGTCAATAGTTGAAATGTTGAATTTAGCTTATAGAATATATTATTATAAAAAATTAATTATTTCTTATATAAATTTACTTTCTTTATTTGATTTTTACTTTTCATTATGTAATAACTTAATTTGGTATACATATAAACTATAGCCATTATTAGTCGTCTCCAGTTCACTTTTACTTATGTACTTAAGAGCCGTCTGACACGACACTGATTTTAGTACTAATTTCAGTTTTAAATTGCGCGCGCAATTTTAGTTTTAAGATCAGTAGATATTACAGAATTTCTGTCTGACACGGAAACATTAAAATGAGTATACGAGCATATCTACTGCGTCAATTCAGTAAGCTTTCATCAAGAAAAAATGAGGTGTGGCCACCACACGACTTTTTTTATACGTATGAGCGTTTCAAACTATACAATTTTAAGAATTTATTTATACAAAAATTATTCAAAATTCTATTCTAAGTACCTTTATTCTCTTAATAAATCGCTATAGAAAGCATACTTTGCAAGATATTCGAAAAAAAAGTGCTACTCGCTAAGAGTAAAAGTGCTACTTCCGGTCCGAATTTTGAAATTTCATGTATACAAAAAATATTGCAAATCCAACTCTAAATACTTTTGTACTCTTAATAAATATATATAGAATGCATAATTTACGACATATTTGCAAAAAATCGCTATTCGGTAAGAGTAAAAGTGGTACTTCCGGTCCTAAATTTGAAATTTTTTTTATACAAAAGATATTTAAAATTATCATTTAAATACTTTTATACTCGTAATGCACCTGCCTAGAAAGCATGACATGCGAGATATTCGCAAAAAACTGATTTTCGATGAGATTAAAAGACATACTTCCGGTAGGAATTTCAAATAACTTTTTTAAGCCATTTTGTCTCAAACTTAATTTTGAGTACATTTGAAATCTTTAAAAAATTGTTTAAACTTAGTAATTGACGAAATATTTGCAAAATTCGATTTTTTCATCGAAGTAAACTACTACTTCCGGTCTACCGATTTTACTGAAAAACTAATTAGATCTCAAGAGGGAGATTATATACGTAAATACAAAATTTGGAATAGATATATAAAGCGGTTTGACCGCTATCGTGGTCACAGACAGACACACAGACAGACAGACAGACACACAGAGAGACAGACAGACAGACGTTTTTTTAAAACAACTTTTTCGGTATCAGGGGACCTCAAAACGTGGACATCTGCAAAAATCTCGAGGTCGAAAATTTTCACCATCACAATACTTTCTTATACGTAGAGTATAAGGATCAGAACATGTTTTATTTTCTTGTAGCCAAACACAAACTAAAATTGCGCGTGCAATTTAAGTACTGAACTTAGTACTGAAATCAGTATTATGTCAGACGACTCTAATAGTTGCTAATTTATAATAATAACAATTTAGTTTACTTTCAGTAGAATACCAATTTGCAATTTACCATTATTTAAATACATTTAAGCTAGATGGGCGATAAAGCGGCGAATAATTCATTGGAATGTATGTAGCTTAATTAATATTTAAGTGATATTATAGTAATAACGAGTAATTATATATTTTTTTTTGTAAATAAAATAAAATTGGTAAAGTTTTAAACAAAATCATCAAAGTAGTGTTTACTTATTGTCTTTCAAACATGTTCAAGTGGTGCGGTGGATAACGCATTCTAAACTGCTCTTATACCATAGTCGTCATATTTTAATTTCGGTTTACACTTCTATCCCATGCAGATGACCTTATAATATGCAGTGATGCCTGCTTGCTAACAGTGGTGGGAGAGCAACGCAGTGGTGGGGGACCCTCACGCCTTACATTTCATACGAAACGTTTGTCGAGTCTTGGCAGCCTCGCTTATCTTTATCTTTAGTTTATTTCGTCGCGCTCTTTTCCTCTTCCTACTTTCGTATCAGAAATTAAAATAAGTCGACTACGGTATATAATTCAACAAGTTTAATTATCTGTGTAGTCTTAAATGTGTTGAAATGAATAACTCAAGCTTTGGAGAAACATTATGAATGGTTCATGCTTATTTCGTGTATATTATGATAACAGTATTATATTAAAATATAATAAAAATGGAAAATGCCAGCAACATGACTAAGGGGAATGATAATCTCAAAAAATATTTACAATATGCTAACAATTGAATAGAAAAATGGACAAAACTAGACATAATCTGATAATATTAGGAGTAACTGACGATAAAATATATATCCTCAAGACATGCAGAACAGAATTAAATCAGGTGACATGAAGTCAGACAGAGGAAATAAGACAACGTAAAATATAGCAGAAGAGCCATTACATATTGTTGTACTACGCACACAGGATACTTACAGAAAAAAAATGAGGTGTGGCCACCACACGACTTTCTTATACGTATGAACGTTTCAAACTATACAATTTTAAAAAATTTTTTATACAAAACTTATTCAAAATTCTATTCTAAGTACTTTCATCCTCTTAATAAACCGCTATAGAATGCATACTTTGCAAGATATTCGAAAAAAATGCTACTCGCTAAGAGTAAAAGTGCCACTTCAGGTCCGAATTTTGAAATTTCATGTACACAAAAAATATTGCAAATTTAACTATAAATACTTTTATACTCTTAATAAATATATATAGAATGCATAATTTACGACATATCTGCAAAAAATCGATATTCGGTAAGAGTAAAAGTGGTACTTCCGGTCCGAATTTTGAAATTTTTTTTATACAAAAGATATTTAAAATTATAATTTAAATACTTTTATACTGTTAATGTACCTGCCTAGAAAGCATGACTTGCGAGATATTCGCAAAAAACTGATTTTCGATAAGAGTAAAAAACCTACTTCCGGTTGGAATTTCGAAAAACTTTTTTAAGATAATTTGTCTCAAATTTAATTTTGAGTACATTTCAATTCTTTATAAATTTGTTTAAACTTAGTAATTGACGAAATATTGGCAAAATTCGATTTTTTCACTGAAGTAAACTGCTACTTCCGGTCTACCGATTTTACTGAAAAACTAATCAGATCTCAAGACGGAGATTGTACACGTAAATACAAAATTTGGAATTGATATCTACAGCGGTTTGATCGCTATCGTGGTCACACACAGACACACAGACACACAGACACACAGACAGACAGACAGACAGACAGACAGACAGACACACAGACATTTTTTAAAAACCACTTTTTCGGTATCAGGGGACCTCAAAACGTGGACATCTGCAAAAATCTCGAGGTCGAAAATTTTCATCATCACAATACTTCCTTATACTACGTATAAGAAAGTAATATGGTCCGGTTGAAAGTGCACGCCCCTCTGTTAATTATTACTTGCTGTTGAAGAAGATCCGCATACTTCTATTCGTAAGACTAGTCGTGATCTTGATGTTAGCAAAACAAGGGTACACAAATTATTAAGGCTGGAAAAATGGCATCCCTTTAAAATAAGAATAGAATTTTGTGAAGCAATTATGTATAACTACCACCGAGACCGTCTCCTCGTATCAAACATTATTTTCTCTGATGAAGCCTCTTTCACATTAAATGGGGAGATCAATCGTCAGAATTGTAGGTACTGGGCAAAAGAAAATCCCAAATGGATACCTGAGCATCATACACAATACCCGCAAAAGATAAATGTATGGGCTGGTATTGTAAGAAATAGAAACATCGGACTCTACTTTGTCGAAGGTAATTTAGACGAGCCAGCATATCTTCAGTTTTTAAGGGGCTTTCTTGTACCTACTTTAATTAATTTATTCCCCGGTAGAATTAATCCTGGAAGTTTTGATCAATGTTTATGGTTTCAACAGGATGGTGCGCCTCCGCATTATGCTGTAGATGTTCGAAGATATCTAGACGAAATTTTTCTGAACAGGTGGATTGGTAGACATGGACATATTGAATGGCCAGCGAGGTCGCCAGACCTTAATCCTTTGGATTTTTTTATGTGGGGCCATCTGAAGAATGTTGTGTATAGAACGAAACCAGCACATATTGCAGAATTACAAGAGCGAATTCGAACAGAAATAAACAATATTTCTCAGGAAACCATAAACAAGGTTCAACAAGAATTTATTCATCGTTTAGGTTACTGTCAAATACAGCAAGGGCTACAGGTTGAACATTTAACATAAAGTCATATATCTGTTATCATTAGCTATCAATAAAATTGATAAATAAGATTAGTCGCCTACTTTTTTGCAATTGATAAGAAATAGTTGTTAGCACGTATCTTTCGAATTCTGTCCGCTGGACCCCAAGTATTTTTTGGAATCAGCTCATTAATAATAATCTAAAAGTGTCACCAAATACAGGGTGTTGTATTTAAAAAATATGCCGATGATGTCATCACATTAATGTGGATCACCTTGTATAAGGATTTTTTGGTATCGAATGTAAAACATTAAAATTAAAAATCGACGTGTTTCAGGTTTTTTAAAATGGCTTTTGCTTTAGGAAATATCGAATTTATTCCACACTTTATGGACACACTGTATAGGTTTTCGAATGAATGTGTTTAAACGATATAGAAGAAGCTTTAAACCAAAATGAAGGAGAAAAAGAGATAAACACAAACCAACAAAACAATTCATAATAATAATTTTATTTGTCTAGGTCATACAATTAGGCACATTACACACGTCCATATAAACAAATAATTACATAGAGAAATAACTGGAACAGAATCCATGAAGCATAAATAAATAGGCAAATGTACAATGTTAAACAATTAAAGGAAAGACAATATTTTAAATTTAATAGTGCTAGTGATTTCAAAACTTTTGCACGAAGGAGAAAGAATTTTCTAATAAAAAAATTTCTAATAATGTAAAAGTAATCCTTCCTGCTGATGTTCCGCATAATATCACCATTCATTTCTATTAGTTTATTAAACATTTTTGGACCCCAATAGTTCACATATGTCTGGACTGTTTCCAGTACAGTGCCAGTGGAAATCCTTATTACGCGTTGTGTAGAAGTGTGTGTCGCCATTTTTTGGGAATTTGTCGATGTTATCGTAAACGTATTTTGATATAGCTAACATGGGATGGTAAATATTCTTTCTGTTATAAATGACAGTCTACAAGTGTCATTCGTCTTTAGATCACCCAACGCCCTTATTGTCCTCTTTTGCAGTAGGAAAATTTCCATAACTGGAAACACTATGAAAATTAGCAAAGTATGTCATTCGTGCAGCTTCGTGATCAAGGATGGATTTTATTCCCCTTATGCTGTGAATTGCTGTTGTTGTGTTTTTGTTTTGCTCATTGTAAATTAGTCCCAGAGAACCATTTCTCTGTTACATCCAGTATCATTTCAGATTTATGTTCGCTCGAGTGTTTGGTAGGTCCCTTCAACCAGAATCGGCGTGGCATCCGCATACAAGGAAATGCCGGAATAGATGTGTCTATATCGTTCATATACACAATGAACAGCAATGGTCCAAGAATGGATCCTTGTGGTATGCCTTCTTTGGCATGCACCATACCAGACTTCTGTCCTGCAAATTTCACGTAGTGATTCCTATTACTTAAATATGAAGCTAGAAGACTTTAACTAATTCCTCTAACACCATAATGGTTTAGCTTCCTCAACAATATGTTATGGTTTACATTGCCGAAGCCACGTGTCAAGTGACAACATATTCGTTCTGGATGTTCCTGGTTGTCTAATGCATCCAGCATATATTTAAATATATCAATAATACCTGTAGTCGGTGATCTTGTTGTATTGATTAAGTAGGGGAGCGTTATCGTTAGTAGACGAAGCTGTGTAGATTTTTTGTAAATATCACAGTAATTACAAAATAAGCAGTAATGTTTCGCTTGTCGCCACAAAGAGTGTCCAATATTATAAATATCTTTACAATACTCGTAAACTAAATCGATTTGCGTCGTTTATATATATCTATATAAAAGTTCAGTAAATATTTACTAAATTATTTTCCCATAAGCAATCCGTATAGCATTTTAGTTTTGTTGAAATATTTATCAAACTAGGTTAAACAGCAATATACATGTATATTATGTAAGTAAGTCATCTTCATTGGTTTTAATGTGCTTAATCCAGTGTAAATTTTAAAGTGCATACATATGGAGATGGCCGCTTTTGATTACAACGCACAAAATGTTCTTCTATCCGCCCTAATGATCTAAAAGACTTACATTATGGTGACATTTTAAACAGGTGTGGGACCATATTAAATTACAATGAACGCAGCTCAGACAGGTAATTAGACAAGTGGACGGACGGGCGATTATCTAATAGACACCGACCTGTCCTGGCGTTTTTCTAACTACCATGTATGGGAAATAACACGACCTAGATGGTATAATAAATCGCGACATGTACAGACAACAGCTGTTCCCTACTGCTATTTTGCTATTATATTGCAGCCGTAGAACATATAACGCTGTTATTTGAACGCTTTTCCAGAAAAATATGCGACAATGTTTCGCAATCGTCACAATTTATTTTATTCCATAAGTAATGCATCAAATGAAAGTTGCTTGCTTAAGAGATAGCCGAAGATAACACTTGCAATTTACATTACATTAAAATAATTACCTTCGGAGTTGATTTTTTTTTATATTAAGCAATTCTCTCATAACATATGCCATTAAATGAGGTGTGGCCACCACACGACTTTCTTATACGTATGAGCGTTTCAAACTATACAATTTTAAGAATTTTTTTACACAAAAATTATTCAAAATCCTATTCTAAGTACTTCTATTCTCTTAATAAATCGCTATAGAATATATACTTTGCAAGATATTCGAAAAAAAGTGCTACTCCCTAAGAGTAAAAGTGTTATTTCCGATCCGAATTTTAAAATTTCATATATACAAAAAATATTGTAAATCTAGAATTAAATACTTTTGTACTCTTGATAAATATATATAGAATGCATAACTTACGACATAATTGCAAAAAATCGCTATTCGGTAAGAGTAAAAGTGGTACTTCCGGTCTGAATTTTGAAAATTTTTTTATACAAAAGGTATTGAAAATTATATTTTAAATACTTTTATACTGGTAAGGTACCTGTCTAAAAGGCATGATTTGCGAAAAATTCGCAAAAAACTGATTTTCGATAGAAGTAAAAGACCTACTTCCGGTAGGAATTTCGAACTTTTGAATAAAATTGTTGTCAATTTTAATTCTAAGTACATACGAATTCTTTATAAATTTGTTTGAACTTAGTAGTTGACGAAATATTGGCAAAATTCGATTTTTTCGCTGGAAAAAACTGCTATACCGATTTTACTGAAAAACTAATCAGATCTCAAGAGGGAGATTATACACGTAAATACAAAATTTGGAATTGATATTTACTGCGGTTTGATCGCTATCGTGGTCACACACAGACAGACATTTTTTAAAAACCACTTTTTCGGTATCAGAGGACTTCAAAACGTGGACATATGCAAAAATCTCGAGGTCGAAAATTTTCATCATTACAATACTTCCTTATACTACGTATAAGAAAGTAAAACATCCATCTAAAACAGTAGTCATATGTTATTGTGTTTACAACTATTTATATTTTAACAGTGCCCTGTGTAGTATAGGTTATACCAAGTGTTTGTAAAAACTGAAATTGTTTCAATCGAATTATATTGGTTCACTTTTGAATTGCTTACTAAATTTCGCACGAAAAACATATAAAGCAAAACACAAAAATAATGATGGATCCTCTTTATTCTTTACAATAGTTTCTAATATACTCTAAGGGACTAGTTTCGACATTATGTCATCATCAACCTAGAATCTAAGCAAAAATAACCGTTACAAAACTTACCACGAATAAGTATGTATAAAAATATCAAAATGCAAAAATACATATGTATGATACTCACAGTCAAATGATTTTTCAAAGTATCTAGTGTCATAAGTAGATGTATGCAGATACAAATACTGGTTTTATAGTATCTTTCAAAAATATTCGATGGGTAGTTTTCATGTTAAAATAAGATGATGATAGATAAAATTTAGATAAAATTCAAACGTAAAATTTGGCCTTACCACCGGAGATGATTCAGCCTGTATATATACAGGATGAGTCATCTAAGCGGGTAAGGCCGATTATGCCTTTATGAGTAAAGATATTTCGAAGCGGTTTTTTCCTTATGATAGCTCTTCATTAGGAGCAAATTTTAAAAATATTTTGTATTATACAGAGTGTTCCATAACTTGGTGGCCAACCATAGTTATAGTTTTTTAAATGGAACACCCTATATGTTATTGCATTTTTTAATTCCCCGTGTAATTTTTAGTCAAAAAATTATAAGATAGTATAGGCCTAAAGGGTAACGTTTTTGACTTATTCCCATTTTTCTGAAAAATACAGTGTTTGTATAAAATTATATTTCTCGAAAACGACGTATTAGATGGACAAATTTTTTTTTAGTATTGTTTACAATAAGAGGTCCTAATAGAAGCATGTTTTATTTTTTTACAGTTACTAACTGCATTTGCAGGAAATTGGATTAAAATTAGATGACACGTATCTGTATAAAAGTCATTTTTTTTTAATGGAACACCCTGTATATCAGTTCATTTTTGAATTGTTTATTAAATTTCATGTCAGAAACATGTAAGACGTTAATACTTTAAAAGTGACTATTACAGAGTTATTGTCGTTTTTTGATATGCTTTTGTTAGTTTTTGCAAAAAAGTAAATTTTTTCAAATGTATATTATTTCATTTTTGAATTTCTTATTAAATTTCACATCAAAAACATGTAAGACGTTAATACTTTAAAAGTGACTATTACTGAGCTATTGTCTCTTTTTGATATAATTTTGTCAGTACTATACTATATTAATTAAACCACAAAACTGACAAAATTATATTAAAAAGAGACAATAGCTCAGTAATAGTCACTTTTAAAGTATTAACGTCTTACATGTTTTTGATGTGAAATTTAATAAGAAATTCAAAAATGAAATAATATACATTTGAAAAAATTGACTTTTTTGCAAAAACTAACAAAAGCATATCAAAAAACGACAGTAGCTCAGTAATAGTCACATTTAAAGTATTAGCGTCTTACATGTTTTTGATATGAAATTTAATAAACAATTCAAAAATGAATTTTTATACAGGTTGTTCCATTAAAAAAAAATTGATTTTTATACAAAAACGTGTCATCGAATTTTAATCCAGTTTCCTGCACATGCAGTTAGTAACTGTAAAAAAATAAAACATGCTTCTATTAGGACCTCTTATTGTAAACAATACTGCAAAAAAATTTGTCCATCTAATACGTCGTTTTCGAGAAATAGAATTTTATACAAACATTGAATTTTTCAGAAAAATGGGAATAAGTCAAAAACTTTACACTTTAGGCCTATACTATCTTATTACTTTTTGACTAAAAATTATACGGGGAATACGAAAATGCAATAATATATAGCGTCTTCCATTTAAAAAACTATAACTATTGTTAGCCACCAGGTTATGGAACACTCTGTATAATACAAAATATTTTAAAAATGTGCTCCTAATGAACAGCTATCACAAGGAAAACACCGCTTGGAATATCTTTACTCATAAAGTCATAATCGGCCTTACCCGCTTAGATGACTCACCCTGTATATTGCTGTATTCAACTAGCTAGAACATTATATGCACCAACACATTCCCATTAATTGTGATAGAAGAGAGTGCCAGTGCATGTTGGAAAGCTGAAAAACGACGACGTTTTTGATGAGTGTTTCTTTTATGACTGGGCCTGGTTTCAACTTTCGTGATATTTGAACGAGCAAAACATGTCATACCTCCGTCTTTGAGCTACCGCTACTGAGAGCGATAACGGACAAACTGCTAAAGCTATCAATACCAAATCTGGTATTTAAGAGAATAATGATCTTAGCTGGTTAGATTTTACAATAAAAATAGTAGATCGGAAATAGTAATTTATCTCGATGAATAAATCAGCTACTAAATTTAGATAAATTTATAGGCAATATAAAAGTACTCCTAAGATATTTTTTATAACATAAGGTTTTCGAAATTCCGACCAGAAGTAGGTCGTCTTTTACTCTTATCAAAAAAACAGGTTTTCTGCGAATATATCCCATAACTTATACTATCTAGACAGATACATATATTGGGAGTATAAAAGTATATAAAGCTTGATTTTGAATTATTTTTTAAATTCGAACCGGAAGTAACATTTTTACTCAAAGGTTTACTTTATTAAAAAGTTATAAGTATTTAAAATGTAATTTAGAACAAGTTTTATATCAAAAATTCAGAATGCACATACGTATAAGAAAGTTGTACGGTGCACACACCTCATTCTTTATTTTAAGTAAGCATTATCATATGACTATAAATTTATGCTTATTTTTGTAAATTAAATATGTCGGCACGACTATGATCGTAGAACAAATGAAGGAAGACGCTCTCTAGTTGCCGACTTCATAATATGATGCTTTCTAAATCGCAATACGTAAGTCAATTACCTACTTCAATTCTGTTTTTAAATATTTTATATTCTGACAGGAATGGATCATGCTGCCTTCTTCTGAAACCTAATAAATGTATTTAATTGATTTACTTACCGGTTTTACAGTTTATTTGCATTTAATCTCATAAAGGGTTTTTAGTAATTATTTTGAAAATTATGTAAATGAACTAATCAACTTCAGCATAATATTAATTTTTCATGATTGCTTGTTATTTCATTATAAATATACTATGCTATCGATAACAGCCATGAGAGATTCCCAGCGGCATCTGTTACCCAAGTGCGACATCGCAAGGTACGTAAGTTGACTATAACAGGTAATCTAAGTCTTTAAAGGCATTGTGAACAACACGTTCGTGCACTGATGAGACCAATGTAAGGTCCAAAGAGCTGTCTGCACGTTGTTATTCGCAATGTCAGCTTAGGGTAGATGTGCACTCATATCTACATTTATTCATAAACGAAAAAAATTTCGTGTGTGTATACTTGACGATTCTGCACTTCAGTCAAACGTGGCGATTTCACGGGATCACATTTTGAAGAAAGAGATAAACATGTGAATGGAGTTGGTGATGCTTCAAATCAGGACTTTGTGTAGTCCCATTAAAACATTTACCAACTTTTTTACTGTTCTTACTCACTGTTTCAGATCATGATTATGCTTTAACTTTGAGTGATGGGGACAAATTCGCATGTATATTTCGTGCAGTTTTACAGTGTATAAAATGATCCATTTGTTCCATGTATTCCAAAAATCCGTCCTACACTCTACCATAACATTGAGGCCCACGCCACAATACATCCAGCACGTGCCAATAGAAAAAATTCCATTTCAGTTTTTCTGTAGTATTTATAAACTTTAAAACAATATTTACTTTAATGAAACTTTATGACGTACGAATTAAGATCAGCGATTAAATTTTTAACATAAAAACGTATAATTACTTTTTCATTCTTAAATAGTTTATTCAGTTTTTTTTTTGAAGTGTAAATTCGCTCGGATATGTAATGCTCGTTCGGGTAAAGTCGGCTAAGGGAACAAGATAAATAAATATATCATATAGAGGTATTTAATTTCAATTAAATTGAAATTTAAATGAATAAATAAATTCATGTTCCAGAACAGATTCGATCCCGAGCCGCACGGGTAAGAAGTACTATGAAGCCGACACGTTACCATCAAACCAAGCGCGGGACCGTAAGCGAGTATTTATAATAATAATAATAATAATATAATAATAATGGACTTTATTAGGGCGGAGTCCAGCATGTGCTGTTCAACTCAACCACTCCATATGAAGTAGAATACAATAACATTACAACCGTTAACATAAAACTACCCTATTATATAAATCAACACATCCGCAAAAAGAATATAATATTTACTACACCTGAGATAAATATACAAGATACGTAAGATATGTAAGTATGTAATACATGCAAGATATGTAAGATCACTGCTTACCAAGTAGCATCTCCTTCAGTAAATATCTGAAGGGGCCTCCACCCCTATCCCTTAAACTTTGAGGTAGTGAATTATAATGTTTTGATGCCATATAAGGAAATGATCGCTCACCGAGGGCGGTGCGATGACGCGGGACCGATAAATGGTACCTAAGATGTCGCTCGTGTATCATGTTCCGCTTGACTAATAAATCGGTAATATACTTAGGAACATTCGCTGCTACTGCATCATGAACAAGTGCACACAGATGAAGCAGTCTACGGTTGTACATATTCAGCCAACCAAGTTCATTTATGTAAGGAGATACATGCTCCCTTCTATTTAAGTTATAGATGAATCTAATGCATGAGTTTTGCACACTTTGTATCTTCATAATATAGTTGTAGTCCAAACACGTCGCAGTAATTGAAATGTGACAGGACCAATGAATCGCACAACAAAACCTTGATATCAAAAGTAATAATTTTCTTATTTGCATAGAGGTGCCTCAGGGAAGCATAAGCCCTTTGCACTAATTTATTTACATGAGCTCTGAATCTCAGACTGTTGTCCATCAACAGCCCTAGATTCTTGACAACACACTCCACCTGGAGTGCAGTATTTTCCACCTTTATATCTATGCCACCCACTGCACCATGTGTCTATTTATACATACACATACGTCCGAACCGACCAAACGAAATGGCCGCTCGCGTAAATGTAATAAATGTGCGAATATGTTTTATTTAATACGTTACTGAATATTATACGCGTGTATTTCGTATTATTAAAAATTGACGTATGAAAGTAAAATTTTAGATACGGGCGTGTCTTAGGTCGCCGATCACCAATCCATAGTCAAAATGTCAAAAAAAACGAAATGGCGGAAGGGTTTTTTGAAAATTGACGTATGAATGTGAAATTTTAGATACGGGGGTGTCTTAGGTCGCCGATCACAAATCCAAAGTCAAAATGCCAACAAAAAAAATGGCGAACGAGTTTTTTTTAAATTGACGTATGGATGTGAAATTTTAGATACGGGGGTTTTGGGGGTCACCGATCACGATTCCAAAGTCAAAATGTCAAGAAAAACAAAATGGAGGAAGATTTTTTTTTAAAAATTGACGTATGAATGTGAAATTATAGATACGGGGGTGTCTTAGGTCGCCGATCACGATTCCAAAGTCAAAATGTCAAAAAAAAATGGCGAACGAGTTTTTTGAAAATTGACGTATGGATGTGAAATTTTAGATACGGGGGTTTTGGGGGCCGCCAATCACAATTCCAATGTCAAAATGTCAAAAAAAAATGGCGGAAGAATTTTTTGAAAATTGACGTATGAATGTGAAATTTTCGATACGGGGGTGTCTTAGGTCGCCGATCACGAATCTAAAGTCAAAATGTCAAAAAAAAAACAAATGGCGGACGAGTTTTTTGAAAATTGACGAATGAATGTGAAATTTTAGATACGGGGATGGTTGAGGTTTACGTTTTATTTAATACGTTACTGAATATTATACGCGTGTATTTCGTTATTAACGTCGCCTTGATGAAGTTTTCACTTCTGCCGTGTGGTTTTAAGCACGCTCATTCTTCTTGTTTATAAAGTTAAAAGCAGCATAAATTGTTATATTTATCTTTCTAAAGTAGAATATTTGCACTAGTACAAGCACTTATAACTACAGTTGTAATTAATTACAGCTATACAATGTTCTAGAGACTACTTCTCACTGTAAGAGGTCGTGGAGCTACTTTAACACGTTATTAAAAAAAATACCTTACTTTCTACATAAATAAAAATAAACAACACTCCATGGATTATAATTTTGTTAGTAGAATATTTAAACAATATAAATGCAAAATAATCAAATAATAAACAATCAATATTTATACAAACTTAGAAAAGTAGCATAAACCAAATATGAGCTCCTTAATTAATAAAGTATGTATTACAATACGATGGCGCAAACAGTTTAATGTTGGGCCGTATCCTAACATATGTGCAATCATACCTAATTTTACATAACGTCTATTAATAATTTCTCTGGAGATAATTCTATAAACATTTTAATTTCCCTAAGTGTTATAGTTAAAAGTAATAATTTTCTAAATACTTAAGGCATCTTTATAAATACTAAAGACAAGTTTCATACACATATCTAACTAGATGGCATATACTGAATTAGATATGTTATTTATAAGTATCTTATTATCTAAAGAAAACATCATCGTAGAAAGACTGAAATGTTGCATTTTCTTTGTTTATTTACCAGGCAGTTTTTTACACTTGACATGAAGAGATATGTTTAAAATTATTTTACTATTTTCTAGTGATGCAAGGACATGCTTAGTCGTACTAGAACAAATTCTATAGTTGAAACTATAACAGTGTGAATATTATAAAGAAAAGGAAGTTATTATTTGTCTACCATCTAGGTAGGGAGTCCTAGATCGTAGACAAATAATAACTTCTAAACTACTTAAACTAGAGAAAATACGGTACTTGTGTCTATTATTTCCTTATTATTTTCTACATAATAGTATATTATGTAATAAGTTTTATAAACAGCATTTTAATCACATGTTTTATTTATCACGAGTGAAGGGTACAGTAGCGAGTGTTTAGTAAAACAAGTGCCAAACGAGTTTATAAAACAAGTTTCATACTATAGATTTTCTATGACAGCAAATAATCAAAATAGTACAAAATTACGAAATGTCAATCAACTTGATTCAGTTTCAGTTGATTTTTGCAATTAGAAATCCTAGAGCTAACTTTAACCCATGACTAAGGAGCCGTTGCGAAGTTCTCCCCGTGACTAAAGCGCACGAAGTTAGCCACAGCTTGTCAATTTATATTTAAAGGATCACTAACGCCATGGAAACATACGATAAATGGCATTTTAAACATGATAGTAGAAAATATATTTTGCTCAGTTTTCTCTCGTCAACATATATCGATACTTTTTTAAAGAGAGCACCCAGTATATTGTTACATTTTGGATTTTCCAATATGGATTTCAGATTTCAGTATCGTTTCCACAGTAATGGGTTTATTTCTCCCCATCTTCACTTAATATTTTTTCCTTGTGACCATATAAAGCGCATTGGACCTACAATAATTTTTGACAACTAATATATCATTCATTGATCAGAATCGTTCCAGTTTTAGAATGCATTCGGCTTTTTCACATTATTAAATATATATTGCTATTAATTAATAAAACTAATTATGAAAATAATTAATCTGTAATTGTAAAATAAAAATGGAATAATTTTGAAAAGTTTAATGAAATTTAAAAATTTGATTTTTAATTTCAACCCTCGTAGTTTTTTATAAATATAAGGCTACAATACGCACCTTATAACACTGTAACATCGGGGCATCAGAAGAAGAAATAATTATACATAATGAACACGTGCTACAATGCATCCTTTTCTGCCAGAGTGCGTGTGCGCTAGTCTTTTGATACGTCTAGGATATTTCTTGTACGGTGCCGCAATTATAAAAGTTCGGCGCTATGTATAGGAGATAAATATTTCTAAGTGACGAATAGCCGACTAAATGTTCTCTAGAGTTAATTTTGGAGTGATGAGGAATCTGTTAATTGTGTGATGATAGCATTCATTTAATCGGCAAAATATTAAAAAAAAACTATCTATATTATAATTTAATTCTAACTTGGAAACTTTATACATACATAAATATTTGATGTATTTGATCAAATTTATCTATTGTTCGTATACTCTTATATTTACTCGTAAAATAAAATTATCATGTTATCTTGGTATCTCTATTACGAACAATCAATCAGAAATACCAAGGTATTCGAAATTATGAAGAACACATTCAGGTAATTATACATGTGTATACCCCTTTTTCATTAGAATTAGAACATTTATTATAATTCGTATATGTAGAGCACAATCCATATTAATTTACAATAAATGGTAATAATAACAGTGTATGGTTAATGACGTTGCTTGTGTTATTGGCACGTGGTTATTATTAAACAGGTGCGTCTTAAATGAATCGAAGGACTGATCCATAGAACAGGGATCTGATTAATTAGTTTTGCCTCATAGTTGATTTTGGTGTAGTGAAACAGAAAATACTGACATGAGAATGCTTTGCCAATATTTTGTTTGCTTTATTCTGATTATTATACGTCAAAAGTATTTTAGATACTTATATATGGTGTTATATTTGCATCCTTAACCATTTCATTTGTATTAATATTATTACATAAAATCTATTAATTTCGTATTGTATGTATACATGTTTATTTTCCTAATTTATTTTAATTTTGGGGAAGGCAAATTAGTTTTGAGGAATAATTTCTTATTAGAAGAACTGTAAATCTGTGATACACTACAGCATAATGATACTATAATTACATCTTATATGTTATAAATTTATATATACAGTGTGTCCGTAAAATATGGAATAAATTCGATATTTCCTAAAGCAAAAGCCATTTAAAAAAAAAACCTGAAACACGTCGATTTTTAATTTTAATGTTCTACATTCGACAACAATAATTTATTATACAAGGTGATCCACATTAATGTGATGACATCATCGGCATATTTTTTAAATACATCACCCTGTATTTGGTGACACTTTTAGATTATTGTTAATGACCTCATTCCAAAAAGGTAGATACTTGGGGTCTAGCGGACAGAATTTGAAAGATACGTGTTAACAACTATTTCTTATCAATTGCAAAAAAGTAGGCGACTAATCTTATTTATCAATTTTATTGATAGCTAATGATAACAGTATGTTAAATGTTGGACCTGTAGCCCTTGATGTATTTGACAGTCACCTAAACGATGAATAAATTCTTGTTGAACCTTGTTTATGGTTTCCTGAGAAATATTGTTTATTTCTGTTCGAATTCGCTCTTGTAATTCTTCAATACGTGCTGATTTCGTTTAATAAACAACATTCTTCAGATGGCCCCGCATAAAAAAATCGAAAGGATTAAGGTCTGGCGACCTCGTTGACTATTCAATATGTCCACGTCTACCAATCCACCTGTTCAGAAAAATTTCGTGTAGGTACCTTCAAACATCTACAGCATAATGCGGAGGCGCACCATCCTGTTGAAACCATAAACATTGATCAAAACTTCCAGGATTAACTCTACCGGGGAATAAATTAATTAAAGTAGGTACAAGAAAGCCCCTTAAAAACTGAAGATATGTTGGCCCGTCTAAATTACCTTCGAAAAAGTAGGGTCCGATGATTGTATTTCTTACAATACCAGCCCATACATTTATCTTTTGCGGGTATTGTGTATGAAGCTCACGCATCCATTTGGGATTTTCTTTTGCCCAGTACCTACAATTCTGACGATTGACCTCGCCATTTAATGTGAAAGTAGCTTCATCAGAGAAAATAATGTTTGATACGAAGAGAGGGTCTCGGTAGTAGTTATCCATAATTGCTTCACGAAATTCTATTCCTCTATCTGGATCATCATCGTTTAATTTCTGTACAAGTTTTACTTTAAAGGGATGCCATTCTTCCCGTTTTAATAATTTGTGTACCGTTGTTTTGCTAGCATCAAGATCAGGACTAATCTTATGAACAGAAGTAAGCGGATCTTCTTCAACAGCAATAGAACATCTACTTTTCTATGAAAATTTACAGAGGAGCGACCTGGTTTGCGTGCACTTTCAACCGTACCAGTTTCCCGAAATTTCTACAGATGTTTGTCTGATTTCAATAGCGCTATTATAAAGCTAAACGACATGTATGATGCCTTTTTGGATTCAGGGTGTTCCGTATATTCTAAAACTCGAACAATATACAGGGTGTTACGACTAAAAAAATTGTCGATGACGTCGTTTCTCACATATGGTTCACTCTATATATTTAATTATAACGCTAAATTAAAGCAAATTAAAATCAAAAATCCACTTGTTTCGGGAAATTTCGTTAAAATTGTTTGTTTCGCAAAAAATGAATTTATTCCATACTTTACGGACTGTATACTATATATTCTTGATTGTTTAACTTATCCTATAGAACTAGAGATACAAACTTAAGGACATTAAAGTTATATGCTTGAAATTAAAAAGTTGAATGTTTATAAACATTAAAGGAAAGAAAAACTGGGATAAGTTGTTTCCAATCCACACTTCCCATTCGGCTTTATTCACAGCAATATGCATAAATTATTAGTTTAGAGATAACTTGAACATTCATAAACAAGCGAATTAATAATAATAATAGTAATTATAAAAGGAAAATTCTGATCAATCAATGTCATTAATTCTCAAAATCCTAATGATTTTGTTTAAACAAACACAAAAGTCAGGCGATCTACATATGCCGACCGATGTGTTGATGAAAATAAGGTAGTAACAACATAAATCATTCATTTTTCCTGCCGTTGATGTTTTCAACTCGCCGATCTGGTCATAAAATAAGACAAGAATCATAAACAGCACGTCTATTTCTATCTGTTATTAGGATAATATAAAAATGTTCATCTACTATTTAGAGGTGAATAATAACAGCTGTAAGCTCTTTTGTTTAGACACACGTGCCTACACCCCAAGCGCAAATCAGAAACTGCAAATGCGTCATGAAATATGCATTACATTATAAAGATGCTCATATTGCAAGCGAACTATTAATATATTGACAAAATTTGGACATTTTCCAGATCGATTGCCTTTGAAAACAACGGTATAAGTTATACCGTATAACATGTATGTATATGTAAATCTGTGAAAATATACAAGTGTTTGCAAAATATTACGAACACTATACATGTTTAAAACACTCGATTAACTAATCATTCATTAACTTTAACCAGTTTTTTCAATACGAAGACACCGATTAATTAAACAGTGTTAATTCGGTAAAACATATAACATAAATTACATATTGCAGGTGCAAGGTGTTTTAATAATGTTACCACCATTTTACTTTCTTATAGTAGCATAAGGACGTATTGTGATGTTGAAAATTTTCGACCTCAAGATGTGGAAGTACCACTTTTACTCTTATCGAATAGCGATTTCTTGCAAATATGTCGTAAGTTATGCATTCTATATATATATTTATCAAGAGTACAAAAGTATTTAGAACTGGATTTGCAATCTTTTTGTATACATGAAATTTCAAAATTCGGACCGGAAGTAGCACTTTTACTCTTAGCGAGTAGCACTTTTTTTCGAATATCTTGCAAAATATGCATTCTATAGCGATTTATTAAGAGAATAGAAGTACTTAGAATAGGATTTTGAATAATTTTTGTATAAAAAAATTCTTAAAATTCTATAATTTGAAACGCTCATACGTATAAGAAAGTCGTGTGGTGGCCACACCTCATTTTTTATAAATATGTTGTAAGTTATATATATTTATCAAGAGTACAAAAGTATTTAGAACTGGATTTGCAATATTTTTTGTATATATGAAATTTCAAAATTCGGACCGGAAGTAGCACTTTTACTCTTAGCGAGTAGCACTTTTTTGATAATATCTTGCAAAGTATGCATTCTATAGAGATTTATTAAGAGAATAGAAGTACTTAGAATAGGATTTTGAATAATTTTTGTATAAAAAACTTCCTAAAATTCTATAATTTGAAACGCTCATACGTATAAGAAAGTCGTGTGGTGGCCACATCTCATTTTTTTTCATTTGAATTTACTTTTCATTTACTTTCCAACGGTCTTTAATCTTAAAAATCTTGTTTTCAAATTGGTTTACATAATTTCAACTTAAATAGTGTTATGCTTTGAAATCAGAGTAAACTTTACAGTATTGATAATAATTCTTAACGTAGAGTTTAATTGCACGTCTACTTTACAAGCATGTAGGCTATTCATTCAAACTCCAATACATGGTCGGAAGTAATAAGTAAAGTGTCCAAGCTCTGGAAGTTAAACCTTTTCATATTTTGCATATATAATCCCTAAAATCCCTATTATTAACCCTATTTCTGCTGCTATTTTGTAAGAAAATGACATCCGTAGAAGTTCTTAATCTACATCTTTCCCATGCTTGTTTAAAGTTACTGCAATCCATTTTATATGATGCGTAAGGATTTTTGCCGCGAACATGCGAGTCTCAACCACTGTGGGACGCACCAACTCATAATGTAAATTGAAGAAGTACTTAAATCAGAAGATTTCAACTCATCAAAAAGCGTACTGCATTGTGCATTAATGAAAAAGATCTGTTATTTGAACTTTGTGATTATTGGTTTATTGTATTGTTTTTTGTTATTATTATTGTTATTATTATTGTCACAACTTGAGAAAAAATATCTGACAATGAATCATTAATATCAAAAAGTATTAAATTAGAAAAAAATAGCTTTTCAAATGCTTTCTTGTAACAGTCACCATATCCCATTTCTCTATGTGTACGGCATTTTTATATTACTTATGATATATGGGTAACAGTAGTTTAAAATTCCAGGACCAGTTTAATCTAAGTTTTGATTTCGTATCTTAAAATACATTTTTCAGAAATTAACGTCAAATATAGTTATATATAGTTATAGACTTACTGCTCTTATTTCACAGGGCTCATGTATTTTTGGTCCGTATAAATTCAAATACATCTGTAAATACATGATGAATAGTTGTCTATGCAGTGATAATAAATTATGTGTATCACTAATGCAGATAGGATATTCAACTAGTTACTGAATCGATTAGATGTAATACAAGACATCAAAGTTGTTATAAAAAAGGAAAGTTGTTTATTACAGTTATAAAAATATTAATTGTAGACACAACACTACTTATGGACTAGTCGTTTTAAAACCATTTTAGTTATAATCGCATTTTTAAAAAATGAAATTAGGTTAGTAGTCCAGTCGAATTAGACATGAAATCAAGTAAGCTCTATTCTGGAATATGGTTTTGTCGCCGATTTTTTTATAGGTACATTTGACCCCCACGAACATACCCTGAAAAATGCCAAAAATTTAAGGTCCGGGTTTGGCCGTGAGAAATTTTTAAACAATTGAAAAGTGACATTTTCCGGTTAAACTTTTTTCCCGTAGGTTAAATGTGAAAACTATCCGTACAAAAGTTGTTCGCCCCATCATTCTCTAAAAAACAAGCCATTGCACGATCGATTATCATTATTTGTTTAGCTGCAAAATGCATAAAACCATGGCAATTTTTATTTTTTATTTTTTGCATTCAATCGATAAATAAATAATCAACGTATGGCTTTGAACCTCATGGTGCAGGCAATATAAAATGTACCCCAGAGAACAGTGCAAAGTTCACTCACCTGTGTTGTATAGTTGAGCTACGATAAGCGACAAGCCAAAATTCCTAAATTAGCTGTCCCTTCCTTGCATATTGTCGCACATGGTTCAAAAAAATCATGGTTTTAATTCATTGAGAGGTCTTTCCGAAAATGGAAAAAAAATATTTTTTTTTTCAAAAATTGCCATTTTTATGGAGGTTCGAAATTATTTGCTTATAAACAAATGAAATATCTCCGACAATTGACACATTATCGTAAATATTATGGTAGATTCTGCTTGCTTTTTCTTCAACGAGTAATTTGAGACTAACTTTATACGAATATCTTGATTAGAACTGGAGATATCAACGTTCTAGTTTTATTACGTTTATTAAAGTTCTGGTGGATATTTAAGAAAAAAGCAAATATCAAATTTCTCTCAATACCTCAAGGAATCGCCGTGAATTTTTTCAGATCTGTAGGAGCATTCTATGTAAGTCAAAGAAAGTAATGAAGTTCGGCGCGCGCTGGCGGTGGGAAAAATTGCGACCGGGGGGCGTGGTGGGGTAAGCCAGAGGCTCCGCGCGCCGCCTGGAGTTATATATTTGTTAAATAACCGGCGATTCAGGCGCGGCGCGGGCGGCGCGCGGAGCTTCTGGCTTACCCCACCACGCCCCCCGGCCGCAATCTTTCCCACCGCCAGCACGCGCCGAACTTCATTAATTTCTTTGACTTACATAGAGTGCTCCTACAGATCTGAAAAAATTCACGGCGATTCCTTGGGGTATTGAGAGAAATTTGATATTTTTTTCCCCTTAAATATCCACCAGAACGATAATAAACGTAATAAAACTAGAACGTTGTTATCTCCAGTTCTAATCAAGATATTCGTATAAAGTTAGTTTCAAATTACTCGCTGAAGAGAAAGGAAGCAGAATCTACCATAATATTTACGATAATATGTCAATTGTCGGAGATATTTCATTTGTTTATAAGCAAATAATTTCGAACCTCCAAAAAATGGCAATTTTTGAGAAAAAAAAATATTTTTTTTCCATTTTCGGAAAGTACTCTGACTGAATTAAAACCATGATTTTTTTGAACCATCTGCGACAATATGCAAGGAAGGGACAGCTAATTTAGGAATTTTGGCTTGTCGCTTATTGTAGCTCAACTATACAACACAGGTGAGTGAACTTTGCACTGTTCTCTAGGAGACATTTTATATTGCCTGCACCATGAGGTTCAAAGCCATACGTTGATTATTCATCGATTGAATGCAAAAAATAAAAAATAAAAATTGCCATGGTTTTATGCATTTTGCAGCTAAACAAATAATGATAATCGATCGTGCAATGGCTTGTTTTTTTAGAGAATGATGGGGCGAACAACTTTTGTACGGACAGTTTTCACATTTAACCTACAGGAAAAATGTTTAACCGGAAAATGTCACTTTTCAATTGTTTAACAATTTCTCACGGCCAAACCCGGACCTTAAACTTTTGGCATTTTTCAGGGTATGTTCGTGAGGGTCAAATGTACCTATAAAAAAATCGGCGACAAAACCATATTCCAGAATAGAACTTAATTTAATTCGACTGGACTATAGGTTAGATGTCGAAGAAACATCAAAATCCTCAGATGATCGGCGATTGTCGGGTTTTCTTGGTCTTGTTCGTCGATGCTTCGGCTTTTAACGATCTTGAATTGACTAGTAATGGCGGTATAGTATGCGCTTCTAATTTTGAATCATTTTTATTTGTTTGGGTTGGGTTGGATTTTGCTAGTGTTTAAGATTTTAGAAAAAAAAAACTTTTAAATTAATATTTCCTATTTAATTTTATCTTGAACGTTCTACTGAATATTTCGGACTAATTAATTACTAATTTTCTTTTCCAGATATAATTAATATTGGAATTACCTATGATTTTCAGCGGACCCTAATTTAAAAGAATACTGCCCTTTTTAGCTTGGGCACGCGTCTCTTTAATAAAAACAATTTTCTTATTGTGAAATATTCTCATGGATATCTTTTGAAGAATTTATGATTCTGGCGATTTTTAGAATTAAGGTATTAACTAATTGAACTGGATGTTAGTTGTTGATACTCGACGTTCATAAATAAATAATAACGTAAAAATAGTTTCCAATAATTTTTATTGTTCACTACAACACTGTTTCACCAAACTTTGGCTTCATCAGGTGATGACTTAATATACTATTTTTTTTAATAAACAAAATCAATATAAAACTTTTACATTATTGAAATTCCTAATGATAAGAAATAGATTTAATTATTATTAAAATTATTTTCTGAAACTAAAACTGTACATTCTTAATTAACATATTAGAAATAAATCCCTTGTATTTTTTCCTGGTAAACTCACATCATGTTTAAATCATCATTTAAATCAATGCTTTTCATTGAATCTTTAATGAATACAACTATTCCTTTTTATAAATAATCTTATTCATATGTTGTCAGGATGAAATCGAACCCTTTAACGGTTTACTTAAGTTTGGCAACATTCAGTTTTGACAAGTGATGGGCAAGATAGGGGAATACGATTACTTTTCAATGAGACTTGACAGACTTGTGCTTTCTCGACTCTCTGGGAAACCGGTAGGCAGCACGGTGTTTCTTAAGAGCCGACAAAACACGAATATGTATAATCGCATTGAAAAAGTACTGGTATTCCCCAATCTTCCCCATCACCAGTTTTAACGAATTAGAATTACAATTGTTATCCCCCTCCCCACTGCAAGCCTTCTATCTCATCGGTTTTGGTTATAGGGCATTAAATTTGCACGACAGTGTAATTAAATGACGAACTATAGAAGTATATGCGTTTCAAACAAATTGGTAGAGTAAAGTTCTTTTTTAAGACTGCAACAAGATGAGTAAATATATGTCAATCATTCTAAATATATTTAATGTGAAACTAATGGAATGTCAAATATTAACCTTAGCAATCACCGTGAAAAGTCTGCTTCTAAAAATACGCGTAAATACACAATCGCTGGTTCGTGCTGATCCATATTTAAGCTTCAATAACTTCAAACGTCGGCTAATCTACGAAAGATTGTCATTTACGCATCGTGCGAGCGTGACCAAATGCGAAAGTAGCGAGCGAACATAACATAATCATTGGCAGACACGAAAAATCCTCTTTTCTTCTTTGAGAAAGACATTTATAATTTGAAGGAATTAGGTGCGAATGCCAAAGGTTTTAGCGAACTGGAAAGCGAAAAATATCACACCCTTTGCGTTTCAGGTTGCAGATACAAAGCGATTATCAATCGCTTTACTAACGACCATTAGATTTAATTTCCGGTAAGGTTTTCGTGACGCCGCTCCCACAAACCGGTCGTGACAATGGCCACTTCCTTCGGTCTGATATTGACTACCATTAGGAGAATGGATTCGCCTTTGGAACGAGGAAGTAGTTCACGTGATTGGGGTAGGTCTACGACGTGACCTCTAGATTGCGAAAGCGATGCACGAGGGTGACGATTTAATTAAAACTGTCACTAGGCAAACATATTTCAAAATGTAATCAACTCCTACGCAGAAGCCAAAGTAATAATACAAATTAAAATATGTTTTATTTATAATGGTTATTTACGAGATAAACAAATAATGATACATATATACAAACAGCTTCCGAAATGGATTATGTTATGAAAAGTGCATTATAGTTGTCCATTCTATCAAAGGTAAAGCATTACAGACTCGTATTTTTAGAAAAATTTATGAAGACATGGGTTCTTTATTGTAAATCTTTTACACAGAAGTGTGATGGCAGCAGAACTATGATGTACTTGAAGCGTATATCTTGTGGGTAATGAGTAATGACCAACTTCGAATCTAAAGCTGTTGGTCCTGATGGTATTGACACGACGTTGTTTCAGTTATGCCCCCTCTCAGTGTTAAGAGGGCTTACGCAGAGGTGCTGACTAACTGCCGTGAGGTAGGACGTAAGGGAGTGGCGCCATATGCGCTAATGTAAATTCCGCCGATGTAAGGTATTCGTTAAAATAAAACAAACAGCAGAAATTTTTATTTTTCTTATTATGTTTTTGCATTAAATTGAATACAAAGGATTAATTAAGGCTTCGTTGGGAGTACTTTCTTGTAATTCAAATTATTTACTTCTACATTTCACTTTGATATTTCGTAAATAAAAGCGGTACTATTGTTTTAACGAAACCTTGTAAAGTCCAGAATTTACATTAGCGCTTATGGCGCCATCCCCTTACGTCCTACCTCGCGGCAGTTAGTCGGCACCTCTGCGTATGCCCTCTTAAGGCTCCTCGCTAGTGAATCGGAAATGTAATATTGGTTGCATATACTTTAATAAACCAAGGATGTCCGAGTACCTATTATCCCTCTGCTAATATTTCTCCTATATTACCAATTTAAAAAGTAGGATGTATATGAGATCTGTGATTAAATACATAACAAATGAAAGCCACATATCTAAAAGTAATTTTCAATGTATTATATTACATATATATTATATATATTATTTGCTCACTTATGTTTTGTTTTGTTATTATAGAACTTTCTTTTTGGTTTTCTAGGTTTTAAAGCATTCAATTATTTTTATCTCTGAGTAAATAAAAGTTAAACCACAACACTTTATTAAAACTTTGTATATTCAACTTATGTAGAATTTAGTAATCTACCTCGCTGCATAATCAAACTTAACAAAAGTTTATCTAATCCTAACTGGTTCGAACAAAAATCTTCGTCTAACAGCCAGTAATTTTGGACGAATTTGTAAATTACGTCCTAGTATGTCAACAGCAAATCTTGTAAAATCGTCATTATAGTGGAAATTTAATTTTATGCGACAAAGGGATCTATGTATAGGTATATTTCTAACAATAAAATAGGTATATAAGTTACTGTAAGAAATATTCACACTCATTATTTGAGTATTGCCTGTAACGTGTGTTCAGCTTTGCAGAATGGAAATGTAGAAAAAACTATTTAGATTTACTGACGAGAAAAAACAAACTGTCTGTTCCTTTTACAAAAAAATATTTCTGGGCGCCAAGAAAGTGGAGGTATTATATCTTTCACATAGGGAATATACATACCACGCGATCATTTAAATTCTAAATTATAGCAGGCGGGATTTTTTTTATTAGGTTGTCCAGAATGTCAATTATTGATTAATTAACATTTTGAAACGTCACTTTGACAATTCAAATTGTAAATTAGTACTTATATACCAACTTAATTTAAATTTCACAGCCTGCTCTAATTTAGAATTTAAATGATCGCGCGGTATAATATAATAAATATATGAAATCGTAACTCAATATTCAAGCGAATAAAAATTCATTTACTCATTTGTAACCGCCCTCTAGACAAACTATTGGTTGAAAGTTGTAAGGGAGGGAAAACATTTTTACTAGAAAATATTCCCTGTAATGTGGGTTGCCTAATTTTAATTTATTTTATATTCATTTAAAACAAAGTAAAGAATAGTTGAACGAAAAATAAGTGCAGAGTGAGGTAGCTTTTTATTCAATTTTAAACGTGAACTAAAGTAAAAAAATCTGCTGCAAACGATTTTTGAGAAAACTGGTTTCAAATATTTTGACATATTAATTAATTTACTTTAATCAGATAACTTTTTTCTAAGTTTGATTATTCAGCGAGGTAGATTACTAAATTCTTCATAAGTTGACGATGAAAGGTTTTCTCCAAATTTTAAATCAACAAAAATATCTTGCATCAAAAATCTGCTATTTTTCAACTATTCACAGATGCATTGTCGAGGAGCCTTAAGACATACCTATGGTTAATTTTTTGCATATCAAACAGTGTCTTTCCCAAATTTTAGAAACAATCCCTTATTGTTCCAGTAACTAAGGTTAACGTTCCCCAACAAATGAGTGATATTCGGCTAATAAGCATACTTCCTGCAATATCAAAAAATTCTGAACGCGTTTTAGTTACCCAAATTCCTGAGCACATGAACCCAAATGATTTTTATCTGAATTTTAGTCCGGGTTTTGGAAAAATTATGGTTGTGATATTGTTCTAACCGGTGTTACATTTTTAGGGAAGTTGATGCGGATGGGGAAGATTGTTGTCTTAATAACCTTGGATTTGACATAATAATTCATGAGATTTTATGTGCAAAACTGCATTACATTGGTTTGAGTAATGCAGTGGTAAGTTTTTTTTTTAAGAACTACTAACCAACAGAACACAAAAAGTTAGGATCTCATCTCCCTTACCTGTAACTGGAGGCGTGCCGCAGGAATCGACACGTGAACTGCAGCTCTTCTCTATTTACACTTCGTACTATTAACTGTATTAAATACATATAGCTACTACCATTTTATGTAGATGATGCACAGTTTTACCACTCATTTTCGGTGAATTACAAAATCTCTATCCTTCATACAGTCGCGAGCAATAAATTCTGGTCGTCAATGCCATACAAAATTTCTAATTTGTCATATTTTGACAAATTAGAAATTTTAGCTGTTTGTATCTTTTCTTTGTCAAATATAAATTTTATTTTGAATTGTCAAGAAATTTTCTAGTCATCATGGCACCAATTTTATAAAAGTATTTAAAACATACTTTTCAATATCTTTTGTACAAACAAATGTTCAAAAAATCGGACCGGAAGTAACACTTTTACTTTTACAGAATAACGAAATTTTGCAAATATGTCGTAAATTATGCATTCTATATATATTTATCAAAAGTATAAAAGCATTTAGAGTTGGATTTGGAATGTTTTTGGATAGATGAAATTTCAAAATTTGGACCGGAAGTAAAACTTTTACTCTTAGCGACTAGCACTTTTTTCCGAATATCTTGCAAAGTATATATTCTATAAAGGATTATTAAGAGAATAGAAGTTCTCAAATAGGATTTTAAATATTTTTTTATAATAAAATTCTTATAATTTTATAATTTGAAACGCTCATATATAACGCTCACGTAAAAGAAAGCCGTGTGGTGGCCATACCTCATTATTTTTGTCGATTGAATTCAAATTTGCGACGTAAAGTATTGTAATCAACACATTTCCTCAATAAGTGATTTCGAAATGGTCACAAACAACTGTTATCTCGATTTAAATATGTGTCACCGCATTTTAAGTATGTACTACATGCAATCGTGTTTAGCAAAACATATTAGGGTGGAATTTGAAGAAAAAGAGGTAGTGGTGATGATTGTTGACATATTTGTGTTTCAAAGGGCGGTATATGAAAGAGTTTATAAGGTTTTTTTATCTCCTCAAATAACTGCAGGCAGCCATTTTCAGTATTTGTTATAATTGTTTTTTCTGTTGAATTCAAATTTGCTGCGTAGTGTTATTTACAGCAAGTTGTCTCAATATTACTTTTTTGGTTCTATCTTTTCTTTTCAAATTTAAAAGGGAGTTATTACCCCATTCAGAATGCTACCTGCAATCGCTTTCGACAAAAAAAATACGGTGCAATTTGAAAAAAATTAAGTGAGGGTGATGGTAACCAAGTAACGTGGCAAGAAGCACATACAGCCACAACTTCCTAGCGTATACAGTTTCCGAAATAAAGTCGCGAAATTTAACATTCCTCACACTCTTTCACTTCAAAGGGGGAAATCAGAGAGTTTTTGATGTCGTTCAAAACTGTTTTGTTTCATCATTTTATCTATTAAACAACGTAGATATAGGAAATTCTATGACACCCGTATTTTCGTACAATATTCCTTCTTATAAATATATTAAATAAACTGGTGTGGTCACAACACGACTTTCTTATACGTAATGCATTGAGTTCAAATCATGTCGAACAGGTTACTTCTGGAATTTTAAAAAATATCAGATTGATTCATGGTAAGACTGAAAAAATCTTTTATAAAGTTATGGTGTAATATTATTATTATTAAAAATCACTTTTTCGTTATGAGGGGACCTCAGAACGTGGTCATCTAGAAGTCGCAAATCAATACACCATATACTGCGTATAAGAAAGTAATTATAGAAACATTTCTCGTTATACAGAATTATTTCTTTAAATCTTGACATAGGCTAACTTTTTTATTTGAAAAGATAGACCTATGGTTCCTCAAGCAACGTTTTTGGAATTAGTCCAAATAAGAAAATTGCGTGGAAAAAATAAACGCGTTGTTGCCAGATTGGGCGCTATTTCAGAGAAACATATTCTCTTAAATGGCAACACTGCATTTTTTTAACAAATTCTATTACATCTTGAGATTCAAGACAAAACAAGAAGAGTGCAAGTTTTTGATTAGAGTGGCGGTTTACGAGCTAATAGTGCCTAACTTAATTTACTTTCCAACATTAAAAGAATAGCAATACTAACAAAAATTAACTAACGTTTATTTTTTAAAAAAATGTTAGAACTGATTTCCTTGTTGGATTCTGCAGCAACAAATACGTTCAACAAAATTTCTATTAACATCATGTAACATTTGAGGGGTTATGTTTTGAATTTCCCGTTGTATGGCTAGTTTTAATTCATCAATTGACACAGGAGCGTTAACAAAAACTTTATTCTTCAGATGTCCCTAGAAGAAAAAGTCTAAAGGAGTGAGATCGGGAGATCTGGGCGGCCACTCCACTGGTCCTCTTCTTCCAATCCAACGCTCAGGTAGCAGCTCATCAAGGTAAGCTCTAACTTCTAAACTAAAATGGCGTGGTGCACCATCTTGCTGAAAATACATTATTCTTCTGTCGTTTAGAGGAAGCTCATCAATAAAGTTTTCGAATTGATTTCGTAACAATGTCAAGTACCTTGCACTCGTTAAATTCCCTTATATGAAAACAGGACCTATCACTCTGTTGTTAAATATGCCACACTAAACATTAACTTTAGGATTGATCTATCCCCGCCTATCTTCAGCCCCATAAGGATTATTATCAGACCAATATCTGCAATTTTGCCGGTTTATCAAATCGTTTAAATAAAAAGAAGCCTCACTGCTGAATAAGATATAATTTTGAAAATGTAGTTGTAGCCGCTTTTTCTCCAAAAAGCAATCGCAAAAGTCCAGTTGCCGATTACAATCATCGTCATGAAGTTGCTCATCATTTTATAGGGATGAAATTTATTTGAATTTAAGGTTGTCCAAACTGTAGTCTGAGAGCAGCCCACTGCTTGCGCAATCTGATTTGTAGATCGATTTGGGTTTTCAACGCTTTCCGAAAGAATATTTTCTTGTACCGCAGTATTTTTACTTCTTTGTCGAATCCTTGGACACACACTTCCTGTAGCTTTCAACTTAACCAAATTTTGTCTTAAAGATTCTGGACCAGGACGAGGTTTGTTGGGATGTCTACCATGGAATTCAGTGAATGTATTTTGCAAAGTTAAACCACCAACATGCAAAAAAAAATAATTCAATTTTCTCTTAAGGTGTAATACGATCCATTTAAATTCAAGATTACACAGAACTTATTGTCATGTTATGACAGCACGGACAAACATAGCTTCCTTGTTATTCATATAATGTTGGAAAATGTATTAAAGTTTAAGCACTATTAGCTCGTAAACCGCCACTCTAATCAAAAACTTGTATCCTCTATGTTTTGTCTTGAATCTGAAGATGCATTAGAAATTGTAAAAAAAAATGCGGTGTTGCAATTTAAGAAAATAGGTTTTTCTGAAATAGCGCCCAATCTGGCAACAGCGCGTTTTTTTTTCCACACATTTTTCTTATTTGGTCTAATTCCTAAAACTTTGCTTCAGGAACCATAGGTCTATCTTTTCAAATAAAAAAATTAGCCTATGTCAAGATTTAAAAAAATAACCCTGTATATCAGCAATTGTGAATAAAGGTTCTTAATTAGCATAATAAACAGTTGATAATAATTATTCTACTTCCCGAAATTACTCTGTAAAAATAAGCAATTTATTCTTTATAAAACGAATCGATACAACAAATTTTATATACGTTCATGTCATGTTCTTCAAATTAAAAGATATATTTACTTAATTAATAATTTAAAACCATATATTACATTTGTATCTACATACTTCCGAAAATATTTGCTAAATTTTGTTGCATTAAAATATCATGAAACTCGTAAATATTATTATAATTAGCACTAACTAATGTTAAATACATACTTTTAGACACGAACTGTTCATGGTTATTTTTAACAGTAATTTGCATTAAACGGTTTACAGCGAATATTATTATAATCAACTGTTTGTCTTTCCTTTCATTGAAAACGTGTTAGTTTAATGAATGTGAACCGGTCTGCATAGGCAACCAATATTACAGCGGTGAATCCGTCAAGTATATCTGCATAATAGAACATTACGTATTCCTATGTTTTTGATAATTAAACACGAATTATCTTACAGTAAAGTAATATATATTTATCTTATACTGGCTCATAAAATTCTATAAGAAGTCTTACCTCCATTCATGTGGTAAATAGCCACCTTTACAACCATTGCAAGAATTACAAGGTTGTTTTACGTCAATCTCCTTTATTTGGACCCCCTGGAAAATAGAATATTGTTTAGAATTTTTAATAAATAAGTCAATATTTAGTATATTTTATATTAATATATGCAACACTGTTCCTACTAGTATGAAAATTAGCTTTTATATTAATGTAATGCCTATGTAAGATCTAGGTATAGGTATCATAAAATGCTAACTGCTTTAGTCAACAAATAAAAAAATTGCGACCGTCATTAAAATGGACGGTATAAAGTACACTGATTATGAATACAGAAAACACAATTCCGCATATCGATTATTAGATATATAATATAAATGATTTCGTTTTTACTGCAAACATATTCATAAGTTTAAGATATGGGAACCTACTCTTAAAACAAAAGAGATATTATTTTTAAACGAAGTGTTATATTTAGGAATGTGGGTTTTCTGTTATATTCTGCATGAACTTGACATGACAGACCAGTACTAGACCCCAGCATTCCTATGGTAATACCTCCTGTTCAAATCGTTGTACAGAGTCTTGTTTCCCCAACCCGCCTAATATGAAGGGACTTCAACAATTATTGTTGAAGCAAACGAAAAAAATAATTTTAGTTTTCAACATAATCCCCAGCAAGGTTAATAAATTTTGTGTGACGATTTAATATGTGCCAAAATTCTGGTTCCACATATGCAAACCACTGCATTGAACAAAAACATAAATTCAATAATAAGTTTGACATACTACATATACAAGATCGTTCACCGTTATTAAATTTAAATATTTCAAATCAACTTCATAAATCTTATATTTATATATATATTTATATATAAATTGTTTCATTTTATAATATCAGTAAACAATCAATTTTCAATTTTTTAATATTCTTACTCGTATTGTTATATATTAAATATTACATTAAATATATACGTTACTCCCGCTCTTAACGTAATGTCACAAACTCCCCCCTCTTCATTTAGGAAAAGACATAAATATGAACACTTACATATATTTTGTATTATAATATTCATCACCTGATGAAGCTCTAGTAGAGCGAAACAATTGTAGTGAATAAATAAACTGTTTTGAACTCAATTTGAATTTATTTCAATTTTTTACTTCTATTTATAATCTTTATAATCCATGTGATTCTAAAAGATTGATCAAGTGCTTCGAAGTTTCAAATTTCAAGGTATTATATTACGTTGTTTGTTTAGTTACTAAGACTCTTAAAGTAGCTTCGGGCAATATCCTGTCTAAAGTATTTTCTTTATTTTATTATTTGTTTTTATATATCTGTAGTTTGACATACAGCATCTCTCGCTATGTATAATATACGAGGAAGCATTTTTAAGTACGCGAAATGGGGGAAAAGGAGAGAATATATGTATTAACCTACAAACCCTAATACATTTTCAGACCTTTCAATTAGTATGTCTTCATAAAAAAATGTTTTATCTTTCTGGAAAATTCGCCGACAGTGCACTTCTTCGTCGATCGTAAATTTCTTTCTTGATTTTAGAAAACAGCTAAAAATCGCCAGATGCCACTATAGGATGGATGAATCAAAATATCTAAGCCCACTCTGTTTAGGGCAGCCAGCGCAACACGACTCTTGTGAACGGAATCATTGTCGTGCAGCAGCAGGACACCTTTCGTCAATTTCCCCCCTCTTTTTCTTTAATGACTTCTTTTAACCGGGCCAGGATTGAAGCGTAGTATTCTCCAGTTATGGAAACGCATTAATCTGTGTAATCAATTAACAGGATTCCTTCTGAGTCCCAAAAAAATAGCCATGAGTTTTACGGCCGACTGTGACATCTTAAACTTCTTGGGTGGTGGTGTGCCTTTTTTACGCCAGTGCACGGAGTCTTACATGTACTCAGGTTCATAATGTTGAACCCAAGTTTACAGCATTCCAGCCTTCATTAGAAGCCCACAGACGCACGGGAACATTCCACACGTTGCTGTTTTCGCGGCAGTGTGAGAATGGTCTAGTCATTCCTTTGAGTTTTGTCTTCTTTAACTGAACATCCTCCACTATTAATTTTTCAGGAATGGTCAGTACGATAGACCGCCCCAGCCGTAAGTCATCGTCAAGTGATTCCATACCTTGCTTAAACCGACTGTGCCACTTAAAATACATTTTTTTCTCGGACATCAATGCCCGTAAGCCGATGACATTCTGCCAGTACGGTATGATTCCTTGTTTTGTAAAGAACTTGATAACGAAGCGATACTCGATTTTTGAGTTGCTTAGTCGACAATAGTTTAAAAACTACTGAGAGGATTGTGTTTATATTAGTACTAATAATGAGTCACTGAACACGCTACAACACGAAAGAACTCTCCCATCACCATCCAACCTCTCCATTCCGAGAACTTAAAAATGCTCCCTCGTATAATTAATACTTTCATTTTTAAATTTCTTTCATACCTGGCGTCTGACATACAGGTTAGGTGACTATAGGAGAGGAGGGGTTCTCGTTCTGTAGCGCGTAATTTCTAGAATATTGCTCATATGTATGTTTCAACTGGGGCCTCCTATGTGACAGCAACCAGCTCTGTCAAAGTGCAGGATATGTTTTTTTTAATAGTTTGTATTCAGTAATTAATCGTGCATGCTAAAGTGTTGATATTTAATTTACAATTCCATTTTTTCGCATAAGTCTATATTATTATTTGTCTTTTATGTTACTGGCATTTGTACAAACTACTCATTCGTTTGGTGATCTTTAAATAAACCTGTAGCTATTAATTGAAATTTGAATGGTGTTTGAATTTTTTATTGTTCTAATTATAAAACACTTTACTTCTGGCCCTACTTCCCTACCTCATTTGACACACGCTTGAGCTTTAAGGACATTACGCGTGTGAATGGTGCCCATTTATTTGACTCGTTTCGGAACCCCGACCATCTCCAGCAGTTGTCCGGGTGATAGGGAAGCCGTAGATGTCATTTTATTAGTAACTTTTAGTTTCCTTATTTTTTTTTCTCTTACCGCATCTCAATGTGCTATAAGATGCTGCTAGCAGTGGTCCTCGCGTTTTAAATGTAGCAATGTAGAATATAAAAATATTTAAAATTTGATTTTGAATAATTTTTGTGTAAAAGGATTAATACCTGAAGTAGCACTTTTACTCTTATCCAACCGCAGTTATTTATAAATATCTTGCAAATTATGTCTCCTATACAGATTTATTACAATTGCAAAAGTATTTGGAGCTGGATTTGAAACAGTTTTTGTATCAAAAGAATTACAAAATTCGGCCCGGAAGTAACACTTACTCACAGGTTCATTAGGATGATAAAAGTATTTGAAATTTAATTTGGGAGAACTTTTATATAAAAATTCGAAACGCACGCAAATTCGTAATTTTTTATTATTGTGTGAGCACGAGTTAAGGGCGCTTACGCAGAGACGCCGACTAACTGCCGTGAGGTAGGATGTAAGGGGGTGGCGCCATATACGCTAATGTAACTTGTGGACTTTACAAGGTTTCGTTAAAGCAATAATACCGCTTTTATTTACGAAATATCAAAACAAAATTTAAAACACAAATAAACAAAGGCTCAATGCATGCTCCACTGGAATTAGTTTTTAAAATAAAGTTTCTGAAACTGTGTTATGATGTTGTAAATTTTGCCAACTTTGAGAGTGAAATGTAGGAGTAAATAATTTGAATTATAAGGAAGTACTCCCAACGATGCCTTAATTAATCCTTTGTATTCAATTTAATGAAAAAACATAATAAGAAAAACAAAAATGTCTGCTGTTTGTTTTATTTTAACGAATACCTTACATCGGCGGAATTTACATTAGCGCATATGGCGCCTCCCCCTTACGTTCTACCTCACGGCAGTTAGTCGGCACCCCTGCGTACGGCCTCTAAATATTTAGGGGGGGGAGAGACCAATGTTGCCCGCGAGTATAGGATTGAGAACTTCTGTTCTAATTCATATCAGGCTGATAATTTTAAGTACATTCAATACGTATTTAGCTATAAAAATTTCGTTTTTGGGTACTTCTCTCTTAATTAAAAACGCGGATTCATGCAATATCTTTTTAGTCAAGTAGTTGAATAAAAAATATTGCACTTCGCCTAATAACAATTTGGACACTTTAATAATACCGAACATGTAAATTAAACTCACATGCCCAGCCTTATGTTCCTAATAATAGTGTCCAATTTAACACTTGTCAGTCAACAAAGTCATTTCGTTTTAAAGTAACGGAGATATTATCTCCAAGTAAACATAAGGAAATCATATAATATGTAGTCTATTTTAACCGATGATTCAGTAATTAATCAATCTATTTTAAGAAAATAATAGGTGCTTACGTAATTAGTATTACAGGCTCAATTTTCATACCAACTATTGCATTGCATGCATACATGTGTGTATGAGATATCGCTAAACCGCAAGGTCAAGGAAACACATGTCTAATACTAGTTTTCTTTCTTTCATTTCAATACCAGTATACATTTTGAAACCATTAAACATTAGAAATAATTACATGTAATTATGTTAAAGATCATACTTTAACAGTTTGAATCAAAACAATCGAATAAATAAGGACTTTGTCTGGAAAAATCGTGCAGCAAGTATTAATGCTATATATTCCTTGTCAATAACCTCTGCACGGCAAAGCAAATTAATATGATTACAGTTGAATTATTTATAAATACAATTTAATGAAAATGATTCATTAAATCGTATTTATTATATACAGAGAGATAAAAATCCATGGACACACACACGTATCATATTCTGAATAGCACTTTATTTGTGCGACATCTATGGTGTTATATTCAAACTGATACTTTTTTTTACTGTGTCATAATTATTATTTAAAGTAAAAGTTCAATAAAATAAGCCGGTGGTAAGTGTATTGACTGAGACAGTATATTATTATATGTGTGTTGGTTCATCGATCTCGAACAGCCTGTATAAATAAAAAAAATAGCTTATGCAGCTCATAGTTATCTACAATTTTTGTTTTCAAAATTTTTCGTTATCATTATTATTAGAATCCATCATTTCTTTTTTGTATCTGATCTGTCATATACATATTGGGTTTAAAGTTTTCCAAGCTTTACAGCTTTATTAACTACATATATATTCTTAGTGGCTAATTCCACACGCGCAAAGAGAATTATCAGTGCTTTTTCATCTAAGGCAGCACTTCAAAATTTTAGCCCTTTACTAAGCACTCAGTCCAAAACTGAAATATAAACATTGGTTTAAATCCCAAATTTAGAAAGAACCAGTCAGAAAATCAGCAATATTCAAAGAATGTAACTTTAAGGTAACCTTCTGCAACAATAATACATAAAAAAGTGACTTGATTAATAACGAAACATCAGACTCCAAGTCTGATAAATCGGGGAATTTATAAAATTAATTGTAATGGATGTGAAAAATTTTATATATGTCAAACACAACAAAAAAAAAAAAAAAAAAAAATATTTGGATACTATACCTATAATTCTTCAAATTCATAAATATTATGGTCTAAGCTTCAATCTCTCAATGTAAAATGCTTCTCGAAGACTATACTGGCTGACCATTTAGCTGATGTTCATAAAATAAATGATTGTGTTGCGCCTTTTGTTCAGTAGGTTAATGATAACTCCAAAGATCTGATTGATTATTACAATTCTACTCGAACTTGAAGCCTTCTTTGAGTTCGCATTGGCGTCAGTTGAGGAAGTCCGTCAAGTTATTAACAGCATTACTACTGATGCATATGGGTGTGACAATTTTCTTCAACTATGCTGAACTACTGCAGTCCTTTCATTGGTCCTTATGTTACACATCTTGTAAATTGTTGTATTGAACAGTCTTATTTTCCTATTATGTGGAAGTCTGTCTTGGGCATCCCCTTGCTTAAAAAAACTAATCCTACCACTTCCTCCGATATAAGAATAATTAGTATATTGCCAGTTCTTTCTAAAATATTGGAGAGAGTTCTTTATAATCAGATTTACAATTTCTTTACTGTCAATAATTACCTTTCCTCTTATCAAGCTAATTTTCGGAAGGTCTTCAATACCGCTACTGCATTGGCTTATGTGTTCAATGACATAGTGACGTCTTATTCTTTTGGATTATTCGAGGGATTTGACTCGATTTGTCATCAGCTGCTTATCCTTCGTTGGTTTTGCTACAATCCTACTTATCTGGAAGAACACAGCAATTCGCGTATCGTGGTGATATTTCAAGTAGTTCCGTTATTTTATCTGGAGTTCCAGAAAGTTCAATCCTAGGTCCGCTGCGTTTGATAATTTATACTAACGACATTCTATCATCTGTTAATAAATGCAATATCCAAGCTTATGCAGATGACACACATTTATTTCATTCATTTCCTTTTCATGAGTATGCGGACTTGTTTAAGTTTAATGAGTTATTTGTTGAACATAACTTGCTTCTTAATTCGCAGAAGACTAATGTGTTGATTTTTGGTTCTAAATGTCGTGTTAATTTTTTAAAATCAATCTTACATTTACCCATTTTAAATAATCGCTTACCTTTTGTCGAGGTTGTGAAAGATCTTGGGCTACTTGTTGATACTCGATTTCGCTTCAGTTAACATATTTCCTAATTATTAAAGAAGTTCTACGGAGCTTTGAGAGTGTTATATGCTAATAGGCGTATTTTAAATTCTTCTTTGAGGCGACAACTTTGTGAATCTTTGGTGTTATCTTAGTTTAGGTATTGTGTTTTTGTTTATGGTCCATGCCTGGTTGCGCGGGATAAGTTACGAATTCAAAAGCTTCAAAATGTTTGTTGTAGACTTTCTTGCAATCTTAGAAGGTATGATCACATTTTATCTAGTATTAGATCTATTGATTGGTTAACTATGAAAAACCGCCAGAAATTACACTTGACTAACTTTGTCCATTCGTTGCTTCAGTAACCGTCCTTCTCAGAGGCTTTTTGATCCCACGGCATGTCATCCATGTACTCAACACGCGCAACAAGTATGTATTTACTTACTGTTTCGCGTCATTATACATCTCTTTTTGAAAGATCTTTTGGTTATTCAGCCGTTACAGTTTATAACAGAATACCGGAAAACATTAAGAGCCTCAGTAGCCACGCCTTACTTTTACTTTCTTATACGTAGTATAAGGAAGTATGTATTGTGATGATGAAAATTTTCGACCTTAAGATTTTTGCAGATGTCCACGTTTTGAAGTCCCCTGATACCGAAAAAGTGTTTTTTAAAAAATGTCTCTGTGTGTGTGTGTGACCACGATAGCGGTCAAACCGCTGTAGATATCAATTCCAAATTTTGTATTTAGGTGTATAATCTCCCTCTTGAGATCTGATTAGTTTTTCAGTAAAATTCGTAGACCTGAAGTAGCAGTTTACTTCAATGAAAAAATCAAATTTTGCCAATATTTTGTCAACTACTAAGTTTAAACAAATTTATAAAGAATTCATATATACTTAAAATTAAAATTGAGAACAATTTTATTTAAAAAGTATTTCGAAATTCCTACGGGAAGTAGGTCTTTTACTCCAATCGAAAATCAGTTTTTTGCGAATATATCGCAAGTCATGCTTTTTAGACAGGTACGTTACGGGTATAAAAGTATTTAGAACATAATTTTCAATACCTTTTATATCAAAAAAATTTTCAAAATTCAGATCGGAAGTACCACTTTTACTCTTATCGAATAGCGATTTTTTGCAAATATGTCGTAAGTTATGCATTCTATATATATTTATCAAGAGTACAAAAGTATTTAGTGCGAGATTTGCAATATTTTTTGTATATATGAAATTTCAAAATTCGGACCGGAAGTAACACTTTTACTCTTAGGGAGTAGCACTTTTTTCGAATATCTTGCAGAGTATGCATCCTATAGGGATTTATTAAGAGAATAGAAGTACTTAAAATAGGATTTTGAATAATTTTTGTAAAAAAAATTCTTAAAATTCTATAATTTGAAACGCTCATACGTATAAGAAAGTCGTGTGGTGGCCACACCTCATTTTTTGTCATTGCAGTAACGTAGTTCATACGTATTGATGTAGGAGTTATCTAAATGTGGTGTACCTTCTTGTCATTATTTTTTGTTTTTATTTTTTGTATTTGTTGATGGACTATAGCTATAGCTATAGCTAGACTTCGCCAGGCTTCATCAACGTAATGGTCTACTTTCTTCAATAAAGGCAATTTATTATTATTATTATTATTATTATTATTATATACAGGCTTAACTTAAAGTAAGGTTCTCGGAACATAGGCGGCGCTATTCGTCTATTCAAGCTTAGCAAATCATATTTTAGAACTTGGACATCAATTTTCATTACACAATTTGGAGGTCCTGTTTAATTGAAACAAAAGTAAAAGAATGTGTGTTTTGAAAGGTTACTATACTAAAGAGGGTTTGCTTTTGCATCCAGGCAATATTCTTAATACCCAGACAGTGTCCCCTAATAAATCCGAGTATTGTCAAGTCGGTTTTTTCCCCATTTCTAAATGTTGTTTCATTATTTCTTTAATTGTACCATTAAGTTGTAGCGGTTCATTTTGGAAAATTGTAGGATAAAATGTTAATCTTTAGAACTTTACTTCTAGTTTCAGTTGAACTCCGGATGATGCCGCAAGAAGAGTTCTGATAAAGAACGTGTGAAATAATAGTTTTATTTATGCTATTTGCAATGATTATGATTTCCTGTTTATTTTAAGAGGTTAGTGTCCCGTAAATTTTCATTGCTATCAAAAGGATTTTCCGGTTTATGAAAACTTAAGAACCATTCGTTATAATAATGTCACTGAGTGGCTGTTGATCGTAAATTACAATGTTATTTTGCTCAGTTATTTATCAGAAATTTATAAATCGTTGAATTTTGTAAATTTCGAAAGTTCATGTCAAATCTATACATCCTTCGTATTATGACCAATATGCATTATTCATACCTTTTACATCGGTTTAAGAAAGTTCTCATGCAATACGTATTCTTCATTAACTTTTTTTTATTATATAATAATTATTTAAATTTATTCATATAAGAAAAAAATATCCTAGAAAAACAATGTGACATATTTTAAATAAGAATGATATCTGTTTCATACGTGTTGCAATTTCACTTCAAGGGAAGCAACATCAGTTGACATTTAAAACGCTTTCTAATTCGTTTCGAGTCCCTATATACATATTTATTCGTAATGGTTATTATTATTATTTCATTTATGCGTCATTAAACCTAACGTTCAAATCGTCTACAGTACAATATGGCGAGTTCTCGAATGATTACTCGCCCATTAGCATTAAATAATCGTTAATTCTTATTCTCAACTGGCTCGGCGTTATTGTTATTGCGATGATTATTGCAAATATAAATTGTTACATTCATATACATTTCTGCACATAAAAGTTTGTCACTTGTTCATCTGTCTAGGATAGAATCTATTTAATTGATTTAATTTTTGTTTATACAGAATATGTAAGTACCTATATAAATTCGAATTCTGTTTGAACATAATAACATAAATTCGTTAGTTCAGTTATGAATGTAAATACTTTTTATGTAAAAAAATGAGATGTGGCCACCACACGACTTTCTTATACGTATGAGCGTTTCAAACTATACAATTTTAAGAATTTTTTTATACAAAACTTATTCCAAATCCTATTCTAAGTACTTTCATTCTCTTAATAAATCGCTATAGAATGCATACTTTGCAAGATATTCGAAAAAAAGTGCTACTCGCTAAGAGTAAAAGTGCCACTTCCGGTCCGAATTTTGAAATTTCATGTACACAAAAAATATTGCAAATTCAACTCTAAATACTTTTGTACTCTTACTAAATATATATAGAATGCATAATTTACGACATATCTGCAAAAAATCGATATTAGGTAAGAGTAAAAGTGGTACTTCCGGTGCGAATTTTGAAATTTTTTTTATACAAAAGATATTTAAAATTATAATTTAAATACTTTTATACTCGTAATGTCACTGCCTAGAAAGCATGACTTGCGAGATATTCGCAAAAAACTGATTTTCGATAAGAGTAAAAGACCTACTTCCGGTTGGAATTTCGAAAAACTTTTTTAAGATAATTTGTCTCAAATTTAATTTTGAGTACATTTTAATTCTTTATAAATTTGTTTAAACTTAGTAATTGACGAAATATTGGCAAAATTCGATTTTTTCACTGAAGTAAACTACTACATCCGGTCTACCGATTTTACTGAAAAACTAATGAGATCTCAAGAGGGAGATTGTACACGTAAATACAAAATTTGGAATTGATATCTACAGCGGTTTGACCGCTATCGTGGTTACACACAGACAAACAGACACACAGACAGACAGACAGACAGACAGACACACAGACATTTTTTAAAAACCACTTTTTCGGTATCAGGGGACTTCAAAACGTGGACATCTGCAAAAATCTCGAGGTCGAAAATTTTCATCATCACAATACTTCCTTATACTACGTATAAGAAAGTAAAAATGGAAGAATGCTATTCCATATAAAAGCCAAATTGGAAGTTTAGATATTATAAATATTCCTTCCGTTGCCTTTGTGCCTTCTTTGTCTTACTGTGTATACATCCGATAGGACTCATTATCAACGGTGCTCCATTCCATAATTTTATGTGTATTTACAGAAACAATATTATTTTCTGTATCGTCATTACTTATACCGCTATACCGGCGTCACAGGTGTGCTCCACGTTGGGTGCCAAATTGTTACACTTGGCTATTAGGTTGGATTTCAAATTGTCACAAATCGGTATCAAAGTAGATTGTGAAATTGTCACATACGCGTTTTAATTCTCGAAAAAAATTAATTTCTAGATAAGTGCGGTTTTGCTAAATGCTCGTCAATTGTTATATTATGTTGTGTATTGTGTTATATAGCAATAAATTGTGTATATCTCTATATCAGTTCTGTTATAATTAATTAGTTTTGGTAAGTAAAGGCTTATTCCTTTCAATTATTACCTGACATTTTTTTTGTTGAGTGTTTCATTTAAATCTTCTTTACATGGAAAATATAAATCTCTACATATTTTAAATAATGTAATAACATCAAGATCGCTAGTATTTCCACAGTTTACAACACAGCACATTGTAGACATCCTTTCTAGGAAACACTTATAAAAAACAAAATCGGTGAAACCACATATATTTACGACATCAAAGTAAACCACAATCAATTGAATTAATATATACTTTATTGTAGAATAGAAATATTACTTAAAAGTGAATCAATAAGCATATTGCATATTGGAACATTTATAGCTCAGCTACGGCCCAAGTAGCAAGACAAGAAAAATTTACTGTGTTAAAGTTAAAAACCCTAATTTATGTCTTTAATTACCCAATTTTGACAAAATAACAGACTTACTAGTGAAATGATGCTTAATAAACTAAAAGATGACGACACTTTTTAAGTTTAACTTTGCTTTGTTTTTACTTCGAAAATATCTTCTTCAATTTGGGACTTAACAAGGCCTAATTTATGGCACAGAGACGTAAGTATTAAATCTAATAGTGTCTTCCAGATTTATTTTCGTTTTAGTGATCCATGAAGTAATAAATTCAGATAGTACTACTTCATTTAACAACCAAACTATGCCTTCAAAATCATAGTTAAGTTACTGGAACAATTATGGCAATATTTAACTTTAGAACAAGTCTTCAAAAACTTTTTAAATTTCAAGTATTATTTTAGTCATGAATATCTATGTTCCTATTCTAGACTGGTCTGTAAAATCTAAATTCCCTTAAAAGCTCTGCTGGTTTTGCAAGTTATTCAGGAGATATAAATATCATAAAAGTAAACCTCAAAGTTAAACAGTCCTATTGTTGTATTTGTAGTCAAAAAGTAATGAGATGTGAAACATATTTGTGAAATTCTGTGCGGCGAGTTAAAAAACAGTATAAACGCGTAAAATTGTCCTTTTTTTGATGAATTCAAAATGGTTGCATTTTGAATCCACCCATTGCAAGTAAACGACACTGCATGTTTACGACACAACGTAAATTTGAGGTTAGATTTCCACGGCTGCCGGCGACAGCGGCTTACGACAATGAACTTGAAACCAAGGCGAGGTAAGCAGAATTTCCTTCAATAGGTAATTTCGACTTTTAGGTATATAATTATAATTACCCCAAAATTATCAAAAATTTAAAAGGAATGGATTTTTAAAAACTGCAAAGTTCTTTCTAAAACATTTTTTTGACAAAAAATAGAAAAATATTTTACATATATTTTGTCTTTAAAATTTAAATTTGTTAATTTCTCATATTATAAAGGCCGCGCAATTATCAGGGAGCTATTTTCAAAATCTACGCAGCCACTGGAAGAGAAGAGTATAATCCGATTTTCTCTAAAACAGCGCAAGGTGGGGCACAAAAGTTTACTAATAGTAAATGGTTAATACCAAATACTGAAAAGGCTTATATTTGTCCTGTGCGATTACTCAAGAAATTGTTAAGTAAGAGGAACGAACATATTTAAAGTGACAGGCTTTTTTAACAGTTGACATCGCTTACCTTATTTTTCAGGATGGTACAAAAATATGCGAATAAGGGTGAACATAATGTCGAAGTGGACGAAAGAATCGGAGCTCTGTCAAGTTGCCCCCCCCCCCCCATTTACAATTTATATAGTATAAAACGGGTGTCAATTGTGCTCAATTGTACCATTATTAGTTTCATTTGTGCTCTTGTTTTCAGAGATTTTTAAAAAATCGAAGGGGGGCTAACTTGACGATTACCCCCCCCCCCCAATTTGAAATTCTTTTTAAAACTCGGTGCCTCCGCAAAGCATTCCAATTGTGCTCAATTGTGCCGTATAGCATTTTTCCGCCAACCACCCACTTTCGAGGTTATACCTGAAAAAACAGTGCGTCACATCTAGAACTTCAGGCGGCATTAACAAAGTACTTTGATAAAAATTAAATAGTATTAGTATTATAAATTAAGAAAAATAAAATTAATTGTTGTTATAAATTGTAATTGTGTTATGAGGAACCTCATTGGCCATTTTAAGGCATACTGTTTTTTAAAAATTTCTGGAAACAGAAGAGCACAAATGAAACTAATAACGGCAGAATTTAGGACAAATGGAGCAGAATTGACACCCATTTTATACTATATAAATTTTAACTCGAGGGGGCCAATTTGACAGAGCTATGAATCGGCGGAGATGATTGAGCTGGACACTAAAAAAGAAAAATTACGGACCATTCTTCAAGGTCAAGTGCAGTGTCTCATCTTTCGACCGCAGGTGTTAACGAGCAGGAAATAATAAAAATTAGGGGCCACAGCTCATCTAATTCATTGAAACAGTACCTGCAGTTGAATAATTAACACCATTCAAATTTGATTAACAATCTAAGAGACAAGGGTCCTCCATACGGGCTCTCGTGTCTATTCCCTGGCTACAAGTTTTCTCTTGTGATATTACTAATGATAATAGTAATAATTAATAACTGCCATTACTTGCCAAAATCCTTTTAGTAATCCAAAGATTATCCTTACGATAGTTGTAGACAAATTATCGCATTTTGTGCAGTTATGTAACAACTGTATGTATTATTGCAAGTATTAATGTTACCTTTCAATAGAAAGTAACTTAGCTTTGACTTACCTACATACATTTGTGTTTCTCATTGTTATTCAATTTAATATTCCAATAAATCGAATTTAATTTATGCGTACTCTTGGTGCGCCTACACCACACGGTTAAATTGGCCTAATAAAAATACAACATATGTGAGTAATTAGAGATGTATACATGACGTCATTACACTCACATTACATTGTTGTTTGCTTGCTGAATAAAATGCGGGGATTTTATTTTTACTTTTAAGACGGCCTATATATTAATACGATACCCGTGTTGTGTCCAAACCGGTTCGCGTATGTCCCTCTATGACTCCATGCAAATTAAATTTATGTATTACCTATTTATATACGCGCCATCTATTTCTTAAATATATGTTAGTAGAAGAAAATCCGAAGCCATCATACAAACAGCTCTCTTAATGATACAATTTGATGTGTTGTTATGATGAATGTAATCATCATAACACGTGTAAGCACTTGCTTAATCGGAATTATTTAATCACTTTCTGGGTATTATTAAACTTATGCTAGTTATGTTACTCAAATAACTAGATGGAATCGTCGAAAACATGAAAAACTTATATGGGTGATGATTATCCAAATGGCGTACACAACTTTTTTCGATGAACACCAACATATGCATCAGTAAGACAAATGATTTGAAAACTGAACTGGTTTATTTATGTATATGTCAAACTCTTTTAAATTAATAAACGCAAACAGTTATCCATAACCTGACACAGAAAATCGCTGATATCGGATTGTCCTTTTACAAGGACAATCCGAGGAATATTTTCGAATTCTTCCGGTTACACCGGAAATAGATATCGACTTCCTTATAGTAAATGGAATATCCCATTTTTTATGATAGGTTCGTATTTCTGACTTAATTTTAAGACTAGTTTGTCTAATAAACTTTGCCTCTAAAGTTAGCCACTTTCGAAGTATTGCAATTTTTGTAAAAAAAATTGATAGCTGCAGGCTATTCCTCATGACAACATGCCCAATAATTGAATGCATGCACAGATTAAAATTTCTAGGTAATTATTTTGGAAAGTATACTGCTTCAAATGCGGTATTATAAACTTTTCAAAATAATACAGGGTGATCAGAAAACAATGTTAAACATTTCGTCCAGAAAATATCAATATCTTGTTATTTTTGAAAAGCAACCTACATTTTTTCAACTTCATTCGATTCCACGTTTAAAATTAGGAGCAGTATGTGTTTACTTCCCTATAACTAAACGTCTTAGTTTCAGAGTTATTTTTAAAAATGTTAAAGTTTTATTCTGTATAATCAATTAGGCTATGGAAATTCATGTAAATAAATAAAAACAAATTGCACTCATATTACCTATCATTAGTAAGGTATTTACTGGTGTTATTCAGTATTTTCGGCTAAAGTTATAAATGTAAGTTTACGTTAATTTTTTTTTTAGAAACAGCGATTGCGATATATTTAGTCTATTGCTGAAAATGACTTGTTTGAAAATAGAAAATATTATATGCAACTTTTTTCGTCTACTTTTGGGTATCCTATGTGTAAGGCAAGTCATGGCAAATCTCACACAGCACAGACATTAGTAAAAGTTGGGGGGAAAATAATGTCTATAAAAATAAACTGCTGCATTTGCTACGCTAAGAAATTCGTAATATTCACTTCACTAAACACCCCACATTGATGATCATTACCCTTTCTATCACTAAAAAAGATAGCCACAGCTGCTAAAAGATAAATTACAAAATTTACCAAACAGTTCATTAAAAATAAAATAGAATTTCGCTAATTACGAATCGTTTATTGTATGAAATTATACAGCGAATTACTACAAGGTCTCATAAATCTTGTGATCACAGAAGATTACACCCATATTACACGACACATCTATAGTATACATTCAATAATACACCAAGGGTAAGTTATTTCTTTAGTTAAATTACATTAATTTGCATTATATCACTTAGGTGGCATTAATTTAACCTATTTGTAAAATAATGAAAAAGGTATCTTCTATTTCTTTTTCTCGATTTTCCGCAATCCTTACATCTTTTTCTCCATTTAATATAATACAAAAATTAAACAAACCCAATTTAATGTCTACTTAATTTAACTGGTTTAATTGGTTGGACTGCTAAAACTTTATTTTCAAGTAAAACCTCAACATTTACCTCTTCAGCTTTTGTAACATTACTACCATAAGAAATTAAAAAATATTAATGGCGTGACGAAACAATTGTTTTATTTAGTTGTACCATGTGACTCATATTTTGTTTCATCACCATTTCAACCATCCAATTATCCACTGCATTATCCACAGATACGACAACCTATTCGAATTTAGGGTTATTAAACTCTTATAATTGCCTTTTGTTACTGGTGGATGGTAAAAACCCTGTGTGATCGGATTTTCTAGAAACAAACAAATTTATTTCCTTGAAGCGAGTGATTCAACTCGTTGAGCCAAAGAAATATTGTTACAAACTAAGAACACAACAGACAAACTAGCAATGAACTCGCAAGGTCAACTAAGGATGATCGTAAATAGATTTTTACAAAGTTTGTGTGTTTATTGCAAGATTTTAAGTTTTACAAATATTTGATAAAAGTTCATATTAAAAGGTATATCAACACGATTCTTCGAGTCGTTAGTCTTGAAATATGTAAGTACCTATGTATAACAAATAATATCTGCTTTCGTATTTCATATAGGATAAATATTGAAAGCGTAGCAGGTAGTTATATTACAACTATTTATAGTATATAAATTCTGCTTAATGGGTAATAATAATTAAATTCTGCCAATGTAGTCCTGACTGCCGATCCCTAGTAATTAATAGCAATTACTTAAACGCGTCGCAATATGCACTGCTTTTCAGGAAATTAAATAATGCATTTTCCACTTAATTATAGCATTACCTATAAAAAAAAGGCATAACAGGTGGGAAGACACGTGTTTACTAGTAGTCATGCGTGCAATATGGATGACTACTGCTTTTGCACGGACAGTCGCCGTATGCATATATTGAAATTTTTATAAACTGGGTTTTTTTAACGGAGCTACCAGTCGTGAACTAAACTGTCAGTCGCAGATTTTTTAATAAAAAGGTCATTATAAATAATCATAACAAATTTAAAGGATTTTTAATGACTAGAAGATTACTTGCAATGCAAAGCATGCAAATTGTATGGCTCTGACTATCTGAAAACAAACAAAAAATGAAATTATAAATAATGCCTTACTATTTAAACGGTCTCTTTTTTATTTTTGCCAAAATATATCATTAGATTTATCTGCAAGAATGTACTATTGATGACTAATTTTAAAATAGTTTCATACGTACGATTTTCACAATTATTTTTGAAACAGTAATGTACTGATTCTGCAGTGTCAGTAATTAAGAAACTAATTAATTACAAAATGCCTTTCATTACCAATACTCAGACATTTATCCTTTCTAGTAATTTGTTGAACAATACATCGTTAGATTTGAAGAGCGTCATTTAAAAATGAAGGTGAAAGAAATATATGAGTAATGCCCGTACAAAAAAAATCGCGGTCCAATGTGCACGCAGTGACGAGAAATTGATTTTTCTTTCCTCGAGTCCGAGTCTGTCGCAGTTAATATACAAACATAATAATTTTCTCTAGAGGAATTTAAGTTCAAAGTAAGATACTTCTATTTAACGAAAAAACAATATCGTAATGCACCGAGGTTCTCCACCTTTTCCACATAAAGGCATGCTATTCACAACGAAAAACATCGCTACAGAAAATCTTTTCAATTGCCATTCTTCTCTAACAAAGGTAGTAACTATTTGAATTTTACGTTTGGAAGAACCTTCAACTGGAATTACTAGTGGTGGTGGTTTTTTACCTAAATGCGTATAGGATAAACAAAGTTATGGACCGACTTTAACTACATTTTGGCCCTAAAAATTTAGACATTTTTGATGAGTTACAAATAAATTTCTTTTTTGATTTTCGCATAGCCTGGTACCTATTTAGCGGTAACCCTGTACACAGCTGAACCACATGAACATCTGCACGATATAAATTTTTAATGAAAATAGCATTTTCTCCAACAACCAGCAGCTCATCATATATCAACACGGATTTTCAAAATTCACACTTTAGTTTTCTTAATCTGATACATCAAAATAAGTAATGGCAGCTCAACCTAATTTTCTTGAAAAATGACATCTGTATGGCATTTTCGATCGCATCTGCATATGCTAGGCTAACCGTTGATTAACAAGAAATAATTTTAACCGTATTAAACAATAATTTAATCGTATACTGAGTGCACCATACTATTGTGTAACACTTTGCAAGGCTGCAAAAGCCGTTCAAAACACCCACATCAGCAAGGTTTTGACAAGAAACACAAAAGAAAATTACATAGAAATGTTCTAGGATAACACTTTTGCAAAACTCTAATCTCAGAATAAGAAAGGAGTGATTCGAATATCATGCCGAAATTGTGCATTTTTTAAGAGATTTTTTTAGCCAATTTAATATAGAAAAATAAGTACGCTATATCCTCGATATTTTATATCACAACCAACCCTAAACCTGTGAGAAGTCTCATACATTTTTGCTTTGGTTTATTATTTTACTGTTACTATGTACGTCAGACAATCAGTTTTAAATATGAAATATGCCAAAAGTTAACACTATAAACTCCACAATTATAATTAGCATCTTAAAAAAACTAACTAAGTAAGATAATGATATTACATCAATGTCAATGTGTTATAAGAAATGTATTTATTATAAGGGATAATTATCGAATGTACTGACACAGGCGGACTAAGACCTTTTAAGTTGCGCCCCAAGCAACGACGTGATACAAAAAAATACCGGTATAATCTGCAAATTTATTTCCAGGTGACTGGGTGGTTTTAATAATTGAAGTTTGTCCGAATAACATGGGGGAAAATGGTTAAAAAACAGGAAGTTTTTGTACCAAAAACCTGCTACATTATTTCGTAATTAATTAGAATATAGATATATATAACTGCAAAATATAAGGTAGCTTAGCCAATGGAGAAAAAAATTCTATTTCTTTTGGTGCTGGATTCAAAGCTATTAAGCGTGTTATTTTGACGCCTTGTGCGTTTAATTGTCTCCACCCAGCATTTTGATTTAACAAAGGCGTGTTTTAATAAGAAAAGCAGATTCCGTCTCTCACGGTCTGGTTGATTGGTGCAGTAATTCTTGGACAGAGGCCGCTTGTGTCTGACACCCATAGTATAAAAATAATCTAATATATAAAATTCTCGTGTCACAGTGTTTGTCACAAAACTCCTCCGATACGAATTCACCGATTCTTATGAAATTTTGTGTGTATATTCAGCAGCTCTGAGAATAGGACGTAAACTATTTTTCATACCCCTAACTGATAAGGGTGGTTCACCCCAAATATTTTTTGTTTGTTTTTTTGGACAAAATTTTGTATTTCATTATTTTTATGATTCGGCATTAAAAAATACATATAACCCTAAATCTTCACCCTTCTACCACCAACCCCTATTTTTTAATAGCGATATTAGTACTTTAATAATTTTCTACTCTCGGCGGTCGATAATTGATCAGTTACCACTCGATCAGTTATTCCCGTCAGCCGTCTACCGGTGTCACTTCTCACCCCGTAAACAGCACAGAGTAGGGATGCCGGTCTCCTGTCTTTCTCACACAATAAGCTTTCTCTCACTCACTAAAGTTTAGGGCCTAAACCGTTTTTCGCCATTATTATTGATTGTGCGTCGATCGTAGCAGTGACGCTTATATTTATAGTGCAACTCTCATATTAAGTATATTCTCATCAAGGCCAAACGATGTCTGTGGCTTAGATTTGGGCACACCGTGTTTTTCACACGGACAGTTACACGTGGCATGTTCTCGCGTGGGTAGACCATGTAGTTTGTTTGTGTTGGCTGAAGATGGACTCACTAAAAATATCGTACACTCCATTGCACTAAGACACTGATAATGTTCTTTTTTTAACTGTAATTATTTGTGATAGAGATGTAATAAGAAATTTATTAGTTAAGATAATAAAAGTACAATGAATTCAAAAAATGAAAGTATGGTGATTTGTTATTTTTATAGGCCGTCATCGTTCACAGCGCTCCATTCCTCTTTCAGTCATATACCACATCCCCACACACTTACAATAAGTTACTTATGTTTTATTAGGCTACCAAAAAATATCACTAGAAATAATGTATATGGCAAAACAACGTTTGCCGGGTCAGCTAGTTAATTCTATAGAAATACATAATAAAACATTTTCCAAATGGTTACAATTTTTATTAAGGGAACACAAAGGAAAAAATGATAAATTATCATTATACCTTTATCATAACATTCTATAAAGCACTACAATATATTTATGGAGCGTTGATTTATAAAATACATGTATAGGGAAAAAAAAATTATGAATGGTATAAACCTTTTGTTATATATGGTGGTGTCTTAGAACTAGCAGATTAACTCTTCACTACGTTCGAAATATTAGTATAACAGACTGTAATTGAGGAAGAACAGAACAGCACCCCATAAAATCGCAAATTCGTGAGGAATACAGACTTTCGAAACTGTGGGATCTATCTTTGCCGGCATCTATTTTTTAGTTTTATTGTTTTTTCTGTTTTTTGCCTCTAGGATTTAACTTTGATGGATCGCGATAATTCTATTGAGTATTCTACTGAGCATTCTATTCTAAAAAGATTTATGACACTTGCTAGTTCGTGGTTAAAAAAGATGTGTTCATGGCGAGCTGTAGTCCCTAACCTGAAAATGTAATGCAGCACACCCTCTTTTTAGGCAGACCTTATGTCAGTACTGTCCGACTTACGGCTGCTACCTGCAACCAAATGGACTATAATACATGCCTGATACATTGGAAAAGGAAGGAGATCCATAGTAACAATGTGACGATTCTCTTTTTATCAGAGGGCAACGTTAAAGAAAAATGGACAGGCACTTGAAACTATGAGGACTTGATGAATAAGTCAAAAATACTATACGGTAAAATCTACGGTATCTATCGGGTAGATAGTGTACAATTTCATTTTAAAGACGAACCTCTGCGCAAGGTATAATACAGATACTACCAGGGTGATGAATATTTCCTGTGTTCATTTTTTAAAAAATGATTTAAACAAGTATTACATAAATTGTCAGATAATGCAGTAATAGTCATGGACGGATTAATGGATGATATCGTAGAACCATTTGTTATTTGTGTTGGAAATAGTGATGGTGAAAGTGACTTATTATTGTCCAGTGAATCATACTAATTTGTCCAGCTAATTTTTGTACATTCATAATGGTTGTTACTGTACTTAAGGGACACTTTCATTATAAATTTTAAAAGTACATTTTACTTCAAATTTTAGAATCACACCTAATATAAATACCAATAATTTACAATATGTGCATACATTGCTTTCATATTGAAAACAAAATATCATGAAATATTTATACGCTTGAGTTTACCAGAATAGTTTACGTGAAATTTCACATTCAATACTAATTTTGGGTAGATTCTACATATTAATCCAGAAAGTCACATTTACACAATTATTTTATTAATACAAATGCTTTTTTAGAATAAATAATGAGACCTGAAATTGTTGGCAAATTACTACATTCTCAATTGTGTACATTGTCATTAGAAAGTGCTTACTACATTTTGAAGCTATGTTTCCAGGTTTTGGCGGGAAATATTTCAATCACTCCTTCTTATTCCGAGACAGGGTATACTTCCAAATTGATCAAAACAAGACGCCATAATAAGACGCACTCTGTGTGTTTCTTTCTTTGTTATGACTACTAGCAGAGCGCCACGTGGGGAATATGTCACAGTCATCAAAGCTCCTTCTGTAGTAGGTAATAGTAATAACCATGCCAGGATATTAAATACTTATTTAAATTAAAAATTATGTTGGACTGATTAATATAATTCTGTGAAACATTTTATAAACAAGTTGTGTTTAGGATTGTAGGTTTGGTCTGATATGATACAATTGTGAGTTTAAAAAAACAAAGAAAATTGTTTAAGTAGGTTAATGCATATAATAAATGCACTGAAAAAAGTTAATGGGCTGCAAGCAAGTCTAATTTAATCAGAAAACTAGAGCAGTAGCCTGTCAATTCTTAATTACTTTATTATTCAGTATCTGCTTCTATTAAGCATTTTCTATACCATTTAGTATAGTTTTATACCTATATGTATCTGTTCGTCCGACATCAATTACTCATTTTTCTTGATAAATTACTGATTTTAAATTTGAACTACATCATAAGTATCACAACAAAACTCACTAGAAAATCTGTTTCTCTTCTGCGCCAATGCGAATTGTAATTAACACCATCACCATCGTCGTTGTAATTGACACCGTTTATCGATATCCTAGTGCGTCCGTCAACATTCGAATGACTTGATGCTTTTCTGATATTGGACACGATAAACGAAGAAGACATTTTCCATCGAACTCAATATATAACCGGCGAACAAGAACACATTCACCTCCTCAAATGCAACGAACGAACGTAATGAACCGACGAAATTTTCGATAGATACTGAAATGGTATAATAACTCTCAATTGTGTGCTGTCCACCTTTACGTCTCGTTCTTAAGACACCTACATTCGACGAACTCCAGATTGGTCGCCGTAGCCGTTTTCATTGCTAAATGAACAACAGAATGATCGCAGGTGCATGTGACTAAATCGAAAGTTAAGTACACACCGCACATAAAGTGCTGTTTACAACGAGAATGCATATAAGAGGAGGAAGGACTCGTTCGTTACGGATTGTAGTGACAATTGCGGTAATTAAGTTCTCGAATTATATAATTTTATTATGCAAATAATTTGAAATTTTCTTATTATGCTTTCTACCTAAATTATAAAGAATGGTGTTGTTAAGAAGCTTCAGTTACCTATGTGAAACTATTTGTAAACAAAAAAAAAAGTAAGTTTTAATTTTCCAATTAATTCAACTTTAGTTTAAAATAACTAGCTACTACATTAGCAAGTCAATAACAATTAAATATATAAAGACTACTTTAATTGCGTGATGTTTATTTTATACAAATAAAAATGGATATGGTAAAAAGAGGGAGCCGAAACCAAATTCTTACCAAAAAAAAAAACTTTAAAAAAGTCTGGGAAACACTGCTTTAAAATAATCCAAGTACCTATTTTACTTTCATCGTATACTAGATAAAATGAAAATGTTTTGTATTTTAGTGGCGCCCAACTTTTTCTTTACAGAGGGGTCATCTTTGATGTACTCCGCTTCATTGAGAATCATACAGTATATACACCGTGTCCATAAATGATAGAAGTTGACATTGATATTAAATTCCAGATTATGTTTAAAATATGCATTTCAGTTTTATTAACGATTTTGCAATGGTGTTTACGTCCGAGCAAAACGCCTTTATTTTAATGGACCATTTTCGGAGTGCCACGCACAATCCTGATGGAAGCTGGAGTTATTCTTTGGAATCGTGCATTGAACAATTTAATGAAGCGTTCAACATAAGCGAAGAATGTTGGATCGCTTTGCAACAAAAATAGTTTTTTACGAACCTAGTGCGGGAAGACTATTTTCCTGCATGAGCGCACTTTGAGAGCACGAGCGACCAAATGAAGCGAGTGCTTTTAATTGCGCGAATGGGTGGAAGATGTCTTCACGCAAGTGAACATTAAATTAAAAAAATATTATTGATTAATGTCATTAGTATCATACCTAACCTAAAATAGCTTACCTAATTAATTTAAGCATTTTATGTACGTAACTATTACTCACCTTTCCCTAAAATTAAGTTATAATATTCTTACACATGAGGTATTTATTCTTATATTTATAAATTTATAGAAGATTTATTGCGTTTTTTGGTTTAATTACAATTTCTTATGAACTGCCAATATAAATGTCGATATGGTCAAATAGATGGCGCATGAATGTCGCTTAAGATGTCGTCAAATAGATGGCGCTACAAATTTATTGGAAGAATTTTTAATTATTACTCCTATTTCCCCCTTTTAGTGAACAATAGTTGTGGGAAGTAATATTTTATAGACGAAATTTTATTACTATCAAGTTAGATTTTTTTTTATATGTCCCAAAGAGCCAGTGTTTTTTTTTCAATTTTTACAGTGGCCGGGAAATACTCTTTCCTGGTCGAGCGACGCATGCGCCACATGTCACTTTACAGGCGGTGGGAACATAATAGTTATTTACGAACCAAGTGCGGGAAGACTATTTTCCCGCATGAGCGCACATTGTAAGCACGAGCGACCGCAGGAAGCGAGTGCTTTTAATTGCGTGAATGCGTGGAAGATGTCTTCACGCAAGTGGTTTGTACAATATTTTTTGTACGAACATTAAATTAAAAAAATATTATTGATTAATGTCATTGGTATCATACCTAACCTAAATAGATTACCTAATTAATTTAAGCATTTCATGTACGTAACTATTACCCACCTTTCCCTAAAATTAAGTTATTATATTCTTACACATGGCAAACATGAGGTATTTATTCTTATATTTATAAATTTATAGTACATTTATTGCGTTTTTTGGTTTAAATACAAACAATTCCGAACTACCAATATGAATGTCGATGTGGTTCAAATAGATGGCGCTTGAATCTTGCTTAAGATGTCGCTTAAAATGTCCTCAAATAGATGGCACCACAATTTTTTTGGAAGAATTTTTAATTATTACTCTTATTTTCCCAACTTTTAGTGAAGAATAGTGGAGGGAAGAAGTATTTTATAGCCTAAATTTTATTATTAATTATTATTATACAGTTGTTGATTGTATCCATCAACGGATAGTATTTAGTCGAAAGAAAGTTATCTGCACAGGCAGGTATGTTATTAAACAATATAAAAAATGCATTTTGTTAGTTTATATCAGGGGTGTCCAACCCGCGGCCCGCGGGCCGCATGCGGCCCAAGGCAAGTATCAATGCGGCCCGAAAATATTTGAAGTTACTGAAGCTAAAGGCGGGCACTAATTGACGAATCTGTCGTCAAACGTAAATAAATACTGCAGATTGAAGGCTTCGGGATCTACCTACGTTCAAACATTGTCATCAAACATCATTGTGATCTACAATTTACGCTGTAAACAGCACACGCAATGGATACGGATGTACTGGCTATGCCTGTCATAAGCGAAATAATTCAAGATGAGAGTATCAAAGCAAAACCAAATTCTAGAAAAAAAGGCGCACAAGAATGTGGATTGACAAAAAAAAAGAATATTCTAATGCAAAACTAATGCATATAAAGGAATGTGTCGCAATGACCAATTAATGTTACTAAAAAAAATGTTTTACATCTCAACAAAAGTTTTTTTTAGCAACGTTACAACTCAAACAGAGTCATTTGTGAAGGCTAGTTATGTAGTCGCAAATTTAATCGCCAAAAAATCGAAACCATTTTCTGATGGCGAATGTATTAAGGAATACATGGAAAGCGTGGCAGATATAATTTGTCTAGGAGAATTGACGATATTGAGAAATCTATAGAAATGGATTTGAAAAATAGAGCCTGTGGTTTTAAATTTTATTCTTTGGCCATGGGTGAAAGTACTGATGCTACTGATACAGCTCAATTTGCCATTTTTATTAGAGGTATTAATGACGAATATATGTAACTGAAGAAATGGCTTCTTTAATGCCATTAAAAGACACGACAAAATCAATAGATTTATATGAGGCAGTGAAAAAAACATTAACGCGGTTAACATGGTTACGGATGGCGCCCCAGCTATGATCGGTAAAAAAGAGGGACTTGTAAAATTATTAAAAGACGATGCCATTGCTGTCGAAAACTCTCGTTTGATGAAGTACCATTGTATAATACACCAAGAAAATTTATGCGGAAAAGCTTTAAAAATGGGTCATGTTAATTGTCGTCAAGACTGTAAATTTTATAAGAGCCCGGGGATTGAATCATCGCCGATTCAAGGAATTTCTCAAAAATGTTGATGCTGAGTATGGCGATATCGCATACTTTACAGAAGTAAGGCGGCTCAGTCGAGGACAAATGCTAAAAGGATTTTATAACGTACTTAATGAAATCAAATCTTTTATGACATCGAAAGCTAAATCTGTGCCAGAACTTGACGATGCCGAGTAGCTTACAGATTAAGCATTTTTGGTAGATTTGACTGCTCATTTAAATGACTTAAACACGCGCCTTCAAGGCAAAATCCAAGTTATCAGTACGATGTTTCAAACAATAAACGCTTTCCAGGTAAAACTAAAATTATATCACATTAATTTTATGATATGGATTTATACCTAAAATGTATTAAACAATGTTAAATGAATTTCATGTTCTGTTTTTATAATGACAAAATTCATAAACTAATAAATTTTAAATGACTTAAACATGAAAACTATATATTTTAAGTTTTGTTTTTGCTCGTCAGCTATGGTAACATACTTGTGGCCCAAAACACCATGCCCTTTTCGAATGTGGCCCAGGGAAACAAAAAGGTTGGACACCCCTGGTTTATATTAAGGTGGGTCGTTCGCGAACGAACCGGTTCAGTGAACCAAATCCCAGCAGCGAACCGAGAGAGCCGGTTCACTAAATTCCAATGAACCAGATCTCGGCTCACTTGGAAATTAACTATGCGCGCGACTGAACCGACCTGATAGAACAGTTCTAACGTAATGCGATCCGCTTCGGTCGCGAACCGAGAGAGCCGGTTGATAATTAATCGGATCTCGGCTCACTTGAGAACACTTGGAAAGTAGGTAACTTTATCCGATTCGGCCGTGAACGTATCAAAACCATTAACCCTTAACTAGGCGTTAGTGGGCGCATGGGGTCTCTCACGACCCCAACCTGAAAAAAATAGAAAAACATTTGCAATGAATATTGTCATTTATCAACAAATAATTAATCCATATTTGAAAGATTCAGACAATTTTCACATACGATCTTTTTATGATTCGTGCACAAAGTTTTTTCGCACAAACAATACCATTCTTGATATTTTTTGTCATTGTTCCGGGGGCAGTAATCGCAGCGCTTACGTTTTGCATTTCTTCGATTCTTCGGTATTGGCTGACGTGTAATTCCAAATTTCAGCTCGATCCGGCTTCTGACGTCTCTTAGAGTTGCAACAGAATTCAGCCTACTTGTCTGGAACGGTTTCACAAACTGTAGCACAAGTTGTTTCAAGAAATCGCGTCTGTGAATTTTTTTTCCACAGTTTTTTTCCTTGAAAATGATGTATGCGTTGATGGCCAAAACATTCATCAAGTGGAAAAAAATAGCTAAGGGCCTTCTTCTCGTTCGGCGACCAACATCGTAGGATGCGCACATCTGATCCATGGTGTCCACTCCATCTTTCGTCGAGTTATAATATTTGATGATTTCCAGTTAATTAGGGCATTCTATGAACAGATCAAGCCCAGGTACCTGCAATTCAAGGCTATGCAGGATGCAATCGCATTTTGCTAATACATACTTTTAAATATGTTCTTGACATATGCCAGAAATATGCTCACGATAATTTTATTATTAATAATAATTTATCATCATTGTTATTATTATTCTATTTTCATCATTTACTGATTATTTGTCGCTTCATTCAGAATGGTGATGTGTTCTAAAAGAGCAACTAACTTTGCACGTGAATATATCCAATTATACAATAGGCGAAGAATCAGCATGAATGAAATCAAGATCAAATTATTATAAATAATTTCAGTCAATAGAAAACTCTTGATAAAATCGGCCACCCGTTACTAGGCGCATGGGGTCATTTCTGCATTTTTGCATATAAAAACGCTTGTAAATAGAAAAGGTGTTTACATATTAGAGTGATGAATTGATACTCATGTAAAACTAGACCTTTTGAGGATTACATGTGGTATGAGATTTATGCTTATGAATTTCACGAAGTTATACACGGTTATATACACCTTGGTGTCGTTTTTGACACCGTGCGCCTAGTTAAGGGTTAAGGAACCTATTGTACGACTGGCTGCTGAGAATCGACTGAATAATTTGGAAATTATAGTTGAAATACGGTCGCAGAACGGATTGAAAAATAAAAATTGATATTATTTAACAGGGAGGGTACGCACTACGCACTAAAATATTTATTTTTGTACAACACCACAACATATTGTATAAAATAAAATATTTAATTTATTAGTTGTCTGTGAGGTACAAAATTCTTACAAATATTTTTATTACACCTGCATCATAATCATAATTGCCATTAAATAATGCTATGAAAATTATGAAATGCTCTAATTCTAATTACTTTATGTTCGAATGGCATACTCTTCAATAATTATAAATATCAAATGAATGTATAATTTAGTTTTACATATATTTTGCCTAATTTGTGTACAACAATCTGATAATTTGTCAAATTTGTGTGCATTATAGCTTCAAATAAATTGTTTGTCAAACATTTTGTATAATTGGTGTGCGCGCAGTCTAAATTATCATCCCGGTTCGTTTGAGCCGACGACGGCGCCGAGTATTATACATGTCCTACACGTTCACGAACGGTATGCTATTACGGATCCACACGGTTCAAATGAGCCGGTTCCGTCACCCGGCTCACAATGAGGAGCTGAACCGAGCGAGCCGAGTCAAAGAAATGAACCATTTTGCCCACCTCTAGTTTATAATCTTGTAGGAGTAAGCAAAACGACTTGCTCAAAAGCATTAAAGAAGAGCGTCCATACAAGGTTTCTGTAATCCATCGGCTATATCCTATTGATTTTGAATCAAGAATAGCTTATTGTAATTGGTTTAATGATAATATAAATAATAATTATGCATTAGATCTAACCTTCTTCACTGATGAAGCTTTGTTTCACACCTTTGTCGAAACTGACCTACACCCTATAAAAATTGGCAGTTGGCTAGCAATATGACGCCGTCGAATAATAGGACCAATATATTTGCATCATAAATCAATGCTGAACGATATTAAGTCATACTGCAACAATTTGTGGAACAACTCCATGATGATAAGTTGGAAAGAGAATTTTTTCAGCAAGATAATGCTCCGGCCCATACTGAGCAAAAAACATTAACATTTTTAAGGGAATTTTACGAAGGTCGCTTTATTAGCCAAGGTAGATGGCCAGCAAGGTCGCCAGATTTAACCCTCCAGATTACTTTTTATTTGGGAAGATCAAAGACAATATCTACTGGAATAGACTGCCTAATTAAGAAGAGTTAATGCAAGCAATTTAAAATGAGAATCGGGCCATTACACAGGAAGACTACAGAATGTTTTTGAAAACATGGAGGGAAGAGTTAATTTATGTCTACAGCATCGAGGAAATCATTTTCAACATTTTTTGTAATTTGTTTTAAATGTTATTCGGTTAATAAAGAATGTTTATATAATATATATATATATAATTGTAATTTGCAAATATTAGCACTACACAATTCCAAAAGTAAGCATATTGTGTTTGATTTTAGGCAACAATTTTTATAATTGCGTTGAAGGTATTTTCCGCATAGGACGCTAATGTCAATCGTTGCAGTCAAAATCATGTATAATCCTACCAACCTAACCAACGGTTGATACTTGCTATCAACTTCAATCATTTACGGACACCCGTATAGTCTTCCACGTTTTCTCTTTTAACTTTATATGATCTGTACATTCTTGAGGTACTTTGTTTTGTATATAAGTACAAACCTGAGTTTTCCATAGGTAATAAATAATACTTATTCCTATGATACTCGTAATGATTATTTGCTGCCTACTCGCCAGAGAAAAACCGTTTTTCAAAAGGGTTTGTATTTCATTGGCTGTAAATTTTATAATAAGCTGCCTGACTATATAAGAAATATTACATTTTTTTCCGTTTAAACTTGAAGTACAGCAATACTTGCTGGCCATTTCCTGCTACGATGTAGATGATTTTTTAGATATTAGGTAATATTTTTTCACATGACATGTTTGAAACTTGTACCTACTTTTTTGTTTTGTACTCGTTTCATGAAATAATAATTATTATTATTATTATTGTTCAAGTATAGTATTGCCATCAAAATCTAAATATCACAGTTACGTCATTAAAGCACAGCAGTTTCTAAACATAAATTTGAAACACGTCTCCTGAAAAATTATGCTTTTATGACTTAACATACTACACTTCTTTTACGCTTATAGTAGGAACTACATTGGCGTTTAAACTATTTAAACAATTTTCGATTTTATTGATGACAGTTCGCACGGACGAATAATGAAGTTGTGGGCATTCGCGTCATGTCCCAAATATAATTTGGTTACTGTAGGTACATACAATTGCAAATTAATAACAATTATTGTAAGCGATATGCGTGATTTTCATTGGGATCGCTGTTATTTATACGAAGCACCCTTGTTATATGATTTCGGCTATAAACTACTATACAATCGTTGATCCAGCGATAAAAATGTAGTAAAAATGATGGACAATTGCAAATCAGAAATGGCCTGTCGCAATAGCAAAAGCGTCATATTATTAAAGGCGTCCCGACCAATCGCTTTCTTGAACAGGTAAATGTACCTGAGAAACGTATTGGCTACCGTTAACGACACGATATAAATTGAAAGGCGCCTCAAGTTTGTTTCTCATTCCTCGGTGATGAGTAATCAATTATCTGGATATGGAAACCAGCACAGACAACGCGGGTTCTTTTTTTTCGCTGCTAGTGTAATTTAGTGGTTGCAGGGTGAAATTAATTGAATTGAATTGATTAAATACAGACTCCATGTGCGAATGTCGCGACCATTTTCTTAAGCATATATACAGGGTGTACCACTTTTGATGGCCACAATCTTCATTTGTTTTTTATTTGAAAGAGTATTAAAATTAATGAAAATTTTATTATTATTATTATTTGTGTTAGTTACCAAAATTTAACGGTTTCATAGATATTCGTGTTTAAAGAAAGAAAGAGTAATTTTAAAGTTTTGTCTTTATTTTGTTTAAATACTTAAAAGGATCAAATATAACTAACAAAGATGTTCAAAATTCTTGCCTTCTAGATTGCTACATAACGTATATCGCCTTATTAATTCTCTTCCGCAAACATTTAACAATGGATTTCTACTAATTTTTTGAACACTTGCATAAATTTTATTATAAAGGTCGCCCATATCTGTTATGGGTTCCTTGTAAACTTCAGCTTTCAAGTAACCCCACAAGA